>CM065590.1:514415833-515028833 GCA_033119425.1 Bufotes viridis
GAACAGTGAACGGGGGCCCGGCCAAACTGTACTGAAAGGGGGCGGGGCGGGGGCCCCTCTGGCACAGTGACGAGTCGGGACAGTCCGACAGTCTATTACGGAGCGCAGGCGCAGCGCACAGTCTCAGCGCCCAAACAGCTGATTACCGGGGGCAGGGAAGCAGAGGAGAGTGGACACGTGCTGCCGGGCGCCGGGCCCCTTGTCAGCCCGGGCCCCGAAGCAGCCGCTTCCCCTGCTTCCCCGGTAGTTACGCCCCTGACTGTGGTGGGTGATCTAAATGCCTGATTCTCTGCTGTGAAAACCTCTTTCCTCCATCTGGGTGCAGGGGTCAATGTCTCTAAAAGTGGCCTTCTCTTGTGCTGGGTGATGTAAAACTTATGCTTGTACCATCTGACATGGTTGCCGGGGTCCCATTAAATGGTGGCCTACTCCTGTGGTGGGTGATCTAAATGCCTGATTCTCTGCTGTGAAACCTCTCTCCTCCGTCTGGGTGCTGTGAAACCTCTCTCCTCCGTCTGGGTGCAGGGGTCAAAGTCTCTAAAAGTGGCCTTCTCTTGTGCTGGGTGATGTAAAACTGATGCTTGTACTATCTGACATGGTTGCCAGGGTCCCATTAAATGGTGGCCTACTCCTGTAGTGGGTGATCTAAATGCCTGATTCTCTGCTGTGAAACCTCTCTCCTTCGTCTGGGTGCTGTGAAACCTCTCTCCTCCGTCTGGGTGCAGGGGTCAAAGTCTCTAAAAGTGGCCTTCTCTTGTGCTGGGTGATGTAAAACTGATGCTTGTACCATCTGACATGGTTGCCGGGGTCCCATTAAATGGTGGCCTACTCCTGTGGTGGGTGATCTAAATGCCTGATTCTCTGCTGTGAAACCTCTCTCCTCCGTTTGGGTGCTGTGAAACCTCTCTCCTCCGTCTGGGTGCAGGGGTCAAAGTCTCTAAAAGTGGCCTTCTCTTGTGCTGGGTGATGTAAAACTGATGTTTGTACCATCTGACATGGGTGCAGGGGTCAAATTAACTAAATGGTGGCCTACTCCTGTGGTGGGTGATATGATGCCTTAATATGTGCTGTGGGGCCTCTCTCCTCTTTCTGGGTGCAGGGGTCAAAGTAACTAAAAGTGGCCTTCTCCTGTGCAGGATGGTATAAATGTAATGCTTGTGCTATCTGACATGTCTCCTCTGTCTGGGTGCTAAGGCCTAAGTCACTGAAAGTGGCCTTCTCCTGTGGTGGTTGATATGATGCCAGATTCTCTGCTGTGGGACCTCTCTCCTTTGTCTGGATGCTGGGGTCGAAATAATAGTAGTCGACCTTCTCCATTGGTGGGTGATTTGAAGCCTGATTCTGTGCTATGAGACCTAACTCCAATTAATATTGGTTAATTTTTTTAGTTTATGTTAAGTCATCATTTCCCTATCTACATTTGTTTGCAGGGGATTTACCTACATTTTGCTGCCTTTTGCAGCCCTCTAGCCCTTTCCGGGAGTCTTTTACAGCCTTTTTAGTGCCCAAAAGTTCGGGTCTCCATTGACTTCTATGGGGTTCGGGTTCGGGATGAAGTTCGGGTTGAGTTCGGATCACGAACCCGGACATTTTCTGGAAGTTCGGCCGAACCTCTCGAACCCGAACATCCAGGTGTTCGCTCAACTCTAATTACATAATGTATTGATATTATCTCTTATATGGCAAATGTCTTCTTCATATAAAATATATGGTTCAACATAATTGGAGGTCCCACCGAGATTTTGAGATATTTCTATAAATTATTTGTGCAAATAGTGAAAAATTCTGCACTTCTTCTTGGCTTGCCAGATTGTTATTGTTATCTGTATTCATTATTACTCAGAATCATAAGTGCAACAGGCAGTGACCCCAGTAATGGCCATGCTACAGCAGACAGTCCATCTATCCCGGAACAGCTGATCCATAACGTTGTTGAAGATATATATTCACGGGTAAAATTGGATTAAAAGATGACTTAATGGACTAATGAGCTGCAGACAAGAGCCCTGAAAGAATGTGGGGATATATGGAAGTTAGGTGGCATGGTTGATAGATATCTGACATATATTGATGTGTTTCAAGATAATGCCAAGAAGGACCAACACCTCTTATGTGCATTGCCACCTGTTTTGTATGCATTATTGACGGTCAATACTTTTTCACAAAAGAGACATGAGTCTGTGAAGAGAATAGAGCATTATATAGTCCAGCTAGAAGCAGATCTCAGAGAGACAGAGGCCACGATCAAGGACTTAAAATACAACCTTGATCACAGCCATGATGGATATCAAAGGGCAAAAAGTGATTTAGAGGAGTTACATCTCTGGTATTCCAAAACTCAGCAGACAGATGGATCAGCCCATCATTTAGTCAATGCTGTAAGGGATCCGTCTAACACTGTGGGATCTCCTGACGCTCCATTTCTTACTCCCCAATATCCAGACATGTCATCACATGCTCTTAAAGCAGACCCCATCCAAGACACTCAGCAACCTGAAAGTGTTTGCATGATTACACAGGAGGCATTAATCCAAACTGTAACTGCCTTACTAGGTGCCAGTAACACGGAAGCCCCTAGAAGTGTCTCTCCTCATATTCCCCTGGATAGAGATGTTAAGGTTAGGGTTAAATCACTTGTGCCATATGTGTCTCATGAAAGCGGGAAAAGTGCATGTGAGTCTGAAAGTGATGTGGGAAAGCGTGTATCTTACTCCCTGCCACAAAGGCATGTGTTTGCCCACAAAGAGGATTGGGGTCCCAGGTGACTATTATATGCCTATGTGGTTTCTAGGAAGAAACATTCTCAATATTCTGAAAAGGATCAAAGTTCCTGCAGCATAATTAAGTTTTTAAATGCCACTGTGTCCAAGTTCTCTAAGAAGGGTTCTTTTCAAATAGCGAACCATTTAGAACTGTATGAGTCCACTATGGATTCTTTGAAGTTATACTCTGATGCTGACAGGATCAGATTCCTTCCATGGACATTTGATGATAAGTATCGTCGTTACTTTAACTCATTTAGGGAGAGAGGAATACAAGATTGGCCAAGTGTCTTGCATGAGGTTAAACTGGAATTCGGACCATACCGAACCATCACTGCTGCAAAACAGGACATATATAAGCTTACATGTAGGCCCAATAAAAGTCCCCGTGAATTCCTTTCTGTCCTTAAAAATGCCTATGGGTTAGCATATAGGTCCCCGAACTGGGAATCTGAAGACAGTTGTTCTATGATGCTATGCCAACCCAGATCAAACTTAGCCTAGCTAGAGATCTGGATATTGGAGCTCCCTTGGACAGGTTGGTGACGGCTGCCACCACGCCACTGTATAATATCAGTGAGTGCCATCATTCAGGTGAGAGAAGATTCAATAAGTCACCAGAACAAAATATAGCTAAAGCTAGGGTAAACCCTAGCTTGGGATTTGAAACACAGCCACATAAGTACTCTCAGTCTACAGGACCTGTCCAACAAACCCAGCGGCAACAGTTAGGGCCTAAGCAAACCAAGCCCCAAGATCCCAACGGTTCAGAGGGGGATAATTCTGGTTCTGGCAGGTCTAACTACCATCCCTATTACAATAGGGGTCCCCAGGTTTACAGGCACTGGAATAACAGGCCCAGACAACAGAGGGAAGATAGGCAGGAACCCTCAAATTCACCTAGTAGTAGGGACTTTATTACATGCAGAACCACATACGTGGTATATGCTATTGTATGTCAGTGTCAGGCCTTCTATATAGGGAAGACTAAGAGGTCCCTAGTTGAAAGAGTTAGGGAACATCTGACATCTGTAAGAACAGGGAGGGGTTGCCCGAGATTGATAGCTCATGTTGAGGAACGACATGGTGGAGATGTGCAATGCCTAACCTTTGCAGGAATTGAATGGGTTAAGAGATCTCGCCGAGGAGGGAATAGGCATCGCACCCTGTTAAAAAGAGAAGCATGGTGGATCCTCCACACAGAGGCAATGGGACCGACAGGTCTAAATGAGAAAAATGACCTAGCAGTGTTTCTGTAATGAGAAACCGTAAGATCATTATATATATATCCCTCTGTGGTTGGACCCTACCATTCTTTCCTCCAATTTAAGGATGTAACGTGCATTTAACATATTGTATGTGTGTGAAGGCACTACTTGCTAGTGCAAATGATTTGCATTGCAGAATCAATATGCTGTATATGCAATGACTGTCATAATAAGCGCATTTGCGCGATTTATTAACACTTAGATGTGATCGAAATGAACCTCTAACACATCTCATATAGGTGAAGGTAGTACCCTTTGGCTGTTTTCACTGTAAAGCAGCAACATAGCAGAATGATCGCAGTATATGTGGAAGAACTGCCATCATAAACGTAACGGTGCGACTCACCAACATCCATGCAATTTTCTGACAAAAGTGAAGCCAAGTGTCATATGTGAATTGTTTGATTTTGTAAACGTGATCTTGCGATGTTTTTATTGTTATTCAGGATTGGCTGTAGGGTGCGTCACGCAGCTGAGTGCGGCAGCGGGATGACGTCATAAAAGTGCATCATGCGCGCGCCGATCCTACTGGCCTGACGATGCGCTAATTCAAGCGCGAAACGGCCGTCACCACTCCGCAGCCGCCTAGCTCGATGTCCGCCCCTGCTACCTGAAGTCTGTCTGACGTCTGGTCCATGACAAAATAAATTGTACTTTAAGAAGCCGGGTGAGTGCCGCACCGCTTTTTTTTTTTTTTTTCTTACCTACGCTAGGTCACCCACCAACAACCAAGGTACCCCACAAAATCAAAATATGCGCAACCCAAACAGGTTTGATCAATTGGCAGAACAAGTGGCCCAGCTCAGTGACATTGTGAGTAAGTTGTTCCAGGTTTCCCCAGGAAAACAGCCTGAACCTTTTTAGGGGCAACTTCAGGTCTCAGCTCAACATCATAAAGCAGATTGGGCCGGGTCAGAACCCAAGCCACTGCAAGGCTATTAAGATGGTTATGAAATAATCTCATGTTATTACTAATACCATTTCTCCTTGCAGTATCCCTGACCCTGAGATTGGGGCCAGGGAGGAGGTGTCTAATATGTTATTTGTCTTGCAGTCCAATCATGTCGATTCCTGCGACCATGCTTCTGTTCCAGTGTGTAATCCCATCGTTCCAGCATCTAGTCATGAATCAGCTGTAAATTGTGATGTCATCCAGTTTTCCCCAAGGGTGGGGGCTGACGCTACTCATCCAACTTTTCCTGTGAGACACAGGAATGCAGAAGTCATGAAGCTGCAGAGAGGTCACGCTCTCAGAAAGCATGAAATGAGTAAACACCCAAATTTCCTGTGTGATTTATTTCAGCTTGATGGATGATATTTTGTGGATTCGTATCTCCAAAATAAACTTATCCGACCAATCAAAGGTTTATTAGACATGGGATCACAAGTTACCATCATATCTTTCAATTATTTCCAACAGGTTCTGGATTTGACAGCAAAGAAGCCGAGATTAAAATCATTTGATGACTCTTTGATAAGTGTAGGTGGAGATGCTTTGCAGGTAAAAGGTACATCATGGTTGACCTTTAGAATTGAGAAGAAGAAAATTAGACACCCCACATTGATTGTGGATCTTCCATATGATCGACTGATCATAGGAATTGATTTATTAAAAAGAATAAGGTTCCATAGTCGACTTCATTAATCAAGCAGTATGGACTCAGGTGAAGGCATCCATTGCCTACCAGTATTGTTGCAGCGCACAAGCACAACACAGTTGTCATGTGATTGAAGAGAGGCCTAACTCTATTGAAGTGCATTTCAGGAACAATCAAATACCAGATGTCACAATCTTGAAAGATGGTAAACCCGAGGAAGCTGTCAATGGTGACGCTCTTATCATTACCATTCAGAAGGACAGAATCGAAAAGGTAACTTTGGATGATGATGTATTAACCATTTCTCTTGAAGGAGGAAATCACGAAGTTGCGGACCTGACCAAACATACTCAATCGATGGTATGGATTGAAAAGGTCAATGACAGTTTATTGATTCCCGTACAGGTAAACAATATAGCCCGGGTGAAACATGGCAAGTTGGATCTGAAATCCGAAGCACGTTACATAAGCGTTGGACTATTAAGACAGGTGACCAATCCTAAAATGGTTAAAAGTTCCTCACCAAAGGACCAATGGGTGCATGATCTGGATAGAGATTCCAAGAGTCATAATGTGGTTGCAAGATGTATTTTGTCCATTTCCATAGGAAGTAAAACTACGGAACACGTTTTTATTGTGTTGAACGAACCACGGTACCAAATGTATATCGGTAACGATCTTCTGCACCGATTTGCCATGCAGATTGACCTGGTGAATAATACCTTATGGTCCAGATTACCAGGAAACCCAGAGGGGTTTCAGGATGTAGACCAAGCCTTGAGATGGGGACAAGAGAATCCCTATGCCATGAGTATCATGGTTGCTGAGGAGGTGGAAATCCCTGAAGGGTGCAAACCATTTCTTCTCCCCATTAAAGTAAAGAAGGGAAAAAAGCTGAAGAACACAGATGCGTTGATCTGTCTATTCAACCGGATGCAGCAACTCGGCCTGAAGGTAAAACCTATCCCCATGATAAATATCCATCAGGATCCATTGCAGATGGTAGTCCATAATATGGTTCCCCATAACGTATCCTTGCAAAAAGATAAGGTGATTGGTTTGTCTATGGATTTGAAATACTACACTTTTGGATTCAAAAATGATATCATTGGACTTATTCCTGATGAGTACCTAACAGAAGAACAGGTAGTGGAACATCATTTTTCCTCAACACCTGAGGGGTTATTCAATATACACTCTGTTTATCCTTTCAGCTCCGAAGAAGGTACATGCCACATCGAGGAAACATCATTGGTTTTCAACCATGAGATCAATGAAAATGACAAGGAAAGGATAAGGTACGCTGCACCCACGATCTAACGATCTAACTAGTGAGCTTGAAGAAGTTTATGAGTTAAGTCAGCCTGAGATCTTTCCAGAATTTCAGGAGCCGGTGGAAGAAAAATCTCCATAGCTGATGCATGCTCCGATGAATCAAAGTATCAACAGCAAAAAGAGCTCTTCACAGAGTTTCAGGAGATGTTCGCCAAGGATTCTTATGACTGTGGGGAAATGAATCTACATGTTGCAGGAATCCAGACAGATCCCAATGCACCCCCTGTTTTTGTCAAACAGTACCGACTTCCGCTGGTGGCTTACAAGTCACTATCGGAAATCGTCAAAAACTTGGAGAAGAGAGGTATCATCTGTCCAGTACACAGTTAATTCAATCATCTGATACTTGGAGTCCTCAAACCCAAAGGTCAATTTCGTCTTTGCTCGCACCTAAGGCATTTGAACAAATGTGTTTACATATTTGGATGGCCCATGCCATATATTGACCATTGTTTGGCACAAATACAAGGATCCAAACTATTCACCGCTCTTGACTGTGCAAAAGGATATTGGACAATCAAGGTGAATGAGAGGGATCAGTACAAGCTGGCCTTCACATTTGGAAAGCAACAGTATGCATGGACACGACGGCCCTTTGGGTACATCAATGTGGGCCATGAGTTTGCAGTTCATGCATAAAACAATGCCTGATGCCGCTGAATGTGGTACCTTATCCTATGTGGATGACATCCTGATCAAAAACACAATTTTTGAGGAACATATTACAGAGTCTATTACAGGGAATAATATTTCAGGAGTTTCATCCAAGGCGAAAGGTTTATTGTGAAGACTGCACACCAATCGCTGCAATACTTGCATAGTGATCGGATAAGGGATGGAAACCTGTCAAATAGCAGGCTAACCGCCTGGACAATGTCCTTAATGGCATGGCCACTGGAGATGAGGTAAAATCAAAATAATAAAAACCCAGTTGCTCAAGGATTAACAGAACTCCATGATTGTACCAATACGGAACATAAAGGTGAGTCGACGGAAAATGATTTCCTGGAGGAACAATCCTCATCCCCATATAAATCCTTTGAAGAAGAATACTGCATATCATTACCATGTGTGTATGTAGACAGTTGTTCCTCCATACCAATGTAGGATCCGAATGTACGCTGGTTGTAGGTATTGGAATCGTGTGGAATAATATATTCCCGGATGTGTCAGTCGGATAGAAAATTAGTTCCAAAAGTAACCAGGTCAAAGAACTCACCGCTGTGTACAGAGCCGTACAAATGTCTATCGAACATGATATTAAAGAGTTTGTCATCACAGATTCTGATTATATTTGTAACAGTTTTGTGGAGTATTTCCCCTGATGGAAAAGATCTAGCATGATGAGAAGCAACAACAAGCCAATCAAACATGGTAAAATGTTTTGTAAGATTGACAAGATGGTTACCACCCACAGTCTTAAAATGTATTGGAAGAAGGTAAGAAGTTATTTAAAATATCCAGACATGGATAAAGAGGGGACTGACCTAGCAGATTTCCTCGCCAAGCAAGCAGCCATTGACGGAGAAGTCTTTGACGTTGATGACCTCATCGGAGCTGTTCAAGTGGACGCAACCAAAGGAGACACCCAAAAGGGAACTGAAGCCAATGTGGCACAATGGAGCCAAGATTCCCCTAGTGAGGATCTCATTGCAAGCCAAACGGGGATCCAATTATTGGTCTTTTCTATAAGCACATTGTAGATCCACAGAATTGTCCCATAACTACGGAAAACTCTGATGGTAAGGAGGATTTACAAATTCTGATGAAGGGTAAGTCCCAATTCTCATTTCAAGATGGATTGCTGAAAAGGACCTCGAATAACGGTATCACGCAATGGGTAGTACCTTCAGCGTATTGAGGTCTGATGCTACAACATGCACATGATGCCCCAACAGCTGGTCATCGAGGTGAGAAACTAACATACGAGTTACTAAGGGACTACGCTTACTGGCCGCATATGTTACAAGACGTGCAAACATATTGTCAAGGATGTCTAATATGCCCTCAATTCCAGCCACAAGGACCCACTCATTGGGCACCCCTGATGAAAAGGGGGATGCCCATGCCATGGTCAGACATCCAAATTGATTTCATTGGACCAGTAACCACATCATCAAAACGCAGCCAATACATGTTATCCGTAACTTGTTGGTTCACAAAATGGGTGGAATTTTTGCCTTGCAAAATATGCAGTTCAAGCATGTGTGCATCTCTGCTTATTAACCATATATTTTCCTGGTTTGGTCTTCCCCAGCGCATCGAGTCCGATTGTGGAAGTCATTTAACTAGTGAGGTGATGACAAAGATGTGGGAAATACTGGGGGTATAGAGGAAGCTACATATAGCTTATCGGCCAGCCTCTAGTGGAGTGGTGGAGTAGAGCGCTACAACCAATCCTTTGTAAATATTCTGAAAAAGTTTGTCAACGAATCCGGTGAGGACTGGGATGTCAAGTTGCTGTTAGTTCTCATGCCAATCAGAGCCACCCCAGGTGCATCAACCAAACTTTCTCCCTTCAAGATGATCACAGGTAGGAAGATGGTGTTACCCCAGCATTTACTATACCAGACAAAAGATCATAATTTGATAAATGCTACAACATCACATCAATATGTGGAAAATTTACACAAGCACCTTCAGCATGCATTTGCGTTTGCCCAGAAGAATATAGAGAATGCTGCAGTGAGTGCTAAAATGTACTACGATCTGAAAACTACTCAGAAGGAGTATCAAATTCCCGATCAGGTTTATCTGTATAACTTCGCTCGGGATCAAGTGAAGGAAAGAAAATTCTTACCTTCCTGGAAAGGACCTTATGTCATCATTGACAAGTTGTCACCAGTGGTCTACAAGATAAAAATCCCTAAGGGGGATGAAGTTTTAGAAAAATGGGTACACATTAACCAACTATGTGTTTGTCATCCTAGCTCATGACTTTGTGAGATAGAAAGAGTCGTATAAGGAGAGGTGAAAAGAATTTACAGTTCCAGCTAATGATGGAAAAAGGATTGGTATCGTATGAGCGTACACGTGTACTAACCAATCCTCACGTGTGTTTCCTAAACTAAACCATCTCTTGTCTCACCTATGAAACCAGAGCTTGCTCTGTTCAAGAAAAGAACCTATGCCAATCAAAGGTATATGGTAGCATTAACTCTCTTCTTGCAGGATAAAAAGTGAAAGATGTATGTACTCATATGTGTCATACAATATTTTATAGGCGCAAGATGCTGACTAAGATGATTGCTATCATCTATGTCATACTGATCTTGGGAAAGGAGCTCCACACCGAGCCGATTGCTGTGCTGGGTCCTTCGTCCGGAATGATGCTGCAAGAAACCGCGGGGTTCATACTAATGAACAAGAGTATTCTATGCCAAAAGATTTACATCAGCCTGGATCCACGTTTCTTCGTCGAAAGACAATTCAACGTGTCCGAGATACTGTTGCCAGGGATCCAAGCCTGGTACCAGACGCACATCTGATATTCCCAACAACGGATTACGCAGATCCTGGAGCAAGCGGCAAAGACCTTGACCAGAAAGCAGTTTTCTACAAGTCAAAGACTTGAAAGCGGTTTATTTCTGCAATCGTAGCTGCTATAATCTTTAGCGACTTCCATCAAAACATTGGAACTGGAGATCGGTTCACTAAAAGTAACTTTTGCTGACCATCCCATTGGTGCATTGGATACGATTCTTCATAAAGACTTTGGCTAGGCTATGGTTGAAACACCATAAACAAGTGTAATGACTTTTCTTCAGACATGTCTGTCTGAAAGGGACAATTGTTAGTTCATGGCAAAAGCTATGACAAGATAAGAATTTATAACATTAAGACACATCTGGTGTGTAGTGTTTATTCTTATAATCATAAGTATATTATATATATTCATGTGTGTATTTTATTTACCTTTTAGTATGAACATATTGATAATTTATATGCATAATGTTTTATATACATACTGTATATTTAGGTATTAATATATATTCTATACCGTGTGTATCTCACTGAGAAGATATAATCTTAAAGGTATAGAAAAGCTGGTTTTCTGCTAATGGAAATCTCTCAGAGAAGATAATATTATTCCAAACGTAATGACTCAGTCGTTTGGACAGCTAAGTGATACAAATCCAGCTGTCCAGTAAAGGATCATTGTATTCTGTTATCACTCCCATAAATTCAAGGATCTGGGAAGATGGAGCTGGCTCCAATTTGGCTGGGGAAAGTTATTTCAAAGTGTCTGATCTAATCCCTTATCTCTGATTTATGGGTACAAAGTTCAAAGGTACATGTAAAAAATGAAGTCATATTATATGGAGTATCACTTAGGAGTGTGATGTTAGTATGCTATACAACAGTGCCATCTGGAGACAGGTGGATATCATGACACCATTCTCCACAATTGCATTATGGGTAAATATGATCTCATAGAGTCATTAACATACGTTACACCCTCCTCAATTGATTGGAAGATCATAATCCAGGAGGATGTAATGTAAGATAAGAAAGGGGAAAATTACTGTGGAATTAGAGAGAAATAGAGAACTTAGAAGGAACTAAGAGAACACATAGAAACCCCTACATTACATGGAAAGAAAACCCTGGACTAGTTCCTGACTACCAGAGAATCCCTGAGAGCTGTTTATCCTTTGCAAATCTGCCTATCCTTTGATCTGGTAAAGTATATATATTTTTGTTTGTGTAGTATTTTTCAATTTATCATTGAAATTACCCAATTGATTAGTTAGAATAAAGCTATATTTCCGACTCCTTATATAATCCAAATGATGTTTTTGAAGAAAAGGGTAATAAGTTGAGTAAAGCACTGATTATGTAAAGAGCGATTAATATCTTTGGTATTTTAGAAGTAATCGTAGGGGAGTTATCATGTGATTAAAGGGGATTTTTAATATGGTACACTATCTGTATGTTATCAGCACTAGCGCTTTAAATAATGAATTATGGTGATATGGATGGAATTTTTGCACGGAACACTTTAGAATGCAATACAGGGGGAGAAATAGTGTAACTATTAATGAGATTTGTTTTGTAGTATGTATTGAATTCACGTATTATATCAAAATAGTTATTTGCACTCAGCATCTACATGTGATGTACTTTTTAGGGATTGTAATATATTGATTCATTTAAATAGTTTTTAGGGTATAGGCACTATTGCACTTTATCATTATTCATTGCACTTTAGGATATAATAGGATTTATAGTGCATTAATTGGGGAGTATGTAGCTCCCCCAAAAAGGATTTTAATATAGAATGAAGGCCCTTCTTGTTATCATGTAATTTGGAATGTCAGGAGAACTGGAGTCAGTGCGCATCTCGGTCGGACTACCTGCAGTGCTTTCTCTCTCCCTCAGATTAGCGGAGGCTGTGGTGACATCAGGACCGGATATACACGGTTCTGCCAGCATGAGGGAAGGGTGGAAGTTACCTTATGCAGGAGATTTTCCATTATGCGATGCGCCGTGATGACGATCCAGGAGTCACATGGATAGGACAGCAATCTCCATTGGCTAGCAACCAGTGTAAAAAACCTCCAGAGTAGTTGCACTATCTCTCCTCCTGAAGAAACTGACGTGAAACGTGCATTGAGGGGTGCACCAGTCCTGCCTTATTTTTCTTCATTTGTACTTTTAGGTATGTACTTGTCCACAGTATGGATGATTTTTATGTATTTGAGCAAAACAAAAGGGTTGTAATGTTATGGGTACTATGCGGTAGCAAGTAGCTTATGGTTTCAGCTTTAATTGGTCAAAGAAACATGTGGATTAGGGTACTCCTTACCTTTTAACATTTATATATTGATGTCTACAGCGGGAATTGTCTGGCGTGTATGAATAATTGTTTCCCCCTATATCTGGGAATGTTTGTATTTTTAAATGGTTTTAATAAAGATCATTGCTTTTATGGAAAAACGTGTACTAAGTTATTGTAGTTGCACATATGATATTGCTATCAGAGAAAGCATCTCTGACTGGAATTTTATATTCCATAGCCAATACCAAGTTAGAAGAATTTATAAGTTATATCATACTACCATATACCCAAAAATTGATCATAGGAAGTGGGAAAAGGGTTTACATCTCTCCTTTCCTATTTAAATTCGTACATTGGTACTTGATAACCTGTTTGTTAAATTTACAAACAGAGGGGACATTCCCTCATAACATTATGGTGTTATTTCACATTTATTTGGAAGTGCTTATGAAGAAGTGGTGTAGTTTGGTATTACAGCCCCATCTAGTGGTGTATCCTGGTATTATTTCGTCATTTTGTCATTACATCCTTACTGTGTCATTGCATTATTATTGATTTGATATTTAACTTTTGTAAATAAATTATCATATATTTTTGCATAATTGATTGCCCCTTTTGTTTTATTAATTGCACAAATTAAATTTAGAGTCTCAAAATAAAAAGAAAAGGCATTTAAGTCCACCTTGATTACATAATGTATTGATATTATCTCTTATATGACGAATTTCTTCTTCATATGAAAGATATGGTTCGAAAAAACCAGAAAACAATTAAAGAGTGAAGTGCGTATATATTTTTCTTGTAGTACTAAAATACGACCCTATACGTTTTCACCAGAAATAACTGCAACAGTGCAATGCGTATATATTTTTCTTTTTTGAATTAAATACGCCCCTTTAGGGTTTCAACAGAAATCATTGCAACACTGCAGTGCGTATATATATTTTTCTTTTTTTACTGTAATAGGCCCCTATACCTTTTCACCAGAAATAACTGCAGAAGTTGTTGTTGGATGGAAAAAGGCCACTATACGCTTTAACTAGAAAACAATTAAAGAGTAAAGTGCGTATATATTTTTCTTTTTTGAATGAAATACGCCCCTATATGGTTTCAACCGAAAACACTGCAGTGTTTATATATATTTTTCTTTTTTTACTGTAATAGGCCCCTATACCCTTTCACGAGAAATAATTGCACAAGTGACCCGAGAATATATTTTTCTTGTTGGACGGAAAAAGACCACTATACGCTTTAACCAGAAAACAATTAAAGAGTGAAGTGCGTATATTTTTTTCTTGTAGTACTGAAATACGACCCTATACGCTTTCACCCGAAATAACTGCAACAGTGCAGTGTGTTTATATTTTTCTTTTTTTAATGAAATACTCCCCTATACTCTTTCACCAGAAATAACTGCGCAAATGACCCGAGAATATATATTTCTTGTTGGACTGAAAAAGGCCACTATACGCTTTAACCAGAAAACAATTAAAGAGTGAAGTGCGTATATATTTTTCTTTTTTGAATGAAATACGCCCCTCTACGGTTTCAACAGAAATCACTGCAACACTGAAGTGCTTATATATATTTTTTCTTTTTTTACTGTAATTGGCCCCTATACCCTTTCAACAGAAATAACTGCACAAGTGAATCCGAGAATATATATTTCTTGTTAAACAGAAAAAGGCAATTGTACGCTTTAACCATAAAACAAATAAAGAGTGAAGTGCATATATATTTTTCTTGTAGTACTGAAATACGACCATATATGCTTTTACCAGAAATAACTGCAACAGTGCAGTGTGTATATATTTTTCTTTTTTGAATGAAATACCCCCCTATACTCTTTCACCAGAAATAACTGCGCAAATGACCCGAGAATATATATTTCTTGTTGGATGGAAAAAGGCATACGCTTTAACCAGAAAACAATTAAAGAGTGAAGTGCGTATTTATTATTCTTTTGAATGAAATACGCCTCTATACGGTTTCAACAGAAATAACTGCACAAGTGAATCCGAGAATATATATTTCTTGTTAAACAGAAAAAGGCAATTGTACGCTTTAACCAGAAAACAATTAAAGAGTGAAGTGCGTATATGTTTTTCAGTTTTTAATGAAATGCACCCCAATATGGTTTCAACAGAAATCACTGCAACACTGTGGTGTGTACAGTATATGTTTATCTTTTCCACAGATAAAATCCACTAAAGGCTTTTCAACATAGCACTTGCACCCCAATAACTAATTGCTGGAATGACAAAGCTGTATTATGAGACTATCTGGATCCCCAAGTAATGTTTCCCAGCACTTTTAAATCACTTTTTTTCACAATGTGGATTTTCCATAGCACCTGCACATGTCTCTCCCTGCTGTGAAATGATTCCTCTCACTGTCCTTTCCCTTCACTTGTAAATTGCTGTTTATCACAATTAGGATTTTCTGATGAATCTCCCTAGCATCTGCACACATCTCTCCCTGCCTGTGAAATGATTCCTCTCACTATCCTTTCCCTGCACTAGTAAATTGCTTCTTTCCTTTTTTTTTTTTAACAATCAGTTTTTATTTCACTCTTCCTAGCGCCTGCATACACGTCTGTCTCTAAATAAAGTATGATTGTGAATGGCAGAATCTAAGATGGTCGCTGTATTTATAGGGCTGTGACATCACCGGGATGGCTGGCTGCTGATTGGCTGCATGCATGGCATTATGTGAAGTGCCGCCTTCCCAGAGTTCTGTGCCCCATGTCCTCACACTCGTAGCCGCCATGTTAGGAAAAAATGTTCCTGAAATTCTAAACAAATTCCACTTCGTCAGCTTCCATTCGCTCATCTCTAACTGTAAACTTTTTGAATTTAGGGAAAGGAAACTTGTATTCCTTTTTCTGTTCAGAATACCTTTTCTGCAAGTGTTTTCTGCTAATATATCTTTTGCATAAATATGCTAATCGGAAAGATGCCAACATTTCACTTCTTAACAGCTCATTTGCATAAGAGAAGTGCAAATGATTGCAAATTGCTTCTATTTTTGTTGCACCTCTTTACTTTTGATTTGCAAAATAATTTTATAAAAACAGAATTTCTGTAGTGCTGTATGTCACTCACTTACAAAGTGTATAGTTAGATGTAGAAAATACTCTTTAGTATCTACAGTATGTATACTATACACTTACCTTTTCCCATTCCCCTATGTAAATATATGTCAAGGTCTATGAGTACTATAGTTAACCCCCAACAGTCACATTAAAATTGGAAAAACTTTCCCAAAAATGTCACCTTTTGATTATAGATTTAGAATTAATGTCTGAATTAAATATACAGTGGTATTGAAAAGTTTGTGAACTCTTCAGATTTTTAAAAATGTCTGCGTAAATTTGACCTAAAACTACATCAGATTTGTACACAAGTCTTAAAAGTAGATAAAAATAACCAAATCAAACAAATTAGTCAAAAATATTAGACTGGGTCATTTATTAATTGAGGAAAAATATCCAATTTGATATATCTATGAGTGGTAAAAGTATTTGAACCTTTCATTTCAGTACTCGGTGTAACCCCTTTGTGCAGCAATAACTGGAACTAAACATTTACAGTAATTGTTAATTAGTCCTGTACATCGGTTTGGTAGCGTTTTTCTGTGTTGGTGGGTTTCCTCCCATGAATTGCACACTTCAGATACTTCCACAACATTTCTATTAGATTGAAGGGGTTGCGCATGAATGGGTGGGTTCCTAGGGGAGGGCTTGCTAACACCCCCTCAAAAAAAAAAAAACAACAAAAGAAAACACTTTACCGGCCCAGTAAGGGGATGATACCATGCCTGCTTCCTGTCACTTGTTCCCGATCCTTTTCCTCCAGGCCTGCAATGCTCCACTAGACTCCCTCAATGTAAACTTCCAGTTTGACATTGTTGCAGCCAATCACTGGCCATGGCGGGGACCAGCTTCTCTTATGTCATGACTAGTGTTGAGCAAATCAGCTTTGGATCCTAGATGTGAAGTTGATTCAATCAAAATTTTGTTTTAGTGCTCTATAGAGACAAATCTCTTTATAGCATTCAAATGAAGTTTTGATTGAAATGACTTCAGATCTATGATCCGAAGCTCCCTTTGCTCAACACTAGTCATGAAAAATGGTCACATGATGCAAGGGAATACACAAGGGGATCCTGTCTCCACCGCCGCTAACTATTGGCTACAACAATGTCAAACCAGATGTTCACATCGAGGGAGCCCAGAGAGCATCATAGCACTGGAGGAGAAGGAGCAGGAAGTCAATGCCAGGAAGCAGGTACAGCAACTAATCTTCTCTTTAAAGGTCCATTAAAGTGTGTGTCTGTGTGTGTGTGGGGAAGGGGAAGGGGGTTTCCCCAGACCGCTCCATTGTTGCACAACTCCTTTAAAGTCAAAACTTTGACATTGCCATTAGAGGACATTGCCATTTACCATTTTGTGGTGAAACAAATTGGGTGCTTAGGGTGATTGTCTTGCTGCATGACCTATGTTTGCTAGTGATTTCTCTCCCAGACAGATGTCCCGAGTCCTGATATTTTCTATTAGAATGTGTTGATATAATTGAGAATTCATTGTTCCATCAATGATGGAAAGTCATCCTGGCTCAGGTGCAGCAAAAGAGGTCCAAACCATGATACTACCACCACTGGGATTCACTGAATTGATAAGGTGTCTTCTGGCTTGTCCAGTCAATCTTTAGCAAACTACTGAGAGGCAGCAATGTTCTTTTTGGAGGGCAGCTCCTTTCTCCTTGCAATCCTGACATGCACACTGTTTTAGTTCAGTGTCTTCCTGATGTTGGACTTGTGAACATTGACATAAGCTAATGTGAAAAAGGTCTAGTTGCTTAGAGGTTAACTTGGGTTCCCTTTTGTCCTTGTGGACTATTACATGCCTTGCGCTTGACAGGACCTTTTTGGTTGTCCACTCCTGGAGAGGGTGATAATGGATTGGTGGAATGAGCCCAAACTTTTTAAAGAAGGTTTTGCAACTTTTCCTAGCTCAGGAAGCAGCAGCTGATTCAACATGGACTCACTGAGCCTTGACACTGCTTCTAGAATACAAAGCTGGATTAGATGTCTAGCCCTGTCACTCAAAAGTGAGTACAAAGAGCGCAGTGGGCTTTGCGCTAGTAGTGCTCCTATCAACATGGCCAGTCCCCTTGTGCTCTAACTAGGTAATTTATATAAGGTGAGAGACAACCCAGGATGGAGACAGCCTGGGAACAGACAAGTGGATATACAGGTGGGATATTATTCCTGTAATGACTAGTAATGACACATATCCCTGAAAACTTCAGAACAAATAAAGCATGCTTTTTAATAATTTTAATGAAAAACAATATATCATCAATAGAATATTTTGTAGAATACTGTCAGTAATGCCTTAACTATGAGCAACCAGATACACCAGTTATTAATTCACAATAATGTCAAAGCAGTGAGATGATCCCAAATAGCATATGACTGCTGAGCTTAAGCAGTGACATGGATAGGAATATAGGCTGGGTAAGTTACTATAATTATTTTGGTAAAACCAGTATTGAGAAGCTCCAGTGTGAGCTGAGTGCTGGAGTCCACTCAATACTCTACACAAACTCAGGAGTTATGATTCATGAGTTCCTGGTTTCCAACCTCACAACAAGATGATTGATAGCTTTCTTCCAGTACTGCCCAGTACTGCTTATATGAAAAAAGCAGCCAGTCAGCAGTTGGGAAAACTGGGAGCTCATGAATATTGGGAGTCCTGAGTTTGTGCATTGTATTGACCATATTTCAGCACTGAGCTCACACTGGAGCTGCTCAGTAGTGATTTTAGCAAAACAACTTGATCAATTCAAGCTGCTGATCCATCTTTATAATTAGGATCTCTATGCCCTATCTGAGTGCAAGATAAAACTGGTGACAGATTCCCGTTACTAAAGAGAATTAGGCCTAACACAGATCCCTTGAATATGTACCATTTACAATGATTCGTTGTTGTTTACCCATCTTCATTCACAGTATTGTCTCTGCATCTGTCGTTTCAGTACAATGCTCCTGTGCAATACCGTACCAAACGCCTTTTTAAAAACAAAATTAACCGTGAGCTCTTCTAGACACAAAATGGCGCAATTAACATAAAAAAGACTGATGTGCACTTCATATAAATAATTGGTTGTTTAAAACAGAACTGGGGCGCAAACTGTTTTAATTTACAGAAAAGTATGACTGTTATGTAATTAGTAGAAACTATTCGCAATTCTGAGCAGAAAACAGCATAATAAACAGAAAAAGACTGCTGTGCATTTAATAAGCATTTTCGAAGGACCGGGTCCAAATATTTATCTTTATTTTCTCCATTTCCTGACTAATTCTGTTCCTCCTGTTTTTATTCACAGCTATCAAGAATCTTTGTAATATATTTTTTCTAAAAGTTTTGATCTCTTGTAATTGTGACTGTCTCCTTCATACTGTAATATGGCTGCCTGTCACTCCTTTCTATTTATGCAATTCCTGCTTACTCCTTCCCACAGCACATCCTGTCCTCATGCAGATGGGGTACTAGGGGATGCAAGATGTCTGCTACAGGTGCTTTATGAGACAGGGTCTGAGACTAGGAGGGAGCAGTGTGGGTTTACTAGAAGGAGTATGGAGTCACTGGGAAATGTGGGGGGATGAGCCATCCTCCCTGCTCATTAGCCTGGAGCTCCTGAAGACTGTCGCCAAGAGGGGATGGCAGTTTAGAGGATTCACACAGAAATGCAGAGCTACAATAGAAAAACAAATGTTGTGCTTGTGTTCTTTCTCCTGAGTACAGGGTGGGAAAGTCAAGTTGCATGACCATGATGCTGGTGATGCCAGTGTAATTATCAGGTGACCAGCCATGCATCATGCCTATTCTTAGTGACTTTGATGGTCATAGTAATTGGCTTCTGTAGAAAATATCCTGTTTCATCCATGGTCCTCTCTAATCTTTTGTGGAAAGCCAAAGACACTGATACAGAAGTAATATAGTGAAGAAATTCGAGGGTGCAGTGGGCTCCCTTTATAGAGTTCCCGGCCCTGGGTGCCAAAAAATCGTGTCTGGTTGCCAAATTAATTGCTAAGGCCTTTTTCAAATACTCCTATGTAACATGCTATTTATCATGGGCAACCACCGTACCTTACTTGTGGATTTTTACATTTAAGCTTATGTCATCAAGTTTGATATCAGTATGTTTTGCCTGCATGTATTGTCCTCTGATTAACTAATGTTTGGCAAAATGAGCAGGGACATAACTTTTGATATTTTAGCAGCGGCATAACATTCATGGTTGCACACCCCCTGCAACTGCAACAATATATTACTGCTAAAAATGACAATATTTATGACTGGAGGGAAAGGGGGTGGGGGCATCCGAATCCATGGGAAGGTACCAGTACCAACTGGATCAGCATCCTAAGGATGTGGATCCAGTGGAAATGTATGGTGGAGCACAGAGCCATTGGCTCCCTGTCCTGCCACTTGAACTGGCAAGTAACAATCTGCTGAAGCTCTGTTGCCTGCCAGAGGTCAGGTTAACCTAGATAATGTCAGGTGTTGCAATAATGTCACTACATGGTGCCACCTGTGTTTGGGCCAAGAACATTAGAGGGGTGGCAGTCAACCATGTCCGTCTTCTGGTGAGTTTAATTTTTAATTTTTATTTTTGATTGGTGCAAACAGGTTAACATTGGATATCCTTATCCAATATATTTGTGCTATAACTTAATGCTGATCACTGCCCACTCTGGCAAACACAACTTTATTTTTATCAGGATATTCTTCTTCATTAAAGCTTGCCCAAATATAGGGTGCTGCATTTGACTGAATTATCCCGTTAGGATAAAAATTAACTAAAGTTACATTTGCATTGTCTAAAATATTATCTAGTGTATATCGTCACTTTCTAAATTTATTATGTCACTTATGAGCGTGTCATGTGAGCATGATGTCAAGATCCTTCAGTCAGTCAACTCATTGCCAATCTAGCAGGCTGGAGAAATCTGTGGAGTCAAGTATATAAATTGATGGACCTATGCTGCTTTTTCAATCATGCCAACCATGACACCACCATTTTCCTGATCCACTTAGTATTCTAGTTCTACTGGCAGCATGGTCTTGCACTCTAGCATTTATAAAGTGGCAACTAGATGACCTTTTAAACAATGCAGACATCGCTTTAGGTAATTTTCATGCTGAGTGTTGCAGAGTCAGTTAAATACTGCATCCTATCTTGAAAAAGCTTCAAATATCATTAAAGGGTATCCTAATAGAAATAAAGTTGTGTTTGCCATAGGGAACTGTGATCAGAACAAGGACACATATTTTAGTACAGGGACACAAAAAGGGACATAAGTATTGTATGTGGAATAATGCTACTATATGGTGACACAAGGGGGTTGGATTAAAAATTGTAAATTCTCTTTATTCACAGGATTACAAACTAGAGTGTAATATGTACAGTCTATTATCCTAACTCTCAATACACTTTATGTATTACGTGGTATATGCTATTGATTGAGCATTAGCTTGTTAATTTTCAAATTATTAGCAATTAACATATTCTCTGAAACTTGTCCTACAAAAACAATACTTAATTGCTTAATTGAGGCAAATATAATTTTTAAAAATATATAATTTCTGATATTTCAAGATAAAAAGTAAAGAAAAAAATAGGCTGGTCCTAAAACACAAAAATAAAATAGCCATGCACATAATTTGATTAATTAGTAATTTAGAAAATTATGTATTATTTATTGTTATACAAATAAATATTAATATTGAAATTGTCCTGTGCTACTTAAAACATTTGCATATATTCATTTATCTGTTTGCAAGTTTAGAAGACTATTACTGCTCATGCATGATACAAGACATTATATTTCATCAATGTACTGTCTGGTCTTTATGGTATTTGTTGCAGTTGGTCCATTTAAGTGGCAGATGCATTCAATAAAAGGCCTAGGCTCTTATAGCTTATGTTATGTTTTACAATTATTCTTATAGAGTAACAGACATTGAGTGTCGACCGACTTGCCAACTAACCGATTTGGCTTTGGGCTAAATCTAAGAGCGTTGTCCTGGTATTCCCCTGGTATTGACCCTTTAACACCTATTCAGTGATCTGAACTTAGCTGCAGGGAACCAGCCAGGACACTAGCTCCTGAAATAGTCCTGCTGTAGTTGGTAGCTGACCCATCAGAGACACTGGATAAGAGCACCAAGGAGTCAGGCAATATACATAGTCAGGAGACAGGCCAGTGTCAGGGCAGGATATGTACTAGTGTATCCAATAAAGCAATCCGAGGTCAAGGCAGGCAGCATTCATACATATATGAGAACACAATCCGAAGTCAGGACTGGCAGAGAAGAATCAGTCAAGAATAAGCACACCTTCACAAGGGCTAGCAAACACTAGAATACTAAAAAGCTAAATAGGAATGCTGATCAGTATCTCAGTCAACAGCTGGGCAGAGATCAAGAGGGAAGGATTAACGCTAGCAGTACTGAAGAGAAGTTCACAGAGCACTAGTCCTAAAACACACTGATAGAGTGGAACAACTCCTATGCCTGCCCAGGAAAGCATTGGTCACCAATGTTACATTTCCTGTGTGCATAGAACAAGATCAATGCATTACTTGCCTGTTTAACAACCATTATAAGTTCTATGAATGGCATTGAGAAGCCTTGATCACACACATAAATGAATCCCTAAACCTACTGTCTTGAATATTTTCCACTTACGAAAAATCTTTCTCACTGTAGAAAGATGGACTTCATATTGTTTGGAAATGTGCTTATAACTCTTCCCAGATTGATGGGCAACAACAATTACCTCTATAAGATCATTTCTGATGTCTTTCTTCCAGGGCATTGTGTTAACACACTACTGAAATGCTCTAGCCCGCAAACTACCAAAACGTCCCCTTTCTTTAGAGGTGGTCACACTTGCTGATGATCAATTAAAAGGGCATTTGATTAGCAGCCCCTGGCTGTTACAGTACTAACCATCTTAATTCCAATGGAAGTAGTATATTTAAAGGGGTATTCCGTTTTTATTTAACCACTTGCCGCCACGCTAACGCGGATGGGCGTCAGCTCGGCGGCTCTCTCAGGTCTCAGTCACGCCTATCGGCGTCATCTCGTGAGACCCGAGATTTTGCATGAGCACGCGCGCGATCGCGATCGTAACCGGGACAACTGAAACTACAGCCTGCCAGCGCTGATCACGCATTTAAACGCATATCAGACGCTGTTTTGTAAACAGCGTCTGATATGCCTGCTGTCTGCTCGTCTGGTGGTCCCTTTGTCTGGGACCACCAGAGGAAACTATAAGTAAAGTGCACCAATCACTACACACACAACCCCCATCACTAATTAACCCCTGATCACCCATGTCACCCCCTATCACCCCTGTCGACCCCCTGTCAATAATCACCCCCTGTAAGGCTCATTCAGATGTCCGTATGTGTTTTGCGGATCCATGGATCTGCGGATCCGCAAAATACGGACACCAGCAATGTGCTTTCCGCATTTTGCGGATCCGCACATTGCCAGAACTATATAGATAATGCCTTTTCTTGTCCACAATTGCGGACAAGAATAGGACATGTTCTATATTTTTGTGGAACGGAAGTGCAGACCCGAAGCGCGGATCCGTAATTCCGGATCCGAGCGGGACAAAGTCTGTCCCCATAGAAATGAATGGGTCCGCAATTCCGTTCCGCAAACAGAATTGCAGACGTGTGAATGGGGCATAAGGGTCCCTTATCACCGCCAGTTAGCTAGCTACTTGTTAGGTAGTTAGCGCCCAGCCCACCGCACCGCAGTCACTGATTTTGGCAGAGATTTTTTCATCCACATTGATCGATGCAAATGAAAAAATCAGTGCCGTTCATTTTTTTCTTTTTTCAGCCCAGAGGCTGAACGGAAAAAAAAAAATCTCATTACCCGTATGCTCAATATAAGGAGAATAGCAGAAACTCCTAATGCTGGCCATACGTGTAATGATTGCGGAGACCCTCAAATGCCAGGGCAGTACAAACACCTCACATGTGACCCAATTTTAGAAAGAAGACACCCCAAGGTATTCGCTGAGGGGTATGGTGAGTTCATGTAAAATTTTATTTTTTGTCACAAGTTAGTGGAATATGAGACTTTGAAAAAAATAAAATAAAATATCAATTTCCGCTAACTTGTGCCAAATTTTTTTTTCTGTGAACTCGCCATGCCCCTCATGGAATACCTTGGGGTGTCTTCTTTCCAAAATGGGGTCACATGTGGGGTATTTATACTGCCTTGGCATTTTAGGGGTCCTAAAGCGTGAGAATCCAAATGCGTAAAAATGCCCTGTGAAATCTTAAAGGTACTCATGGTAATTAGGGCCCCTTTGCACATCTTGGCTGCAAAAAAGTGTCACACATGTGGTATCACCGTACTCAGGAGAAGTATGGCAATGTGTTTTGGGGTGTATACTTATATATACCCATACTTTGTGTGAGAAATATCGCTGTAAACGACAACTTTTTAAATTTTTTATATAAAGTTGTCAATTTACAGAGATATTTCTCTCACTCAACATGGGTATATGTAAAAATACACCCTAAAACACATTGCCCTACTTCTCCTGAGTACGGCGATACCACATGAGTGACACTTTTGCAGCCTGTGCACAAAGGGCCCAAATTCCAACGAGTACCTTTAGGTTTTACATGGCTGCTCACAATTAGCCTCGCCCAAAATGCCAGAACAGTGCAAACACCCACAAATGACCCCATTTTGGAAAGAAGACACCCCAAGGTATTCGCTGAGGGGCATAGTAAGTCCATGAAAAATTTAACTTTTTGTCAAAAGTTAGCGGAAAGGGAGACTTTGTGAGAAAAACAATAAAAAATCAATTTCCGCTAACTTGTGCAACAAAAAAATCTTCTATGAACTCGCCATGCCCCTCACGGAATAACTTGGGGTGTCTTCTTTCCAAAACGGGTCACATGTGGGGTATTTATACTGCCCTGGCATTTTAGGGGCCCTAAAGCGTGAGAAGAAAAATGCGTAAAAATGCCCTCCTAAAAGGTACTCATTGGAACTTGGGCCCTTTGCGCATCTTGGCTGCAAAAGTGTCACTCATGTGGTATCGCCGTACTCAGGAGAAGTAGGGCAATGTGTTTTGGGGTGTATTTTTACATATACCCATGCTGGGTGACAGAAATATCTCTGTAAATTGACAACTTTGTATAAAAAAATTTAAAAAGTTGTCGAGTTCACAGCATTTTTTTGCCACAAGTTAGCGGAAATTGATATATTTTTTTATTTTTGTTTTTACAAAGTCTCATATTCCACTAACTTGTGACAAAAATTTTTTTTACATGAACTCACCATACCCCACACGGAATACCTTGGGGTGTCTTCTTTCTAAAATGGGGTCACTTGTGGGGTATTTATACTGTCCTGGCATTTTAGGGGCCCCTAAAGCGTGAGAAGAAGTCTGGAATCCGAATGCGTAAAAATGCCCTGTGAAATCCTAAAGGTACTCGTTGGAATTATGGCCCTTTGCGCATCAGGATGCAAAAAGTGTCACTCAAGTGAGTATCGCCATACTCAGGAGAAGTAGGGCAATGTGTTTTGGGGTGTATTTTTATATATACCCATACTTTGTGTGAGAAATTTCTCTGTAAACGACAATTTTTTTTATACAAAGTTGACAATTTACAGAGATATTTCTCTCACCCAGCATGGGTATACTGTATGTAAAAATACACCCCAAAACACATTGCCCTACTTCTCCTGAGTACAGTGATACCACATGTGTGACACTTTTTTGCAGCCTGGGCGCGCAAAGGGGCCCAAATTCCGAGTACCTTTAGGTTTTACATGGCTGCTCACAATTTAGCCCTGCCCAAAATGACAGAACAGTAAACACACCCCACTGAGGGGCATATTGAGTCCGTCTGAGATTTTTTTTTTTGCCAGAAGTTAGCAGAAATTGAAACTTTATTATAATTTTTTTCCTCAGAAACTGTCATTTTCCGCTAACTTGTGAAAAAAAATGAAATTATACATGAACTCACCATGCCCCTCCACGAATACTTTGGGGTGTCTTCTTTCTAAAATGGTGTCATTTGGTGGGTATTTATACTATCCTGGCATTCTAGCACCTGAAGAAACATGACAGGTGCTCAGAAAGTCAGAGCTGCTTCAAAATGCGGAAATTCACTTTTTTGCACCATAGTTTGTAAACGCTTTAACTTTTACCCAAACCAATAAATATACACTTATTGGATTTTTTTTTATCAAAGACATGTAGAACAATAAATTTAGCGAAAAATTTATATAGAAATGTAGTATTACAACAAAAAGTGAAAATTTTTATTTTTTTGCAAAAATGTCGTTACATTTTTATTAATAGCAAAAAAAGTTAAAATTTAAGCAACAATGAAATACCACCAAATAAAAGCTCTATTAGTCAGAAGAAAAGTAGGTAAAATTCATTTGGGTGGTAAGTTGTATGACCGAGCAATAAAAGGTGAAAGTAGTGTAGTGCGGATTTGTAAAAAAGGGCCTGGTCACTAGGGGGGTATAAACCTGTGGTCTTCAAGTGGTTAATGAATGTACTTGTTCATATAAAAGTAAATTATACAAATTTACATGCATTTCTGATTTTGCTCATATACCTTTCTTACAGCATATCAGGTTGTTGACCCCTTTCTGCACACTAGAATGGTATAGCCCATGAATCAGTCAGTCCCGTGTAATACAGTACATCCATGGCCTAAATAAAACATGGAATTAGTCATGTGACACCCCCGACATTCAGTAAGCAACAGTGTTACACGACCTAAAGTGTGTTGAAAAAGTATTCATACCCCTTGAACAGTTCCACATTTTTCATGTTACACCCACAAACTTAAATGTATTTTATTGGGATTTTATGTGATAGACCAACACAAAGTAGCAAGTATGTGTGAAATTAAAAGAAAATGATACATGGTTTTCAAAATTTTTAATAAATAAAAATCTGAAAAGTATGGCATGCATTTGTATCCAGCCCCCTGTAATCTGATACCCATAAATAAATAAAATCCAGTGTGACCAATTGCCTTCAAAAGTCACCTAATTAGTAAATAGAGTCCACCTGTGTATAATATTTTTTCATTATAACTACAGCTGTTTTTGAAGACCTCATAGATTTGTTAGCGAAAATTAGTGATCAAACAGCATCATGAAAACCAAGGAACACACCAGACAGGTCAGAAATAAAGTTATGGAGAAGTGTAAAGCAGGGTAGGATTATAAAAAATATCTTAAGCTTTAAAAATCTCATGGAGCACTCATTTGAAAATGGAAGTAGTATGGCACAACTGCAGACCTACCAGGACATGGCCAGCCACCTAAACTGAGAGCCCAGGCAATGAGAGCACTCATTAGAAAAGCAGTGAAGAGGCCCACGGTCAATCTGGAGGAGTTGCAGAGATCCATAGCTCAGGTGGGTGACTCTGTTCATAGGACAATAATTAGTTCTGTACTCCACACATCTGGCCTTTATAGAAGAATGGTAAGAAGAAAAGCATTTTTAATGAGTTGAAGTTGAATTTTTGAACTAAATGCAAAACAAAACAATATGTGTGGTGAAAAATTAACACTGCAAATCACCCTGAACACACCATGAAACATGGTGGTGACTGGCAGCATCATACTGTGTGGATGCTTTTCTTCAGCAGGGACAGGAAAGCTGGTCAGAGTTGATGGGAAGATGGCTGGAAGATGGACACTTGGTAGAGACTGAAGAATACTTGAGAATGGGCCAGAGGTTCACCATCAAGCAGGACTAGAATAAAGAAATATCCCCACCAGTGTTGCTATTGTAGGTGTGGCAGCTATAGTCCTGAGAGACTAGTGGATCCAAACTCCTGGCCTGGAACGGTTCAGCATTCACCACAAATAGATAGATTCTAGGTCTCTTAAATTCATTGTAACTTTATTGAGGCAACATTATAAGTAGGTATGAGCAAAGTTTTGAAAAATTTGATTCAGCCAATTCCTCAAGTTCACCAAGAAATTTGATTTGTTCCAAATTAATTTGTCATGAATTGCTATAAATCAGGAACACCCAGGCCACTCTGCCTCATCTTATTCTTCCCACTTGGTGGCCCAATCTCAGTGTGAAGGCTTTGAGTTAACCCTTTCACTTCTGTCGACAGTAAATTTACATTGGCGGCCGGGCATTTATAAACAGCTCCCGCTGGCAAATGCAACGGGTTCCATGGCTGGCAAAGGACTTTTGTTTTAAATAGCAGGCACCTGACACTAATATCTGTACCGGCAATACTGGGACTTTTAAACCTTTATATGTCGTGGTTATCTGGGTGTGCTCCGGCTCCCTCCAACAGGGATCAGGGGAGCTAGAGCATGTATTCAGCACTTAGATGGGAAAACCTTTCTCAAAGCAATACAATTGAGGGATTCAAAACAAGGATGACCATAATCCCATGTAGATCCCTCCATAAGGTCCGGGATCCCTCCCTACTATGAATCTAATGGTATTTTGCTTTTAAAATTATTAGAGTTAAAAACAGATGCCGAACATAGTGAATGGATCAAACATGGCCATTGGATTATTGCAGCAACACTGTCCCTAGCACATGAGCGCTTGCCATGTCTCTCCCTATGCTCAGCTCACAGGACAACGGCAGAGACTGTGCGGAATGAGGCTTTTATAGAGCTGTGACATGACAGGGGATGGCTACCGGCAGATTGGCTGGCTGCTCGGCATTATGGGTGATTTCACATTCCCAAGCTTCTTATTTTCACTTTGTAACACATGCAGCCACCATTTGTGAAAAACCTGATTCGTTACCACAAAACGCAAGGAATTTCGGCTTAGTTGCGAATAACTGTTTTCATAAACTTCGGACCAAATTCAACTTCGAATGCTCTGCTTCACTAAACACTAATTATAAGCTTAAAAGGCATCAGGTGCAATTTTCCTTAAAAGTCCATAAGTATCGCTTAAGCTTTTCGCATGATCCCGTGCTAACTCATAGCTTAACATAGAACAGAAATGGCAGTGATTTAAAAGAAATAGTGGACCAATCACATTGCAAAACTAGAACTGACGACGTAAATGTAAATAATTTATAATAATGAACACCTATTGGCGGGGCAGGATGGAACATATTGAATATTATATAGTCTAAAATAATACAAATACATCAAATAAATTCTGGAATTTATACCCTCTGGAAATCTAGTTCTTAGGGTTCGTATCTAGAAAGCTAAATATCTTAAATATAGCAAACATTGACAGTCTCATCCGTTCAATGCCAAAAAGTGAAAAATAATCCATCCAATTTGGCCTAATAATACATTTTTCAAGCTGCTAGAAGTTTCCTGAGACTGGAGAAAATGGTTGGCAGCAACTTTCGTGACTGTGAGGAAGAACTCCTGATCATTGTATTTATTTTTTATTTTTCAAAGATGAAAGACAATGACACTAATCCCTGTTGCAGCACAGTAATTCCTATCACACTACCTAACAACCTGAACTGGAACCTATCAACTACACTATATCACTATTTAACCTACACTGACTATCTCCCACTAACTATCTGTATTATATATATAAGCTAACTATCTATCTATCTAATGAAATTGAATAAGATGACTCAGCAAAGCACAGAGCACAGCAATGACACTGTTCTCTCTCTCAGAACTGCAAAAACAGCAGCAGATAGCTGCTGGGGAGTTTCTTATACAGTAAGGGGTAGGCAACTTTTCTGTTGGTTGCTAGGGATGTAGCTATACTCAGACAAAGATATTGCAGCCTTCTCATTGGCCCTCAAACAAGAAGCAGTGAGGGTACTGCTGAAAAAACTCTATTATATTCAGCGATTACAAAGATATATTACTATATTGCCGATATTCACGATAAAAATTCGCGATTAGAATATTCTCGATCAACATTACATGATATGTCAGGGAAGCCAGCAGGACAACAACCCTAAATATACAGCTAGAGCTTGTTTAGATCAAAGCATATTCATGTGTTCGAATGTCCAATCAAAACCAAGGCCTAATCCCACCCTGCAATCCATCAATGATGGTCGTGCTTGCACAATATAGGAAAAAACACTAGCCTATGTGTGCTCCCATGGTCCTGGCCACCAGAGAGACTGACACTTTTTTCTATAGTGTGTAAGCACGACCACCACTGGTAGATTGCAGGGTGGTCTGTAACCATGGAAACAAGCAGTTTATAATGTTATAAAAAAAATGAATCCAGCCAGCAAAGGAAGCAATATGGACAATCACAATACATTAGCAAGTGGCTTATATTAACTTTCTCTACATGATAAATGCCACTTATCGAAGTGAGACAGCCCCTTTAGGTTTGTGAGTGTGATTTTAAAAAATGTGAAACAATTCAAGGGGTATGAATACTTTTTCAAGGCACTGTATATATGCTGGATCAGCACACGGGAGACTTCCATGGGATAACTACATAGAACTAATAGTACTGGAAACCATTTTCTGCAGTTACCTGCTGTCATTCTAATCCTCCTTCATGTGGCTACCGTAAAGCAATTTTCTTAATGCTTTCTGAATGCAGTTAAGAACGTCAGAAGCCAGATATCCCTCAAAACAGCTGTCTGTGGATGGATATTAACATGGTGGATTTGGTGATCTCTGTAATGGAGACACCCCTTTGCTCGGTTTTCCTTCCTTTGAGGGATATCTAGCTTTCATTGTGTTGTAGACCCATAACTGGTGCTCCACATTTATTTTGCATATTCCTGTTTCCCAGGGAGCTTTGAACCTAGGATTGCTGTGTTGAGACTCTTAAGTCAGGCTCTGCGGTGTTTTTTGTAGATGGTCTCCTGAGATGAGCTTTTGTTGTGTTTGTCTATATACATATGTGTTTCCCTACTGCAGAATTTATTTAGGTCAATGGTAATGTTTCTTTTTTCATGTACATTTCTTTTTCGACAAAACTCGAGACAAGTTTAGCTTCTTTTACACCAGTTTTCTGGTGCAAATGAAGCCATAAATGTACAGCAGCTCAAAGCTGCCATAGATTTCTGTTTAGACGCAATAAACTGTTGAGGCATAAATTAGTCACATCCTCCGGCAGCAAAGTGGATATCAAGACCAGAGCAGAAAGTGCCGGTTTTGATAAATCTCCCCTATACCTCCAATAATGCAAACCATAGAAAGCAATGTGCATGCATTAAGATGAAAATGAATGCTGGTTCTTGAAGATGGTTTACAGATGACTTAATGTTATACTTTATTTGTTCTACAGTATATACTTAACATGTACATCTGTAAAGAGTTATAAATATGTTAATCGGTATGCTTACAATCTAGTTGAAAGAACATTCCACTATCCTTGTATATTTTAGCAGTTCCATGAACGTGGATGGTCGAAGGAGAATTTAGTTATCACTGAACAATTTTTAATGGTAGACAACATTAAAGATGACTAAGGTAATGGGAAGCATGTATACTGCTAAATGTGAAGTTGTGAAATCTGAAGAATATTGCAAAAACAAAAGACAAAGTTAATCAGCACATCTTATAAAATGAAGTGAAAGTGCAGGTGTGTTGCTATGGCTCAAATATATACAAAATCAAACACAATGCAACAGCACCCTACAAACAGAATATATTCTGAACTAATGCTATACGCACTATATTAATGAATATGTGATACTTAGCAAATATATTTTGATCAAAATCATGAGAGAGAAGAGAGAGAGAGAGAGAGAGAGAGACCAGTATACTACTCAGGGTATATTAATCTGATGCTAGCAGATGTAAGATGTGCTAATTTTCATATATTTTTGCCAGAAACCCAGTTTACCGGTTTACGATACTCATTAGAGATGAGTGAACCTGTTGAGATTCGGTTCGGTTCCCATTTACCAAATTTTTAAAATAGTTTGGTTTGGACCCAAATCGATTTAAATTGTCTCCAATTTCCTAGGAAATTGGTATATAACACTCCAATTACTCTCTTTTCATTTATTTTTTATGAACGTTTTCTTTCCCTTCACCCCTCGCTAAGCTCTTGAACACAATGACAGCAATAGTAAATCATGTCAGAGTAACAACGACATACATAGCTATGGGTAAACGCACGGCAATTTGACAATAAAGGTCAGTAGGGAAGCATACTGTATTGATGGCAGTTGGCAGCCGCCAGCGTGCAGTGCGTCCGACTACGTACCTCAGTCGAGCTGCACACGGTGCTCCTCCTCTTCGCTGCAGGCTCCTGACCCGCTTTCCTGCGCTGTCGCAGGCTACGACAGCTTCTGTTATATCTTGTAGGAGCCGCAGGCGTCCTGGTACCGTAAGGGTTAATGCACGCCCCTGATTACGCCCTCTCTCCAATCCTGGCCAAGCACCACCTTTATAAGGGTGCTTCCCCTTCCTGCAGTGCCTGAGCAATATTGTACTTCCTACAGCTAAGGCTCCTGTTGTTCCTGCATTCGATATCCTGTTTATGACCTCTGCCTGTATCCTGACTTCGTCTCTGCTTGATCCTCTTGTACCTCGCTTCTCTCAAGTTAAAGACCCAGACTGTCGACCACGCCTCTGTCTGCTCTGCAGATCGTTACACCAGCTCCACCTGGACTAACTCAGCTTTGCTGTTCTCACAGCACTAGCTCTGCTATACCGCTTGTTCATCTCAGCATTATCCTGCGGCTGTCTGCCATATTGCCTGTTCCCCGGTGCTAGCATCGGGGCTTTCTGGCCTGCCCGGCCAGCTGCCACTTAATCGGGACCACTCTTGCGGTAGCGACCTGGTGTCTCCCCTGCAGCTGAGTCCAGCTTCCGCATCCTGGAGCTGGATAAAGGGTGAAAACCAGGGGACACTTAGACTCTGCTCCCAAGTTTGGCCCAAAGCCAAACCGGTAAGTGGCACAGCGGGTCCACACCCGTTGATCTGTTACAGTTTGCTCAGGCCATGGACCCCGCTGGCAAGCCCAAGCCTGTGGTACAAGATTTATGCCGAGAGCTGCAACGCCAGAGCGAACGCCAAGAAGTCCTGCTGCAGTATCTGAACACAATTTCTGCACGTCTGGACGCTCTACCCACTACTGTTCCTGCGGCACTACAGGTCCCAGCAACTCCTGCTAATTCCGTTGCATCGTCTGCATACCAGGGCACGTCTGCTGTCTTACTTTCCTTGCCTCCACGTTTCAGCGGTGAGTCAAAGGCCTGCAGAGGGTTCCTGAATCAATGCTTGATCCACTTTGAGCTACATGGAGACAAGTTCCAGTCTGACCGAGCAAAGGTGGCTTTCATTGTATCTCTGCTCTCTGGAGAAGCTCTTGCTTAGGCTAATGCTATATGGGAGCGAAGCGGACCCAAGACTGCAAGCCTACAGACCTTCTTAACTGTTTTCCGTACAATATTTGAGGAACCTGGTCGTGCCTCGTCTGCAGCTTCTGCTCTTCTTCATCTGCGTCAAGGCGCTAGGACAGTGGGCCAATACGCAATCCAGTTCCGTACACTGGCCGCAGAACTGTCCTGGAATGATAAAGCTCAATGAGCCGTATTCTGGGAGGGTCTGTGTGACCGCATTAAAGACGATCTAGCGGGAAGGGACCTCCTTGGCTCTCTGGACGCTTTGATCACGTTGGCCACACGCATAGACGTGCGGTTTCGTGAACGTTTTTCTCAAGCCGCAAGGATGAAGCAGACGTCTAAACTCGCACCTGTCTTCCAGAGGACTGTTCAGACTCCTGCTGCGATTCCATCTGAAGAGCCTATTCAGGTGGTTCGCCTGAAGCTCTCTGATCAGGAGCACCAGCGACGGCGAGCAGAGAACTTGCGCCTCTACTGCGGTGGAAAGGAACATGTTGTTCGTACCTGCCCCCAGAAGGCGGAAAACTTCAGCGCCTAGGCTCATTGGGAGAAGTGACCCTAGGTGAAAAAGACAATTCTCCCAACTTCTTATCCCTGTAATGGTGTCTGCTGGGAAAACCAGTATATCGGTACCTGCCTTCCTGGATTCTGGCACTGCCGAGAATTTTGTTAATCAAGCCCTGGTGACCCAGTGCCAGCTTTCCACTACCCGTCTGGCAAAGCCTCTGGTGGCAACGATTGTTAATGGACAAACCTTACCCAAACCTATTCAGTTCATCACGGCTCCTGTGAAACTCCAAGTCGGGGTGCTACATTCTGAAGAAATATCCTTCTATGTCCTGCCAGATTCCACGGACCCAGTGATTCTGGGATTGCCCTGGCTACAGCAACATTCTCCCGTCTTAGACTGGCAAAAGGGGGATATTCTCCGCTGGGGTCCTCAGTGCCAAACCTCCTGCCTGTCGATGATCCACCCGATGTCTCCTCGTCCAGTTCCTGTGAACCTGCCTGGTCTGCCTCCGCAATTTGCATCCTTTGGAGATGTTTTCTGTAAGAAGAAGGCAGAGACTTTACCACCTCATTGGACTTATGACTGTCTAATCGATCTTCTACCTGGGACTTCTCCTCCTAGTGGAAGGAGAACCTGGAGAGGGGTTTATCCGGAAGTCTACCTCTCCGGCTGGACCCGGTTTCTTCTTCGTGTCCAAGAAAGACGAGTCACTCCGTCCATGCATAGATTATCGTGGACTGAACAAGATTACAGTCAAGAACAAGTATCCTCTGCCCCTGATGTCTGAATTGTTTGACCGTATCCGAGGCGCACAGATATTTTCTAAATTGGATCTATGTGGTGCATATAACCTGATCCGAATCCGTGAAGGCGACGAGTGGAAGACGGCATTCAATACCCGTGATGGCCACTATGAGTACTTGGTTATGCCGTTCGACCTTTGCAACGCTCCTGCAGTCTTCCAAGAATTTGTAAATGACATCTTCCGGGACCTGTTATACAAGTGTGTAGTAGTGTAGTCTCGACGATATTCTCATTTATTCAACCGACTTGTCCACTCACCGCAGACAAGTGCGCCTGGTTCTGCAGCGCCTAAGGGAGAATGGTCTGTTTGCCAAGCTCGAAAAGTGTGTCTTTGAGCAGTCTTCCTTACCCTTTCTGGGGTACATTGTTTCCTGCACTGGTCTGCAAATGGATCCCGACAAGGTCTCTGCCATCCTGAATTGGCCCCGTCCTCAAGGTCTCCATGCCATTCAAAGATTTCTAGGATTTGCCAACTTCTATAGACAGTTCATCCCAAACTTCTCTTCTCCCACAGCCCCTATTTCTGCGCTGACTAAGAAAGGGGCGGATGCCAAAAATGGACCCCTGAAGCTGAGTCTGCATTCCGACAACTCAAAGATTGCTTTGCTGCTTCTCCTATCCTCCATCATCCAGACACTTCCAAACAGTTCTTACTAGAAGTGGATGCTTCTTCTATTGGTGCAGGTGCAGTCCTTTTACAGAAGACCTCCAAGGGGAAATTTGTCTCGTGTGGTTTCTTCTCCAAGCTCTTCTCTTCTGCAGAAAGAAACTACTCCATCGGTGATAGAGAACTGCTTGCTATCAAGATGGCCTTGGAAGAATGGAGATACCTTCTGGAGGGGGCTTTGCATCCAGTGGTTATATACACTGACCACAAGAATCTGACTTATCTGCAGTCTGCACAGCGTCTTAATCCACGTCAGGCTTGATGGGCGCTCTTCTTTGCCCGATTCAATTTCCTTCTGCATTTTCGAACGGCAGACAAAAATGTAAAGGCTGATGCGCTTTTCCGTTCTTTTGACCCAGCAGATCAGATTGAGGAACCTCAACATATCATCGATCCGTCCTGCCTGGTTTCAGTGGCGCCAGCTTGAGTAAAAGGTATTCCTCCGGGGAGGATTTTTGTTCCGCAAGCCAAGAGGAGGAAGATTCTCTTCTGGGGACATTGCTCCAAGTACGCTGGTCACCCTGGGGTACGTAAGACTCTTGAGTTGCTGTCCCGTCACTACTGGTGGCTGACCCTACCCAAAGATGTCCGGGAATTTGTGTCTGCCTGTACCTCCTGTGCCCGCAACAAGGTTTCCCGAACCAAACCAGCAGGGTTGCCGTTACCCATTCCGGAAGTTCCCTGGCAGCATGTTGCTATGGACTTTATCACAGACCTCCCGTCCTCTGCTGGCTGTTCTGTAATCTGGGTAGTGGTAGACAGATTCTCCAAGATGGCACATTTTATTCCGCTTCCTGGATTGCCCTCTGCTAAGCGCCTAGCCTGTCTGTTCTTCGAACACATCTTCCGCCTTCATGGCCTACCTCTGCACATTGTGTCCGATCGAGGGGTACAATTTACTTCCAAATTCTGGAGAGCGCTCTGTGGGCTACTTGAGGTGAAGTTGGGCTTCTCTTCTGGATACCACCCTCAGTCTAATGGGCAAGTTGAACGAGTTAATCAGACTTTGGAGAACTACCTACGTCACTTTGTCTCTGCTCAGCATGATGATTGGGTGCATCTCCTGCCTTGGGCGGAATTCTCGTACAACAGCCATTCCGGAGAATCCACGGGCTCTTCTCCCTTCTACATAGTGTATGGACTATTCGCTGCTAATAAATTCTGATTTGAAAAATTCGCTCATCTCTAATCATCATCAACATCAGAGAAGGAGTGAGCCATCCAATTCACAATCTCACCCTCTTTCTCCTCAATGATAATGTTGTACCTTTTCAAAGCCAGGGACAACTGAGGCCTACTAATGCTACTACTTGTGGCCAGAGAGCTGCTGCTACTAACCACATTCTGGCTCTGGAAGGACAAGGTCTGGCCCTTGGTCTTTTGTTTGGAAACCATCCATATTCCTGAAATTTGGCCTAATATACACAGTAACACAAAATATGGGTCTGTTTTATGGAACTTAAAGAAAGAGGCGCAATAAAATGTCTTTCCCTTTGCTCAAACATATTGAAGACACTGCTACTGACAATTGATTTTGGAAATAATGCAGTATCAATGCAACTGACAGATTTCGGCCTAATATCTTTTGTGCATTCAAATATGCGGATTCAGAGAAAAGATTTCACTACTGTAACACACAAGTTGTCAATAAACTATGCAGTGGGGTAGCTACTGCTTTGGGGCCCCAGCACAGAAGGGGCCTAGAGCAGTACTAGATACAGTAACAGCAGTAATAGATCGGGAAGAACTGCCAGTCATGTGATTTACTCCTCTCATTGCCCCGCGACCTTAGACAGGGCATGCAGTCCTTCTATGTTCTTTTCAGTGCAGTCATCAGGTAAAGCCAGCATCTTGAGTTCCACTTGTAGCCTCGCCTCTTAGATGAAGCATGGCTATACTTTAGCTATGCATTGAGGCTGGGCTGGTCCATGGAGGGGAGAGGGTTTCTCTATTCTAACAAAAGTAAAACTTGCCATATATACTGTTGAACAGAGAATCAGAATTGGAGTTCCCTCTCACCTGCCAGAGAATGGCAGGCTTTATTTAAAATCCACCAGCATTAGTCACTTCCCTAGCTGGTAGCAACTATCCAGCTTCTGCTCCCCAACAGAAAAAGAGAACAGTCCATCTTCCTGCTGGTAGAACACAGCTCAGGTTGGAAGTCGGGACTAACAGGAGCGGAGGCTGCAGATACTGAGCTGTCTATATCTTCACAGACTGTATCTCTCTGCAGAAAGGTTAGGTGTAGATATATGTATACAGTGTGTATGTGAGAATACATGTTTGTATATACAGATTGTGTGGGAATGTACAGTAAAACTACATATGTGTCTGTGTATACATATATATATATATATATATATATATATATATATATATTATAAAGCTGAGTGTATGTATGTGTGTATGTCCGCTAAATGAATCTGCACCGTCGCATTTACAATCACGAAATTTGGCACACAGGTACATCAAGTCTCCGGGAAGGTTTTGGACTGGGTCTTAGCTCTCTAGCATGTACCTTTCCTGAGATATTCCTAAAAAATGTATTAGCTAATAGAAGCCTTTTCACATGACCCTTATCAGCCAAGAGAAGCTCGCAGGCCCTTAGTCTCCACATACACAAAGTTTTACACCAGGTTTCCATAACAACCCAGTCATTTTTCTTCACTGCTGTAGGTCAGCTTTAAAGGGGCAGGGCGCTGTAGATGACACTGTTAAGGGAGCGGAGTGTAGCTGGCCAGCTAAGACCTGTCCTAGGCTGCTAATATGGCTTATATGTGTAGACAGCTAGACCTGCCAATAACCTTAATACAGTTCATATGTTTATATGTTAAAGACAGACATTTTTTTACAGTGACTTCATGTTTTGGATGTCATATAACAGTTATATATTGTGTTCACAGAAGCAGAAAGATAATATGCCTTTAAGATTCAGTAAAATAAATGTAAGGTAAGCTCAGTGACACAGCAGAATTATCAACAGAAAGCATAGAGTAAACTGTTGTTACTGCCCAGGAGTCTTGACCAATCACAGCCAGCCTCACGCTGAGCCTGTGTGGGAAATCCCCTAGCAGAAGCTACTGGAATCATTATACACCAGAGAAGCTGAACAGACATTTACTCCATTAAGAGTTGAGTTTTCTGGAAGCAAGAGGCCAAATAGGTATTTAGAACAGTTATATGATGTTCCTACTGTTAGTATTGTGATCAAAACTGTATACTGAACCAGTTGTATGTTTACCCACAGTTCCACCGAACTGCTCATAACAGATCATACTGAGCCATAAAAAGCACACTAAGCACTAAACTAAAGTGTAAAACTGCTCAAAGCAAGCAATCTGCAAATATTTACTGCTAACTGCATACTGCAAACAGCAAACCAAATTGAGCAAGTAGAACTATTGGTTAAACCTCAGATATACGTCTCAGAGAGATCATAAAGTGCTTAAATAAGTTAAAGTGAGCGTACAGATACTGAAGAGAGAAATATATCCACCATTTTATGTTCAATGACAAGATTGAACAGTTGGACCACCATTTTGTGATACTTTATGCAACACGTGTTTTGTACATGGACTATTTGCTGCGGAGGTGGCAGTGTTATGTATGAAGAAAAGTTGAAGTTAATAAAGAAGTTATTTCAAACATTTGGTGTGCTCTTTAAGCCTACTGTTTCCATAGAACGGCGCTAGAAGAATTAAAGCAGAGTAACAGACAGTCTGGTTGGATTAAAAGTTAGAGATATCAAAATTCTTCTAATGCCACAGCGCAAAATGCACTTCATTGTGCTGTGCCTGCCACATAGAGTGCTGTGGAGGTCACTGTTCAGAGGGCAGATAGGGTGGCCATTCAGGCCACCCTCAAAAGACATACTTGAAAACCCCACCCTCAGGTCCCACTAAGCCACGCCCTGACCCGGTTAGACCATGCACCCTCCACTCTGCAGCCAATGGGGATTGAAAAAATGAAGGTTAAAATCAAGTTCTGTCAGCTGTAGGGGTAGGAGGGAGGGTGACTTTGCCCCTGCAGCTCACGTTCAGACAGCACAGTGCTGCTGTCTGAGAGTGAGCTGCTCAAATGACTTATCTCTGTGTCCATCCAGGCCCTGCACCAGAATGGAGGACAGGGGGTCTGAAAGCTGGACTGCCTGGCCTAAAACCGGACCTATGGCCACCCTAGGGGCAGGCTGCTGTGGAATTAACAATTAAGGGGACAGTCTTCTATGGAGGTCAGTGTTAAGGGGCAGATTGCTGTAGAGGCCACTGTTAAGGGGATGGGGTGTTGTGGAAATCACTGATAAGGAGATGGGATACTGTGGAGATTACTGTTAAAGAGATGGCTGCTGTGGAGGTCACTGTAAAGGGGTGGAATTCTGTGGAGGTCACTGTTAAAGGGCGGGCTGCTGTGAAGGTCTCTGTTAAGGGGGCAAGGAAGGGTGGAGGTCACAGTTAAGGGACGGTCCGCTATGGAGGCCAGTGTTAAGGGACGGGGTGCTGTAGAGGTCATTGTTAAGGGGGTGGGTGTTGTGGAGGTCACATTTTAAGGGAACATAGCTCTGTAGACTGTTAAGGGGTGGCTTATTGTGTAAATCACTGTAAACAAGATGGGGCACTGTGGAGGTCAGTAATAAAGGGCGGCCACTGTGGAGGTCACTGTTAAAGGAGAGGGCGCTGTGGATTTTACTGTTAAGGGGCAGGCTGCTGTGAAGGTCACTGTTAAAGGGGAGAGGTACTGTAGATGTCACTGTTATGATAGATACTGTCGATATCTTTTAACGACACACGCAAACATTAAATGAAATAGATTAAATATACCCGTGCAAAGCAGGGTCCTTCTGCTAGTATAAATATATATATATATATATATATATATATACAAACACACAATTTTTAATGTATGTATGTTGTATAATGTATTCCAGTATTGTTTCCTTTAGTACAGTAAGTGGTTGTTACCACCATAAGAACTTATCCCCTTTGGATAGGGGAAAGAGTCCTCAGAGTGAATGGAATGGCAGTAACAAGTGCACTGCCGCTCCATTCAACTGTATGCAAAGTGTACAGCGCTCACCTAGCACCTGGAGTTGAATGAAACAGTGGTGTGCTTGTGTGACTGCTGCTCCATTCACTCCAGGGACTCCAACACCTCCTCATTCTTGTGATCTTAGGCCTTGTTCGCATTTCTTTTTTTCGCAGCATGCATGCTATAGTACAGGAGTCTGGCAGAGGAAGGGGTGGGCAGAGGCTGGAATGGTTACCTTATAGCTGCATGCTAATCCCAACCTCTGCCAGCTTTCTGTACTATATCATACAGTACAAGGCATTCTCCTTTCTCTGCCCCACTGCTGCGCTGTGTACTAGTGCTTACTTTAGCACACTTACATATGCACACAAGCGGTGACAGGATGGTCCTTACATTGGGTGCATGTATATGTAAGTGCGCCATAGTTTGCATCTCTGCCATTTGTGCAGGTCCTGTGTCTCCACACAGTGGGGCACTTGATAATTGTAGCCAATAAGCAGCAGTGATGTGTCACCAATACGGACAGTCATTGGCTACAGTGGTCACATGTCCCTCTTAAAAATAGTTGCTAATAATTACAGTAAATACATTTAAAAAAGTTCAAAATAGCCACAGTAGTTTACACGGGATGAAGAGGTTTCACAGAAGTGTGTGTGTGTTAGGAAGGAGGGGATCAGGGGTGTGGGCTCATACAAAAATTTGCTGTTCAAGTTTGAAAAGGCTTTCTGTTATTTATGATATTTTCTGAAGGATTAGACAATGTGAATAGATTTTCTTGAAACTGTCTTTCATAGTTTCCTTGGCCATCATAATCATGTCTTCAAATCAGACTTTCATTTCATCTTTCTGCTAAGTGAAAAGCTTTTATTGCTGATGCATTAATACAAAAATGGAGTAGAAGGGTTTGAAAGCACTTTTTACATCAATAGTAAGACATAATATTATAAGAAGGAAGCAATGCACAAACATATAGGGAATGAAATTAATAAACGTAATACTCCAAATATTAACCAACACAATCATGAGAGAAACTGCCAGAAATAGGGCAGTGTATAGAAAAATAAATGCAATGTAAACTCCCTGAGTTCAATTAATTAAAAATATTTGTGACATCTGATGGAGCAAATACTAAATAGTATCACCCTCTTTTCTTAAATACAGGTGACACTAGGCAGCAGCAGAATAGTTTGACACTATAAAATATAGACCTTAATAAATTCAACCTTTGTGTATGTTACTCTTTGCATTATTTTGCAGTTAGTTACAGTAGTGGATTGGGTTTTAGAAAATCCTATTCACACGAGGGGGAACTTTAAGCTAAATGTGGCAGAATTCTGGCTTAATTAGTGCAACTTTCCCCCTAAAAGCTGTCATACATTTCCTGTGTCTTTTAGACACTTTTTGTGCCTCGCATGACAAAGGACATGACTTAGCTGGGAAGGGCATGTGGCTTAAAGGGCATCTGTCAGCAGAACTGTACCTATGAAACTGGCTGACCTGTTGCTTGTGCGATTGGCAGCTGAGGGCATTTGTGTTGCGTTCATATGTCCCAGTATTGATGAGAAAAATGAAGCTTTAATACATGTAAATGAGCCTCTAGGAGCAATGACAGGGCCAGGCAGTGAAAGCATCATAATGCCTAGTCCTGTCAATCAAATTGGAGAGGGCACAGCAATTACAGAGAGAGCAGAACCTCTAGGTGAAAAGGCAATGCCCCATTGCCCCTAGGGGCTTATTTTCTCAGGAAAACAGGCACATATGAACATGGGAGCAACACAGATACCTTCAGCTGTCAAGTGTCAAGGTCAGCCAGTTTCATAGGTACAAATCTGCAATGTATGGCAACCAATAAGTGGTGTAAAGTTAGACAAACTTATCTCATAATGCACCAATTTTGTCATACAACAAAAGCCACTGTGATAAATGTTGCACATCTTTAGACTAGTACACGTTTAGATTGTCTAAATTTTAAGCAGGATTAGTAAATCTGCCCCACTGTTTTCTTATCCCCTTGCTGCAATGAGACCTATTGTTATGGCTTTGATAGCTAAACCTTAAATTAGTTGGAAGCAGGCAAATTTTTCAATAATGTGCTCCATGGTGTGAAAAAAATAAGAGTCAATATTAACCTTACTGATCATGTGCCAGTGTCTAATGTTTACCAGGTTCCTGTTGGTCCCCACTGCCTGGTCAGGACTTGACAAGCAGGAACTGGCTCAATGACTGCGCAACCAGTCCCTGATGACCCACTTTAACTAATGATTGGCTGAGTAGTCATCTCTGGCTATTTCCTGTGCTTCAAGCCCTCACCAGAAAGTGGAGACTGGAGGGCTCCTGGTAAGCATTGGAACAGCAGTATCAATGGGTCAGTGATTCTTTTATTTTCACTTCACCCATGACAGCACCATAGAAGATGGATCATCCCCCACAGTTAGACAGGAAGTCTCAGAGCAATTAAAAGGGAACACCCACTTCCTGCTTCAGTGTGGTTTCCTGTCCTGTCCGGAAAGAGGAGCTGGGTGCATGCAGCCTGTGAAACAAAGGACACCTTATAATGGATTGAACTTAGGTTATACAGCAAATATTTGTGTTGTGTGGTTGGTGTGAATCTGTTTGGTGCTAGCCCAAATCCATATGGGTTTGCTGCCTTTAGCATGGTTGAGACATTTGAATCTTTGATACTCTTTGGCTTTGTGGCCTGGTTGACTACCTCATAAATACATGGGCTGGATGGCTGCCTGATGGCTACAGGGCCTGGATGGCTGCCTCATGGCTTCAGGGCCTGAATGGTTGACTTCAGGTCTTCCTGGCTGAATGCCCTTGATTTTATACTTGCTTGGCTGAATGCCTGCTTGGTTTAATACCTTTGCGCTATATGCCTATCTGGCGAACGCCTTTGCATCTATGCCTGCTTGGTTGAGCGCACTTGCATCTATGCCAGTATGGCTGAATGCCTATGTGTCTTTGCCTGCTTGGCTGAACGTCTTTGTGTCTGTGCCTGCTTGGCGGAACACCTTTGCTTCTATGCCTGATTGGTTGAATGTGTTTGGGTCTATGCCTGCTTGGTTTAACCTCTTTGCGTCTATGACTGCTTGGTTGAATGCCTTTGAATCCATGCCTGCTTGGTTGAATGCCTTTGCATCCATGCCTGTATGGCTGAATTCCTTTACGTCTATGCCTGTCTGGCTGAATGCCTTTGCGTCTATTCCGGCTTGGCTGAATGTCTTTGCATCCATGCCTGTCTACCTTTGAGTCCATGCCTGTTTGGCTGACTGCCTTTGAGTCCATGCCTGGAAGGCTGCTTTTGGGTCTATGCCTGTCTGGCAGGCTGCCTTTGGGTCTATACCTGTCTGGCAAGCTGACTTTGGGTCCATGCCTGTCTGTCTGTCTGCCTTTGGGTCTCTGCCTGTCTGTCTGTCTGCCCTTGGGTCCATGTCTAGCTGGCTGCTTTTGGGTCTATGCCTGTCTGGCTGACTTCCTTTTAGTCCATGCCTGGCTGGCTGACTGCCTTTGGGTCCATGCCTAGCAGGCTGCCTTTAGGTCTATGCCTGTCTGTCTGGCTGACTTTTGGTCCATGCCTGTCTGGCTGGCTGCCTTTGGGTCCATGACTGTATGGCTGGCTGCCTTTGAGTCCATGACTGTCTGGATGGCTGCCTTTGGGAACATGTCTAGCTGCCTTTGGGTCAATGCCTTTCTGTCTGACTGGGCTTTGGGTCCATGCCTTTCTGTCTGGCTGCCCTTTGGGTCCATGCCTTTCTAGCTGTCTGCTCTTTGGGTCCAGTGCTTGCTGCCTGTGAGCCGGGGCCTGTCTGGCTCGCTGCCTTTGAGCCTGGGCTTGTCTGGCTGTCTGTCTTTGAGCCTCGGTGTCCTTGCTGGAATGACTGCTCTGGCATCTTGTGCAGCTGTGTCTGGATGGTGGCAACTGTGTTTGGATGACTGTACTTGGGCTCTGAGTGGGTGTCTAAGGTTCCGCCATGTCTGGATGATGTTCTACCTTGGTGGCTATGCATGCATGGTGAACTAATTCTGTGGCTATGCCTGGTAGATAATTTCAAGTTTAATGGCCTACAGAATGCATAGCAAAGTCCTATAATGCTCCTGGGGAGGAGTGAGAAGATGGGCTGGACAATATTGTCTGGAAGGCCCACGGGAGGTATGGTTTACCAGCAAAGCCCTATAATCCTCCTATGGGCTGGACTATATTGTTTGGATGGCCTATGGGAGGCATGGCGCACCAACAAAGCGCTATAAGGCTACTGATTGGGAGTAAGAAGATGGGCTGGACTATATAGTCTAAGTGGCCTACAGGAGGTATGGTTAACCAGTAAAACCCTATAAATACTTGCCACCAATCTGGAAGTCCCAGAAAGTTCCTAGAACAGATGAGAAAGAAAGTCATTGACAACTATCAGTCTAGAAAAGCTTATAAAGCCCTTTCTAAGTCTTTGGGACTCCAGTGAACCACAATGGGAGCTATTATCCGCAAATGGAGAAAGCATAGAACAGTGGCGAACCTTCCCAGGAATGGCTGGCCTACCAAAATTACTCCAAGAACACATTGATGGCTCATCTAGGAGGTGACAAAAGAACCCAGAACAACATCTAAAGCACTGCAGGCCTCATGTGCCTCAGTTAAAGTCAGTGTTCATGAGTTCCAATGCGAAAACCACTGCTGCCCAAAAGAACACAAAGGCCTGACTCACATTTGCCAAAAAACATCTTGATAATACCCAAGCCTTTTGGGGAAAATATTCTGTGGACTGATGATACAAAAGTGAAACTTTTAGGTAGGTGTACATCCCGTAACACAGCATTTTTTTAGAAAAGAACATCATACCCAGTGGTGTATCTTGGTATTGTGCTGCCCTACGCGAGACTAAACTCGGGCACCCCTTAATATAAATTTGACCCACCCCTTCCTGCCAAGGCCTAACCCCTTCCTCTGTAAACCCCACCCCTTCCTCTTTATGCTCCACCCTTTCCTGTTAGAGCTTCACATCCTTTCTGCATTTAAAAGTGAATAAAAAAGGCCAAAATTTGGTGCTTTCTGTACCAAATGTTGCATCTATTATTTAAAGAGGATCTTTAGATATAATAATATCAAGTGTAAATTCAACCACTTTACAAAGATCAGTCATCCATGATCCACAGATCCCCCTCCCCATAACAGTGCCATCCACAGATCCCCCTCTCCATGACAGTGTCATTCACAGTTCCCCCCCCATAATACTGCCATCCACAGATCCCCCTCCCCATAACACTGCCATCCACAGATCCCCCTCCCCATAACAGTGCCATCCACAGATCCCCCTCCCCATGACAGTGCCATCCACAGATCCCCCCTCCCATGACAGTGCCATCCACAGATCCCCCTCCCCACTGCTCACAGGATTATACATTTATTAACTGTAATCTATAACTTTAACTTTAAATGAGCGCTTATCTCTTTACTAGTGTATCTTACTCTCAGCTCCGGTAACAAGCAGTGCTGGCTGAGCTCACTCCCTGACGTCATGCTCCTGCGCCACCTAGTGGGAGGAGCAGGCATGTGACATCAGTGAGTGGCGCCGCCCGCACTGCCTGTTACCGGAGCTGAGAGTAAGATACCCTAGTAAAGAGATAGCGCTCATTTAAAGTTAAAGTTACAGATTACAGTTAAAAAATATATAATCCTGTGAGCGGCAAGGCCCTGTATATTCTAACCCGCAGGCAAGCGTCCTCATCACCATGGCAACTCCTGGGGGTTAGAATATACCATCAGATTTGAGTTTTCACGATCTCACTGAGATCGTGAAAACTCAGATCGATGGTATATTCTTAACCCCAGGCAAGCGTCCCCGTCACCATGGGAACGCCTGGCTGGGGGTTAGAATATACCATCGGATCTGAGTATACCGGCATTTTTCCAACCCATTGGCAAGTGGCAAATGCCTTGTTTGCCTCGTGATAGATACACCCCTGATTCATACCGACAGTAGAACATGGTGGTGGTAGTGTGATGGTCTGGGGCTGCTTTGCAACAGGGCATTAGGAGCTGCAGCAGCAGCAATTTAGTACATGTTGGTAGGCAGGCAGCAACATAATGAAGGCAGCAGCAGCCGTACGGAGAATGACAGTCGGCAGGCAGCAGAAGAGGCATGATGGCAATGGTGGCATAATGGAGGCAGTATCTCACAAAAGTGAGTACACCCCTCAAATATTTGCGCCGGCATCGGTGAAAACTCATATGCCGGCGCATTCACAACTGTGACCTAGAAGGGGTTTGCTGCGGGTGAGGGAGCCCATCGAGTCCCCACGCTGCTGTGGCAGGGACCCGATGGGTGAGAAAGGCAGCCAGATGCCATGCAAAGGCTGCCCAATGCCTTGCATAGCATCGGGACCTGCCTTTTATGGGTGCCTAGGAGATCCAGCCTCAGGCTGGGTCTCCTAGGCAACCTGTTAGTGTATGACTCAGTGTCATACACTAACAGGCAAAGCATTACAATACAGATGTATTGTAATTAGAGATGAGCGAACACCTGGATGTTCGGGTTCGAAAAGTTCGGCCGAACTTCCGAAAATGTTCGGGTTCGGGATCCGAACTCGACCGAACTTATCCCTAACCCCATTGAAGTCAATGGGGACCCGAACTTTGGGCACTAAAAGGCTGTAAAATAGTCCAGGAAAGGGCTAGAGGGCTGCAAAAGGCAGCAAAATGTAGGAAATGCCCTGCAAACAAATGTGGATAGGGAAATGAATTAAAATAAAATAAATAAAAATCAACCAATATCAATTGGAGAGAGGTCCCATAGCAGAGAATCATGCGTCATATCACCCACCACTGGAGAAGGCCACTTTCAGTTATTTCGGCCCAGCACCCAGACAGAGGAGAGAGGTCCCACAGCAAGGAATCATGCGTCATTTCACCCACCACTAGAGAAGGCCACTTTCAGTTATTTCGGCCCCAGCACCCAGACAGAGGAGAGAGGTCCTACAGCAAGGAATCATGCGTCATATCACCCACCACTGGAGAAGGCCACTTTCAGTTATTTCAGCCCCAGCACCCAGACAGAGGAGAGAGGTCCCACAGCAAGGAATAAGGCGCCATATCACCCACCACTGGAGAAGGCCACTTTCCGATATTTTGGCCCAGCACCCAGACCGAGGAGAGAGGTCCCACAGCTAGGAATCATGCATCATTTCACCCACCACTAGAGAAGGCCACTTTCAGTTATTTCGGCCCCAGCACCCAGACAGAGGAGAGAGGTCCCACAGCAAGGAATCATGCGTCATATCACCCACCACTGGAGAAGGACACTTTCAGTTAATTCGGCCCCAGCACCCAGACAGTGGAGAGAGGTCCCACAGCAAAGAATAAGGCGTCATATCACCCACCACTAGAGAAGGCCACTTTCAGTTATTTCGGCCCAGCACCCAGACCGAGGAGAGAGGTCCCACAGCAAGGAATCATGCGTCATATCACCCACCACTGGAGAGGGACACTTTCAGTTAATTCGGCCCCAGCACCCAGACAGTGGAGAGAGGTCCCACAGCAAGGAATAAGGCGTCATATCACCCACCACTGGAGAAGGCAACTTTCAGTTATTTCGGCCCCAGCACCCAGACAGAGGAGAGAGGTCCCACAGCAAGGAATCATGCGTCATATCACCCACCACTGGAGAAGGCCACTCAGTTTTTTCGGCTCCAGGACCCAGACAGAGGAGAGAGGTCCCATAGCAAGGAATCATGCGTCATATCACCCACCACTGGAGAAAGCCACTTTCAGTTATTTCGGCCCCAGCACCCAGACAGAGGAGAGGGTCCCACAGCAAGGAATAATGCTGCCTCCTGCTAACAAGTTCCGTATCAGGTGGTGGTGCAGTTAGCTGTGGCGTGGAGACAAAACTTTTCCACATTTCTGCCATGCTAACCCTGCCCTCAGAGGAGCTGGCCTTGACACTGCTGCGTTGGCGACCTCTTGCTCCTCCTCTGCCTTCGCTTTGGGCTTCCACCTGTTCCCCTGTGACATTTGGGAATGCTCTCAGGAGCGCGTCTACAAGCGGCGCTTGTGCTCGCGCATCTTCCTATCACGCTCCAGTGCAGGAAGTAAGGTGGGCACATTGTCTTTGTACCGGGGATCCAGCAGAGTGGCAAGCCCAGTAGTCCGCACACGTTAAAATGTGGGCAACTCTGCTGTCATTGCGCAGGCACTGCAGCATGTAAGTCGCTCATGTGTGCCAGGCTCCCCAGAGGTAAGGACAAGCTGTCCTCTGTGGGAGGCGTATCGTCATCATCCTTTGTATCCCCCAGCCAAGCACCAGTGATGGGCCTGAGCTGTGTCAGGTGCCACCCGCTGTGAACCTGCTTCATCCTCATCCTCCTCCACCTCCTCCTCATCCTCCTCGTCCTCCAGTAGTGTGCCCTGGCTGGCCACATTTGTACCTGGCCTCTGCTTTTGCAAAAAAACTCCCTCCGAGCCACTTCTAACAGACTGGCCTGAAAGTGCTAAAAATGACCCCTCATCCTCCTCCTTCTCTTCCTGGGCCACCTCCTCTTCCATCATCGCCCTAAGAGTTTTCTCAAGGAGACATAGAAGTGGTATTGTAACGCTGATAACGGTGTCATCGCCACTGGCCATGTTGGTGGAGTACTCTAAACAGCACAACAGGGCACACAGGTCTCGCATGGAGGCCCAATCATTGGTGGTGAAGTGGTGCTCTTCCGCAGTGCAACTGACACATGCGTACTGCAGCTAAAACTCCACTATGGTCTGCTGCTGCTTGCACAGTTTCTCCAGCATGTGCAAGGTGGAGTTCCACCTGGTGGGCACATCGCACATGAGGCGGTGGCGGGAAGGCCGAGTTCCGCTGTTGCGCAGATAGGCGAGCAGCAGCAGGATGTGAACGCTGGAAGCGCACACAGGCGGCCCGTACTTTATGCAGCAGCTCTGACATGTTGGGGTAGTTGTGAATTAACTTCTGCACCACCAAATTCAGCACATGCGCCAGGCAAGGGATGTGCGTTAAACCGGCTAGTCCCAGAGCTGCGACGAGATTTTGCCCATTATCGCACACCACCAGGCTGGGCTTGAGGCCCACCGGCAGAAACCACTCGTCGGTCTGTTGTTCAATACCCCGCCACAACTCCTATGCAGTGTGGGGCCTGTCCCCCAAACATATGAGTTTCAGAATAGCCTGCTGACGTTTACCCGGGCTGTGCTGAAGTTGGTGGTGAAGGTGTGTGGCTGACTGGATGAGCTGGTGGAAGCAGAGGAGGAGGAAGCTGAGTAGGAGGAGGAGGCTACAGGAGGCAAAGAATGATGCCCTGCGATCCTTGGCGGCGGAAGGACGTGCACCAAGGAACTCTCCGCCTGGGGCCCAGCCGCCACTACATTTACCCAGTGTGCAGTTAGGGAGATATAGCGTCCCTGGCCGTGCTTACTGGTTCACTTATCTGTGGTTAGGTGGACCTTGCCACAGATGGCGTTGCGCAGTGCACACTTGATTTTATCGGATACTTGGTTGTGCAGGGAAGGCACGGCTGTCTTGGAGAAGTAGTGGCGGCTGGGAACAATATACTGTAGGACAGCCATGGCCATCAGCTGTTTGAAGCTGTCTGTGTCCACCAGCCTGAATGACAGCATTTCAAAGGCCAGTAGTTTAGAAATGCTGGCATTCAGGCCCAGGAACTCGAGGGTGGCTAGGTGGGAATTTACGCTTTCTCTCCAAGGTTTGTGAGATTTAGAGCTGAACGCTGCCGTGTGACATGGTGGAGATGCTTGGTGACCCAGGTGGTGTTGTCGGTGGCACATCCTCTGTTTGGTGGGCGGCAGGTGCCAACATTCTTCCGAGGCGGAGGAAGAGGCCGAGGCAGCAGCAGAAGAGGGAGCAGGGAGCCAGAGTGAGTTCCTTTCTTTTAAGGTGTTTACTCCACTGCAGTTCATGCTTTGCATGTAGATGCCTGGTCATGCAGGTTGTGCTAAGCTCTGATAGGCTCTGATAGCATAGCGTGCAAACCACTCGGGCCTTGTCGTCAGCACATTGTTTAAAGAAGTGCCATGCCAGGGAACTCCTTGAAGCTGCCTTTGGGGTGCTCAGTCCCTGGTGGCGGTGGCCAGTAGTAGGCGAACTCTCTTGGAGGTGACTGTTCTGTTGTTGCCCCCTGCTCCATCTTTTGCTACGCTGTTGGCTCGGTCTCACCACTGCCTCTTCCTCTGAACTATGAAAGTCAGTGGTACGACCTTCATTCCATGTGGGGTCTAGGACCTCATCGTCCCTGCATCGTCTTCCCACAGTCTTCCTCCCTGACCTCCTGTTCGGTCTGCACACTGCAGAAAGACGCAGCAGTTGGTACTTGTGTTTCGTCATCATCAGAGACGTGCGGACTGCGATGAGATGGTATTCCCATGTCCTCATCATCAGGAAACATCAGTGGTTGTGCATCAGTGCATTCTATGTCTTTCACCACTGGGGAAGGGCTAGGTGGATTCCCTTGGGAAACCCTCATGGAGGCCCAATCATTGGTGGTGAAGTGGTGCTCTTCCGCAGTGCAACTGACACATGCGTACTGCAGCTAAAACTCCACTATGGTCTGCTGCTGCTTGCACAGTTTCTCCAGCATGTGCAAGGTGGAGTTCCACCTGGTGGGCACATCGCACATGAGGCGGTGGCGGGAAGGCCGAAGTTCCGCTGTTGCGCAGATAGGCGAGCAGCAGCAGGATGTGAACGCTGGAAGCGCACACAGACGGCCCGTACTTTATGCAGCAGCTCTGACATGTTGGGGTAGTTGTGAATTAACTTCTGCACCACCAAATTCAGCACATGCGCCAGGCAAGGGATGTGCGTTAAACCGGCTAGTCCCAGAGCTGCGGCGAGATTTTGCCCATTATCGCACACCACCAGGCTGGGCTTGAGGCCCACCGGCAGAAACCACTCGTCGGTCTGTTGTTCAATACCCGCCACAACTCCTATGCAGTGTGGGGCCTGTCCCCAAACATATGAGTTTCAGAATAGCCTGCTGACGTTTACCCCGGGCTGTGCTGAAGTTGGTGGTTAAGGTGTGTGGCTGACTGGATGAGCTGGTGGAAGCAGAGGAGGAGGAAGCTGAGTAGGAGGAGGAGGCTACAGGAGGCAAAGAATGATGCCCTGCGATCCTTGGCGGCGGAAGGACGTGCACCAAGGAACTCTCCGCCTGGGGCCCAGCCGCCACTACATTTACCCAGTGTGCAGTTAGGGAGATATAGCGTCCCTGGCCGTGCTTACTGGTTCACTTATCTGTGGTTAGGTGGACCTTGCCACAGATGGCGTTGCGCAGTGCACACTTGATTTTATCGGATACTTGGTTGTGCAGGGAAGGCACGGCTGTCTTGGAGAAGTAGTGGCGGCTGGGAACAATATACTGTAGGACAGCCATGGCCATCAGCTGTTTGAAGCTGTCTGTGTCCACCAGCCTGAATGACAGCATTTCAAAGGCCAGTAGTTTAGAAATGCTGGCATTCAGGCCCAGGGCTCGAGGGTGGCTAGGTGGGAATTTACGCTTTCTCTCCAAGGTTTGTGAGATTTAGAGCTGAACGCTGCCGTGTGACATGGTGGAGATGCTTGGTGACCCAGGTGGTGTTGTCGGTGGCACATCCTCTGTTTGGTGGGCGGCAGGTGCCAACATTCTTCCCGAGGCGGAGGAAGAGGCCGAGGCAGCAGCAGAAGAGGGAGCAGGGGGAGCCAGAGTGAGTTCCTTTCTTTTAAGGTGTTTACTCCACTGCAGTTCATGCTTTGCATGTAGATGCCTGGTCATGCAGGTTGTGCTAAGCTCTGATAGGCTCTGATAGCATAGCGTGCAAACCACTCGGGCCTTGTCGTCAGCACATTGTTTAAAGAAGTGCCATGCCAGGGAACTCCTTGAAGCTGCCTTTGGGGTGCTCAGTCCCTGGTGGCGGTGGCCAGTAGTAGGCGAACTCTCTTGGAGGTGACTGTTCTGTTGTTGCCCCCTGCTCCATCTTTTTGCTACGCTGTTGGCTCGGTCTCACCACTGCCTCTTCCTCTGAACTATGAAAGTCAGTGGTACGACCTTCATTCCATGTGGGGTCTAGGACCTCATCGTCCCTGCATCGTCTTCCACAGTCTTCCTCCCTGACCTCCTGTTCGGTCTGCACACTGCAGAAAGACGCAGCAGTTGGTACTTGTGTTTCGTCATCATCAGAGACGTGCGGACTGCGATGAGATGGTATTCCCATGTCCTCATCATCAGGAAACATCAGTGGTTGTGCATCAGTGCATTCTATGTCTTTCACCACTGGGGAAGGGCTAGGTGGATTCCTTGGGAAACCCTGCCAGCAGAGTTTTCAAACAGCATAAGAGACTGCTGCATAACTTGAGGCTCATACAGTTTCCCTGATATGCATGGGGATGATGTGACAGACTAATGGGCTTGGTTTTCAGGCGCCACCTGTGCGCTTTCTGCAGAAGACTGGGTGGGAGATAATGTTGTGAACGTGCTGGATCCACTGTCGGCCACGCAATTGACTAGCGCCTGTACCTGCTCAGGCCTAACCATCCTTAGAGCGGCATTGGGCCCCACCAAATATCGCTGTAAATTCTGGCGGGTACTGGAACCTGAGGTAGTTGGTTCATTAGGACGTGTGGCTGTGGCAGAATGGCCACGTCCTCTCCCAGCTCCAGAGGGTACACTAACACCACCACGACCGCGTCCTTGTCCCTTACTAGATGTTTTCCTCATTGTTACCGTTCACCAAGCACCACAATAAGAAAAAAATATTCGGCCCAATGTATTGATTTAAAATTCAGGCCTTTTTTTACAGGCACCTAACACTATTTCCCTATTTATTTATGTAGCGTATTACACTAATCCAGGCACAGCAGTAACCACTGATTTAGGGGAATATCTCTTTTAGGGCTAGTATTTAGGCCCTGGATGAAAGGTATCCTTTATGGACAGATTTAAACTAGGCCTGCAACAGCTGGAACACCAGATTCAGGGTATTGCTATTTTGGCAATAGAATTTCACCCCAGAACAAAATATATGTTTTGGCAGACACCATTATAGTTTCCCAGCCACAGCTGTGACACTAGATTTATGGTATTGCTATTTTGGCAATTGAATTTCACCCCAGAACAAAATATATGTTTTGGCGGACACTATTATATTTTGCCAGCCACAGCTGAAACCACTGATTTATGGTATTGTTATTTTGGCAATTGAATTTCACCCCAGAACAAAATATACCCTGTTACGGACAGATTTAAGCTAGGCCTGCAACAGCGGGAACACCAGATTCAGGGTATTGCTATTTTGGCAATTGATTTTCTCCCCAGAACAAAATATATAATTTGCAGGACACTATGAAACTTGGCCAGCCACAGCTGAAACCACTGTTTTATAGTATTGCTATTTTGGCAATTGAATTTCACCCCAGAACAAAATATATGTTTTGGCGGACACTATTATACTTTGCCAGCCACAGCTGTGACACTAGATTTATGGTATTGCTATTTTGGCAATTCAATTTCACCCCAGAACAAAATACATGTTTTGGCGGACGCTATTATAGTTTGCCAGCCACAGCTGTGACACCAGATTTATGGTATTGCTATTTTGGCAATTAAATTTCACCCCAGAACAAAAGATATGTTTTGGCGGACACTATTATAGTTTGCCAGCCACAGCTGTGACACCAGATTTATGGTATTGCTATTTTGGCAATTGAATTTCACCCCTGAACAAAATATATGTTTTGTCGGACAATATTATAGTTTGCTAGCCAGTGCTGGGACAACAGATTTAGGGGATTGCTATTTTGACAACTGAATTTCACCACAGAAAATAATCTATCCTTTGCCAAACAGCAGACAGTATTATACTTGGCTAGCCAAAGCTGAAACACTAGATTTAGGGGATTGGTATTTTGGCAATTGTATTTAACCCCTTAATAAAATATAGAAATTGCTATCCTGAGTTTCTAGGGGTGACAATTAGCACAGCCAAGCTCCTGATGTAGGATATAGCAAAAAAAAAAACTAGTATTGATGGATTGATGGACTTGGTGGCAGCTTGTTCTGGTGCACCACAAGTCACAAAAATGGCCGCCGATCACCCCAGATAATAAGTGACAGAAAAATGCTCTGTGCAGCCTAAAAACCAGTGAGCAAGTAACCAGCAGAAGTTGAATCATTAACAGCTGTAGATCGATCACTTCATTAGGTGCTTTTGCAGACTTTTCCCTGCCTAATCTCGCCCTCACACCAGCTGCGTCCTCTCTACACTAATCAGAGCAGTGTCACGTGCGGGCGCTACGTGACTCCAGCTTAAATAGAGGCTGGGTCACATGCTGCACTTGGCCAATCACAGCCATGCCATTAGTAGGCATGGCTGTGATGGGCTCTTAGGGCAAGAAGTAAAACACTAGCTGATTGGCTGCTGTGCAGCCCTTCAGAAAGCGGGAAGAAATCGCCGAACAACGAACCCCAACCCGAACTTTTTGAAAATGTTCGGTCCGGATCGCGTCCCGAACACCCCAAAATTCGGTACAAACCCGAACTATTCTCAAACTGTTCGCTCAACACTAATTGTAATGCCTTGCATTGGGGATCAAACCCCAAAAGTTAAAATCAGAAATAAAGTAAAAAAATAAAGTAAAAAGTGTTTTTGATTAAAAAATAAAGTTTCAAGCGAAAAAGAATTAAATGCCCCTTTCACCTTATTTTATAATAGAAAATAGAAAAAAGAACATCGAGACACTAAAACATATTTTTTGTTTCAAATATGCTATTATTGTGCTGAAGTGAAATAAATAAAAAAGTATAAATATCGCCATACACCGTAAAAAATAAAAACTATCAAAAAAAGCCATTTTTGTCACCTTACATCACAAAAATTGCAACACCAAGCGATCAAAAAGGCGTATGCCCCACAAAATAGTACCAATCAAACCGTCACCTCATCCCGCAAAAAATGAGACCCTACCTAAGACATTCGGTCAAAAAATAAAAAATCTATCATTCTCAGACAATGTATACACTAAAACATCATTTTTTTTGTTTAAAAAATCTTATTATTGTGTAAAACTTAAATAAATAAGAAAATGTACACATATTATATATTGCCACGTCCGTTATGATCTGCTCTATAAAAATATCACATGTCCTAACCCCCCAGGTGAACTCTGTAAAAATAAATAAATAAATAAAAACTGTGCCAATATTACCAATTTTTTGGTCACCTTGCCCCCATCAAGTGTAATAATGAATTATCAAAAAAATCATATGTACCCAAAAAAATTAAAAAATAAGGCGTTTAGAATATAGCAACACAAAACAGAATTTTTTTTAAAAAATGCTTTATTATGTAAAACTGAAACAAACAAACAAACAAATAAAGTAGACATTTTTTATATCATTGCATCTGTAACAATCTGCCCTGTCAGATGAATGTTGTAAAAATTAAAAATATTTTTTGGTCACCTTGCCTCACAAAAACGTAAAATAGAGCAATTAAAAATAATATATACCCCAAAATAGTACCAATAAAACTGGCACCTTATCCCCTTGTTTCCAAAATGGGGTCACTTTTCGGGAGTTCCTACTGTAAGGTGCATCAGTGGGGCTTCAAATGGGACATGGCATTTAAAAACCAGTTCAGCAAAATCTGTCTTCCAGAAACCATATGGCTCTCCTTTTCTTCTGTACCCTGCTGTGTGCCTTTACATCAGTTTACGACCATATGTGGGATGTTTATGTTAACTGCAGAATCAGGGTAATAAATTTTGAGTTTTGTGTTACTCCTCGATGTGTTAAAGAAAAAAAATCAATTAAAATGGAAAATCTGCCAAAAGGTAAAATTTTGAAATTTCATCTCCCTTTTCCTTTAATTCTTGTGGAACACCTAAAGGGTTAACAAAGTTTGTACAATTCAGTTTTGAGTAGCTTGAGGGGTGTAGTTTCTACAATAGGTCATTTATGGGTGATTTCCACTATGTAAGCCCCACAAAGTGACTTCAGACCTGAACTGGTCCTTAAAAGTGGGTTTTGAAATTTTCTTAAAAATGTTAAGCATTGCTTCTAAACTTACAAGCCTTCTAACATCCTAGAAAAATAAAATAACATTTAAAAAACATACGGTAGACATATGGGTAATGTTAAGTAATAAATATTTTATGAGGTATCACTTTCTGCTTTAAAAGCAGAGAAATAGAAATTTTGAAAATTGCTAATTTTAAAAAAAATTGGTAAATTTGGGATTTTTCATAAATAAAGGTGAAATGGCCATGTTACGTGAGCCCTCAGGGAAAGTGCTAACTTGTTAAATAAAGGTGAAATATATTGACTCAAATTTATGACTATCATGAAGTACAATGTGTGACAAGAAAACAATCTCAGAATGGCTTGGATAAATAAAACTGTTCGGAAGCTATTACCACATAAAGTGACACATGTCAGATTTGCAGAAAATGGCCTGGGCAGGAAGGTGAAAACTGGCCTGGAGTTGAAAGGGTTAACTCTCTTGGGCATGGAATTCACTTCACAAGTTGTCACTGGAATCCCCTCCCACTCCTCCATTTTGACATCACAGAGCTGGTGGATGTTAGAGGCCTTGCGCGCCTCCACCTTCTGTTTGAGGATGCCCCACAGTTGTTACATAGGGTTTAGGTCTGGAGACATGCTTGGCCAGTCCAACACCTATAAACTCAGTTTCTTTAGCAAAGCAGTGGTCGTCTTGGAGTTATGTTTGGGGTCATTATCATGTTGGAATACTGCCCTGCGGCCCAGTTTCCAAAGGGAGGAGATCATGCTCTGCTTCAGTATGTCACAGTACATGTTAGTAGAGTTGAGCGGACACCTGGATGTTTGGGTTTAAGGAGTTCGACCGATCTTCACTGAAATGTTCGGCTTCGGGATCCAAACTTGACCCGAAATTGAGCACATTGAAGTCAATGGGGACCCAAACTTTTGGGCACTCAAATGTCTGTAAAATCGCTCAGGAAAGGGTTAGAAAGCTGCAAAAGGCAGGAAAATGTAGGTAAATGCCCTGCAAACAAATGTGGATAGGGAAATGACTTAAAATAAAATAAATTAAAATTAAACAATATTAATTGGCAACTCGGAGGGGAGGTGGAATTGGAGGTTGGGGAGGCGTCAGGTGAGAATGCCATTAACAGCCCGTCTACAAGCCCACTCTTTGTAGTCAGTAGTCATGCATCTTTTGATCAGAAACATACGTTTTTACAAAATTAGGTTTCCTGTCAGCAATGCACAGCTGTGGCTTATCACTGGCAAAGCTGAGTTAATGTCACCCACCAATGAAACAGGTGATATTCAGAAATCTTAGGCCCCTGGCAACCAGACAGAGGATAAGTCAATTCACGGCAAAACAGGCTTCATGTCACCCACGAATGCAAGAGACGATTATCAGAAATGTAAGCTCCTGGAACCCTGACTGGGAGAGGTCAATGCATGGCAAAACAGGCTTCATGTCACCCAGCAATGGAACAGGCCATTTTCTTTAATTTAGGCCTCTGGCACCCAGACAGAGAAGAGGTGCATTCACGGCAATAAGAGGCTAAAGTCACCCAGCAATGGAACAAGCCATTTTCACTAATTAAGGCCCCTGGCACCCAGACAGAGGAGAGGTGCATTCACAGCAATAAGCGGTTAATGTCACCCAGCAATGGAACAGGCCATTTTCACTAATTTAGGCCCCTGGCACCCTGACAGAGGAGACATCAATTCACGGCAAAACAGGCTTCATGTCACCCAGCAATGCAGCAGGCGATTATCAGAAATGTAGGCCCCTGGCACCCAGACAGAGGAGAGGTCAAATCAGGAGAAAACAGGCTTCATGTCACCCAGCAATGCAGCAGGCGATTATCAGAAACGTAGGCCACTGGCACCCAGACAGAGGAGAGGTAAATTCATGGCAAAACAGGCTTCATGTCACCCATCAATGGAACAGGTAATTTTTACTTAGTTAGGCCCCTGGCACCCAGACAGAGGAGAGGTCAATGCACGGCAAGACAGGCTTCATGTCACCCAGCAATGGAACAGGCAATTTTCACTAATTTAGGCCCCTGGCACCCAGACAGAGAAGAGGTGCATTCACGACAATAAGAGGTTAATGTCACCCAGAAATGGAACAGGCAATTTTTGCTAATTTAGGCCCCTGGCACCCAGACAGAGGAGAGGTCAATTCACGGCAAAACAGGCTTCATGTCACCCAGCAATGGAACAGGTCATTTTCACTAATGTAAGCCCCTGGCACCCAAACAGAGGAGAGGTCAATGCACAGCAAAACAGGCTTCATGTCACCCAGCAATGCAGCAGGTGATTATCAGAAATGTAGGCCCCTGGCACTCAGACAGAGGAGAGGTCAATGCATAGCAAAACAGACTTCATGTCAACCAGCAATGCAGCAGGCGATTATCATAAACGTAGGCCCTGGCACCCAGACAGAGGAGAGGTCAATGCACAGCAAAACAGGCTTCATGTCACCCAGCAATGGAAGAGGCCATTTTTACTAATTTAGACCCCTGGCACCCAGACAGAGGAGAGGTCAATGCACGGCAAGACAGGCTTCATGTCGCCCAGCAATGGAACAGGCCATTTTCAATAATTTAGGCCTTTGGAATCCAGACAGAGGAGAGATCAATGCACAGCAAAACAGGCTTCATGTCACCCAGAAATGTAGCAGGCGGTTATCAGAAATGTAGGCCCCTGGCACCCAGACAGAGGAGTGGTGCATTCACAGCAATAAGCGGTTAATGTCACCCAGCAATGGAACAGGCCATTTTCACTAATTTAGGCCCCTGGCACCCTGACAGAGGAGACATCAATTCACGGCAAAACAGGCTTCATGTCACCCAGCAATGCAGCAGGCGATTATCAGAAATGTAGGCCCCTGGCACCCAGACAGAGGAGAGGTCAAATCAGGAGAAAACAGGCTTCATGTCACCCAGCAATGCAGCAGGCGATTATCAGAAACGTAGGCCACTGGCACCCAGACAGAGGAGAGGTAAATTCATGGCAAAACAGGCTTCATGTCACCCATCAATGGAACAGGTAATTTTTACTTAGTTAGGCCCCTGGCACCTAGACAGAGGAGGGTCAATGCACGGCAAGACAGGCTTCATGTCACCCAGCAATGGAACAGGCAATTTTCACTAATTTAGGCCCCTGGCACCCAGACAGAGAAGAGGTGCATTCACGACAATAAGAGGTTAATGTCACCCAGAAATGGAACAGGAAATTTTTACTAATTTAGGCCCCTGGCACCCAGACAGAGGAGAGGTCAATTCACGGCAAAACAGGCTTCATGTCACCCAGCAATGGAACAGGTCATTTTCACTAATGTAAGCCCCTGGCACCCAGACAGAGGAGAGGTCAATGCACAGCAAAACAGGCTTCATGTCACCCAGCAATGCAGCAGGTGATTATCAGAAATGTAGGCCCCTGGCACTCAGACAGAGGAGAGGTCAATGCATAGCAAAACAGACTTTATGTCAACCAGCAATGCAGCAGGCGATTATCATAAACGTAGGCCCCTGGCACCCAGACAGAGGAGAGGTCAATGCACAGCAAAACAGGCTTCATGTCACCCAGCAATGGAAGAGGCCATTTTACTAATTTAGACCACTGGCACCCAGACAGAGGAGAGGTCAATGCACGGCAAGACAGGCTTCATGTCGCCCAGCAATGGAACAGGCCATTTTCAATAATTTAGGCCTTTGGAATCCAGACAGAGGAGAGATCAATGCACAGCAAAACAGGCTTCATGTCACCCAGAAATGTAGCAGGCGGTTATCAGAAATGTAGGCCCCTGGCACCCAGACAGAGGAGTGGTGCATTCACAGCAATAAGCGGTTAATGTCACCCAGCAATGGAACAGGCCATTTTCACTAATTTAGGCCCCTGGCACCCTGACAGAGGAGACATCAATTCACGACAAAACAGGCTTCATGTCACCCAGCAATGCAGCAGGCGATTATCATAAATGTAGGCCCCTGGCACCCAGACAGAGGAGAGGTCAAATCAGGAGAAAACAGGCTTCATGTCACCCAGCAATGGAGCAGGCCATTGTCACTAATTTAGGCCCCTAGCACGCAGACAGAGGAGAGGTTCATTCAAATTGGGGTAGCCCCCGAAATAATGGTACAAATAAAGAAAAGGATTCAATGAATAAGTGCACTGGAGTTCAAGAATGTATGTTTCAGGTGGTTATAAATGTTTATTCTGCACATGGTATGTACAAGTCCTGTGGGATCCATGCCTGGTTCATTTTAATAAACGTGAGCTTGTCAATGTTGGCTGTGGACAGGCGGCTGCGTTGGTCTGTAATAATGCCCCCTGCTGTACTAAATACTAGTGTTGATCACGAATTTCCGAATTACGAATTTGAATTGCGAATATCGGCACTTCGAGAATTCGCAAATATTTAGAATATCGCGAAACATATTCGCAATCGCGAATATTAGTTTTTTTTAAATACCAGTTTATGCGAATATTTATGCAATTTTTTTATATAACTCACAGAAAAAGATGCACCACATGGATAAGCAACTGACAACACTGGCTAATCCCTCACTCGGATGTTAAAAGCTGAGAGATTCGCCAATATTTCCAATCAGGAACATATCGGAGCCCCTTCAAACACCACGTCACGGTATCTCAGCATGGCATGGGGTCCTACCACTAGACTACCTATGGTGTGTGAACAAGGTCTGAAAAGGTATTAAGCAGCCTACAGCCCCCTCCCACTCACCTGCATTGCAGGACCAACAATGCAATGGGGAACAAATGAGGCCGCAAGCTACACCTACAACAGACCATGTGACACCGGCTTCCAGGTGCAACAGAATGTTTACCAGCCATATGCAATGGCACATTCAATACATATAAAACAAGAATCACAGAAATAAACGTGGCCTAAATGGGTGGGACTGCTCCAAACCCCAAACACTGTGGCGTGTTTCTAACTGGGCGGGCAGTTCCTCCGCATGTGGTTCGCAGCGAACGGCTATCCCCAGCAAAAATTGCATACAATGGAGGATACCGGCACGAACCACAAGCACCACACAAACATCCTACACAAAATAAAACATGTGCGGATGAAAATATATAAACATATAACTCACAGAAAAAAGATGCACCACATGGATAAGCAACTGACAACACTGGCTAATCCCTCACTCGGATGTTAAAAGCTGAGAGATTCACCAATATTTCCAATCAGGAACATATCGGAGCCCCTTCAAACACCATAATGTTATTATTTTCTTGATTGCGAAAGTTTGCATTAAAAAATTGCATAAAATTTGCATAAAAATTCGCATAAACTGGTATTTAAAAGATACCTTTTAAATACCAATTTATGTGCATTTTTATGCGAATTTTTAATAGGAATTTTCGCAATCAAGAAAATAATGACCGGAGATGACGAATTCGCGAATTTTCGAATATATGGTGAATATTCGCCCAAATATTCGTGAAATATCGTGAATTCGAATATTGCCCCTGCCGCTCATCACTACTAAATACACGTTCAGACAAGACACTGGCTGCAGGGCAGGCCAGCACCTCCAAGGCATAAAGGGCAAGCTTAGGCCATGTGGACAATTTGGAGACCCAGAAGTTGAATCAGTCAGTGCATGGAGGTGTGTGCACAAGTTACAATGTGGGCAACTCTGCTGTCATTGGGCACTGCAGCATGTAGTCGCTCATGTGTGCAAGGCTCCCAGAGGTAGGGATTAGCTGTCCTTTGTAGGTGGTGTATTGTCTGTGTCCTCCATATCCCCCCAGCCATGCTCCAGTGATGGCCCTGAGCTGCGTTGGGTGCCACCCTGCAATGAACCCGATTCCTCCTTCTCCTCTACCTCATCCTCCTCGTACGCCGGAACTGTGCCCTGGCTGGCCACATGTGTACCTGGCCTCTGCTGTTGCAGGAACCCACCCTCTGAGCCACTTCGGAATGACCGGCCTGAAACCTTGTGAAATCCCCCTCTTCCATCATTGATGTAATTGAGTTTTCAAGGAGAAGTGGTATTGTAATGCTTACAATGGCTCCATCAGCACTGGCCATGTTGGTTGAGTAATCAAAAGATTGCAACAAGGTACACAGGTCTCGCATGCAGGCCTAGTCACTGGTGGTGAAGTGGTGCTGATCCGCAGATCGAATGACCCGTGTGTGCTGCAGCTGAAACTCCACTAACGCCTGCTGCTGCTCGCACAGTCTCTCCAGCATATGCAAGGTAGAGTTCCACCTGGTGGGCAAGTCGCATATGACCAAAAAAAGGACCTAACCCAAGAAGGGTAATTCACTTAACATATACACTTGCCACAAGGCACTAATCCCTTTATTTATCTTGGGTATTAAAACATAACTTTTATTATAGTAATTGTAATAATAAATAAACCCTATAATTGCATATTAAAAACGCTGCGGTGCTTTCTGTGATAATAGAAAGAGGGAAATAGACAATGGGAAACACGGGGCTGTGCACTGCTACCCGTGAGTCCCAGCTAGAAGGAGCTTAGGATAGGGTGACAACGCTGGGTATAATACGCAAAGGCTACGTTTGAATCACAAGGAACATCCGCTCCTAAAGCATTGGTAGTATGAAGATTCTCCCAGTAATTAGCCGGAGCAGCAGCTCCTGATCTGACACCCTAAACTATAAGCTCTTATAGTACTAGTACTTGCTACTCTAAAAACTATGAGCCAGTCCAGCCGGACTTTGGAGTGTTATTTCCACACAGTCACACAGCAGAAGTTAAAATACTACTATCTGCCCCCCAACATGTTTCGCCAGTGACCTGGCTTCTTCAGGGAAAACGGGCAGTAATGAATAAATCGCCGTTGTTGGGGTTTATAACACCTCCTAAAATGACGTGAATTGTCTGTTAGCCAATCAAAGCTGGGGCTATAACGAGCCCAATCCATAGCAGGTACCCAACTAGTGTCAATCAGGACTTGCCACCAATAGACAACAGTACCCACAATGCCATAGGGGCAACTACCAATAGCGCTATAGAAGAAGCGATGACATACCTGCGCGTTGATACCTGCGCTAGAAGATGGTATTCATTCCGGTATCCAGTAGCTGTAGTGCGCATGACCTGCGCATACTGTGATGCGCAAAAACTTAGTCCATAACCTTCCAGAGGACTCGGGCTCAGGTATCTGCGCAGAACGTTGATGCGCCTGGACTTAGTCACAATGGCCAAGTCAGGAGCATCTCGTAATACATGTGTGCTGCGCACTTAGAGTATCTTGCGCACACTTAGACATGGCTCCATATCGCAAGGGTAAATAGCATACGTTGGATCAGCACTGGTACCGGAATAGAGAGGTTGTTTGCCAAAGGCATGTGAGATAGTGTCATTATAGGTGTACAGACCTTGTAAGTTGCAGAAAGGCTAAACATACAAAATTTTTTAAAGTAGGCGAAAACAACTTACATGGGTTCAAAGTAAAATACAATGAAACAAAGTAGAGTAAGTAGGTCTCGATTGCTCATATGAGTTACAGGAAGGAGGCAAATGTAAAGCCCTCATTAAGTCCATTAGGACTCAAGCTATCCAGACGGTAAATCCATCTCGTTTCTTCTTGTAGAAGGATGACATCAAGGTCACCTCTTCTGATACCAAGGGTCTTTTACAGATACCCCAGAATTGAAGACATTTGGGGTCATTGTCATGATGCAGTCTCACATGTCTAGAGACAGAGGTTGCCGTCTTTGTGTTTATATTACTCAAATGCTGACAGATTCTTTTTTGAATTGCTGGGAAGTCTTGCCCACGTATAGTTTAGGACATGGACACTGTATGGCATAAATGATGCCCTGTGTTTTACAGTTGATAAAGTGCTTGATTTTATATTCCTTTCCATCTACAGGATTAGTGAAGGCACGACATTTTCTTATCTGCGGACAATACACACAGTCACCGCAAGGGTAAGTACCTACAGTGTGGGACGTGAGCCAGGTATTGGTTGGTCTAGCAGGATGGAAGTAACTCTGAACCAGCAGGTCCTTGAGATTCTTTCCACGTCTGTAAGTGACACTGGGGTTAGGTGTAATAACAGACCTAAGATCGTTATCGGCCCATAGTATATGCCAGTGTTTTTGAGGATTTGATGAATTTTCCAATTTTGTGCATCGTATGTACCGATGCATCTGACTTGTTGTCCCTGCGTAGTACAGTGTTTATTTTGTAACAGGGCCGTACGCTCTGTGCTTTTGCTCTTTTATAGGCTCTGTGGAGTACCTTCTTAGGATAGCCTCTACTACGGAACCGGTCATACAGTACTCTACTTTCTTTCTGAAAGCTTACATCATCTGAGCAATTTCTCCTAGCTCGGATGTATTGACCAACTGGAATGCCCTGCCGAAGTGGTTTGGGATGGAAACTAGTCCATTCCAAAGGGTATTACCTGCCGTCGGTTTGCGAAAGATCTCAGTCAGTACTCGACCCTCTTCATTTAGGGTGAGTTTAAGGTCCAAAAAAGTGATAGTGCATTCATTAATGTCGGACGTAAATTTCATACCTATATTGTTAGAATTAAGTTTGCACACAAAATTATGAAACAGTTCAGTAGTGCCTTCCCAAAGGATCAGGACATCATCAATGTAACGTCCCCAAAACAAAATGTGCTGAGTGTATTCTTGTAAATCATTATTAAAAACTATAGAGTCCTCCCACCACCCTAAAAATAAATTAGCATAATTTGGTGCACATTTACTTCCCATAGCGGTTCCGACTAGCTGCAAAAAATAGTGACCATTAAACAAAAAATAATTATGTGTTAGAAGAAAATAAAGCAACGTGAGAACAAATTCATTATGTGCTGCGAAATGAGTGCTTTTAGTGGAGAGAAAAGTAGAGACAGCATTAACCCCCAGATCATGTTGAATATTTGTATAGAGAGATTCTATGTCCAAGCTGGCCAGTTTAGTTGTTGGTGTCACTTCGATGTCATGGAGTTTAGTCAGCACATCCTTAGTGTCTTTAATATATGAGGTTAGGCACGGTACAAAAGGGGCCAAGAAGGTATCCACATATTGGCTGATATTCTCAGTCAAGCTATTGTTCCCTGAGACAATTGGCCTTCCTGGTATTGGCCATCTCTGTTTGTGTACCTTAGGTATTGCATAGATGGTTGCAATAGTAGGATGCATTTTGTACAGAAACCTGAACTCGTCATTTGAGATCAGGTTTTTGTCCCTTGCATCAGTCAAAATTGATTTAAGTTCTGCTAGAAACTTATCCGTGGGGTTATGGTCCAGCTTTTTGTAGGTGTCAGTATGGTTTACCAGGGTTTCAACCATCGATTTATAGTCTGCCACGTTCATGACTACAACGTTGCCACCCTTATCTGAGGGTTTTATGATTAATTCTTGGTTGTTGTTAAGTTCGAATAAAGCCTGACGTTCATCCACCTCTAAATTCAAGAGAGACGAAGGTGTTCTATAGCTGAGTGACTTTAAATCACGGGTAACTAATTGAACAAAAGTCTCAATATTGCCATACTGAGAAAATGGTGGTGTGAATTTAGATTTGGGCTTTAAATTAGAAAGTGGTGGTGCAATTTGTTCAGAAGTCGATACATCATCTGTATCCAGAGACTCAAGGATGGCCAACGCATCTTTCTCTTTCCGTTGAGTGCTGGTTATGTCATTAGAGTACTGCTTATGTAGGGCCAATTTCCGAGCAAATAAATTCACATCCTTTACCCAGCTAAAACGGTCAAACGACGGTGTAGGCGTGAAGGAGAGGCCCTTACTGAGCAATTTAATATGTTTCTCTTCTAGTACAACACTGGACAGATTGATAACTTTTAGTGGATCAGCTATGCTTTGGTGTTGAAGGCCCATTTCTCTCTGTCCTTTAGTATAGGGCCCTGTCCCAAAAAAGAAGAAGGAGTCACAGATGGAATAGTAAGAGAAGAGGAAGCTGGTGTGGAAGGACATGGCTGGGGCAGTACAGACATAGGCGCAGCACAGAAAGATACTGAAGGTAAAGATGAAAGCAGTTGACCATCTAGGTTTGAGGTCACATGCTGTGGCATATTGTGTCTGGCAAAATCTGTTGTTGGCGGCAATGAAGTACTTTGGGTACCTAGCCATGACTGTTTAGTTGAGGTGGTCAGCCCTGCCTGAGGTGCAGGTGCCTTCCTTTGATTCATAGAACCACGTCCTCTATATTTACGTTTGGCCCCACTTGCTTTATTGCCTATTTGGTTCTCAGAGCCTGACCACTCAGACTCAGAGAAATCTGATTGCGACACTTGTGCCCTATTTGTTGGCTTCCTCTGTTGAAAGTTAATGTAATTAGATCTAAAGGAATAAATGTGGCCAGTATCAAAATCCCTTTTATCCCTAACGTATTTACTGTGTTTTCTTTCTTTGATATCTGTCTGGAACGATTCAATATGTTTTTTCAGACGTGTTTCCAGAGTGCTATACTCAGGATGAGAACTGAACTTATGTATCAATTGGATTTCTTGTTCAAGCTGTTTGGTGCTTTGGACAAGTGCCAATCTTTCATATTCCAACAGATACTGTTGCATTCTGAGTGAATTGTCAGTAAGTAGATTCTGCCATCCCTTTAGGAAAGCAGCATCGTCTTGATGTGAATTAGGTATGATATTGATTCGCATACCACGAAAAACAAGATTTTGTTGCTGATAAGTTTCCAAACTAGCTACCTCCCATTGCGATCTAACAAACTGCTTATAGGTTTTATTGATGTCTTTAAATGCCGTGTGGATATCGTTTGTATTAATGGGCAAAGAACCTGTAGAAAAGACCTGTGATGCCTCAGTGGTAATAGAACATGAGGAGGGTACCTGAGTGAGGAACCCTGCCATAAATAAAACAAAAAGAAGGAAAGCTATAATGAAACCTGTAGTAAATGGGATCGAGACAAATAAGGTGGTCCTAATACATTCAAGGCGTTTAGCCAAAATGGTAAATTACCAAAAAAAGGACCTAACCCAAGAAGGGTAATTCACTTAACATATACACTTGCCACAAGGCACTAATCCCTTTATTTATCTTGGGTATTAAAACATAACTTTTATTATAGTAATTGTAATAATAAATAAACCCTATAATTGCATATTAAAAACGCTGCGGTGCTTTCTGTGATAATAGAAAGAGGGAAATAGACAATGGGAAACACGGGGCTGTGCACTGCTACCCGTGAGTCCCAGCTAGAAGGAGCTTAGGATAGGGTGACAACGCTGGGTATAATACGCAAAGGCTACGTTTGAATCACAAGGAACATCCGCTCCTAAAGCATTGGTAGTATGAAGATTCTCCCAGTAATTAGCCGGAGCAGCAGCTCCTGATCTGACACCCTAAACTATAAGCTCTTATAGTACTAGTACTTGCTACTCTAAAAACTATGAGCCAGTCCAGCCGGACTTTGGAGTGTTATTTCCACACAGTCACACAGCAGAAGTTAAAATACTACTATCTGCCCCCCAACATGTTTCGCCAGTGACCTGGCTTCTTCAGGGAAAACGGGCAGTAATGAATAAATCGCCGTTGTTGGGGTTTATAACACCTCCTAAAATGACGTGAATTGTCTGTTAGCCAATCAAAGCTGGGGCTATAACGAGCCCAATCCATAGCAGGTACCCAACTAGTGTCAATCAGGACTTGCCACCAATAGACAGCAGTACCCACAATGCCATAGGGGCAACTACCAATAGCGCTATAGAAGAAGCGATGACATACCTGCGCGTTGATACCTGCGCTAGAAGATGGTATTCATTCCGGTATCCAGTAGCTGTAGTGCGCATGACCTGCGCATACTGTGATGCGCAAAAACTTAGTCCATAACCTTCCAGAGGACTCGGGCTCAGGTATCTGCGCAGAACGTTGATGCGCCTGGACTTAGTCACAATGGCCAAGTCAGGAGCATCTCGTAATACATGTGTGCTGCGCACTTAGAGTATGCTTGCACACTTAGACATGGCTCCATATCGCAAGGGTAAATAGCATACGTTGGATCAGCACTGGTACCGGAATAGAGAGGTTGTTTGCCAAAGGCATGTGAGATAGTGTCATTATAGGTGTACAGACCTTGTAAGTTGCAGAAAGGCTAAACATACAAAATTTTTTAAAAGTAGGCGAAAACAACTTACATGGGTTCAAAGTGAAATACAATGAAACAAAGTAGAGTAAGTAGGTCTCGATTGCTCATATGAGTTACAGGAAGGAGGCAAATGTAAAGCCCTCATTAAGTCCATTAGGACTCAAGCTATCCAGACGGTAAATCCATCTCGTTTCTTCTTGTAGAAGGATGACATCAAGGTCACCTCTTCTGATACCATTTGGGGTCATTGTCATGATGCAGTCTCACATGTCTAGAGACAGAGGTTGCCGTCTTTGTGTTTATATTACTCAAATGCTGACAGATTCTTTTTTTGAATTGCTGGGAAGTCTTGCCCACGTATAGTTTAGGACATGGACACTGTATGGCATAAATGATGCCCTGTGTTTTACAGTTGATAAAGTGCTTGATTTTATATTCCTTTCCATCTACAGGATTAGTGAAGGCACGACATTTTCTTATCTGCGGACAATACACACAGTCACCGCAAGGGTAAGTACCTACAGTGTGGGACGTGAGCCAGGTATTGGTTGGTCTAGCAGGATGGAAGTAACTCTGAACCAGCAGGTCCTTGAGATTCTTTCCACGTCTGTAAGTGACACTGGGGTTAGGTGTAATAACAGACCTAAGATCGTTATCGGCCCATAGTATATGCCAGTGTTTTTTGAGGATTTGATGAATTTTCCAATTTTGTGCATCGTATGTACCGATGCATCTAACTTGTTGTCCCTGCATAGTACAGTGTTTATTTTGTAACAGGGTCGTACGCTCTGTGCTTTTTGCTCTTTTATAGGCTCTGTGGAGTACCTTCTTAGGATAGCCTCTACTACGGAACCGGTCATACAGTACTCTACATTCTTTCTGAAAGCTTACATCATCTGAGCAATTTCTCCTAGCTCGGATGTATTGACCAACTGGAATGCCCTGCCGAAGTGGTTTGGGATGGAAACTAGTCCATTCCAAAAGGGTATTACCTGCCGTCGGTTTGCGAAAGATCTCAGTCAATACTCGACCCTCTTCATTTAGGGTGAGTTTAAGGTCCAAAAAAGTGATAGTGCATTCATTAATGTCGGACGTAAATTTCATACCTATATTGTTAGAATTAAGTTTGCACACAAAATTATGAAACAGTTCAGTAGTGCCTTCCCAAAGGATCAGGACATCATCAATGTAACGTCCCCAAAACAAAATGTGCTGAGTGTATTCTTGTAAATCATTATTAAAAACTATAGAGTCCTCCCACCACCCTAAAAATAAATTAGCATAATTTGGTGCACATTTACTTCCCATAGCGGTTCCGACTAGCTGCAAAAAATAGTGACCATTAAACAAAAAATAATTATGTGTTAGAAGAAAATAAAGCAACGTGAGAACAAATTCATTATGTGCTGCGAAATGAGTGCTTTTAGTGGAGAGAAAAGTAGAGACAGCATTAACCCCCAGATCATGTTGAATATTTGTATAGAGAGATTCTATGTCCAAGCTGGCCAGTTTAGTTGTTGGTGTCACTTCGATGTCATGGAGTTTAGTCAGCACATCCTTAGTGTCTTTAATATATGAGGTTAGGCACGGTACAAAAGGGGCCAAGAAGGTATCCACATATTGGCTGATATTCTCAGTCAAGCTATTGTTCCCTGAGACAATTGGCCTTCCTGGTATTGGCCATCTCTGTTTGTGTACCTTAGGTATTGCATAGATGGTTGCAATAGTAGGATGCACTTTGTACAGAAACCTGAACTCGTCATTTGAGATCAGGTTTTTGTCCCTTGCATCAGTCAAAATTGATTTAAGTTCTGCTAGAAACTTATCCGTGGGGTTATGGTCCAGCTTTTTGTAGGTGTCAGTATGGTTTACCAGGGTTTCAACCATCGATTTATAGTCTGCCACGTTCATGACTACAACGTTGCCACCCTTATCTGAGGGTTTAATGATTAATTCTTGGTTGTTGTTAAGTTCGAATAAAGCCTGACGTTCATCCACCTCTAAATTCAAGAGAGACGAAGGTGTTCTATAGCTGAGTGACTTTAAATCACGGGTAACTAATTGAACAAAAGTCTCAATATTGCCATACTGAGAAAATGGTGGTGTGAATTTAGATTTGGGCTTTAAATTAGAAAGTGGTGGTGCAATTTGTTCAGAAGTCGATACATCATCTGTATCCAGAGACTCAAGGATGGCCAACGCATCTTTCTCTTTCCGTTGAGTGCTGGTTATGTCATTAGAGTACTGCTTATGTAGGGCCAATTGCTCAGATGATGTAAGCTTTCAGAAAGAAAGTAGAGTACTGTATGACCGGTTCCGTAGTAGAGGCTATCCTAAGAAGGTACTCCACAGAGCCTATAAAGAGCAAAAAGCACAGAGCGTACGACCCTGTTACAAAATAAACACTGTACTACGCAGGGACAACAAGTTAGATGCATCGGTACATACGATGCACAAAATTGGAAAATTCATCAAATCCTCAAAAACACTGGCATATACTATGGGCCGATAACGATCTTAGGTCTGTTATTACACCTAACCCCAGTGTCACTTACAGACGTGGAAAGAATCTCAAGGACCTGCTGGTTCAGAGTTACTTCCATCCTTCTAGACCAACCAATACCTGGCTTACGTCCCACACTGTAGGTACTTACCCTTGCGGTGACTGTGTGTATTGTCCGCAGATAAGAAAATGTCGTGCCTTCACTAATCCTGTAGATGGAAAGGAATATAAAATCAAGCACTTTATCAACTGTAAAACACAGGGCATCATTTATGCCATACAGTGTCCATGTCCTAAACTATACGTGGGCAAGACTTCCCAGCAATTCAAAAAAGAATCTGTCAGCATTTGAGTAATATAAACACAAAGACGGCAACCTCTGTCTCTAGACATGTGAGACTGCATCATGACAATGACCCCAAATGTCTTCAATTCTGGGGTATCTGTAAAAAGACCCTTGGTATCAGAAGAGGTGACCTTGATGTCATCCTTCTACAAGAAGAAACGAGATGGATTTACCGTCTGGATAGCTTGAGTCCTAATGGACTTAATGAGGGCTTTACATTTGCCTCCTTCCTGTAACTCATATGAGCAATCGAGACCTACTTACTCTATTTTGTTTCATTGAATTTTACTCTGAACCCATGTAAGTTGTTTTCGCCTACTTTAAAAATTTTGTATGTTTAGCCTCTCTGCAACTTACAAGGTCTGTATACCTATAATGACACTATCTCACATGCCTTTGGCAAACAACCTCTCTATTCCGGCACCAGTGCTGATCCAACGTATGCTATTTACCCTTGCGATATGGAGCCATGTCTAAGTGTGCGCGATACTCTAAGTGCGCAGCACACATGTATTACGAGATGCTCCTGACTTGGCCATTGTGACTAAGTCCAGGCGCATCAACGTTCTGCGCAGATACCTGAGCCCGAGTCCTCTGGAAGGTTATGGACTAAGTTTTTGCGCATCACAGTATGCGCAGGTCATGCGCACTACAGCTACTGGATACCGGAATGAATACCATCTTCTAGCGCAGGTATCAACGCGCAGGTATGTCATCGCTTCTTCTATAGCGCTATTGGTAGTTGCCCCTATGGCATTGTGGGTACTGCTGTCTATTGGTGGCAAGTCCTGATTGACACTAGTTGGGTACCTGCTATGGTTTGGGCTCGTTATAGCCCCAGCTTTGATTGGCTAACAGACAATTCACGTCATTTTAGGAGGTGTTATAAACCCCAACAACGGCGATTTATTCATTACTGCCCGTTTTCCCCTGAAGAAGCCAGGTTACTGGCGAAACATGTTGGGGGGCAGATAGTAGTATTTTAACTTCTGCTGTGTGACTGTGTGGAAATAACACTCCAAAGTCCGGCTGGACTGGCTCATAGTTTTTAGAGTAGCAAGTACTAGTACTATAAGAGCTTATAGTTTAGGGTGTCAGATCAGGAGCTGCTGCTCCGGCTAATTACTGGGAGAATCTTCATACTACCAATGCTTTAGGAGCGGATGTTCCTTGTGATTCAAACGTAGCCTTTGCGTATTATACCCAGCGTTGTCACCCTATCCTAAGCTCCTTCTAGCTGGGACTCACGGGTAGCAGTGCACAGCCCCGTGTTTCCCATTGTCTATTTCCCTCTTTCTATTATCACAGAAAGCACCGCAGCGTTTTTAATATGCAATTATAGGGTTTATTTATTATTACAATTACTATAATAAAAGTTATGTTTTAATACCCAAGATAAATAAAGGGATTAGTGCCTTGTGGCAAGTGTATATGTCAAGTCGCATATGAGGCGGTGAGCTGGAAGGTCGGAGTTACGCTACAGCGCAGACAAGCGAGTAGCAGCAGGGTGAGAACGCCGAGAACGAGCACAGACAGACCGCACTTTCAGCAGCACCTCGGACATGTCTGGGTAGTTTTAAGAAACTTCTGCACCACCAGATTCAGCACATGCGCCAGGCAAGGGATGTACGTCAAACTGGCTAGTCCCAGAGCTGCAACGAGATTACACCCATTATCGCACACCACCAGGCCGGGCTTGAGGCTCACTGGCAGCAACCACTCATCGGTCTGTTGTTCTATGCCCCTCCAAAGCTCATGTGCGGTGTGGGGTTTGTCACCCAAACACATGAGTATTAAAATCGCCTGCTGACGTTTACCCCTGGCTGTTCTGAAGTTGGAGGTGAGGTTCTTTTGATGACCGGATGTGGGGGTGGTTGAAGAGGAGGAGGAGGATGCGCAGTAGGAGGAAACAGGAGGCAAAGAATAATGCCCTGTGATCATCGGTGGTGGAAGTGCAGCGTACTCAAGTTAGGGTTCAATAGTGTTCCTGGGTGTTGTACTGCAATTATGACCACTAACCTGAGACAGGCTGACTCTCTGGTACTTCTGCAAGGACAGGGAGTTATAGATAGAGTTCGTGACGCCAGTGCCAACTAACGGTGGCACACCGTTTGCTGATAGTAGGAATAATTGAGGAACCACATTGTGATAAAACAGAACTTGAACTTTACTGAAGCATTGGTAGTAGTCATACATGTACATAGATGGAAGCGCAGTTCCTTAGAAGACGGTTGGTTTCAGTAAGCTTCAGGTTACAGTACATTTAATGGCAGGCGATAGGTAGCAAGGTGATCACAGAGGGTTAACACACAGGACTCTTGCAGTACAGGCGGCTTGCACTCTCTACCTATCTGATCCTGGAACATGGACACTATCCTCCAAGGCCCCAATGCCCTCTCTCGGCTTATATCCTTGGGATAACAATTACTGAGTACCTCCTCTGATATTTGTGGTACCACTTGCTGTCTTGGTTACTGCTCTGCCTTCCCTCAGCTCACTCAGGCTGGTGACCTGTGGTGTTCCTACTTCTGAAAATACGGACTCAGGAGGGGAACCTTCTCCTTGGATCTGGGACCCGGTTACAGGGACTGCAATGCCCTCTCCTAGTCTGCAGGCTCCAAGCCTGCTCTGCATTCACAGGCTCATGGCCTGGACTTAACTGACTCTACCTTCCCTGACTGGGCCTATATATAAACTAGGGCTCCCTAGCTCCCTCTACTGACCTAGAGCTGGAATGACATCCCTAGCAGGCCTGCACATGGCAACCACACAGTAACAGGGAAGTATATAGCATTACATTACATTGAAGATAATTTATACCAACCTCCCCATAAATGAGGGGAACGACAGCACACAAGTGACCCTTCTGTAGTGACGGGCATTACAGCTCCCGTACACTACATAAGGACCAAACCGCTATCTGCCTCGGGCCCAGCCACCACTACGTTTACCCAGTGTGCAGTTAGGGAGATATAGCGGCCCTGGCCGTGTTTACTGGTCCATGTATCTGTGGTTATGTGGACCTTGCCACAGGTGCACACAGGTGCACACTTGTTTTTCTCCTCCACTTGGTTATGCAGGGAAGGGACGGCTCACCTGCATAAGTTGTGGCGGCTGGGAACAACGTACTGTGGGACAGCCACCGCCATCAGCTGTTTGAAACAGTCTGTCTCCATCAGACGGAATCAGGCTCTGACTGGCCTACAGGGGTAAAGGGGAATCCCCGGTGGGCCCCTGAGCAAGGTGGGCCCCTAGTCTCCTACCCCTGCACAAGTGGCAAATAACAAAGTAGATTTACTGCACTACATACATACATTCAGTGTACAGCACCTCAACCAGCCGATGTTCATTTACAAAACTTGTTACATTATTTATTATATTTGAATGTATCCGTACGGTGGACCCTCAAAATTAATTTACTGGTGGGCCCTAGGTACCCCAGTCCGACACTGGACGGAATGACAGCATTTCAAATTCCAGCAATTTTGAAGTGCTGGCATTCAGGACCAGGGATCGAGGGTGGGTAGGTGGGTATTTTCTCTTCTCTCCAGTGTTTGGGAAATGGACAGCTGAACGCTTGCCTGTGACATGGTGGAGATGCTTTGTGATGTTGACGGAGGTAGTGGTGGTGTTGGTGGGACATCCTCTGTTTGCTGGTTGCCAGATGCCAGAAGTGGAGGAAATGGCCGAGACAGAAGCAGCAGAAGAGGGAGCAGGAGGAGCCTGAGACCTTTCGTGGTTTTTAAGGTGTTTACTCCACTCAAGTTCGTGCTTTGCATGTAGATGCCTGGTCATGCAGATTGTGCTCAGGTTAAGAACAGTAATGCGTCGCTCGGGCTCTAATGGCACAACGTGCAAACCACTCGTGTCTTGTCGTCAGGACTTTGTGTGAAGAACTTCCACGCCAATGAACTCCTTGGAGCAGGCCTTAGTGTGCTCAGTGCCTGGGTGCGGTGGGCAGTTGCAGGCGTACTGTCTATGGAACGGCAGCTCTGCTTTTGTACACTGCTCCTCTTTTGCTGTGCTGTTGCCTCTGTGCGACAACCGCCTCTTCCTCAGAACTGCACACGTCACTAGCACGACCTTCAGTCCAGTCTGGGTCTAGGACCCCTTCATCCTCCACATCATCTTCCACCCATTCATGACCCCTGCCCTCCTCGTCGGTCTGCACATTGCAGAAAGCCACACCAGTTGGCACCTGTGTTTCGTCATCATCAGAGATGTGCTGCGCGGTCTTCCCATGTACTCATCCTGCAACATAAGTGGTTGGGCATCAGTGCATTCAATGTCTTCCACTTCTGCGGCAGGGCTAGGTGGATGGTCTGGGGAAACCCTGCCAACAGAGTCATCAAAAATCATAAGTGTTTGCTGCATGACTTGGAGCTCTGACTGCTTGGCTGATTTGCAAGGGGTGAGGGGAAAGACCGATGGGCATGGGATGCAGGTGCCAACTCTGAGCTTTCTGCAGAGGACAGGGTGGGAGACACTGTTAAGGAACTGGAGACACTGTCAGCCACCCAATCTACTCTTGCCTGTACGTGTTCTGGCCTCACCATCCATATAGAGACATTCCGGCTTACCAAATAACGCTGCAAATTCTGTCACCTACTCGCACCAGAGGAAGGTGTTTCACTTGGACTGGTAGTTGGCGCTGAATGGCCACGTCCTCTCCCAGCAACAGGAGCTCCACCAACACCACCATGACCATGCCCACGTCCCTTATTTAATGTTCTCCTCATTATTTGAGTTCACCCAACAAGCTGAAAGATGGTTTCTCTCCGGTGTCAATTTAACTGCCAATTGTCAACAATTAAGTTCACTAAGGCCTAAAACACATTGATTCTCAATTTCACTGCAGAAATGTAAAATATGTACTTGTACGCTGTATCCACAACTGTTTGGTGAACCCAGAACCCTTTTTTTCAGTTAAACACAGCAAAGCACTATTTTCATGCTGCAATTTAAAATTTGTATTTGTACGCTGGTATGCACAAGTGTTTTTTAATAAAACACAGATATGCGGTATTTAACTGCCGGAAATAAAACGTAGGTATTTCTACGCTGTATGCAAAAGTGGTTTGTGGATCCAGAGCATGGATTTTTTAATAAAACACTGACATGCAGCATTTTACTGCTGTAAATTTAACGTAGGTATTTCTACGCTGTATGCAAAAGTGGTTTGTGGACCCAGAACAAGGATTTTTTAAATAAAACACAGAAATGCAGTATTTCACTGCTATTATTAAAACGTAGGTATTTCTACGCTGTATGCAAAAGTGGTTTGTGGACCCAGAACAAGGATTTTTTTAATAAAACAGAGAAATGCAGTATTTCACTGCTATAAATAAAATTTCCTGCAGAAATATTAAATGTGCATTTGTACGCTGTATGCACAAGTGCTTTGTGAAGCAGGAATATTGCTTTTTTCCCCACAAAAAGACTATTTCACTGCAGAAATGTCAAATATGCATTTGGGCGGTGTATTTAAAAATGCTTTGGGGACCCGCAGGATTGCCACTTTTTCTCACAAAAATACACTGATGCACTATTTGACTGCTGAAATTGAATATACGGTTTAGTGCATTGTATACACAAGTGCTCTGTGACACCACAGGTCCCATACTAGACAAATGGATTATGTCACCCCTAATCATTTTTCCTTCACTGAGCTACCAAACAGGATTATGCTGATGTCCCTGGCAGGCTGGCACATATGCAGTACACTGCAGTGTCTAAAATGGCCGCCGACCCCCACCTTATTAACGGATGGATTAAAAAAAAAATTCCTTGGCAGTGGCTGGGTACATAAATGTAGGATTGCTGAAGCTCCCTCCCTCTCTATTTGCTGTATCTTGTGGATTAAAGTACAACAGGTTCTACAGATTTCTTGCCTATCCTGTCCCTAATAGCACCGGCAGCAACCCTTCAGTAGGCTAGCATCAGCAGACTGACGTGCTGCACTACGTGACTCCAGCTTATAAAGAGGCTGGTCACATGCTGCACTCAGCCAATCACAGCTATGCCATTAGTAGGCATGGCTGTGATGGCTTCTTAGGGCAAAGAAGTAAAACGCTTGCTGATTGGCTGCTGTGCAGCCCTTCAGAAAGAGGGAAGAATCGCCGAACAACGAACCCGAACTTTTATGAAAATGTTCGGGTTCGAGGTCCCAAACACCCTAAAATTCTGTATAAACCCGAACTGTACAGTATATTGTTTGGGTTCGCTCAACCCTACATGTTAGCATTCATGGTTCCCTCAATGAACTGTAGCTCCTCACAGCCGGCAGCACTCATGCAGCCAGTGTTGGACTGGGAACCCTAGGGCCCACCAGTAGAGATGTCCCGAACTGTTCGCCGGCAAACAGTTCCCGGCAAACATTGCGTGTTCACGTTCGCGCGGCGGAGTGAACATATGCGATGTTTGATTCGCCCCTATACTTTATCATTGAGCAAACTTTTACCCTGTACCTCACAGTCAGCAGACACATTCCTGCCAATCAGCATACCCTGCCTCCCAGACCCTCCCACCTCCTATCAAAAAGCAAGGAAAGCATCCATCTTAGATTCATTCTGAAGCTGCAGTGTTAGTTAGAGCAGGGAGAGTGCTGCTGCTGAATTAATAGGGAAAGCGTTAGCTAGGCCAGTGTTCTGTGTCCACTACAGTCCTCAAAGACTCATTGGCCTGTTTAACACAAGCGTGTCCGGATTAGGCCCCATTCACACGTCCGTAGTGTGTTGCGGATCCGCAAATTGCAGATCTGCAACACACCATGCCGACACTCCCCATAGAGATGCCTATTCTTGTCCGCAGGCTGCGGACAAGATTAGGACATGCTCTGTCTTTTGCGGCCGCGGTCGGATGTTTCGGGACCGAAACCCGGAAGTTCGGGGCCACGGCTCCGCAAATGCAGAAGCGGAGAGCACATATTTTGTCAGCTGTTCCATGCAACTCATATGCAGTTTTGTTTCTTATGAAATCACTAAGTTGAATGCAGCTTCTGTCTATCCCCAAAATACATTCCCTTTACTTCACATTTGGGAGATTGTTTTCCCTTACATGTTTTTAGATCAAAAGGAGGACTGGAGAATAAGAGAAACCATTCCTAAGAAAATATTAGTAAACATTTCCTTTCCCCTTTGAGGCACACTTAGATGCTTATTTTGATTTAAAGTGATGTAGGGAAGAACAGATCTCTCAGGGTCCTAATAGGATCTTCTCCATCCAGGCATACAGACAATAGCGCACACAGCCTCATGCACATGACTGTATTCATATTTCATCCCGCAAACTACAAAACTGCAAAGCACAGATACCTTCAGTGTGTGCTCCACATTTTTCTCACTCCCACTAGAAATAACTATTCTCATCCACAATAGGTCACAGAATAGGACATGTTCTATCATTTGCGAAATGGACATAGGGATGCAAAGAGCACAAAGATGACATCTGTCTAAATGAAAGGGTCTGTGTGCTATCTGCATGAAATGTGGCTAGCACACGAATGAAAAATATGTTTGCGTGCATGAGGCCTAAGATGCATGTTTTTACACACACATATGCAACTTTCATGCTCTCTTTTTACACACAAGCAAACGTTTATTTGCAATAATTTGTATTTTTCCCCAGGCTGCAATAGTAATGTATTGTTGTGGTTGCAGCCTTCAAATGGCATACACCACTGAGACCAGTGATTGGCTGAAGCGGTATGTGGGACGTCACCACTGCAACCACAACAGTATCTCAGTGTTGTAGCCTGGGTAAGAATAGGAAGTGGTAGTGCTGGATTGGAGAGGAGTGGGAAGGTGAGTTTATTTTATTATTTTATTCATGTTCCTGCCATTGCCCCAAAAAGAAATATAACTTGGAAAACCAGTGTAGCACACTACTATTTTATGGTAGTGCATTTATGTTTCTACACATAAAGGTAAACTTTTATATACATGCACAGGCAGGCGTTTTTACCCACATAGACATACAGTAAAGCTTGGGCTACACAGCATCATTGGCCTGTGACACTTGTTGCACAGCAATGCGGTGCTACAGTTAAGTGAATAAGGTGACTGTCGAGTCACAACACCATTCACTTTCATTAGTTGCAATGTAGCCTTGTGTTGCTGCAATTTTTGGCCGCACAGTGTGTGTTGTGAGCCAATAGGAAGGCTAATAAAGCGGAGGAGAGCCTGTGAGTACTTTTAATTAACAGGGTGCCTCCAGCCAGCACTTTCCGTCAGTGAGCTTATATCCACATGTTCTGATTTTCACAAAAATCACGTAAAAAACGCTGCATTTTGCTGCGATTTTTGTGAAAATCAGAACATGTGGATATAATCTTGTTAGCTCACTGACAGGGAGTGCTGACTGGAGGAACCCCTGTCAGTTAAAAGTACTCACAGGCTCTCCTCCGTTTTATCAGTCTTCCTATTCAGGAAGGAAGCACTGCTTGTACTACAGCTTTAGGCAGTATGGTGGGCCCCCCAGTGGTTGACATTTTTGTAGATTGCAACAGGGGATCATGGTTATGTTCATGGGGCAGGACCCATGAAGATAGGAGGCGGGTCGTTTCACGCAGCTCATTGACTGCCACCTGCCTGCATCTCAAGGAAAACGTTTTAGTGACAGTGAGCTTTCAAACTTAACGGCTCGCTTACGGTGCAGGGGCTCACAGGTGGGCAAGTTTGAGCCTTCATGCAGCCCCAAACCATGACACTCCCACCAATGTGCTTGACAGTAGGCAAGACACACTTGTGTTTGTACTCCTCACCTGGTTGCTGACACAAAAATAAAAATAATTCATGTCCTTAGTCTGCTTGTCTCAGCAAACTGCGAGCTTTTTTGTATATCATCTTTTGAAGAGGCTTCCTTCTCGGATGACAGCCATGCAGACCAATTTGATGCAGTGTGCGGTGTATGGTATGAGCTATAACAGGCTGACACCCCCTCCCCCCCCAACCCTTTAACACCTGCAGCAATTCTGGCAGCATTCCTACTTATATTCTGAAAAGACAACCCCTGGATATGACGCTGAGCATGTGCACTCAACTTCTTTGGTCAACCATGGTGAGGCCTTTTCTGAGTGCAATCTGTCTTGTTAACCGCTATATAGTCTTGTGTGTGGGAGCCATAACACCAAATTTAAAACCCCTACTCCCCATTCACACCTGAGACCTTATAACACTAACGAGTCACATGACACTGGGGAGAGAAAAGGGCTATTGGGCACAATTTGGCCATTTTCATTTAGGAGTGTACTCACTTATGTTGCCAAGTTAGTTATCTTAACCATCAAGTTTCGCTCGGCTGAATCTGTATTTGCCTGTTTAATTAACTTCAATGACCCCCCAATAAAAATCAATAAATAAATTGAAACTGTGTGGAGATCGATAAATAAATGGATTTAGCCCTACTATTACATTATCAATCACTGATTTTTTTCAAACTTCAACAAAAAACAAAAATTTTATTATATATGTGAGATGAAGTTCACACTAGTTTTCTATATGCTATGCTAAATTGATGGTAGGACACATGTTGTACAGTTTTGCACTGTTAAAATGAAAAATAAGTCCTTGTAGGTAGCTGCTTTTTAGGTTTGTAGCAGCTGCAGTTGTGCTAGTAGGCACACCAAGCCTTAGCTCCTCACTTCTCACTCCCTGGCTGACAGATTTCCCTGCCTGTCCTTAATTTACACAAACATTTCTTATTCTTTCCACTGTAATTGTAGCTTTTCCCTTCAATGTCCCTTGCAGTAGAATACAACAAGCTTGATTGATTTTGCATTGTCCCTGCCTGTTGCAACACTCATTGGCTCCTCCAGGCTGTTTACCGGCCTGGAAGACAATCAGGATAAGCCCTCTCCCTCACTCCCTCTCAGGGTCATGTGAGCACCAGTCTCCTTCCTCCCTTTTTTCCTTCCAACATGTGCAGTTAAGTGGCATTAAGCTCCTTTTACGGGACTTGTCCAAAAGCGAACCTGAAAAGGTTTGGGTTTGTATGTCATCCAAAAATTGCAAAAAAAAAAAAATTGAACCTGGTTCAATATGTACATCTTTAGTGCAGACAATGGCTGTAGAACCACTGTGCCAACTAACTGGTTTGTCGTTGGGCTAGAACTGAGGGTGTTTTCCTTGTGGTCCCCTGGATATTACCCTTTATTTCATATACAGGCCCGGCGCTATCCTAAGGCAGAACAAGCAGCTGCCTTAGGGTGCACCTGGCGCAGAGAAGAGGGGGCGGAAAACCCTTTTTAAAAAAATAAATCCATTCTGACTTGCCTTGCTAGTTGTGCCGCAGCACCACCAGCCTCCCGCCCCAGCTCGCCTCACTCACACAGTCACAGAGCAGCAGCACGGGCCGGCAACACGGTCAATATTAATGGGGGTGACATGATGGGAGGGAGGACAAATCACAAATGTCTGGAGACTGTGCCATGGAGGGGGAAAATTTGTGACATGGGGGGATGATGTGACATGAAGGGGAGAAATCTGATATGGGGTGTGATGTGGCAGAGGGGATTACGTAAAAGGAGGGGAAGAAATGTAACATGGAGGGGGAGAAATGTGACATTGAAGGGGGAGAAATGTGACAAACGGAGGGGGAGAAATATGACAAATGGAGGGCTGATGTGACATAGGTGATTTTAAATGGAGGGGGAGAAATGTGACAAATGGAGGGGGAGAAATGTGACATTGAGGGGGTGAACTGTGACATGATGGAGGGGAGAAATTTGACATTGAGGGGGTAGAAATATGACATGGAGGGGGAGAAAGGTGACAAATGAAGGGGGAGAAATGTGACAAATGGAGGGCTGATGTGACATAGGTGATTTGACATGGAAGGGGGTGAAATGTGACAAATGGAGGGGGAGAAATGTGACAAATAGAGGTGGAGAAATGTGACATTGAGGGGGAGAAATGTGACATGATGGAGGGGGAGAAATGTGACAAATGGAGGGGGTGAATTATGACATGATGGAGGGGGGGGGGAAATGTGACATTAAGGGGGATAAATGTGACATAGGTGATTTGACATGGAGGGGGTGAAATGTGACAAATTTAGGGGGAGAAATGTGACATGGAGGGCTGAGAAATGTGACATTGAGGGGGTAGAAATGTGACATTGAGGGGGTGAAATGTGACATTGAAGGGGAAAATGTGACATTGAGGGGGAGAAATGTGACATGGAGGGCTGATGTGACATAGGTGATTTGACATGGAGCTGGAGAAATGTGACAAACGAGGGGAAGAAATGTGACATGGAGGGGGAGAAATGTGACATGGAGGGGGAGAAATGTGACAAGAAGGGCTGATGTGACATAGGGGGTGATTTGACATGTAGGGGGAGAAATGGGACATGGGGGCATGATGGCTGACATGGGGGGCATGATGGCTGACATTGGGGGTCTGATCTGAGGTCTGATTAACATTGGGGGTCGGATTGGGGATGTGAGCTGAGGTCTGATTAACATTGGGGGTCTGATTGCTGGTCTGACCTGAGGTATAATGGAAAATATTTTCTTATTATCCTACTCTAAAACCTAGGTGCATCTTATGGGCCGTTACGGCCTCATAGGGTGAAAAATACAGTCTTCAAACCAGCGATTGTCTGAAGCAGAGCAAAGATACCAGGACCACAGAGAGGAGAAGCCAGCTGCTGCAGACGGGACCAGGGCCAGGTGCGGGGGCATCAAATGTAGCTTCCCTTGTGTTGGCAAAAATCCTTGCACCAGCCCTGCTCATATACAGGGGTCTGGTCTTCACTTCAGGGGATCCACCAGGCTTCAAACTCTTGGAATAGACTCTGCATAGTTGGCAGCTGGCACACTGAGTCAGGAACCACCAGTGCGAGGCACCAGAAGCACAGGTAAGATCATGGACAGAACAAGGCAAGGACTGACAGGCAGAACACAAGCAAATTCAAGGCAAACTACAGGCAGAACCAGACTGCAGATGAACAGGCAGAGAACATGCAAAATCCACAGAACCAACTTCAAGGAAACAGTTCAGACATTGCATATGCATGTGCAGAAACTTATTAAGACGGAACAAGCACAGGGTTCTAGAAAACCATTCAGACACGACTGGTACAGAAGCAGAAACTTGGAAAGGCAGATCAGACAAAAACTAGAACTTGGGAATTAAGTTATGCAATACTGAACTGAGGAGAGATACAAGAATATTGCCACTAATTCACAACCACAAAATAACCAAGGCCAGGATGTGCAAAACAGTGGCAACAGGAACTTTCATAGAAACAATATTATATTTTTAGTGAACAACCCCTTTGGCTATTCCTTTGTGCAGACTATTAAAATCTAAAACCATGTAAACAGCTATATGACTAGAATTTTTTTTTTTTTTTTTAGAGAATTGTGCCAGCACAAATGGAGAATGCCAATCACTCAAGGAGAAAGGTAGATGCAAAATAAAGGTGGTACTCAATGAGATATAGAAAGTACAACAAGTCCCAAAATAAAGGGCATATTTCCATTACCGACTGACGAACCCTAACCACCCTTGCTGTATTTCTCACTTTACTTATATAACAAAAATAAATCTTTTTACTTTGGAGAGTGCTGTCATTTTATCTTTTATCTGAATTGAGTAAAATATTTTGACTAAAATGGCAATTAATGATGGAAATTAGAAAATGTGTTAATGTTCACAGATGTGGCGACTTACACGTGAACATTTTGGCCCTAATTTGTGGGATTTTAAGTGATGAACAATCTACCGTAACATTAGACAAGGTAAATGCTCTTTCCCATTTTTTTCTTTCTACAATAAAAGCATGTTATTTATGGGATGTCAAGGTTGAAAGCACTGAAAATAAAAAAAATATTTTATGATTTGATGTTGTAGTCTCCATTTATTTTCCACTTTATTTCTTTGCCATGCATTCCAAGGTTACATAAAATTCACGATCATAAGTGACTATTAATGGCACACCATCAGATAACAAGTGACAAATCTCAATAATATAATACAAATAACAACAACATAATATGCAAAAAATAAAATCATACAAATGTTTTAGCGCCATTTACATTTTTTCTATAAGTTAATTGTAGTTATAGTGAAAAGAAAGTTTGTATGATATCTTATTACATAAAAAAGTTTCTTTCTTCACTTGTCAGTCTTATTTTACTGATAACACCCATCTTCAGTGAGACAGAGATGCTGCTGCGTTTCCGGTCCATTTGGGTCTCCGGTGATCCGATGAACCGGAAAAGGATGGTGATCGGTGGTGTGATTACACACCACCAATCACAGTCCGAGCATTTGGGGGCGGAGGTGCTGTCCTCGGTACTGATTGGTGGCGGGGAGAGAGTCGGGATATTCAAACTCCCGGCGCTCCTCTCTCCCCTCCTGTTGCTGCTGCTGTGCCGTGAGGAACATCCAGGAGACCTGCTGTGACCCCCACCGTCGGCACCCATCACCTTCCTACACCCATTACCCTCCAGGTAGGTCAGGGTCAGTGAGGGAGAGGTGCGATTAAGTAGGGATAGAAGGGACAGTGAGTTAGGGGACTGTTTGAGAGCCAGCGCCCAAATCTGGTGGTTGGGGTCCACAGCACTTGTTTTTTTTTGCGTTCGCTGACTGTGGCTGGCACTGTTAGCGCATTGCCCACCCCACCGCTAATCAGCGTCGTACCACTGATCAGCGAGTTAGAACTTATTTTTTTACACTTGTCCATTTTTTTATTCTAGAGTACACGAACACCCGTGGCCCCACACACACGCACATACCCATGGCCTGCCGGATGTTCTCGGCTGAGGAGGCATATTCCCATAATGTCTCCGAGAGCCCCAGTGAGGATGAGGATGACCCCACATTCCTCTTGTCATCTGCATCCTCCTCATCATCATCAGATGAAGTTGAGCCCCCAAGGCGGCAGTGTCTGCCAGGGGCCCCACATGTTAGGGACCCTGTGGCCCATACCAGTACGAGCAGCCCTGGGGCTCGTACTGGTTTACCGGCCCACCCAATAAGGCCACGGAACCCCCTACCGGTGAACTTGCATGGAGTACCCCAGTGGACTTTGAACCTGCGATTCCGGATTTTGTTGGCAATCCAGGAATCCAGATTCCCACAGTGGGCTTCACTGAAATGGACTTTTTTAGTTGGCCCGCTGGATATTCTCGGCCGAGGAGGCAAACGCCCAGCTTGCCTCTGAGCCCGAGAGTCCTAGCAAGGACGAGGATGACCCCACTCTAGCGATGATGATGATGAGCCCCCAAGGCGGCGGAGATGCCGCCAGGCAGAGCAAGTGGACCGCCATGCTAGGGACCCTGTGGCCCACCCTAGTACAAGAAGTTCTGGGGCTCGTACTAGTTTTCCGGCCCACCAGTTAAATCCACCGGAACCTCCTGCCGGTGAACTTGTCTGGTGTACCCCAGAGCGATTTGAGCCCGTGATTCCTGAGTTTGTAGGCCAATCAGGAATCCAGATTTCCACAGTGGGCTTTACTGAATACAACGTTTTTAGTCTTTTTTTCAGTGACCAACTGGTGAATCTGATGGTGGAGCAAACAAACCTGTACGCCCAACAGTTCGTTGCTCAACACCCGGGCTCCTTTTTGGCTAGGCCCGGTGGCTGGACCCCGGTCAGTGCAGCCGAGATGAGGACGTTTTGGGGGCCTCGTGCTGCACATGGGCCTAGTGAAAAAACTAGTGCCAGGCTGTACTGGAGTCGGGACGTCCTCTACCAGACCCCACTCTACAGTATGGCCATGACACGTCCCCGGTTTGAGGCCATCTAGAAATGCCTGCATTATGCAGATAATGCAGCATGTCCTCCCCGTAGTGATCCTGCCTATGACCGTCTGTATAAGATATGGCCGGTCATCGATCACTTCGGGGCCAAATTTGCGCAGGTCTATGTACCTGGAAGAGAGGTCGCGGTTGATGATTCTCTCGTTGCTTTCAAGGGGAGGCTCATTTTCCGTCAATACATTCCCAGTAAGCGGGCGAGGTATGGCGTGAAAATGTACAAAATTTGTGAGAGTACCTCAGGGTACACTTACAAATTTCGTGTGCACCAGGAGCGAGATTCCCGTATTGAACCCCAGAATGTCACCCCACTCTGGGTGTTAGCGGGAAACTCGTGTGGGACCTTATGTACCCACTACTAGATAAGGGTTACTACTTGTACGTCGATAAATTTTATACTGGTATACCCTTGTATCGGGCCCTTGTTGCCAGATCCACGTTCGCTTGTGGGACCATGTGGAAAAATCATTGTGGCCTCTCTATCTCCCCTCCAGGTATCTATCGCCAGGGGTGAGACCTGTGCCCTTACATGTGGAAACCTGTTGCTGGTCAGGTATAAGGACTAGAGGGATGTCCTTGTACTGTCCACAATCCATGGTAACGGCATCTCCCTGTCTCTGTGCGAGGTACCATGGCAACGGTCCTTAAGCCCGAATGTATTGTCCACTACAATCGGTATATGGGAAGACCATATGATGCCATGCGCAAAACCCAGGCATGGTACAAAAAGTTGCAGTCTACTTGGTATAGGCTGCCTTGTACAACGCTTTTGTACTATCCCGAAGCGCTGGCAGCACAGGAACATTCCTCCAATTCTATGAGGCAGATACGGGAGGGGGATACGGAAGGACACCACCACTCAATGTGACACTTGCCCCGATCATCTCTACGTTATCGATTGCTTCAGGGAGTATCACACTTCCATGGAGTACTACATTTTTATAATTCCTAACAGTCCCCTAGAGAACATTAAAATTATTTATTTTTTGTTCTCCAAATGATACTATAGTGTAAAATCTATATAAATTAAAAAAGTAGACATATTAGGTATCGCCATGTCTGTAAGAATCTGCCCTATAAAAATAACATTTGACCCAACCCCTCGGATGAACAGCATTAAAAATATAAAATAAAAACGGTGCCAAAACACCCATTTTTGGCAAAATTTTCATTTCATTTGAATCATTTTTTCCGGTAATAAAGCAAGGGTTAACAGCCAAACAAAACTAAATATTTATTGCCCTGATTCTGTAGTTTGAATAAACACCCCATATGTGGTCATAACTGGCTATATAGCTACACGGCAGGGCATAGAACGAAGGGAATGCCATATGGTTTCTGGAAGGCAGATTTTGATGGACTGGTTTATTACACCAAGTCCCATTAGAAGCCCCCTGATGTCGCCTAGACTAGAAACTCCAAAAAAGTGACCCCACCTAAGAAACTACACCCCTCAAGGTATTCAAAAATTACTTTACATGCTTTGTTAACCCTTTATGTGTTCCACAAAACTTAATGGCGAATGTAGAAACAAATTTAGAATTTAAATTTTTGTTACCTTGCACCAAAAAGTGTAATATAGAGCAACCAAAAATCATATTTACCCTAAAATAGTACCAAAACCACTACCACCTTATCCCGTAGTTTCCAAGATGGGCTTGAAAGGGTACATGGTGTATAAAAACGTCCAGCAAAATCTGCCTTCCAAAAACCATATGGTGTTCTCCTCCTTCTATGTCATTCCGTTTGGCCAAACAGTAGTTTAGGACAAAATATGGGGGTTTCTGAAAACTACAGAATCAGGGCAACCCATATTGAGTTTTGTTTGGCAGTTAACCCTTACTTTATTACTGGAAAAAATGGATTAAAATTCCAAAAATTCCAAAAATTCGAAATTCTAAAATTGTTCCTCCATCTTCCATTAAATCTTGTGGAACACCTAAAGACACCTTCACCGAGAGAAATATTCACTTAAAAAATAGCTTTTATTGATTATTAATTAAAAGATTCAATAGATATCGAGCCTCCCAGAAAGGATAATCACGGAAGGAGACCCAAGGAAATGAATATCCCTATAGATGTCCCTCATCCGCTGTTGGCCCTGCCTAAAAAACGGAATGGCCGCCCCGATAGGGGCGATCCCGTATCAGGAACCTCCTGGATACCCTACACCGTCCCTGATACAGGACAGAACCCACCACCGAAATAAATAGGACAGGTGTCAATTGCAGGTCAAGATTAGAACCGTCTCTATGGTCACAAATTTTAGCTAAACATGATTAACAATATATATGGTATCGAGATACTTTCAAACCACAGTTTATCATAAACTCTCGTGCTGGTGCAACGACGCCTATGTAAAACAAAGTGAAAAATAACGATGTAGTTATTCAAGTCCCAATTAGTATAATCTTATCCCAACGCGTTTCACTGCGTAAATATTCAATTCGCAGATCCTCAGGGGACTTAGAAAGCACACAAATGGTCCAGATGACCCCAATATTTTTCTGCACCAACAAATTGATAAGCCTCATACTCAGTAACAGAACTTGTTGAGGAAAAAACGATGTAAAGTGTTCACATATTCAGGTATAAAAGGCCAAGGTTTTCTGCACCAACAGATTAATAGATATTCTGCTCAATAACACAACCTGTATACACCGCCAGTCCGGACACAATGTCATATATACATATAATCATCATAATAAAGTGGGCAAATCCCCACAAAGCTCCAAAAGAAACAAATCCAATTCAAACCCCTGAAAGCAGGGGGCTGCCCCGGTATGGCAGTACAATTTGTAAGGTGCAGTCCATCAATGAATAGTAGGGCACACAAGGCAGGTACTTGCGTGTCCTCAAGGCTCACAGGTTGATTACATAGCGCTGGTGCCGATCGCAATGTATGATATGAGAGGCGGGAACACCTAAAGGGATAACAAAGTTTGTAACCCCAGTTTTGAATACTTTGAGGGGTGTACTTTCTTAGATGGAGTCACTTTTTTGGAATTTCTATTCTTGGGTGCATCAGGGGGGCTTGAAATAGGACATGGTGTAAAAAAAACAGTCCTGCAAAATCTGTCTTCCAAAACCCATATGGCGTTCCCATCCTTCTATGTCCTCCTGTTTGGCCAAACAGTAGTTTAGGACCACATATGGGGTGTTTCTGAAAACTATAGAGTTAGGGCAACCCATATTGAGTTTTGTTTGGCAGTTAACCCTTGCTTTGTTCCTGGGAAAAATGGATTATAATGGAAAATTTTCCAAAAATCTAAATTCTGAAATTTTATTCCCATTTTTCATGAACTCTTGTGGAACACCTAAAGAGTTTACGACGTTTGTAAAATCAGTTTTGAATACCTTGAGGGGTGTAGTTTCTAAAATGGGGTAATTTTTGGGTGGTTTCTATTATGTAAGCCTCACAAAGTGACTTCAGACCTGGACTGGTCCATAAAAGTGGGATTTGACAAATTTCTGAAAAATTTCTAAATTTGCTTCTAAACTTTTAAGCTATGTAACATCCCCAAAAAATAAAATGGAATTCCCAAAATGATCCAGACATGAAGTAGACATATGGGGAATGTAAAGTCATCACAAGTTTTGGGAGTATTACTATGTATTATCAGTGTCATGAAGTACAATATGTGACGAAAAACTGTCTCAGAATGGCCTGGGTAAGTAAAAGCATTTTAAAGTTATTCACACATAAAGTGACACTGGTCAGATTTGCAAAAAATGGCCAGGTCCTTAAAGTGAAATAGGGCTTAAGGGGTTAAACAAGGCACCCCTGCTCTGAAGATGGGAGGGTGTCAGGTTCACAGTAAAGGTCAGAAATTGATGGAAACACCACTGAAAAGGTTTAGGAAAAGCATGGGGAGGATGCCTCTTGGACTCCCAGGTTGCTGCTGGGAACGATGTTGTCTGAGTAGTACGCCACTTTTACAGACTGACAATAATACGCACAAAACCGAAGATAAAATCGATTTTAGAGGAAAAATTGTTAGGAAACATTCTTTCCTGTATATTTACTTGTATATAAAGTGCAACTGCTGCCAAAAATTACAAGGCAGAGGCACTCCGATACAACCTGTATATCACATAAAGGAGGGTCTCATTTACATTGTGGTACAATTGTTTAGGTAGTGGGACTCCTACACTCATAAAGCCTATGCACTAAGTGAAAATGCTGTCAAAAATTACAAGGAACCGGCAAAAATACACCCTTTATTATACATTAAGGAGGGCATGATACACACCCTTGAAATTATGATTGATGGCCTGCTGGTGACTCTCAAAAACATTAGGAGCAAGGGCCTGCTGGTGACCCTCTAAAACATTATGGGCGAGGCCCTTCTGCTGATCTGACCATCTAAAACATCAGGGGCGAGGGCCTGCTCCTGAGATGACCATCTAAGACATTATAAGCGAGGGCCTACTGCCGAGCTGACCATCTAAAACACTAGTGGTGAGGGCCTGCTGCTGAGATGACCATCTAAAACATTATGGGTGAGGGCATGCTGCCGAGTTTACTGTCTAAAACATTATGGGCGAGTTCCTGCTGATGATCTGACCATCTAAAACATTAGGGGCAAGGGCCTGCTGGTGACCCTCAAAAACATTATGGGTGAGGGCCTGCTATTGAGCTGACCCTCTAACAAATTAGGAGTGAGGGCAGCCTAATAAGCATGTTGATATGATAGTGGAGGAGGAGGAGGATGAGAAAAGGAGATTGAATAATATATAGTTTCCTCTGATGGAGTAGAGAAGTCAGGGGTAATCCAGGCCTTGTATATTGTTGCGGTATAAGCCGGTATAGTGAGGCTTAATACCATTCGGGCCATTCCCTGGCAAAAGCAGCAACCCACACACTCGAATCCACCGAACTGGAACCATACGAAATCCTCCTTTCTTGGAACAGGCAAGAGAACATTCTAAAGTAGCAATTCCCCCAAGTACGAGACGAGGCTCCGTATTGATGGTTAAACAGGAATCCTCCTTATTAAGGGCTACCTGCCCGGTATTTATGCAGGTCTCCCACCTGGTGGACACTGCCCTAGGGAACCAGAAGGAAGACCGGGACACAGGAAATAGAGTAGCCAATCACACACAATGGGACAATAGAAACACACCCAGCATATTCCTCCCCCTGCTTAATTCATAAAGTGGGAGGCAGAGGGAGTGATGTTAAGCTGTCGCCTGCCCACGAGTCTGCATGCTGCCGTACGGGGATAAATAGTAAGTACAGCAGGGCTTTGGGCTTCAAAAGGAAAAGATACAATAAGTCTACATTAATTCACTACACAGCTGCGGGGCCCGGTGTATTAGAGGAGAGTCACTGCACTGGGCCCCGCCACGAGTGTCCCCGCCTCCCTCTCCACACTGATACTTCGCAATCTGCGCTGCACAGCATAGCGGCTGGCGAAGTATCAGTATTCGTTTATAAGACGCACTACCATTCCCCCACTTTTGGGGGAAAAAGTGCAACTTATAAAGCGAAAAATATGGTATATGAGCCTCCACAGAACTCTTATCTCAATATTATCAAGTCTGTCTGGGATTATACGAAGAAACAGAATAATTTCAGCAAACTTTCATCCACAGAAGATCTGTGGTTAGTTCTCCAAGATGTTTGGAACAACCTCCCTGCTAAGTTCCTTCAAAAACTGTGTGCAAGTGTGCTTAGAAGAATTCATGCTGTTTTAAAGGCAAAGGCAGTTCACAACAAATATTGATTTGATTTAGGTTTCTCTTGTTCATTCACTGTGAATATTGTAAATTGATAAAAATAAACAACACTTCTATTTTTGAAAGGATTCTTACTTTGCTACATTTTCCCCACTCCTGCTTGAAACCTTTGCACAGTGCTCTATATTAGGCCCTCTTCAGATTGCATTATACTCTGTTTTTAAAGGATATGTCAGGAGGATCTCCCAATTGTCTAAAATGCTGATCTTAATAAATGACCCCTTAGTATTTCTACTTTGTAGTACTTGCTAGAGATAAGCGAATTTCTCAAAAATTCTATTCGGTAGGTTCGCCAATTTTTTAAAAAAATTGTTTTGAATTTATTCGTGGTGAATCCCTTAAAAAAGACTATTTCCTGGCTGCAGAGAGCCTTTATAGTGGTGTAGAACACTGTCCCTTGCAGTAATATGCACAGGGAGCCTGCTGTGGTAGTGAAACAATACTATGAGTCAGTTTGACATGCAGATGACAGGCGTCGCTCTTAGAATAACTGCACTCTTCACTTATTTGGGCAGATACGGGGCCAAAACTGACCAAATAACTTAGCAAAATAGGGACCATGTCATGCAGGCCTTACAGCTGTTACATAGACAGGATCCGTTGTGCATCTAATTTTTCCTCCCTTCTGATAGATCAGAAGGGTCAAATAAATGATGATGTCAACCTGGCCGAAAGGCAAAATAGTGGCCCAGTCATGTCATAGTGGTGAGATGGAAGCAGCATGAGAAGACCACAGAGTGGCCCAATGACAGAGGAGGTTGGCAGCAGCATCAGGAGGAGGCCACAGAGTGACACAATGACAGTGTGGAGGTGGCAGCAGCATCAGGAGGCCACAGAGTGGCACAATGACAGAGTGTGGAGGTGGCGGCAGCAGCAGCATGAGGAGGAGGCCACAGGGGGGCACAATGACAGTGTGGAGGTGGCAGCAGCAGCATAAGCAGACCAGAGAGTGGCAAGGTGACAGTGTGGAGGTGGCAGCAGCATCAGGAGACCACAGAGTGGTAAGGTGACATAGTGATGAGGTTGCAGCAGCATCAGGAGAACACAGAGTGACCCGGCGACAGAGTGGGGAGGTGGGTGACCCGTGACAGAGTGGGGAGGTGGGTGACAATACCAGTACCAGCTGATAAAGGTGGGTGAAAGAAGGAGCACTTAATGGCATCAGGTGGATGGCAGCATCAGAATAGTAGCTGAGGCAGGTAGCCAGAAGAAACGTGCCTCTTGTCAAACTGTTGGTGTGGCACCATGGATGATCTAGTCTGATGCATCAGGCATTGGTGAGTGGAAATCCTGGCTGATCCATGTCTGATTCATCTTGACAAAGGTCAGTCTCTTCACATTTTGGGTGGACAGGCAAGTTCTTCTTGGGGTAACTATGGCCCATGACGCACAAAACACCAGCTCTGCTGCCACACTACTGGCTGGGCAGGACAGATTTTCCAGGGCAAACTCTTCCAGTTGCGTCCACAAATCCAGTTTGGCTGCCCAGTAGTCCAGCGGATCTTCAATGTGGGGTGTCAGGGTGCTGTCCAAGTATGCTACCACCTGCTGGTTCGGGTCCAGCTCCAGGTCTAACTGAAGAAAGCTGCTAATCGGTGACTCTAGAATCAAGTTGCTGCTGATGGAGCTGGAACAGCTCCTACCCCCCCCCCCCCGCTACAGCAGCCATGGCAGAGGAACGTGAGTGCACAGGGCCCCCTCGGTCAAACCTGTGACAGGATGGACGATGGCACTGGATATCTCTATAGTAGTTCAGTTTGTCCTCCCTCTCAGCGGGTGTAAAAATGGCCCCCATTTTGGACCGGTAGCGAGGGTTCAACAAGGTGGAGAGCCAGAAGTCATCCCTTTGCCGAATGGTGCCAATTCGGCTGTCACTACGCAAGCTTAAGTGAGCATGCATAAGGCCATTTGTGCAAGTGACTCGGAGGGACTCCCTGCCTCCATTTCCACTGCATACTGCCATGGTGTGTCGGGGTCCTCTGTCTCGTCTTCCTCATAGCCCTGTATCTCCTCTGGCTGCTCCTGCTCCTCCTGTCCTGGCAGCAGAGTATAAAAACCACCCATTTCGCTACACATTGCCTGTACTCTAATGTCCTTCTCCCCTCCTCTTCCAGTTCAGCCCCCACAGGGCTCATGTGGCCGTGAGATCAAGGCGCCATATCTCCTTTCCTCTGACCAGCCATTGTTACCACCATCTGTTCCAGGACATGAAGCAGTGGAATGACGTCGTTCATCCCGTAGTGCTGGCGACTGACAAATAATGTGGCGTCCTCAAAGATCCTGAGCCAACGGCAGGTGTCGCGCATGAGCTGCCGCTGGCTGACATTGAAGTTACACAGGGAGTACTCCAATCTGCTTGAATCATCAAGAAATCATTGATGGCCTTTCTCTGTTCTTGTAGTCGGTCCAACATATAGATGGTGGAATTCTAATGGGTGGAAACGTCGCATATCAGCCTATGTTGGGGATGCCGTTCTGCCGCTGCAGCTCAAGGAGGGTGTGCTTTGTGGTGTACGAGTGGCTGAAGTGCGTGCAAAGTTTCCTGGCCATTTTTAAGATGTCTTGCAGATGAGTGGAAGACTTCAAAAACCACTTGACAACAAGATTGAACATGTGTGCAATGCTTGATGCAGTGCCGACACCATGTTCTTACCGTTGTCGGTTAGCATGGTTCCGATTTTCAGTTGTCACGGAGAAAGCCAGGATTCGATTTCTTGATGAAGGATACGGAGCAGTTCCTCCCTTGTGTGACTCAGTTCTCCCAGGCAAACCAGGTGCATAACAGCATGACAACACCGTGCCCTGCACATGTGGTATGCTGGAGGGCACTGTGAATTTCCCTGCAGTGGAGGTTGAGGACACGGTGGAGGATAAGGAGGCAGAGGCAGACGTTGTCGCAGGTCCAACGGTGTGACAACTTAGAGGTGGAAGCAGCATCACTTGGCCATGTTGCTGGCGTGGCTGTGCAGGAACCACATTCACCCAGTGGGCCGTAAAGGACAAGTATTGTCCCTGACTGTAGTTACAGCTCCACACGTCGGGCGCTGCCGTGCACTCCTTGGCAGACACCGACAGGCTCAAGGACTGGCCGGCCTTCTGTTCTACATTGGTGTGCAGGGCTGGTACTACCTTTTGGCAAAATAATGATGGCTTGGGACTCTCCACCTCGGTTCGGCACAAGCCATCATTTCTCTCATAGGTGCAAAGTCCACCACTTGGAAAGGGAGGGACTGTAACACCAGAAACTTGGCCAAGAGCACATTCCGCTTCTGCGCCGTTGGATGAGTGCACGGATACTGTTGTCTCTTGCCAATCACTTTGGTCATTAACTGCTGATGGAGTGACTGACGAGGAGGAGGAGCAGGAGCATCAGGCCCAGCAGATGATGGGAAGTACAGACAGCTCCCTTCGGCTGAGGTGGTGGAGCCCTGACTGCCTGAAATTGGGTGTATGCCACTGGGTGATGCAGTGGTTGCCTTGGCAGGTTGGACAATCAAATTGGAAACACAGTTCTCCCAGGCCACTTTATGGTGACTCTGTATATGTTGACGCTGGGCCGTGGTGCCACACTTCACCTTCTGCCCACGGATGTCCCTCCACATCTTGGCTGGCCAGTAGCTGCTGACTTACCTTTAGTAGTTTGTCCTTGCTGTATAGTGGAGCTAAGCCCACAGCATATAATACTTATCTGGCTGAGGAAACAGTAAGAGGACAGAGGCAGGTTGAGGACAAGTGAGGGCACAGGGCCTGCTCACGGGCCATGCCAACTAAGGATTGTGTCTGACCAACCCACGACTCTTGGCTGGGGGGTGTCTGATGTCACGGGATAAAGTGGATGACAGAGTCAACCATTCAAGAACCGCTGGGTTGCTAGTCAAGACACAACCGCTAGATGACACCGGGATCTCTTACTGTGACTCCTGCGGCCACACCCCCTTACTCTGCTGTGACCTGTTCCTGTGCCAGAAACATTTAAGCCTCTGCCACTCCCCTGTGCAGGGCCTGGCACTTCTCTGTCTGATATACTGTTAGATTAATAAATAAATAAAAAGGAAATAAAAACACCCCAAAAAAAGTCTGTAATGTTCTCACTTCACCATACAACAGCTAATAAGTAGTGTTGATTGAGCATCAAAGTGCTTGAGTGCTCAGGCCGAATACATCCTGAACACATCGGGATGCTCGGGTGCTCTACAGAGCACCTGAGTATAATGGAAGTCAATGGGAGAACCTGAGCATTAAACCAGTCACCCCTGCTCTGAAGAGGGGAGGGTGCCTGGTTTATAGGAAAAGGTCAGAAACTGATGGAAACACAACCAAAATGGTTCGGGAATAGCATGGGGAGGATGTCTGGATGCATCTTGGACTCCTAGGTCGCTGCTGCGAACAATGTTGTCCGAGTAGTACGCCACTTTTACAGACTGAAAAAATTACGCACAAAACAAAGATAAAATCGATTTTAGAGGAAAAATTGCAAGGAAAAAATACTTCCTGTATATCTACTTGTACATAAAGTGCAAGTGCTGCCAAAAATTACAAGCAAGAGGTACTCCGATACAACCTGTATATCACATAAAGGAGGGCCTCATTCACATTGTGGTACAATTGTTCATATAGTGGGACTCCTACACTCTAGAAGCCTATGCAATAAGTGAAAGGGCTGCCAAAAATTACAAAGAACCAGCGCTCCAATACACCCTTTGTTACACAATTTTTGCTCAGCTATATCTGTATTTGAATCTTCTCTCTGTACAATATTTTATTAAATTATTCTTGTTCATCCATGAAACTTCAATATGATAGAGAATCCTGTTATTTCCAAGGCATATATGCCATTTATTGGCTGCCAGAATACCGCCATGTGCCAAGCATAGCAATGCTCGAGCCGAACTGGTGTTCGGCCGAACATGCTCGCTCAACACTAATAGTAACACTTTTCTAATATACTTCATCAATGATTTTTGTATTTTTAATACACCTTCCCCTCCCTAAAGTGCACCATTCCGTGTACGCTTAAAATTCACTTCTCTGTACACCGCTGAAATGTCAGCAGTGTATGGAGTACAGAGATATTTTATGAATGGGGCTGCAGCACAGGGTGTATGGGCAGGAGTGCATATTGCTGCTCCTGCCCATGCCCTAGAGGTTCACTAACTCCTGGCATAGCACATGAGTATCCTCTACCCATGTGCTATACCAGGATTAGCTGAGCAGAGCGGGCTCCTGCTCCTGCATCCTGGTTGCCTGGTTTGAAATTTAAAGTAGGTTAAAAGATGGCCGCACAATACATCACAAACTAACAGAAAAACAAAAGGTGGCTCATTCCAGAAATTGGAATGAAGGAAGCTCTTTGCGCACATTTTTGATCAAAAGTATGTCGGGCCCAAGTGCCACTTCACGGCGACTTCCGCACAAGGGTCCCTAACACTACAGATACTGCCTCTTATAGACTTACCAGTCTCCTTATTTTCGGGGCACTGCAGGAACCAGCTAAATTGCTTTTGTGCTGAGAAGTCCCAGGAACTTGGGCGTGGCTCAGTCCAAAGAGGCGCCACCCTCAATATATACTATATGACAGAGTTCAGACTAAGCAAATATATTTCTACACTCAGAAGTGCATGACCATAAGGCAAATTTTAAATTTAAAACCAGAAGTGGATTCAAGAAGAATGGCAAATATAAAGGCAGGACCTATATAATGTAATTCTCCTTCTAGAAGGACACACATTTGTCTTTGCCTCAAAAACTGCATCAAAAAGTGCAGTGATGTTTTTCCCCAAAAACACTGAGGGAATGTGTGAAGCCCTACACTTTATAATTTTATTTTTAAATAGTGGCAAAATAGGGATCTTATGACTTTCTGGGGTCATTTGGGTTCACTTTTATATCACTCACTCTAGTTCACACCTAGCGGGTTTGAAAGTGGTTAGCTTTGTTACTTAGTTTCACTCCACATTCATCATTGAAACTTTTTTTAACAAGCCAAAAGAACTGACTTCAACTGATCAGGAAAGTTGGGGTTATAATAAGGGTGTCAGACCCCGCTGATCAGATAGTTATGGCCTATCCTGAGGATAGACCATCACTTGTAAATGATTGGGAAAAATCAGGAATGGCTGCAGGCAGAAGCACCAAATACTTTAAGCATGACTTATTAACACATTTTCCAAGTCAAATTTGTGCCTTCCAGTGGATGAATAGGGGAAATAGAATTCTAAGGTCTGTCTCTTATTCTTCTTTTCTTGTTGGTTCCATGTGATGAACATGTCATGTGCTATACTCACTTACTATGAAACTACATGTATCCAAAAATGTTTAACCTATACATATTTTAGACATACAGATATAGCCAAGCTAATTTTAATGATTAATGCGTTAAGTAAACTAAGCCAAGAAAATGTTAATTGACCTTTTTAATAGATTTCAATGGCTTTTTGTCACAAGCTAACACTGTGACGTGTTATCAGTTTTAGCTCGGCTACATCTGTATATGAATCTTCTCTCTGTACAATATTTTAATAAATTATTCTTGTTCATCCATGAAACTTCAATATGACAGAGAATCCTATTATTTTCAAGGCATAATGCCATATATTTTAATCACCCTCTGAGTATTAACTGGCCTGATTCTAGTAACTGGTAATTGAAAGAATGGAGGTCATTTTAGTAATTTTAATGCTGAACATTTCATCATCCTGAAGTGGGACTGGAGCAAGGTGAATTATAGCATTTAGTTTTCAGAATTATTTAGGATGTATTACTTTTAAATGTTGTTTATCTATTGACTTATCTATTGACTTAACTATTGACTACGGTATCTTTCCAATTCTCTCTGACAATGACCTTTTAACATTCTCAGCTGCTTACATGAACATTTTGTGCCTTTCAGTTTCCTCCAAACAAATGACTTACTGACCTTAATTTTTTCCAATATCTAAATATTGAGTTTAGCTGAACTGAGACATTTTCTAAATCATTTATTCTGTTCTGTTCCCAGTTGTGCATTGTAAAGCATGTCATAAAACCATTGTGCCTTGCAGCATACTTCTGCTATGCCAATTAAATTAGTGCAATCCCACGCTTTAACTTTTGAAACTTGCAGACTATATATTTAATATAATTATGTATGACATTTAGGCAACACATCAGCAGTACAATAATCTGTGTAATTTTTCTATTTACTGTATGTGTGATAAATGCATGAAGCTCCATTGGTATAATATATGGATCCACTGTAAAATGTTTGCGCTATTACAGAGAAAGTATAGACAGAGTATACATTTCATATTAATAATGTCCCCTTTCCTAAAGGTTTATATATAGGAAGATATAGTTTATGGTAGCCAGGGGCTGGGCTAGAAGCTGTGGTGTGGCATGTGGTGGCATCTTTTTCTTTCTTTATTTTGGTGGCCATTTTTTATTTGTGGTACACCACCCACTTTTTGGCCTATTTAGGTTGCAGATTTTGTTGCAAAGGTGTTTTGTGACAAAATCTGTGACTTTATCAGGCTCATGCCACTTTTGTGGCAGAAAAAGGGGACATGGCATGGGTGGGGAAGAAGTTTAGACTTTTAGCGCAGCAGAAAGTTTTGCTTAGCTCATTTAGAACATCGTACATTACTCAACTCAATGCAATACTCTTCTGTGGGCATCTTTATCTAGGCCTCTTAAGAGAACAACAGCACTGTTATACAGTCATTTCGACTTCTACTATTATAATGAGGATTACCTTACAAATAACATATTCCCTTCACAGCAGTAGTAAACTGACAATGGATTACCTAAATTTGCAACAGATTTAAAGTCTATGGGCACCTTCAGGGCAATTTTTATTATGAACACATTTTATTAATTTTGGACAAAAATATATTTTCTTGTGGTCTTTATTAAACATGTTCAGCATTTTCTGACATACAAGGGTTACAATTCAGTTTGTTTGCAAGCTGTCAAAGACTGTTTTCTTTGAATCTCGTCATTTGACAGCTCATGTGTAGCTCTTACCTCTGACATCCTGACTTTATAAACACTCATCATAGTTCAATTATTATCAAGCTGATGAGAATATGGCTTCAATAAGTGTTTATGAGGTCAGAAGATCAGAGATAAGAGCTACAGATGAGCCAGAATTCATAGAAAACAGGCTGTGACAGTTTTCAGACGGATTTTTTTATTTTATTTGCACATCTTCTGTGTTTTTTTTATTATTTTTTTTTAATTATTTTTTTTTTTTTATTGAAAATTTTGCAGTTACAAGTAGGTGAGAAATAAGCCGGTTTGGCAAAGTGCAGATGCAGTGGGTTCGCGTACATCATTGAAACAGTAATCATTGTCATTTGAGAGAACATCAAAAAATGGTCAACAATACGTGTGGGACATAACAACCAAACATTGTGTCTCATCATTGTTACAAAGGCAGTAAGAGTAAATGAGTCTTAAACCATTGATTCTCATGATGCCACGTATCTGAAAGCTTTCCAAGCTTTCCACCTAGTCTCAAATTTGCTATGTGAATGAGTCTCCCAGGCGGCCAATTCTTTAAATCTATAGAGGAGTCGATCTTGTTAAACCAGTGGTCTAGGGATGGGGTGTCAGGGGTCAACCAGTGCCTCGGCAGTAAAAGGCGAGCTGAATATAGCAATTGTCTGACCAAATATGAGTGGGGAAAGGGGAATCTGACGTGTCCAGGTTAAGTAGGGCTAAAATGGGGTTAGGGTCAAGCTTCGTACCACAGATGGTGTTACATTTCTCGAAAATAGAGTTCCACCATGTCTGTACAATCGGGCAGGTCCACCATATGTGATAGAAGGAGCCTTTGTCCACTTTACATCGCCAGCTATTATCTGAATTTTGAGGAGAGAATCTACTAGTGATATCAGGGGTTTTATACCACCTAGAGAGCAGTTTGTATCCGTTCTCCTGAATCCTTACACACCTGGAGGAGGTATGGGGAGTCAGGTACAGTTTGGATTTCTGGATATCGGAAAACGTGTGCTGTAGATCCTTCTCCCATAGATGGACAAAAGCTGGGGTGGGCATTAAAACGGGGACGCATAGGCGCTTATAAAGCTGTGAGATTTGCTTGGTTGGTGGTCTGTGGTTCAAAACAAGACTCTTGAACCAGGTTACAGGTCTCAGCAAGGAGGAGTACGATATGTGTTTGGCAATATATGTCTGTAGAAAGCGAGTGCCCTGGTAGTATTTAATCAAGTCAGGGTGAGAGGCCTTGATAAGGTTTTCTGAAAGGGTTCCCTCTTCATCAAACAGTTGAAGAATAGGAGTGTTTAGCGTTCTGAGGGAGGTGGGGAGGGTCTGAATTAGTTCTTTGGGATCAAGTGCAATAACATCTTTTACCTGTATTAATGGGGAGGGCAAGGGAAACCCCAAGGAGATGAGAGGAACCATTCCCAAGCAGAGAAAGTAGCTTTGACAGTGGGAGGGCAGGGAGCGGGACATGTCCTTTGTCTAGTGGCATTACTAAAAGGCTCCTAAAGGGGCGAAGATATTGGGCCATTTCAATACCAACCCAAGTTTTATGTTCGGTGTTCCTTAACCAATCCACGACTCTAGCCAAGTGAATAGCTTTATTGTAGAGGTGTGCATTGGGCAGTCCTATCCCACCATAGGACCTGGGTCTGGACAAAGTGGAAAAGGCTATACGTGGATGCTTGTCTTGCCAAAGGACCTGACGTGTTTGTTCAAGGCTGAGAAGTAAGTTCTAGGAATGGGAATGAGAAGGACCTGTTGCAGATAATTCAGTCTAGGGATTATCAGTGAGGTTACCATGTTTTTCCGGCCAAACCAGGAAAGAGTCGGAATATCAAGGGAAGACAATTGGTCCCGTACAGATTGAAGTAAAGGAGTGTAGTTAAACTGGAAGAACTTATGTAGATCAGAAGTAAGTTTGACCCCCAGGTAAGTAATGGAAGGTGTGTTCCAATTAAAAGGGGAACCACTAGCCAGGGCATTGCGGTTAGCAGGGGAAAGACCAACGTCCAGGACGAAGGACTTACTCATGTTTATTTTAAAATTGGAAAAAGCACCAAACTGTTCAAAAAGGTTCATGAGTATGGGTAGAGACGTTTCTGGGTTGGTTGTCATAACTAAAAGGTCATCAGCGAAGGCTGCTACCTTATGTTCATGACCTTCCAGAGCCAGCCCTTTGATTTGAGCCTGTTGCCTAATTATTTGGAGTAAGGGTTCCATGGTCAAAACAAAGATCAATGGGGAAAGGGGGCACCCCTGCCTTGCGCCGTTTTTAATAAGGAAAAGAGGGGAGTAAGTATCATTCACCAGCACCGACGCCCAGGCATTGTGATACATAGAGAAAAGTGCGTTCAAGAATGATTCAGGAAGACCGAAGCTTTCAAGAGCAGATTTCAAGTACATCCAGTCGACCCGATCAAATGCTTTCTTGGCGTCGGTGCTGAGAAGAACTAGTGGTAGGCGGTGTTTAGTGGCAAAGGAGATGGCATTAACTATCCTAGTGGAGTTATCCTTACCTTCCCTACCAGTAACAAAGCCAGTTTGGTCCTTAAAAATGAGTTGGGGCAATAGGGGGGCTAGGCGGTTCGCCAGCATTTTAGCGAGAAGTTTAAGGTCCAAGTTTAATAATGATATAGGGCGGTAATTAGAACAGGAAGAGGGGTCTTTACCTTCCTTTGGGATTATTGTGATAGTAGCTTTAGTCATCTCTGAGGAAAGAGGACAGCCATGTAGGGTTCTATTACAGACCTGTAGTAGGTGAGGACATAGCAAGTGTTTAAAGTTGGAGTAATATACCGCCGAAAGGCCATCTGGCCCTGGGGCTTTACCTTTTGGTAAGTGATTTATAGCTGCCAATAGTTCCTCCGAGGAGAATGGAGTTTGAAGTTCTTCAATTTGGCTAGGATCAAGTCGAGGGAGGGTAGCCTGATGAAGAAAGGCTTTGAGTAAATCAGGTTTGGAAGAGAGAGAGCTAGAAGGGTCATGTTGGGCCAGGTTGTAGAGTGATTGGTAGTAAACTTGGAATTGGTGGGCAATTTCAGAAGTGACAACAGCATGACCACCATCAGGCTTGACTATCTTAGATATAAAGCTTTTAGATTTCCTGCGCTTCAGTCTACTCATCATAAATCTAGACACCTTGTCACCATGTGCAAAGTATCTATATTTAGAGTACAATTGGAATTTGGCAGAGCGCGTATTCATGAGGTTCTTCAGTTCCGCACGTAGAGAGTCAAGCTTGAGGAGGTGAGCTTCCTGTAGGGATTTTTTGTGCATTGTTTCAATTTTATAAATCTCTGATAGAATAGAGGACATCTGGGCATTTGTCTTTCTTTTGTATTGGGAGCCAAGGCTAATAAAATGGCCTCTCACCACTGCTTTGTGAGAGTCCCAGAGCACCTGTGGCGATTAGTTGTTCATTTAGTCTCCACCTGTAAGATCTGGGAGGAATCTGGGGAGCTTGGATAATGGTGAAAACAGGGGCATGGTCGGAAAGGTGAATGGAATCTATATAAGATTTTGAGCAGAGGGGGATATGTTCTTTGGAGATTAGGATGCAGTCTAACCTATGGTATGAACGGTGGGGATTGGAGTAAAACGTATAGTCTTTAGACAGGGGGTTGAGAGTTCTCCAGGTGTCAAGTAAACCTAAGGAGAAAAGTTTTTTCTTGAGGGAGGCCCAGGTTTTATGGGAGAGTGTGGATTTTTGGGAGGTAGTATCAAGGCGTGGGTCAAAAGCCAAATTGAAGTCTCCTCCCATAATGGTGATGCCTTCCATGAAAGCTTCAACAACAGGGAGCAGAGTAGTGAACCATTCATATTGATTGGTGTTAGGTGCGTATATGTTAATAAATGTATAGATCTGATTAGCAATGTTACCTTTTAGAAGCAGATATCGACCCTCAGGGTCTAAAGTTTGCGCTAGCAGCTGAAAGGTCATTCCTTTCCTGAATCCTATGCTGACTCCCCTGGAAGCCGAAGAACCGGACCCGCAATGGTACCAATCTGGATAAGAGGAATAAGATAAGTTTGGATAATGATTGAAACGGAAATGAGTTTCCTGCAACAGAGCGACAGTGCAATTCTTCTTTTTTAGGTGAGAAAAGATTTGGCATCTTTTCGAGGGAGCGTTAAAGCCCTTTACATTGTATGAGGCTATTATTAATTCCGCCATATCTGGTAGCTATGTTTGTGGTCCGGTTCTCCGGGCCCAGGGAAGCCGCCCACAGGAATTCTGTCATGGGAAGAGTAGATAAACAAAACAGTGACATGTGGATCATTAAGACACAGTTTAAAACACGTGAAAACAACTAACTGGTTATCAACATAAAAACAAAAACTCCGCATGGCGCACCAGCGATACCGGAACACCAGTTGGAGCACAAGTGCTCAAATATAGAGCACTATGTAAAACAGTGGTCAATTCACTGTAAAGTAGTAGGAGGTAGATTGTACAACTAGGAAAGGTAAACCTAGTGGTATTGGTAATGGTAAGGGGGCTTAAGAGTAAACACATCATAGCATCACCCTGGGTTATTATCAATACCCAGATGGGAGAGGAGGAGAGCAGAGATAGAGGAGGAAAGGGAGGTGCATATTGGAGAAGAATGAATGAGCAAAGGCAAATATGGAGTGGAGAGAATGAGGTAGGGCATAGAGAGATAGAGTAGGGGTCTGGTAACTTAGCATCTCATCTTATCCAACAATCCTGGGGTGGGATATGCCCAGCAGAGTGAGACAAAAGGCAATGCCAAGCTCATAGAGTAGGGGTCTGGTAACTTAGCATCTCATCCTATCCAACAATCCTGGGGTGGGATATGCCCAGCAGAGTGAGACAAAAGACAATGCCAAGCTCAAGAGAGGAGAGAGACAGATAAGAGAGTATTCCCAAAGCATGAGTCTAGGGAGAAGTAGAAGAGAGATGAAGGGATGTATAAAGCAGGAGGGAGAGCAAGAGGGCATGATGGCAGATGTGAGTAAAGAACATCGCTAATTTTAAGATATAGCATTATGCAGCGTTATTGGTGGGTCAGCCGCTGCAAACGTCCCGTTCTCAACAGAAGAGAGAAAGCAGAACCTTAAAATGGGTTAAGAGATAGAAAAACATTTCGACCATCGAGGTGGAGGTTAAAGAAGTCTCACATAACCCCTGCCTGGAAAAGTTCCTGCGTCTTGCTGGAGGGGATATTTCCTCATGTTGGCTGTATGGGGGGGTTCTCAGGTGTCCATTGAGAGCCGTCTGGGTTGTGAACCCGCTGCATGTCTCCTGTTCTTCTGAGCCTTTGGGGTACGTGGTTTCTCCCACGGTTCCGTAAGTGGTAAGTCAGGGAGGTCGGATAGGGACTGCACGGGGTCCCAGTTCTGGATGTCCAGCGGGTTGATCTGTAGATGGTCGTATACCGACGGCATGTCAGTGAAGGATGAAATAGAGATCCTTTTCCCCTCGTATAGGAAGGAGAGACCGAATGGATAGGACCAACGGTAAGGCGTGTTGTGGGAGCGGAGCAGTCAGTGAGCGGCTTCAACGCTCTCCTTTTCAGTAGTGTGGATTGGGCAAGGTCTTGGAAAATAAGGACATCATGGCCTTCCCATTTCACCATCCCCGATTCTCTGGCTTTAGACAGGATTGCTTCCTTTACTGGGAAACTTGTAAACTTGCAGATAATGTCTCTCGGCGGGGCAGACGGTAGTGGTTTCGGTCTTAGAGCTCTGTGTGCCTGTTCAAGAATCACCTCATGAGCGGTGTCCGGTCCCAATATGGAGAGACATAACTGCACAATAGTATGAGAAATGTCACCAGACAGTATAGATTCGGATAGGCCTCGAAAACGCAGGTTATTTCGCCTGCCATGGTTTTCCTGGTCTTCGAGGGCATAATAAAAGAGTTCAGATTAGATTGTATTGCAGTTAGATGACTGCCCACCACCCGCTGATGTCAGATTATGGGGATCTGGGCCTCTTCCAGGGCTTCTACTCTCCTGCCCACCTGCTTGATATCCTGCTTAATATCCGCGATGTCGGAGCTGATGGGCTCTAGCGCTGCGGCAAGGGAGGAGGCTAAAGTCTCTTTCAGAAAGGAGCAGGATATGGGTAGAGCGCCGGTATCTGTCTCACCTCCCTGAGTACAGTCCTCTGTATCTGTAGGCTTGCGGCCGGGAACATCTCGCGCCACATAGGAGGAGGCCGCTTTCCTGATGAATTTCTCCATCTCTCCGCTTGGAATGTTTGATTTCAATGTTCCCTGGTTGTCCCCAGGTCTAGCTCCACCAATCTTCACCATCTTAGGGTGGATAAGCAGTAAATCCAGGCGATTTGGGTGATGCTGCAGACGGAGCTAAGCACTCACACCGCCATCTGCCTCAGGCGCAAGCTCTGCCCCCCCAGACGGATTTTTAAACCCCGGGCTGAATATTTCTAATAAAGACCAATTTAAAAAATGATGTTTGGCCCCAAATGAGCAAAATACAATTATAAAAAAAAAAAACTAAGATGTACATAGCCCTTAATTATTTGTGATCAATGCTACAGAAGGACATTATTTTATATTTAATGTTCACTGGCATAGTACTGCTGAAATGAAAAAGAGAAACTGTCAAAAATTCAAAAAATAAAGTGTCTTTATGAATATTGAGTTAACAAATACCCCTTTCTGATGGAAGCATCCGTTTAAGACGTCTGCTATACTTATGTAGGGCATTAACTTTCATGTTTATGGCATCTTGGACTGACACACCATTTTTGATTTTGCACAAAGACATGATCAGAGTTGGGTCTAATAACCAAGAAGAACTACAAGTGTCAGAGCAGAAGGCAAATGGAAATAGTGATGACGATATTATTAGGGGTACTTTGTAAACAGTACTAATGGAGGCACCCATTTATCCAGCATTAAATATAGCATGACAATAGGACAGTTATTGACTCAGAAGATAATCAGAGAGTAATGTCAGAGCCATATGGGAATCTAAAGATAAGGTCAGAGCTGGGTTTAAAAGTCAAGAAGTACTACACTTCTCAGGATGAACGGCAGTTCGGAAATCAGATAGTGCTATGTCAAATCTGGGTTAGGGGGTAATCTAGAGAAGTACTGAGACAAGCTGAAGCAATCTGGCAGCATAATGAAGAGTCAATAAATGTCACTGGCAGAACAGCAGAACCGATTTAAGTAAAGTAGAGAGGTTGCACTAACCTTTTCCCTGATTGGTCCTTCTGACTGACCAATCCTCTTGATTGTCTGGATGCCTGAGCCCCGCCAAATTGTTAGTATCTAGTGTTGAGCGCGAATATTCGAATCCGGAAGTTTAATGGCGAATATCGCCACTTCGAGAATTTGCTAATATTTAGAATATATTGCTATATTCGTATTTGTGAATAGTGTTGATGGCAAATATTAAAAATGGGGAATTTATCGGAAATTTATTGTGAATATTGGCACTTAGCAACATCACTAGCAACCAATAGGAAAGTTGCCTACCCCTTAGTGTTGATCGCAAATATTCTAATCGCAAATTTTTATCGCAAATATATTACATTGCTGATTTTCGCAATCAAGTAAATAATGACTGGAGATCACGAATTCTCTACTTTGCGGATTTATGGTGAATATTCGGCAAAAAATTCACGAAATATCGCAAATTCGAATATTGCCTATTTCTCTCATCACTACTAATGTCACCGCAGCATCTAAAATGATGATCATTGGCTGAGATAAACATCACTGGAGTGCAGACAGGATTGTTAATTAGTCCAGGAACTTTGTGAAGAAAAAGTAGACACATCTTGTACAGCCACATAATATGAATGGAGTATAGGTTATTTTTTATGTGTGCTATATTTACACAGCATTTTCTTATAATTCTATTACAATTCATAATATTGTGCAAATATTGTCTACCTGCTCTATTATACCGTGTGCAAGTATTGTTTGCATATAAAATCAATCTACATTTCCGTAACTGTAAATATGAGATTAATCTGAACAGTTAGTTTGGGACAATATCAAACCTTGTCTCATTCTATAGCCTAAATGAAATACCTGATCACCAAATGAAATGGCTTCTTTCCACTGGTGATACAGTCTGTAAATATAATTGGTGATGTATTTATCAGTGTTACAAATAGCTCTTATGCAGATGTTTACAGTTTGTTCATGAGTTTCCAGTCATTAATCACTAGGTCTGTCAAAATTAACAATGTGCATCTGCAGCTTTCCCACTGACCAGCTATCCATTCCAACCGTAACTACTCCATCTCTAGGAAGTAATTTATTTTACAAATATACACGCACAAATATACACCTTTCATTAATGCAAAACAATATAAAACACCACCAGTTTATCTATCTGAAATGGTAGTATGATTCAATGAAATGTAAAGGGATCCCATCCCAATAGAGTAGAACAGATCAGGGAGAAAAAAAGATAGGGGACATTGTAGTAATTTGATAGATTTCAGAAAGAGTCTAAACCATAAGATGTATGTCTTTTCTATTCCCCATTCCTTGATCAAGCCTGGAGATGACAGACCAAGGAGTCACAGCGGCCTAGCACAAGACAGTAAGTCTATGTATGGATATAAAGCAAGTCTAGTGAAGATTAGAGCTGAGTCTAGTGTGGGGAGTCGCTCTGGTAGACAGCGGTGCGGGTGCAGTTTAGAGGCAAAACAAGGAGTCCAGATTGTGCAACAAACAGTGTTTTATTCACACTTGCACACCATAAATGAAAAACAGTCTCTTTGGTGACAGTTAACACACAACGGAAATAACGTGGCAAAACAAAAACAGGCCAACACAGGGTCCAGTCACCTGGGTGGTTTAGGTGCGGGTTCACACCTAGCAGTCGGCCCAGCCGCAGGCGATTCCACCTTCAGGTTGCAGGAAACACCACCTTGCTGAGCTCCGTCCTCCAGCACAGAGAACCTCACAGTCCTGTTAGCAGGCTCCAGGATAATCACCCCCAGACACAGCTGCTGGCTGTGTTTTATATCCAGCCCAAAACCAGGACTGGACCGTGGGAGTAGGCACCCACCCTACACTTTACCTACTCCCAGTAAGAGCCGGCCCGGATTAGCTTTGCAGCCAAACTAAGTAACAAAGTCTAGCAGCATAAGCTGCTGCAGACAAAAACCCCGGCTCTCACCTCACCGAGGCCAGCAACCTCGGTGACACGTACCTGCCATCGCATATGATACCTTGCAACCTCTTACACTAGCCAAGGGACTTCACAAGCACTAGTGACCAGGAGGAACTTAAAGGTACCTGAACACAACTGGATAATTAGTGCACAGAATTATCCCCTTCACTAAATGCCTTCTGGGAACATACTGTAGTGAACTTGAATATTTCAGGAGAGCATCCTGCATCAAATAACGTAGCAGAGAGTTTGCCTGCCACGAGGAGAACACCCTTATTGGATTGCTCGAGAGAAATAGGAAATTATTATATTCCATACCTGAGTGCTAGAAAGTGGACTTAATGCAAATTTTCCAATTCTTTGCCTGTAAAGTACCAGTATTAAGAGAACTTCTCAACGGACAATTGCCAGACCTGTATTATGTAATCACAGTCAAAGTAACATCTAGATTATTGCTATTATTATATTCATGATTCATCATCCTTTCTACAACTCTCAACATTTGCACCTTACGGTGCTGGCGTCAAGAACACAGGGCCCAGCCACCAAAGCACCTTAAACACCTATACCATCAAGGGCACCTCAACCACCATCTGGCTGGTGTTCCCTGCAATAGAAAATGCCCGGAGGATTTAGTCCTGTCTTCCTATCCACTGCACTGCTGGCCCAGGGAGGCCCTGCTAACCATCAGTAAAGGAACTACTACCCCCATTGGCCCACCTTCACCTCACGTGTTGCCCCTGCGGCCCAGCACGCTGCACTTTCTACACAATTATATTAGTATTTTTAGAGGTTGGCCACTTTCTGGTTACTGTTGATGAATATGTACATAAGATGACTATAGGCCACTTACTAATATAGGCTGTATTGATATCCTGTGTCATTTTCTATATTTTAGAAGGTATGCCACCTTTTTGGCTTTTGTGCTGTCCACATTGACGTCCTGTTCATAAAAGGCTGGTAATGGAGGGTCATTTGACCAGGCAAATCATTCAATATCCTCCATTCAAATACACTGCACCTGCCATCTTTACTTGTACTGTTGGGAGTGTAGTACTGGTGCAGTGTGTTGGAATGGAGGAGACTGAATGATGCCTGGTCACATGACCCTCCATCAGCCACCATCTTATGGACTGAACTTCTTTGTGGACAGCACAGAAGATCTGCCCAACAAGGCGACAAGGTTTATAAAATGTAGCAAACAGCACCAAATATCAACAAAGGCTGTATTAGTACTGTAGTCTACTTATATAGACATTGTTCAACGGCAGCTGGAAAGTAGCCATCACCTTTAAATAATGTAGACCCATGTATTTTTACCATGTTGGATATTTGTAACATAATCTATGCCATGGCATTACTGTTAAAAATACTGAACGTTTTATAAAGTCCTCATTGGTTTGAGATCCACAGGGTTAGTCTAATCTCCCCATTAAAACTGTATTGAAACATGAGCTAAGTTAAAATACAATGTAATGCAAGTGCACACTATGAATTAATGAGGGAACTGGGAACTAGCAACACAGTATTATCACAATCCTTTGTCAACACCATTAATGTAGCCACCCATTAATTTAGTACCATATTGTGCATAACAGTTACATGATGTCAGGGCAGTGGACATTTTCCTCTTTCTTTTTCCTGTTTCTTGATAGCTTTTTTATTTCTCTGCCTAGATTGACAATGCATAGATATTTTTAGGGGTCATTTTCTTGAAGGCAGGGTTAGGATTCAGATTTCTAAAAATAAGTTACGCATGCAGGGTACAACACACTCCATAGCAATTTAAGTGCACAATAAATACCTCAATGTAGTGGTCATTAGTGTTGATCGAGCAAGTGCTCAGGTGCTCGGGCCGAACACATCAGGATGCTCACCCGAGTATAATGGAAGTCAATGGGAGAACCCGAGCATTAAACCAGACCCCCCTTTGCTGGGAAGAGGAGAGGGTGCCTGGTTCATAGGAAAAGGTCAGAAATTGATGGACACACCCTGGAAAAATTATGATTGATGGCCTGCTGGTGATCCTCAAAAACATTTGAAGCAAGGGCCTGCTGATCTGACCATCTAAAACATTAGGGAAAGGGCCTGCTGCTGAGCTGACCTTCTAAAACATTAGAGGCGAGGTATCTGCTGGTGAGCTGACCATGTAAAAGATTGTAGGTGAGGGCCTGCTGGGGAGCTCATCCTCTAAAGGTTGTAGGTGAGGGCCTGCAGGTGAGCTGGCCTTGTAAAAGTTTGTAGGTGAGGGCCTGCAGGTGATCTGACCCGTAAAACATTATATGCGAGGGCCTGCAGGTGAGCTGACCCTGTAAAAGATTGTAGTTGAGGGCTTGCTGGTGAGCTGACACTCTAAAGGTTGTAGGTAAGGGCCTGCAAGTGAGCTGACCCTGTAAAACATTATATGTGAGGTCCCGAAGGTGAGCTGACCTTGTAAAACATTATATGCGAGAGCCTGCAGATGAGCTGACCCTGTAAAAGATTGTAGGTGAGGGCCTGCTGGTGAGCTGACCCTATAAAACATTATATGCGAGGGCCTTGGCTACTGAGACTGGACTTGGTAAAGACAGGGTGGTGCTTAACCGACTGGAAGCATTATCTGCTGCAATCCAACCAACCACCTGGTTGCACTGGTCTGAATTCAAGATTGGTGTCCTGCGCCGCCCTGCAACCTAGGACATGAAGCTAGGTATCGTGGATGATTATTTTTCTTGTGCTCTGGCAGCAGGCACAGTTTCAACACGCCCAGGGTCCCGGCCTCTGCGTGCACCATCAGCATCACGGCCACTTCCCTGTCCCTTACTGCTCGCCTTCTTCATATTAAATGTTATATATACTTAAAAGTATGTCACACGTACAGTAGTGTAGGATTTGGAAGTGTATGCACAAAATTTTTAAGGTTTTGGGATTTGGAAACGTCACACATGAGATATCACGCAGATAATGTCAATGCTGTCACCAGCGGCTAATAAAATTACAGGGAATGTCACAGGTATTTGGGATGAGGAAACATTATACAGGAGAGGTACCGCCGGTAATGTCAATGTCTGCAGCATCTATGGAAGAACAACACTGTATGTCACAGATAACATTTTTATGCGCACACGTTACACTGGAGATGTGGCACTGGTAATGTCACTGTCAGAAGCAGACACCGTCTATTGAAAAAGTAAGCTGTATGTCGCAGATAATTTTTTTAATTGCACACATTACTCTGCAGATGTGGCACTGGTAATGTCACTGACAAAAGTGGACACCGTCTATTGAAAAAGTACACTGTATGTCAGAGATAAATTTTTTCAGCGCACATGGTACACTGGAGATGGTCTCCTGGTAATGTCACTGTCAGAAGCAGGAAGGAGACTCAAGCATTGCACTCGAGCACATGTGGTATTTGGCCGAATACTGCCATGTGCCGAACATAGCGATGCGCCGGCCGAACTAATGTTCGGCCGAGCATGCTCGCTCAACACTAGTGATCATCTAATGTTCCTATTCAAAGCCCAGTTGATGCTACATTGCAATTTATAGTTAAAGGAATATTAGAGCTAGAACAAATTATCCCGTAACCACTATATAGACAATAACTGTTAGATTGGTGTGGGTCCGTTCTCATAAGATGGGGCACTGTATCATATTCCTGATAGTTCAATGTAACAGAATAACAGCAATGGCGCTTGAGTATGTACAGTTGTGTTCAAAATTATTCAACCCCCACTGAAATTAAGTGTTTTGGCCAGTTTGACATTGATTTTGATCATTTCAGTCATCTTGTTTACAATTAAATCAAAGAGACACTTGTAAGTCAGACAAATATAACATAACATTTATAATGAAATAACCACAAATGTCTTTTCTGTGCTCACATCATTATCAGTTTTATTCAACCCCCAAGTGACATTCAATCTTAGTACTTAGTACAACATCCTTTTCCAGTTATAACAGCTTTTAATCGTGAAGCATAGCTTGACACAAGTGTCTTGCAGCGATCTACGGGTATCTTCGCCCATTCTTCATGGGCAAAAGCCTCCAGTTCAGTCACATTCTTAGGCTTGCGCGCTGCAACTGCTTTCTTTAAGTCCCACCAGAGGTTCTCAATCAGAATAAAGTCTGGTGACTGCGATGGCCACTTCAAAATGTTCCAGCCTTTAATCTGCAAACATGCTCTAGTGGACTTGGAGGTATGCTTGGGATCATTGTCCTGTTGAAAGGTCCAACGTCTCCCAAGCCTCAGGTTTGTGTTGGACTGCATCACATTTTCATCCAATATCTCCTGGTACTGAAGAGAATTCATGGTACCTTGCACACGCTGAAGCTTTCTTGGACCTGTAGAAGCAAAACAGCCCCAAAGCATGATTGACCCCCGCCATGCTTCACAGTAGGCAAGGTGTTCTTTTCTTCATAGGCCTTGTTCTTCCTCCTCCAAACAGTGTTGATCATAGTGTTGGGCCATGGGCCCAAACAGTTCTAATTTTGTTTCATCAGTCCACAGAACACTATCCCAAAACTTTTGTGGTTTGTGCACATGACTTTTGGCATACTGCAGTCGACTCTTGTTATTCTTTGGAGACAGCAAGGGGTGCGCCTGGGAGTTCTGGCATGGAGGCCTCCATTACGTAGTGTGCGCCTTATCGTCTGAGCTGAAACTTCAGTACCCGCATCTGACAAATCTTTTTCAGTTCCTCAGCAGTCACATGGGGACTTTTCTCCACTTTGCGCTTCAGGTAGCGCACAGCAGTCGAAGTCAGCATCTTCTTTCTGCCACGACCAGATAGTGTTTCAACAGTGCCCTTGCCTTGAATTTGCGAATGATGCTTCCTATGGTGTCTCTTGGTATGTTTAACATCTTTGCAATCTTCTTATAGCCATTGCCCTTCCTGTGAAGAGAAATCACTTCTTCTCTTGTCTTCCTGGACCATTCTCTTGACTTCACCATGTTTGTAAACACACCAGTCTAGAAGGAGCTGAGTATCACAGTCATTTTAAATCTGCCTAATTGGTGCTTATTATGCTTGATTGCTGCTCCTTGACATCCAGAGGTGTTTTCAATACCTGATCGAAAACACTTGAATGAACCTCTGTTCTTAAGAGTGGTAGTCTTTAAGGGGTTAAATAATTGTGTCAATGAAGAAATCACCAAAAAACATTCAATACTGTATTACAAAACAATTGATGTCATTTTAGTTGCATTTGGTTCTTTAAAAAGTCCTTGTAAGATTTCATTCTGAACACAATTACAAATGTACACTAAATTCCCTAAAACCCTTTACAGCATTGGGGGTTGAATAATTTTGAACACAACTGTATACGCAGAGGATAATAAGCCTGACACAGGTTGAATGATGGTTAAATGATATATGTTATCCTCAAAAGAGAGGGAGAGACTGTGAAGGAAGAGAATGTTTCCTGTAATTACAGCTCCTAAATCCCCAGGTGTTAAATAGTCCAGTGTCTGTCTTTTGCAGTATATACCGCTACTATTAGGAATCAATCTTTACCACATGAACCCTGCTACTCATGGACTCAAGAGCCATAATTGTTATACTGCTACATTGAACTATCAGGAATGTGATACAGTGCACCACCACTGGTTTACTCACCCATAAATGTTTGAAGCTGTGGGAGTATCCCTTAAGGGCTTCTGTCACCCCCACTGACGAATTTTCACTAGCTGACATTAGCTACTTGCTAATGTCAGCTGAGTTCAAACATATGTTTAATATCTTTTTTCTTTTTCAATCTTCTAAAAACTTACTTTTGTTATATGTAAATTAGCTTCGCTACCAGCAAGTTGGGCGGGTACTTGCTGGTAGCCGTCGCATCTTCATGGCCTTGGAACGCCCCTCTTCTTTTGATAGACAGGGCCAGCGCGCTCTCCTCCTCTCGCTGGCCCTGTCTGCAGCTGCAATCCCGCGCCTGCGCCGTCTCGGTCTTTAGTCGGCGCAGGCGCTCTGAGTGAGGACGCCGCTAGGCGCTCCGTCCTCAGTGCGCCTGCGCCGATGGCGTCAGCGCTACACCCGGAAGAAAAGACGCCGGCATCGCCTGCTCTTTACCAGGGATGCCGGCGTCTTCTCTTCCGGGTGTAGCGCTGACGTCATCGGCGCAGGCGCACTGAGGACGGAGCGCCTAGCGAGCGTCCTTCACTCAGAGCGCCTGCGCCGACTAAAGACCGAGACGGCGCAGGCGCGGGATTGCAGCTGCAGACAGGGCCAGCGAGAGGAGGAGAGCGCGCTGGCCCTGTCTATCAAAAGAAGAGGGGCGTTCAAGGCCATGAAGATGGCGGCTACCAGCAAGTACCGCCAACTTGCTGGTAGCGAAGCTAATTTACATATAACAAAAGTAAGTTTTTAGAAGATTGAAAAAGAAAAAGATATTAAACATATGTTTGAACTCAGCTGACATTAGCAAGTAGCTAATGTCAGCTAGTGAAAATCGTCAGTGGGAGTGACAGAAGCCCTTTAACTCTCGTTATCTGCAGGTACTACCAACATATTAATTATTGGGGAGATTGGAGCATCTCTAGTTAGGCCTTTGTGGTGTGACAAGATGATTGTCTATTGAAACAGCTGGCATTCATTTTGTGAGCTACTAATATCATGGACAGCTGTATCAATTGTCTTCCCTGTATCTTAGAACATTGGATTTATAGCAGAGGACATAGGGGCACATTTGTCAAACTGGTGTAAAGTAAAAGTGGCTTAGTTACCCATAGCAACCAATCAGATTCCACCTTTCATTTTCCAAATGAGCTGTCCAAAATGAAAGGTGGAATCTGATTAGTTACTATTAGAAATGAGCGAATCTGAAGCTGACAAAGTGGAATTCGTTACGAATTTCAGGAAAAATTTGATTCGCAGCGAATGCGAATTTCCTTGCGCTTTGTCGTAACGAATCACAATCCTTCCTAAAATGGTGGCTACACATGTGAGTACATGGGGCAAGGAACTCTGGGAAGGCGGGATGACCCATAATGCCATGCATGAAGCCAATCAGCAGCCAGCCCTGTGATGTCACAACCCTATAAATATGGTGGCCATTGTGGAGTCAGATATTTTTCAGCATTATGAGTGCAGGGACAAACGTGAGAAGGTGCTAGGGACAGCAATAGAAAAACCTCATTGTGAAAAAAACCATGAAAAAGCGATTTATAAGTGCAGGGAAAGGATAGGGATAATTTCACAGTATCTAAGTACAGGGAGAGATGTCATAAGGTGCTAGGGGCAGTGATAGGAAAAACCTCATAGTGAAAAGAAAGTGATTTACAAGTGCAGTGCAAGATTATTTGGGGATCCAAATAGCCATTAGACAGCTCGGTGATTCCAGCAATTTGTTCTTTGGGTGCATGTGCTATGTTCAAAAGCCTTTCGTGCCTTATATCTGTGTAAAACGAAAAATATAGACGCAGTTAACTCCTGCAGTTATATGTGGTGAAAGCGTTTAGTGGTGTATTTCAGTACAAATAGAAAAATATATATGCAGTTTACTTCTGCAGCTATATGTGGTGAAAGTGTTTAGGGACGTATTTCATTAAAAAAAGAAAAATATATACGCAGTTCACTGGTTAAATTATTTGCGGTAAAAGCATTTAGTGGCCTATTTCAGTATAAAACAAAATATATTTTCTCAGTTCACTTCTGCAGTTATATGTGGTAAAAGTGTTTAGTGGCCTTTTTCAGTACAAAAAGAAAAATATATTCTCAGTTTAATTCTGCAGTACAAAAATAAAAATATATATGCAGTTCACTGTAGCTGTTAGTTGTGGTAAAAGCGTTTAGTGACGTATTTCAGTACAAAAAGAAAAATATCTACGCACCTCACTGGTGCAGTTATTTACGGTAAAAGCATTTATTGACGTATTTCAGTACTAAAAGAAAAATATATACATAGTTCACTTTTTCAGTTATATGTGGTGAAAGTGTTTAGTGGCGTATTTCAGTACAAAAAAAAACTATATACGCAGTTCACTGTTGCAGTTATTTTCAGTTAAAGCATTTAGTGGCCTATTTCAGTAAAAATTAAAAATAAATGAGCAGATAACTTCTGCAGTTATATGTGGTGAAAGCGTTTAGTGGTGTACTTCAGTACAAAAATAAAAATATATACGCAGTTCACTGTTGCAGTTATTTGCAGTAAAAGCGTTTAGTGACGTATTTCAGTATAGTAGCATAGTAACATAGTACATAAGGCCGAAAAAAGACATCTGTCCATCCAGTTCAGCCTGTCATCCTGCTAGTTGATCCAGAGAAAGGCAAAAAAAAAAACCTGTGAGGTAGAAGCCAATTTTCCTCACTTAAGGGAAAAAAAAAATTCCTTCCCGACTCCAATCAAGCAATCAAAATAACTGCCTGGATCAACGACCTATCTCTAGTAGCTATAACCTGTAATATTATTATACTCCAGAAATACATCCAGGCACCTCTTGAATTCCTTTATTGTACTCACCATCACCACCTCCTCAGGCAGAGAGTTCCATAGCCTCACTGCTCTTACCGTAAAGAATCTTCTTCTATGTTTGTGTGCAAACCTTCTTTCCTCCAGATGCAGAGGATGCCCCCCGTCACAGTCACAGTCCTGGGGATAAATAGATGATGGGAGAGATCTCTGTACTGACCCCTGATATATTTATACATAGTAATTAGATCTCCCCTCAGTCATCTTTTTTTCTAAAGTGAATAACCCTAATTTTGACAATCTTTCAGGGTACTGTAGTTGCCCCATTCCAGTTATTACTTTAGTTGCCCTTCTCTGAACCCTCTCCAGCTCTGCTATGTCTGCCTTGTTCACAGGAGCCCAGAACTGTGCACAGTACTCCAATGGTGGTCTGACTAGCGATTTGTAAAGTTGTAGGACTATGTTCTCATCACGGGCGTCTATGCCCTTTTGATGCAACCCATTATCTTATTGGCCTTGGCAGTAGCTGCCTGACACTGGTTTTTACAGCTTAGTTTGCTGTTTAATAAAGTTCCTAGATCCTTTGCCATGTCAGTTGTTTTACCATTTAGTATGTACGGGTGACTTGCATTATTCCTTCCCATGTGCATAACTTTACATTTGTTAGTGTTAAAACTCATCTGCCACTTATCTGCCCAAGCCTCCAATCTATCCAGATCCCTCTGTAGCAGTATATTGGCCTCTCCAGTGTAAATTATTTACTTTACACAGTTTAGTGTCATCAGCAAAAATTTATATTTTACTATTCAAGCCTTCTACAAGATCATTAATAAATATATTGAAAAGAATAGGGTCCAATACTGACCCCTGAGGTACCCCACTAGTGAAAGTGACCCAATCTGAGTTTGTACCGTTAAGAACCACCCGAAGTTTTCTGTCACTCAGCCAGTTACTTACCCACTTACAGACATTTTCTCCCAATCCGAGCATCCTCATTTTGATATACCAACCTTTTATGAGGTACAGTTTTAAATGCATTGGAGAAGTCCAGATATACGACATCCATTAATTCGCCGATGTGAAGTCTAGAACTTACCTTCTCATAGAAACTGATTAAATTAGTTTGACATGACCGATCCCTCATGAAGCCATGCTGATATGGCGTTATTTGCTTATTTCCGTTGAGATCCTCTAAGATAGCATCTCTCAGAAAACCTTCAAACAGTTTACCCACAACAGATGTTAAACTTACTGGCCTATAGTTTCCGGGCTCTGCTTTTGGACCCTTTTTGAATATTGGCACCACATTTGCTATGCGCCAATCCTGTGGAACATTCTCTGTCAGTATAGAGTCCGCAAATATCAGAAATAAGGGTCTGTCTGTGACATTACTTATTTCCCTTAGGATATGGTGGTGTATGCCATCTGGTCCTAGCGATTTGTCTATTTTAATCTTTTTAAGTCGCTGTTGTACTTCTTCTTGGGTCAGACAGTACACTTTTAGTGGGGGATTTATTTTTACATTCAGCATTTTATATGACAGTTTATTTTCCTCAGTGTATACATTGGAGAGAAAAAATATTTAACAGCTTTGCTTTCTCCTCGTCGCTCTCTGCAACTCCCCTCATTAGTCTTTAAAGGGCCGACACCCTCAGATTTATACTTTTTAACATTTATATAATTGAAGAACATTTTAGGGTTAGTTTTACTCTCTTTGGCGATTAATCTCTCAGTCTCTAGTTTGGCTGCTTTTATTTGTTTTTTACATGTTCTATCTTCTTTCTTATAGTTTTTCAGTGCTTTCTCGCTGCCCTCCTGTTTTATTGATTTATATGGTTTCATTTTGTCACTTCTTGCTTTATTTACATTTCTATTTATCGACATTGGTTTCTTTTTGTTCCTTAACCTTTTATTCACATATGGTATGCACCTCAAACAATGAAATTTTAGGATGCTTTTAAAGATATCCCATTTTGTAGCTGTACTTTTATTTTTAACGACTTTGTCCCAGTTAGTTAGGCCTATGGCCTTGCTTAGTTGGCTAAATTTAGCTTTTTTGAAGTTTGGTATTTTTGTTCCTCCCTGTAGAAATGCTCTTTTGAATGATAATTGGAAGGTTATTACTTTATGGTCACTATTTCCCAGGTGTCCCACAACCTGCACATCTGTTGATCTGTCAGGTGTTTTAGTTAATACTAAGTCCAGTATGGCCATCCCTCTAGTCGGGTCCTGAACCTGTTGGGAAAGGTAATTGTCTTTGGTTATTGCCAAGAATATGTTTCCTTTATGCAATGTATAGTTTTCAGTTTCCCAGTCTACATCTGGGTAGTTGAAGTCCCCCGTAATAACCATCTCATTATGATTTGCGGCCTCGTCTATCTCGTTTAATAATGGATTTTCTGTGGATTCTGGTATATTAGGTGGTTTATAGTAAACTCCTATTAGTAATTTATTTTTGTTTTTGGCTCCATGTATCTCTACCCACAGTGACTCTACATGTTCATGTCCCTCACTTATATCTTCTCAGACTGTGGGCTCTAGACAGGACTTTACATAAAGGCAGACCCTCCCTCTCCGGTTTTGACGATGCTTTTTAAACAGACAGTAACCTTGTACATTAACTGCCCAGTCATAGCTATCATCCTTCCATATCTCAGTTATTCCCACTATGTCATAGTCCTCCTCACACATCACAAATTCCAGTTCACCAGTTTTGTTAGTCAGGCTTCTGGCATTAGTATACATACAATTAAGAGGTTTTTGTATATTTTTAACCATAGACCTTTCCTTCTGAACTGTTCTAGTCCCTCCCTCCATTCCTCCCTCAGTCTCACTACCTTGCCCCTGGTCTCTATCTGCATTATCTTCCCCTCCTATAACGTAATTACCCTCGCAACCAGTCCCTAGTTTAAACACTCCTCCAACCTTCTAGCCATCTTTCTTTTCAACATAGCTGCCCCTTCCCATTGAGGTGCAGTCCGTCCCTACGGTGGAGCCTGTAGCTGACAGAGAAGTCGGCCCAGTTCTCCAGGCACCCAAGCCCCTCCTTCCTACACCAGTTCTTAAGCCACTTGTTAACGTCCCTAGTCTGCTGCTGCCTTTCGTGTGTGTATCTTGGTACAGGCAGTATCTCGGAAAATACTACCTGCCCTAAGCTTTTGACCTGAATCCCTGAAATCATTTCTAAGGATGCTCCACCTACCTCTAACTTTGTCATTGGTTCCGATATGGACCATAGCTGCTGGATCTTCTCCAGCCCCTCTCAGTAATCTGTCAACCCGATCCGCGATGTGATTAACTCTAGCACTGGGAAGACAGCACACTGTTCGGCGATCAAGGTCTTAGTGACAGATTGCCCTATCTGTTCCCCTAATATCGGAGTCTCCCACTACCAGCAGCTGTCTGCATTGCCCTCCTCTCCTGGTCCCCTGCTTACTGGAGCCGACATTCCCTGACTGGCAGAGGAAGGGTCTGGCTGCAGCAGTGCCATCCCTGAACTGACATCCCCTCATCTGCCAAACGTGCAAACTTGTTGGGGTGTGTCAGATCAGGACTAGCATCCCTGGCACTCTTCCCTCTACCCCACTTTCTAACTGTTACCCGACTAGCTGCCTCACTTTCCTTCCTCCTCGCTACCACCGTCCCCTCACCTACCCCAAAGAGTGCTTGCTTGGTGAGAAGCAAACTCTTTTGCAAAATGTCAATGCCTCTCAGTGTTGCAACTTGCCCGTTTAGAGACTTGATTTGCGATTCCAAATGGGTAATTTTCTCACATTTTGAACAAAGATATACACCCTTGAACGGCTATTCCAGGACTGCATACTTCATGCAAGATGTGCACTGGACGGCATTGTCAATTGTGCAACACATACTAAATGGGGATTACACAAAAGCGAACAATACTATATAATGTAGTAATAAGAGACTGACTAATTGCAGTCCCCACTGAAGTCCATGAATCTGAAGTCACTTAATTTTAAGTCATACACTTATACAAACACACACTTAATCAGTTCACATCGGCAGTTATATGTGGTGAAAACATTTAGTGGCCTATTTAAGTACAAAAAGAAAAGTATATAAGCAGAAAACTTATGCAGTTATATTTGGTGAAAGCGTTTAGTGACGTATTTCAGAACAAAAGAAAAATATATTCTCAGTTCACTTCTGCAAAATATATTCTCAGTTTACATCTACAGTTATATGTGGGGAAAGCGTTTACTGGAGTATTTCAGTACACAAAGTAAAAATATATACGCCTTTCACTGTTGCAGTTAAATGTAATGAAAGCATATAGTGCCTAATTTCAGTACAAAAAAATATCTACGCACCTCACTGTTGCAGTTATTTGTGCTGAAAGCGTATAGTGGCCTATTTCAGTACAGAAAGAAAAATACGTATTTTACTTCTGCAATTATATGTGGTGAAAGCGTTTAGTCGCCTGTTTCAGAACAGAAAGAAAAATACGCATTTTACTTCTATAATTATATGTGGTGAAAGCGTTTAGTGGCCTGTTTCAGTACAGAAAGAAAAATATATACTCATTACACTTCTGCAGTTATTTTTGGTGAAAGTGTTTAGTGGCCTGTTTCAGTGCAGAAATAAAAATATATACACATTTCACTACTGCATTTATTTATGGCGAATGCGTTTAGAGGCACATTTCAGTAAAGAAATAAATAATATATATGAACTTCACTGTTGTAGTAATTTGTGGTGAAAGCGTTTATTGGCCTGTTTCAGTACAGAAAGAAAAATATATACGCATTTCACTTCTGCAGTTATTTTTGGTGAAAGCGTTTAGTGGCATATTTCAGTATAGAAAGAAAAATATTTACGCATTTTACTTCTACAATTATATGTGGTTAAAGTGTTTAGGGGCTTGTTTCAGTATAGAAAGAAAAATATTTACGCATTTTACTTCTGCAGTTACATGTGGTGAAAGTTTTTAGTGGCCTGTTTCAGTACAGAAAGAAAAATATTTACGCATTTCACTTCTGCAGTTATTTTTGGTGAAAGCGTTTGGTGGCCTATTTCAGTACAGAAAGAAAAATAGTTACGCATTTTACTTCTGCAGTTATATGTGGTGAAAGTGTTTAGTGGCCTGTTTCAGTACAGAAAGAAAAATATGTACGCATTTCAAATCTGCAGTTATTTTTGGTGAAAGTATTTAGTGGCCTATTTCAGTATAGAAAGAAAAATATTTATGCATTTTGCTTCTGCAGTTATATATGGTGAAAGTGCGTAGTGGCCTGTTTCAGTACAAAAAGAAAAATATATACGCATTTCACTTCTACAGTTATTTTTGGTGAAAGTTTAGTGGCCTATTTCAGTAAGAAAAATATTTACACATTTTACATCTGCAGTTATATGTGGTGAAAACGTTTAGTTTCCTATTTCAGTACAGAAAGAAAAATATATACGCATTTCAAATCTGCAGTTGTTTTTTGGAAAGCGTATAGTGGCCTATTTCAGTATAGAAAGAAAAATATTTACGCATTTTGGTTCTGCAGTTAAATGTGGAGAAAGTGTCTAGTGGCCTTTTTCAGGACAGAAAGAACAAATATACGCATTTCAATTCTGCAGTTATTTTTGGTGAAAGCGTTTAGTGGTCAGTTTCAGTAAGAAAAATATCTAAGCATTTCACTTCTGCAATTATTTTTAGTGAAAGTGTTTAGTGGCCTGTTTCAGGACAGAAAGAAAAATATACACGCATTTCACGTCTGCAGTTATTTTTGGTGAAAGCGTGTAGTGGCCTATTTCAGTACAGAAAGAAAAATACATATTTTACTTCTGCAGTTATATTTGGTGAAAGTGTTAATTGGCCTGTTTCAGTACAGAAAGAAAAATATATACGCATATTACTTCTTCAGTTATTTGTGGTGGAAGCATTTAGTGGCCTGTTTCAGTACAGAAAGAAAAATATATACGCATTTCACTTCTGCAGTTCTTTTTGGTGAAAGCGTTTAGTGGCCTATTTAAGTATAGAAAGAAAAATATTTACGCATTTTACTTCTGCAGTTATATGTGGTTAAAGTGTTTAGTGGCCTGTTTCAGTACAGAAAGAAAAATATATACGCATTTCACTTCTGCAGTTATTTTTGGTGACAGTGTTTCATGGCCTATTTCAGTAGAGAAAGAGAAATATATACGCACTTCACTGTTGCAGTTATTTGTGGTGAAAGCGTTTAGTGGCCTATTTCAGTACAGAAAGAAAAATACGCATTTTACTTCTGCAGTTATATGTGGTAAAAGTGTTTAGTGGCCTGTTTCAGTACAGAAAGAAAATATATACGCATTTCTCTTCTGCAGTTATATGTGGTGAAAGTGTTTAGTGGCCTTTTTCAGTATAGAAAGAAAAATATTTACGAATTTTACTTCTGCAGCTTGAAACATAGAAATATACAACATTCTATGTTTCTATAATTAGAGGGGCAAAGGTTTAAAAGTAATATCAGGACGTATTACTTTACTGAGAGAGTAGTGGACGCATGAAATAGCCATCCTGCAGAAGTGGTAGCTGCAAATACAGTGAAGGAATTTAAGCATGCATGGGATAGCCATAAAGCCATCCTTCATATAAGATAGGTCCAGGGGCAATTCATAGTATTCAATATATTGGGCAGACTAGATGGGCCAAATGGTTCTTATCTGCCGACACATTCTATGTTTCTAAATGTGGTGAAAGCGTTTAGTGGCCTATTTCAGCATAGAAAGAAAAATATTTACGCATTTTACTTCTGCAGTCATATGTGGTGAAAGTGTTTAGTGGCCTGATTCAGTATAGAAAGAAAAATATTTACTCATTTTACTTCTGCAGTTACGTGTGGTGAAAGTGTTTAGTGGCCTGTTTCAGTACAGAAAGAAAAATGTATACGCATTTCACTTCTGCAGTTATTTTTGGTGAAAGCGTTTAGTGGCATATTTCAGTATAGAAAGAAAAATATTTACGCATTTTACTTCTGCAATTATATGTGGTTAAAGTGTTTAGTGGCTTGTTTCAGTATAGAAAGAAAAATATTTACGCATTTTACTTCTGCATTTACATGTGGTGAAAGTTTTTAGTGGCCTGTTTCAGTACAGAAAGAAAAATATTTACGCATTTCACTTCTGCAGTTATTTTTGGTGAAAGCGTTTGGTGGCCTATTTCAGTACAGAAAGAAAAATAGTTACGCATTTCACTTCTGCAGTTATATGTGGTGAAAGTGTTTAGTGGCCTGTTTCAGTACAGAAAGAAGAAATATATACGCATTTCAAATCTGCAGTTATTTTTGGTGAAAGTATTTAGTGGCCTATTTCAGTATAGAAAGAAAAATATTTATGCATTTTGCTTCTGCAGTTATATATGGTGAAAGTGTGTAGTGGCCTGTTTCAGTACAAAAAGAAAAATATATACGCATTTCACTTCTACAGTTATTTTTGGTGAAAGTTTAGTGGCCTATTTCGGTAAGAAAAATATTTACGCATTTTACATCTGCAGTTATATGTGGTGAAAACGTTTAGTTTCCTATTTCAGTACAGAAAGAAAAATATATAAGCATTTCAAATCTGCAGTTGTTTTTTTGGAAAGCGTATAGTGGCCTATTTCAGTATAGAAAGAAAAATATTTACGCATTTTGGTTCTGCAGTTAAATGTGGAGAAAGTGTTTAGTGGCCTTTTTCAGGACAGAAAGAACAAATATACGCATTTCAATTCTGCAGTTATTTTTGGTGAAAGCGTTTAGTGGTCAGTTTCAGTAAGAAAAATATCTAAGCATTTCACTTCTGCAATTATTTTTAGTGAAAGTGTTTAGTGGCCTGTTTCAGGACAGAAAGAAAAATATATACGCATTTCACGTCTGCAGTTATTTTTGGTGAAAGCGTGTAGTGGCCTATTTCAGTACAGAAAGAAAAATACATATTTTACTTCTGCAGTTATATTTGGTGAAAGTGTTAATTGGCCTGTTTCAGTACAGAGAGAAAAATATATATGCATATTACTTCTTCAGTTATTTGTGGTGGAAGCATTTAGTGGCCTGTTTCAGTACAGAAAGAAAATATATACGCATTTCACTTCTGCAGTTCTTTTTGGTGAAAGCGTTTAGTGGCCTATTTAAGTATAGAAAGAAAAATATTTACGCATTTTACTTCTGCAGTTATATGTGGTTAAAGTGTTTAGTGGCCTATTTCAGTACAGAAAGAAAAATACGCATTTTACTTCTGCAGTTTTATGTGGTGAAAGTGTTTAGTGGGCTGTTTCAGTACAGAAAGAAAAATATGTATGCATTTCACTTCTGCAGTTATATGTGGTGAAAGCGTTTAGTGGCCTATTTCAGTATAGAAAGAAAAATATTTACGCATTTCACTTCTGCAGTCGTATGTGGTGAAAGTGTTTAGTGGCCTGTTTCAGTATAGAAAGAAAAATATTTACGCAATTTACTTCTGCAGTTACATGTGGTGAAAGTGTGTAGTGGCCTGTTTCAGTACAGAAAGAAAAATATATACGCATTTCACTTCTGCAGTTATTTTTGGTGAAAGCGTTTAGTGGCCTATTTCAGTATAGAAATAAAAATAGTTACGCATTTCACTTCTGCAGTTATATGTGGTGAAAGCGTTTAGTAGCCTATTTCAGTATAGAAAGAAAAATAGTTACGCATTTTACTTCTGCAGTTATATGTGGTGAAAGCGTTTAGTGGCCTATTTCAGTATAGAAAGAAAAATTGTTACGCATTTTACTTCTGCAGTTATATTTGGTAAAAGTGTTTAGTGGCCTGTTTCAGTACAGAAAGAAAAATATATATGCATTTCAATACTGCAGTTATTTGTGGTGAAAGCATTTATTGCACATTTCAGTACAGAAAGAAACATATTTGTGCATTTTACTCCTGCAGTTATATGTGCTGAAAGCGTTTAGTGGCCTATTTCAGTATAGAAAGAAAAATATTTGCGCATTTTACATCTGCAGTTATATGTGGTGAAAGCATTTAGTGGCCTATTTCAGTATAGAAAGAAAAATATTTACGCATTTTACTTCTGCAGTCATATATGGTGAAAGTGTTTAGTGGTCTGTTTCAGTACAGAAAGAAAAATATATATGCATTTCAATTCTGCAGTTATTTTTGGTAAAAGCGTTTAGTGGCCTATTTCAGTATAGAAAGAAAAATATTTACGCATTTTACTTCTGCAGTTATTTGTGGTGAAAGCATTTAGTGGCCTATTTCAGTATAGAAAGAAAAATACGCATTTTACTTCTGCAGTTATATGTGGTAAAAGTGTTTAGTGGCCTGTTTCAGTACAGAAAGAAAAATATATACGCCTTTCAATACTGCATTTATGTGTGGTGAAAGCATTTAGTGGCACATTTCAGTACAGAAAAAAACATTTGTGCATTTTACTCCTGCATTTTTATGTGCTGAAAGCGTTTAGTGTACTGTTTCAGCATAGAAAGAAAAATATTTAGGCATTTTACTTCTGCAGTTACAGGTGGTGAAAGTGTTTAGTGGACTGTTTCAGTACAGAAAGAAAAATACATATTTTACTTCTGCAGTTATATTTGGTGAAAGTGTTAATTGGCCTGTTTCAGTACAGAAAGAAAAATATATACGCATTACACTTCTGCAGTTATTTGTGGTGAAAGCGTTTAGTGGCCTATTTCAGTATAGAAAGAAATATATTTACGCATTTTACTTCTGCAGTCATATGTGGTGATTTATAGAGATGGCCCGAAACTATTCGCCGGCGAACAGTTCTCGGCGAACATAGCTTGTTCGCTGCGGCAGGCGAACACATGCCATATTCGGTCCGCCCCCTATACATCATCATTGAGCAAACTTTGACCCTGTACCTCACAGTCAGCAGACACATTCCAGCCAATTAGCAGCATACCCTCCCTCCCAGACCCTCCCATCTCCTGAACAGCATCCATTTTAGATTCATTCAGAATTTGCAGTCTTAGTGAGAGGAGGGACAGTGTAGCTGCTGCTGATTTAATTGGGAAATCGATAGCTAGGCTAGTGTATTTAGTGTCCACTCCAGTCCTGAAAGACTTATCTGATCTCTGCTGTAAGGACAGCGTCCTGACAGCACCCAAAAAAGCCCTTTTTAGGGCTGCAACATTAGTCAGCTTTTTTTTAATTTCTCCATATATATATTGCAGTTGCCTGGCCTGCCCGTGTGTGAGGAGCTGCAGGCCCACAGACTGTAGTGTGCCCACTGCCAGTGCCCACCCCTGTCATCCCGTGTGGCACAGGACTTTGCATCAAAAAAAGGTATTTCATTTTTACACTTTAGTGTAATTTCAGTTGCTTGCCTGCTAGTGTGTGTCAGGCCGACTTCCACTGACTGTACTGTGCCCACTGCCAGTGCCCACCCCTGTCATCCCGTGTGGCACAGGACTTTGCATCAAAAAAAAGCATTTCATTTTTACACTTTAGTGTAATTTCAGTTGCTTGCCTGCTAGTGTGTGTCAGGCCCACTTCCACTGACTGTAGTTTGCCCACTACCATACCGGGTGGCACAGTAGCTTGCCGATAAATAAGGCATTCCATTTTTAGGCAGTAGTCTAAATTCAGTTGCTTGCCCACTGCCAGTGTGTGTCAGGCCCACTTTCACAGACTGTAGTGTGCCCACTGCCAGTGCCAACCACTCATACCGGGTAGCACAGGACCTAGCACGCGTAGTACCACTTATCTAAAAAAATGACAGACAGAGGCAGGCCACCCCGCAGGCGCCGTCATGGTCGTGGTGCTGCGATGCCTAGTGTTCAGAGTCCACGTACCCTGAACCTGAAAAATTCTGAGGACATAGTTGACTGGCTTAGACAGGACACCCAATTTTCAACAGCTTCCGCTAAGAACCTTGACGCACCATCCTCCTCCAGCTCAGCTTCGGTCACCTGCTCTCAAGTTACCATGGTCCCGCCCGCTGCCACCACCACCACTACCACCACAGCCACCACAGCCGCTTCACTTGATCCGTCAGAGGAGTTATTTACACATCATTTGGATGCAATTAGTGATGCGCAACCATTATTGCCAGATGATGTAGATTACAGGGATATATCTCAGTCAGGCAGGAATACACACATGAACGTTCAGTGTGATGATGATGATCATGTTGTACCCGCTGCTGCTTCCTTTGCTGAGGTGTCAGATGCAAGTGAAGTGATTGATGATGACGATGTGTCCACGGATGCCACGTGGGTGCCTGCTCGAAGAGAAGAAGAGGGGGAATGTTTAGAAGGGGAGACAGAGAGAAGGAGGAGACGGGGTCAGCCAGACAGCACGCCAGTCAACGCATGCTGTTTCCACCACCAGAATGCCATCATTGCAAAGCTCAGCTGTGTGGCATTTTTTTGTGTGTCTGCCTCTGATAACAGCAATGCCATTTGCAACCTGTGCCAAAAGAAACTGAGTTGTGGGAAGTCCAACACCCACCTCGGTACAACTGCTTTGCGAAGGCACATGATCTCACATCACAAACGCCTATGGGATCAACACATGAGTACAAGCAGCACACAAACTCAAAGCCACCAAGCTCCTCCTGGTCCAGCATCTTCAGCCATGTCAACCAATGCTGTCCTCCGTGCCCCCTCTCAACCACCCGCCACTCCGCCTCTCACCTTCAGCAGTTCCTGCTCATCTGCCCACAGTCAGGAGTCTGTCAAGGACATGTTTGAGCGCAAGAAGCCAATGTCACAGAATCACCCCCTTGCCCGGCGACAGACAGCTGGCTTGACGGAACTCTTAGCCGGCCAGCTTTTTCCATACCAGCTGATGGAGTCTGAGGCCTTCAAAAAATTTGTCGCCATTGGGACACCACAGTGGAAGGTACCCGGACGAAATTTTTTTTCAAAAAAGGCAATCCCAAACCTCTACAATGTCATTGAAAAGGAAGTCATGGCATCTTTGGCATACAGTTTTGGGGCAAGGGTCCATCTGACCACTGATACCTGGTCTGCAAAGCAGGGTCAGGGCAGGTATATCACATACACTGCGCATTGGGTCAACCTGCTGACGGCTGACAAGCATGGAATGCGTGGCTCCGCAGCAGAGTTGGTGACACCGCCACGACTTGCAGGCAGACCTACTGCCACCCCTCTACTCCTACTCCATCCTCTTCGATATCCTCCTTGGCTGAGTCCTCTTCTGCTGCGGTGTCTGGCTGCACATCAACTGAATCCCCAAGCTCCCCAGGGGCAATTCCACATCTCGGATACGACAGTGTCACGCTGTCTTGGGGTTGACTTGCTTGAAAGCAGAGAGCCACACAGGACCAGCACTCCTGTCCGCCCTGAATGCACAGGTGGATCAGTGGCTGACCACGCACCAACTGGAGATCGGCAAAGTGGTGTGTGACAATGGAACAAATTTGTTGTCGGCATTGAATTTGGTCAAGTTGTCACATGTGCCGTGCATGGCACATGTGTTGAATCTCATCATACAACGCTTTGTGTCTAAGTACCCAGGCTTAAAGGACGTCCTCAAGCAATCCAGGAAGGTGTGTGGCCATTTCAGGCATTCCTACACGGCCATGGCGCACTTTTCCGATATTCAGCAGCGAAACAACATGCCAGTGAGGCGCTTGATTTGCGACAGCCCGACACGTTGGAATTCAACACTCCTAATGTTCGACCGCCTGCTCCAACAAGAAAAAGCCGTCAATGAGTATTTGTATGACCGGGGTGCAAGGACAGCCTCTGCGGAGCTGGGAATTATTTTGCCACGGTACTGGACGCTCATGAGCAATGCTTGTAGGCTCATGCGTCCTTTTCAGGAGGTGACAAACCTAGTCAGTCGCACCAAAGGCACCATCTCTGACCTCATCCCATTTGTTTTCTTCCTGGAGCGTGCCCTGCGAAGAGTGCTGGATCAGGCTGTAGATGAGCATGAAGAGGAAGAGTTGTGGTCACCATCACCACCAGAAACAGCCTTGTCATCATCGCTTGCCGGACCTGCGGCAACGCTGGAAGAGGAGTATGAGGAAGAGGAGTCAGAGGAGGAATGTGGCGGCTTTGAGGAGGAGAAAGACCATCCACAGCAGGCACCCCAGGGTGCTCGTTGTTGTCACCTATCTGGGACCCATGGTGTTGTACGTGGCTGGGGGGAGAACAGACCGTCAATGACATCAACCTTGTTCAAATGGGGTCTTTCATGCTGTCATGTCTGTTGAGGGACCCTCGTATAAAAAGGATGAAGGAGAACGACCTTTACTGGGTGGCCACGCTACTAGACCCCGGTATAAGCAGAAAGTGGCAGAAATGTTACCAAATTACCGAAAGTCGGAAAGGATGCAGCAGTTCAAAACCAAACTAAAAAATATGCTTTACACAGCTTATAAGGAGGATGACACAGCACAACGGGAATCTAACAGGGTAAGAGGTGAGTGTAATCCTCCTCCTACCACAGCGCCAAGGACTAGACGATTTACAGATGTGTTGTTGATGGAGGACATGCGGAGCTTTTCAGTCCTACACATCGCCTCAGCCCTTCGGGATCCAGCCTTAGAGCAGTGTTTCCCAACCAGTGTGCCTCCAGCTGTTGCAAAACTACAACTCCCAGCATGCCCGGACAGCCTTTGGCTGTGCGGGCATGCTGGAGAGTTGTAGTTTTGCAACAGCTGGAGGCACACTAGCTGGGAAACACTGCCTTAGAGAACGACTCGACCGACAGGTAGCAGACTACCTCGCCTTAACAGCAGATATCGAGCCCCTTCACTACTGGGTGTGCAGGCTTGACCTGCGGCCTGAGCTATCCCAGTTTGCGTTAGAACTTCTGGCCTGCCCTGCTTCAAGTGTTCTGTCAGAAAGGACCTTCAGTGCAGCAGGAGGCATTGTCACTGACAAGAGAAGGGCAAAAGCCGCCTCGGTCAAAAAAGTGTTGATTACCTCACCTTCATAAAGATGAATGAGGCATGGATCCTGAAGGGACTGACAGTGGGGGATACGTTTGACTAACAAAAGCCCTGAATACATGCCTTGGAGTCAAAATGGTCCCCACGCTGCTGTATTTAATGTCTGCATACCGGATGACTTTCGTGAATTCTCTACCACCAACTAGGGTTCAAGCCGCGATGTTTTAGTCACTTTTCTGCCTGGAAAACATCAATTTTTCCAGCCGCTGCTACAATAGCGGCTGCAACAATGCCCTTATTTTTCAGGCATGTGTACATGCCTAATTTTTCTGTACTATGGTGCAGCACTGTGGCTGCAAAAACAAAACAAAAAAAAAAAGGCACATACAAGTGTCAATTCCCCTTCGTGATAGTTACCTTGTTGTGGTGAAGGGGCTTGCGTATCACAATGAAGCAATCATCACCTCTATGAGTGTGTTGGCAATGTTGCAACACCCCAGATGATAAGGCCGTTGCTTCATTATGGTCAGACCAAAAGCAATCGGCTGGATAATATTTCATAGAAAAACATTAATTTACCTTTTTTTTTTAAGTTGTATTGGTTTTTAATACATAAAATAAAAAATCATAATAAAGTCTCTTAATAGTTTATTAGAAATAATGCAGACAATTAAAAAATCCCCATCAATTCCAATACATAGCAAGTACAGAGCTCAGAACTAAATTATTTCATGATGTCGTAATGGTTCGTTAATTCAACAATGTTTAATCAATTCGACACACGTTCCCGGATAGGGTGCGTAACAGGGATTAAACTGATAGGAATAGTACTAGTTAAGACACCACTCATATAGGGCGTCACAGCACATTGCTCTGTGCACGCGCAGTGCCTCAATTTGGGAGTAAGAGGACCGACCAAGCTGCTTTTTCCATCTCCGGTTCCTAAAATCAATTCAGTTTGGTCTGTCACTGTGAAGGCAGTCGAAGGTACCCGACCTAAATTTTTTTCACAAACCTTCAATGACATCACTGGGACATGGCTAGCTTGGTATCCAACCTTGTGCAAATGGGGAGTTTGCGGTTGTGCAAATGGACTGTTTGCGGTTGTTTGCGGTGCATTAAAAGGGAGTTTGGTCTGTCAATGTCTGTGAAGCGGGCGTAACCCTTCGATACAACATCATACCTGATCGTATACACACACTGGATGTTTTAAAGCATGTTATTCCAAACAATTTAGGAATGTTAGTTGATTTATGCCCTTTATGGATTAAAACCCGACTCTGCTTCCACTACGTAATTTTCCATGGGAGTTTTGCCATGGATCCCCCTACTGCATGCCACAGTCCTTGTGTTAATCCCCTTGAAACAACTTTTCCATCACTATTGTGGCCAGAAATAGTCCCTGTTGGTTTTAAAATTTGCCTAATAAAGTCTATGGCGGTTCGCGAACATTTGCGGAAGTTCGCGTTCGCCGCTTGCTTAACGGAAAATTTTAAGTTCGCGACATCACTTGTGGTGAAAGTGTTTAGTGGCCTGTTTCAGTATAGAAAGAGAAATATATACGAATTTCACTTCTGCAGTTATTTTTGGTGAAAGTGTTTAGTGGCCTATTTTGATACAGAAAGAGATATATATATACGCACTTCACTGTTGCAGTTATTTGTGGTAAATGCATTTAGTGGCTTATTTCAGTATAGAAAGAAAAATACGCATTTCACTTCTGCAGTTATATGTGGTAAAAGTGTTTAGTGGCCTGTTTCAGTACAGAAAGAAAAATATATACACATTTCAATACTGCAGTTATTTGTGGTGAAAGCATTTAGTGGCACATTTCAGTACAGAAAGAAACATATTTATGCATTTTACTTCTGCAGTTATATGTGGTGAAAGTGTTTAGTGGCCTGTTTCAGTATGGAAAGAAAAATATTTACGCATTTTACTTCTGCAGTTACATGTGGTGAAAGTGTTTAGTGACCTGTTTCAGTACAGAAAGAAAAATATATACGCATTTCACTTCTGCAGTTATTTTTGGTGAAAGCGTTTAGTGGCCTATTTCAGTATAGAAAGAAAAATAGTTACGCAATTTACTTCTTCAGTCATATGTAGTAAAAGTGTTTAGTGGGCTGTTTCAGTACAGAAAGAAAAATATATACGCATTTCACTTCTCCAGTTGTTTTTGGTGAAAGTGTTTAGTGGCCTATTTCAGTACAGATGGAGAAATATATACGCACTTCACTGTTGCAAATATTTGTTGTGAAAGCGTTTAGTGTCCTATTTCAGTATAGAGAGAAAATACGCATTTTACTTCTGCAGTTATATGTGGTAAGTGTTTAGTGGCCTGTTTCAGTACAGAAAGAAAAATATATATGCATTTCATTACTGCAGTTATTTGTGGTGAAAGCATTTAGTGGCCTATTTCAGTATAGAAAGAAAAATATTTACGCCTTTTTCTTCTGCAGTTATATGTGGTGAAAGTGTTTAGTGGCCTGTTTAAGTACAGAAAGAAAAATATATACGCATTTTACTTCTGCAGTTATATGTGGTGAAAGTGTTTAGTGGCCTGTTTCAGTATAGAATGAAAAATATTTACGCATTTTACTTCTGCAGTTATATGTGGTGAAAGCATTTAGTGGCGTATTGCAGTATATAAAAAAATATATTTATGCATTTTACTTCTGCAGTCATATGTGGTAATAATGTTTAGTGGCCTGTTTCAGTACAGAAAGAAAAATATGTACGCATTTCACTTCTGCAGTTATTTTTGGTGAAAGCGTTTAGCTGCCTATTTCAGTATAGAAAGAAAAATATTTATGCATTTTACTTCTGCAGTTATATGTGGTAAAAATGTTTAGTGGCCTGTTTCAGTACAGAAAGAAAAATATTTACGCATTTCACTTTTGCAGTTATTTTTGGTGAAAGCGTTTAGTGGCCTGTTTCAGTAAGAAAAATATATACGCATTTCACTTCTGCAATTATTTTTGGTGAAAGTGTTTAGTGGCCTTTTTCAGAATAGAAAGAAAAATATATACACATTTCACTTCTGCAGTTATTTTTGGGGAAAGCGTTTAGCGGCCTATTTCAGTACAGAAAGAAAAATAGTTACGCATTTTACTCCTGCAGTTATATGTGGTGAAAGTGTTTAGTGGCCTGTTTCAGTACTGAAAGAAAAATATATATGCTTTTTACTTCTGAAGTTATATGTGGTGAAAGTGTTTAGTGGCCTGTTTCAGTACAGAAAGAAAAATATGTACACATTTCACTTCTGCAGTTATTTTTGGTGAAAGCGTTTAGTGGCTTATTTCAGAATAGAAAGAAAAATATTTACACATTTTACTTCTGCAGTTATATCTGGTGAAAGGGTTTAGTGGCCTATTTCAGTATAGAAAGAAAAATACGCATTTTACTTCTGCAGTTATATGTGGTGAAAGTGTTTAGTGGCCTGTTTCAGTACCGAAAGATAAATATATATGCATTTCACTACTGCAGTTATTTGTGGTGAAAGCACTTAGTTGCAAATTTCAGTACAGAAATAAAAAATATATACGCACTTCAATGTTGTAGTTATTTGTGGTGAAAGCATTTATTGGCCTATTTCAGTACAGAAAGAAAAAATATATACGCACTTCACTGTTGCCCTTATTTCTGGTGACAGCATTTAGTGGCCTATTCCCAGTACAAAAAGAAAAATAAATACACATTTCACTTCTGAAGTTATTTGTGGCGAAAGTATTTAGTGGCCTATTTCAATATAGAATGAAATATATTTACGCATTTTACTTCTGCAGTTCTATGTAGTGAAAATGTTTAGTGGCCTTTTTCAGTACAGGAAGAAAAATATATACGCACTTCACTTCTGCAGTTATTTGTGGCGAAAACATTTAGTTCCCTTTTTCAGTACAGAAGGACAAAATATATACGCACTTCATTTGTGGCATTTAGTGGCCTATTTCAGTACAAAAAGGAAAATATATACGCATTTCACTTCTGCAGTTATGTGTGGTAAAGGCGTTTAGTGGCCTATTTCAGTACAGAAAGAAAAATATATACGCATTTCACTTCTGTAGTTATTTGTGGTGAAAGCATTTAGTGGCCTTTTTCAGTACAGAATGACAAAATATATAGGCACTTCACTGTTGCAGTTATTTGTGGTGAAAGCTTTTCTTTGCCTATTTAAGTACAGAAAGAAAATATATACTCACTTCACTGTTGCAGTTATTTGTGGCTAAAGCGTTCAGTGGCCTATTCCACTACAGAAAGAAAAATATATACGCATTTCTCTTCTGCAGTTATTTGTGGTGAAAGTGTTAGTAGCCTATTAGTGTTAGTAGCCTATTTCAGTAACAAAAGAAAACTATTTTCTTAGCTTTTAGGTGTGTTTTAATTTGCTTTTAATTTATTTAGTTAAGCAAAAAGTATGTCAGACAGAGAAGGGCCAGGCCATGCACAGAGGCATGGCAGAGGCCTTATGTTTCTGGCACAAGTGCGCTGCAGAATAAGGGGCGTGGCAGCAGGAGTCACAGCGAGATGCCTGAGCTTCCAGTGTAATCTAGCGATCGTGTCTTGACCAGCAACCCAACGGTTCTTGATTGGTTAACTCGGTCATACACTTCATCCCAAGTGACATGAGACACCCCCAGCCAACAGTCAGTGGGTTCATCAGACACAACCCTTAGTTGGTATGGCCCGGGAGCAGTCCTTGTGCCCTCACCTTCCTACAGCCACAGAAGTATGCTGTGGGCTCAGCTCCACTATACAGCGAGGATAAGCTACTAGAGGACAGTCAGCAGCTGCTGCCCAGACAAGATGTGGAGGAGACATCCACCGCTTCCTCTGCTAGGCGGGTAAGTAGTGATGAGGAGAGTTGCGTGTGTGGTGGTTTTGCTAGCAGTCAGGCTCCTGACCCAGAGACCTTTGAGGAGGACATCAGTGACGTGCAGACACTACTCGATGATGATTAAGTAGATCGCACTTGGGAGCCAGTTGCAGAAGGTGCTTTATCATCATCAGAAGAAAAGGGTGGCAGATTTCATTTGAGGCAGTTGCTGAACCAGCAAGATGGTGGCATGGCTGGGAGTCAGCAGGGTGGCAGCAGTGGGAGGTCAGGAGCCAAACGTACCCAGCGTAGACCATCTGCGTTGCAGCAGCCTACCTGCCTGGGATGTAGTGGTGCAGGCGTTCACGAGGCAGCAGCAGTCAGTCAGTGCGGACAGTTGGGGGAGAAATCACCTACTTTGTGGTGTGTCAGAATTTTGTCTTTTGGCAGATTGTGAAGCGTGGCCTGGGTGCCAATTTTGGCACTACAGCCCTGTGTCAACATATGCAGCGTCACCATACAGTGGCCTGGGAGAACTGTGGCTCCGATGTGGTATTCCAGTCTGTAGCAGCAACCACTGCATCACAAAGTGGCACGCACCCGATTTCAGGGAGTCAAGACTCCACCTCCTCAGCCGAAGGGATCTATCTGTCATTCCCATCATCTGCTGGTCCCAATGTTGCTGCTCCTCCTACTACTACTCCTCATCAGTCATTCGGACAGCAATTGATCACCAAAGCGATTGCCAAGAAACATCATTATGCATGCCCTCATCCAACGGCACAGAAGCTGAATGTTCTCCTGGCCAAGTTGCTGGTGCTGCAGTCCCTCCCTTTCCAAGAGTTGGACTCTACACCTGCAGACTCTGCCATTGTGCTACTTGGTGACTTTGTCCTGATGCTGCTACTGCTGCCGCCGCCACCTTCAGACTCTGTCATTGTGCCACTTAGTGGCCTCATCGTACTGCTGACAATTCCAGAAGATTCTGCAATTGTGCCACTCGGTGGCTCCTCATACTGCTGCCAACTCCAGACTGTTTCATTCTGCCACTCGGTTGCCTCCTCATACTGCTGCCACCTTCAGACTCTGTAATTGTGCCAATCGGTGGCCACCTCATACTTCTGCCAACTCCTGACTATGTCATTGTGCCCCTCGGTGGCCTTCTCCTGATGCTGCTTCTGCTGCCACCTCCAGACTATGTCATTGTGCCACTCGGTGGCCTCATCACACTGCTGACAATTCCAGACTCTGTAATTGTGCCACTCAGTGGCTCCTCATACTGCTGCCAACTCCAGACTGTGTCATTGTGCCACTCGGTGGCCTTCTCCTGATGCTGCCAACTTCAGACTCTTTCATTCTGCCACTCAGTGTCCACCTCATACTGCTGCTATCTCCAGACTCTGTCATTGTGCCACTCGGTGGCCTTCTCCTGATGCTGCTGCCACCTTCAGACTCTGTGATTGTGCCATTCGGTGGCCTCCTCATACTTCTGCCAACTCCTGACTCTGTCATTGTGCCACTCGGTGGCCTTCTCCTGATACTGCTGCTGCTGCTGCCACCTCCAGACTCTGTCATTGTGCCACTCGGTGGTCCCATCATACTGCTGACAATTCCAGACTCTGTAATTGTGCCACTCGGTGGCTCCTCATACTGCTTCCAACTCCAGACTGTGTCATTGTGCCACTCAGTTGCCTCCTCATACTGCTGCCAACTCCTGACTCTGTCATTGTGCCACTCGGTGGCCTTCTCCTGATGCTGCTGCCACCTCCAGACTCTGTCATTGTGCCACTCAGTGGCCCCATCATACTGCTGACAATTCCAGACTCTGTAATTGTGCCACTCGGTGGCTCCTCATACTGCTTCCAACTCCAGACTGTGTCATTGTGCCCCTCAGTTGCCTCCTCATACTGCTGCCACCTTCAGACTCTGTCATTGTGCCACTCGGTGGTCTTCTCCTGATGCTGCCAACTCCAGACTCTGTCATTCTGCCACTCAGTGGCCACCTCATACTGCTTCCATCTCTAGATTCTGTCATTGTGCCACTTGGTGGCCTCCTCATACTGCTGCCAACTCCAGAATCTGAATTTGTGCCACTCGGTGGCTCCTCAAACTGCTGGCACCTCCACACTCTGTCAGTGTGCTACTCGGTGGCCTCCTCATACTACTGCTAACTGTAGACTGTCTTTGCGCCACTCGGTGGCCTCCTCATACTGCTTCCACCTCCAGACCCTGTCATTGTGCCACTCGGTGGCCTCATCATACTGCTTCCACCTCCAGACCCTGTCATTGGGCCACTCTGTGGTCCCCTCATGCTGCCTCCACCTCACCACTATGTCATAGGTCCACTCTGTGGACTTTTCATGTTGTTCCCACCCTCCCACTTCATGACTGGTCGACTAATTTGGCTTTCAGTCTGGTTTACATCATCATTTATTTGACACTTCTTCTGATCTGTCAGAAAGAAGGAAAAATGAGATGCGCAACGGATCCTGTCTGTGTAGCAGCTGTAAGGTCTGTATGGTCCCATCATAATTGGCTTATGATTTGGTAGCCAAAACCAGGAGTGAGTACAAAACACAGAAGAAATGCAAATATTCCATTTTATGTGTCATTTCTGTTTTAGATCCACTCCTGTTTTTTGGCATTAGTAATACTGATGGATTATTGAACAAATGCTGACCGAGTGAAGATGGATGCTCCACAGACAGGATCTGTTTTTGTGGGTTATTGTTCTGACGGATCAGAGGAAGGGCAAATTAATCAGTGTCAGCACAAAATTACTGCTTACACCCTTTCCACTCTGTCAGGTGGCTTTACTTGTATAAGTGTTTAATAGAACAGGTTCTGTAGACATCTATATGGAATCAGCTGACAATGGTGTAAGTGTACTTTCACACTTGCGGCAGGACAGATCCGGCAGGAGCCTGCTGGATCCGTCCTGCCGCAAGTGGCTGTGCACTGTCGTGCTGCCGCTCCGTCCCCACTGACTGTAATGGAGAGGGGGGCGGAGCTACAGCGCAGCACGGCAGTGCACGGCTGGAGATCGCCGGACTAAAAGTCCTGCATGTTCGACTTTTCAGTCTGGCGATCTTTGCCGTGCAGTGCCGTGCGTCCCCGTAGCCCGGCCCCCCGCCCCATTATAGTCAATTGGGGCGGAGCGGCAGCACGGCAGTGCATGGCCACTTGCGGTAGGACGGATCCGGCAGGCTGAATAGCCTGCCGGATCCGTCCTGCTGCAAATGTAAAAGTACCCTAAAGGAGTCCACTTCTTCTTGGTGCTAACATCGACCTGTAAGGCTGAGTTCATACTTGAGTTATTTGGTCAGTAACACTTATACTAGATAGGTTATTCACCCCAATTTGAGAATCAAGACATAATAGAAGTGTTTATCTATTAAACAAGGTGTTCAATTAGATAGCTCTGTACCCTACACAGGGGATTGATCCTATAGATCCCTTCATCTTACAGAGCCTGCATTGTGCAGCAGTCTCCCTATTTGCTCCCTACAGTGTCTGAATCTTCTCACAACAATCGCCCTACACTGTCCCTATCCCAGAATATACTTTTTAAAGCTTTGTAAAACACTTTTTATAGCCCTTGTCATGGCTCTCTCTATGCTCAGCTTACTATAAAATGGCGGAGACTGGGCTTGATGAGGCTTTTTAAATGGCTGTGACATCACAGGGGCTGGCTATCTGCTGATTGGCTTGCTGTACAGCACTATTGGTGATACTTCATTCCCAGGCTTTTTACTTTCACTTTGAAACATGCGCAGCCGCTATTTTAGAAAAAAATCTGAATTGTTACCAAGAAGTACAAGGAAATCGAGCTTCGTTAACTTTGATTCGCTCAACACTAGTCTTGACCCATACTTCTGCATGCATTCAGTAATGTATTGTAGCACAAGTGTTGTGATTTATGGACGTGCTCTAAATGTGTGAAATAAAAATGACTTGAAGCAAACATATATCTTGGTGTGCTGTTGTATTCTTTTATTTGATGTCTGTTGGAGGAGAGAGTAATCATTTATCTAGGAATGTGCACCCAGTCATAATTGCTATGTGTTAATGCTGCTTAATACCTGCTTGAAGAACCATGACCACATCATTGTCAAGTCATAGGGATTGTCATTGACAAGTAGCATTGAGATCCCTTGAATGACATTCACAGATATATAGAGTTGAGTCCAAAAGTAGTAACACGATTTTCATAACTTAGCCTCTGTACACCGCCAGAATGGATTTGAAACAAACCTTTCAATATTTGTAACAAAATATTACATTAAAGTCTCTCATAAAGGGATTTCCATGTATGAGCTAAAATAGAGAACGGCTCTATGATAGCAGGTCCTATTCTGACAAACTTCCACTATTCCTATACTACATGGATGACCATTCATGTAAATGATGCTACATTTCCTGCAGCAAATATAAAAAAATACCTGGCTGAATGCATATCTCATCCCTGAGCAAAGGCATTTGTTTGCTGGGAGCAGGACCTGTGGTTACCAGCTGTTTGCTATGGCATCCACATTTAGAAAAGGCCCAACCTATAATTTATCTGTTAGGTCAATAAGAAAGTAATGCACAGTAGCCAAATTACATAAACCATATACAAATGTTGTTAACGTAACTGAAAGAACAATTTAAAAGCACTCATTAAGACCCCATTCCCTATGGTCAGTGGGAATTACATAATCACTAGTTAAACATACAGTAGCAATAGAAATACAATACTACATGTAAATACAGCCAATGCCTGAATATAAATCATAGCTCGCAGTCTTATCCCTTTTTCCCATTTTCAGCATGCCTAACATGCTTTTCGCACTAGCTGTGTTAGGGAGTGCTGGAAAAATCTGTATAAATAGCCACTTTACAATTATAATTAATAGATACATGTGCTGCAGATACTTTTTGGAACCTAAATTTGATGTTGTAAAAATACAGTTTTTGTGAGTACTGTAATTCAATCTAGGTCCTTTTGTAGGTTCAACATTTAGAAAAGGGTTGTCTCATCATTTTGGAGTTATAGCTAGTTTTTATATAATTCCCCACTATCACAGACTGTTACCCAAATGTACAATTAACTGATACACAGTTTCAAGGTCCCCTGTGACCTCTGGCATCATCATGTCATTATGACAGATTTTATCCCAGATTAAGGAAATAAATTGTGTAAATTGCACTGTTCATTGGACCTTTCAATTTACAGTCCAAAATGGTGTCAATGCAAGTTAACGAGGCTATCATTAGGCTGGAAAGCAAAAATACAAACCAATCTGAAAGTTAAAAGAACCTTTAGGAGGGGCCAAATCAATGATTTGGTACATTCTTACAATGAATGAAAACATTGGTGAGCTCATCAACAGTCAAATCTGACTGAAGTATTTTTTTCTTCATAAAAAAGCCACTTCGCAACATGAAGCATACACAGATTTGGATTGGTCGAACATGTATGTTTATTTTATTGGGAGAGCTGAGAAAGACATTGCCAGACACACCAGGCAGCGGCTTATTTCCTGTGGAAGCAAAAGGATCCAGCAAAAATATAAATTTCACCCGATTCTTGTCTCCACCGACATCATAGGCGTCACTACAGGGGGCAATTGCCCCTAGGTTTATCCTTGCCCCCACTTGAGCCCCGCTGGCCACTGCCTCTGCTCCGCCGGCTCCGTGTCCGGATCCTTCATTAGGCGAGCGGCATGGCTCACATAGTGAAGGACTTACCTAATCAGCGCTTCCATTTTGGAAGCATTCATTAGTACCAGAGGACCAGGAAGCGGTGAAGGATCGGTACTCACCGCTTCTTGGTCCTCGGCTGTCAGCTGTGCAGGGCTGCGCACAGCGTGAGTCGCTCTGTGATACCACACTGTGTGCATCAGCCTACAGCAGGATGAATAAGATCGCGGAGCGCGGCATCCAGGAGCAGGAGAGGTAAGCCAGTGTTTTATTTATTTTGGCATGAGGCTGCTTGGGGCATAATGGCCAGGGTGCTGGGGATGAGAGGCAAAATGGGGGCTGACTCGGCTGAGAGGCATAATGGGGGATGAGAGGCATAATAGGGGCTGATTCGGCAGAGAGGCATAAGGGGGCTGAGCCTGAGAGGCATAATGGGGGCTGACTCGGTTGAGAGGCATAATGGGGGCTGACTTGGCTGAGAGGCAAAATGGGGGCTGAGAGGCGTAATAGGGGCTGACTCGGCTGAGAGGCATAATGGGGGCTGACTCGGCTGAGAGGCATAATTGGGGCTGACTCGGCTGAGAGGCATAATTGGGGCTGAGAGGCATAATGGGGGCTGACTCGGCTGAGAGGCATAATTGGGGCTAAGAGGCAAAATGGGGGCTGACTCGGCTGAGAGGCATAATGGGGGCTGAGAGGCATAATGGGGGCTGACTCGGCTGAGAGGTATAATGGGGGCTGACTCGGCTGAGAGGCATAATGGGGGCTGATTTGGCTGAGAGGCATAATGGGGGCTGACAGGCGTAATAGGGGCTGACTCGGCTGAGAGGCATAATGGGGGCTGACTCGGCTGAGAGGCATAATGGGGGCTAATGAGAGGCATAAGGGCTGATAATGGTGGCTGATGAGAGGCACGGGGCTGATATGGAGGTGACGAGAGGCATGGGTCTGATTGAGAGTTATTTACATTGGGGTCTGAGCTGAGGTCTGATTTAAGGTCTTATTGGGTCTTATTAACATTACATTGGGGGTCCGATTGGGGCTGCCAACTGAGGTCTGATTAACATTAGGGGTCTAATTGCTGGTCTGACCTGAGTTGTAATGAAAAATATTTTTTCTTATTGTCCTCCTCGAAAACCTAGGTTCCTCTTATTTGCCGGTGCGTTTTATAGGTCTCCTACCTGAACTGCAGAGCGGTGCCCACTTCCAGCCCTGAACCCAGCTGCCCAGAGCACTGATCCTGAGCCTGCTGGAGTCTTCAGAACTGTACGTATTTACAGTAATTCACTGTAAGCTATAATATATATATATAACTTCTTTTATGTGAGTAAGGGTGCTGGGTGGTTGGAGACGAGGGGAGGGAGGATGGAGAAGTGCCCCCATTTTTGAGTGTGGTATCTTATCTACCACCCCCTATATATTGTTCCTAGAGTCCCCTCTGCCCAACAACCCCTATTGGGGATAGTTGGGAGCTCCTCATACACATTAGTGTGTCGGCCAAACCCACTATTCTCAGTGGGTTTAGCTGACAAAAGACTAATGTATATGGCCAGCTTAAGTCATAGGCATATTAATTAAAGTCTATAATGCAGTCATGAATGAAAAACAGAGGACTCTTCTCAAGTTGTAAACTAGTTCTATAGTGAGGTATTGTGGATAAATGAATGAAGATTAACCTGCACCAAAACGACAGAAAGAAAACAGTGTGTAGAAGAAAATATAGTACATAATTGGCCAAACATGGTGGATGCAGTCTTGTGGCTTGGTCATGTATGGCTACCAGTTGAACTTGGTTACTGATGGTTACTGATAGGGTTGAGCAAATCGACTTCGGATGAAACATTCATATATGAAGTCGATTCACATAAAACTTTGTTTCAATACTGTACGGAGCAAGCGGTGGGGATGGAGGTGTGATGCAGGTGATGCTAGGAAGGCTTGTCCCCATCCCCGCATGCCATTGGCTGCTCACCTTCCCCTCCTGACACTGGATGTTTTTATCCGCACATGGGGAGAAGCAGCAGCGTTAGTATGGGAACCAGGAGCGGCGCAGGGAGCGGGGAGCCAGGTAAGTACATTCATTGTGAGGGCCCGTCATATGGAGGAGCTTTTATATTCTTGGATAACCCCTTTAATAAAAAGGACTTATTAATAGGGATGAGTGGACCCCTGGATGTTCGGGTTCGCGCGTTCAGCCAAACTTTGGCTCAAAGTTCAGGTTCGGGACCAGAACTTGACCCGAACTCGAACCTGAACATGAACCCCATTGAAGTCAATGGGGACCTGAACTTTGGTGCACTAAAATGACTGTAAAATAGTCATAGTAAGGGCTAGAGCGCTGCAAACAGAAGAAAAATGGGGGTAAGAGCAAGACAGCTGCCCTGCAAACAAATGTGGATAGGGAAATTACTTAAAATAACATGGAATAGAAAAAAATAATAATAATAATCTTAAACTAGGAGTCGGAGGTCAAAGTGGAGTATAAGGTTGAGGAGGCAGTGGACATGACAGAGTAGGTGTAGGAGGTAGCCAACACTTTTTTGTTGTTTTTTATTTTTATTTTATTATAAATTTGGGAAGACCCCAAAACATTGGAAAATAGAAAAGAGAATGCAGAGAGAAAGTGCGCTGGAGTATAACAATAGCTGGGTGTGACCGGTATACTTGTCCACTCAGCACAAGGTATGGACAAGTCCTGTGGGATCCATGCCTGGTTCATTTTAATAAACATGAGCTTGTCCACGTTGGCTGTGGACAGGTGGCTGCGCTTGTCTGTGATTACCCCCACTTGCTGCAGGGCAGGCCAGCACCTCCAAGGTGTAAAGGGCTAGCTCAGGCCATGTGCCCAATTTGGAGACCCAGAAGTTAATTGGAGCAGACCCATCAGTAAGTACGTGTAGGCATGTGCGCACGTACTATTCCACCACGTTGCTGAAATGCTGTCTCCTGCTAAGACATTCTGTATCAGCTGGTGGTGCTGGTTGTTGTTGCGTGCTGACAAAGCTTTTCCACATATTTGCCAGGCTAACACTCCCTTCTGCCCCAGCTGCATTGGCGACTTCTTCCTCCTCCTCCTCTGCCTTCATTTTGTGCTTTCACTGAGCCCCCGCTGTCAGGTGTGAATGCCATTAGCTGCACGTCGACCAACATGCGGTTATACTCGCACATCTTCTGATCGCGCTCCAGTGACGGAATTAAGGACAGCACGTTGTCCATGTAGTGGGGATCCCGCAGGGTGGCCACCGGTAATCAGCACTGGTTAGAATGTGGGCAACTCAGCGGTCGTTGCGCAGGGACTGCAGCATGTAGTCGCTAATGTGTGCCAGGCTGACCAGAGGCAACGACAAGCTGTCCTCTGTGGGAGTTGTATCGTCTATTACCTCTGTATACCCCCAGTCACTCTCCATTGATGACCAAAAGCTGCTTTGGGTGCCACCCTGCTGTGAATACAGTTCCTCCTCCTCATCATACTCCTCATCCTGCAGAACTGTGCCCCGGCTGGACAGTTGTGTACCTGGCCTCTGTTGGTGCAGGAACCCATCTTCCGAGCCACTTGTGAATGACTGGCTGGGATAGTAATGCTGAGGACAGCATCATCGGCACTGGCCATGTTGGTGGAGTACTCGAAACAGCGCAACACGGCACACAAGTACTGCATGGAGGCCCACTCATTGGTGAAGCTGCAGAGCAACTCATCTGTGCGTTCTACAGCTGAAACTCCACTATCGCCTGCTGCTGCTGCTAACACAGTCTCTCCAGCATGTGCAAGGTGGAGTTCCACCATGTAGGTACGTTGCATATGGGGCAGTGAGCAGGAAGGCTGAAGTTACGCTGCAGTGTAGTCAGGTGAGCAGCAGCAGGGTGAGAACGCTGAAAGCTCGCACAGACGGCCCACACTTTCTGCAGCAGCTCTGACATATTCGGGTAATTTTCCAGGAATCTCTGCACCACCAAATTCAGCACATGCGCCAGACAGGGGATGTGCATCAAACCGGCTAGCCCCAGAGCTGCCACAAGATTTCACTTATTATCTCACATCACCAGGCCAGGCTTGAGGCTCAGCGGCACCAACCACTTATCGGTCTGTTGTTCCATGCCCGTCCACAGCTCCTGCATGATTTTTTCCCCCAAACAGGGGAGTTTAAAAACAGCCTGCTGTCATTTCCCTCAAGCTGGTGGTGAAGGTGTTACACTGACCAGATGAGGAGGCGGTAGAGGAGGAAGCGGAGTAGGAGGAGGAGGTAACGAGAAATGTCCTGCAATCCTCGTGGCAGTAGAACATGTGCCAAACTGCTATCCGCCTCAGGCCCGGCCACCACTGAATTTACCCAGTGTGCAGTTAGGGAGATATAATGTCCCTGACCGTGCTTACTGGTCCATGTATCGGTAGTTATGTGGACCTTGCCACAGATGGCGTTGCGCAGTGCACACCTGATTTTGTCAGTCACTTAGTTGTGCAGGGCAGGGATGGCACGCCTGGAAAAGTAGTGGAGGCTGGGGACCACGTACTGTGGAAAAACCACTGCCATAAGGTTTTTAAAAGTCTCTGTCTCCACCAGACGGAATGACAGCATTTCAAAGGCCAGGAATTTTGAAATGCTGGCATTTAGGGCCAGGGATCATGGGTGGTTAGGGGGGGTACTTCCTTTTTCTCTGCAGTGTTTGGGTGATAGACAGCTGAACGCTTCCATGTGACAGTGTGGACATGCTGGGTGACGGTGGTGGAGGTGGGGGTGTTGCTGCCACATCTACTGTTTGCGGGGTGGCAGGTGCCACTGTCACTCCAGAGGGGGAGGAAGAAGCGAGACCGCAGCAGAATAGGGAGCAAGAGGAGCCTGAGATCTTTTGAGTTTTCTCAGGTGTGTACTCCACTGAAGCTCATGCTTTGCATTTAGATGCCTGGTCATACATGTGGTGCTCGGGTTTAGAACATTTATGCCTCGCTTCAGACTGTGATTGCACAGCGTGCAAACCACTCGCATCTTGTCGTCAGCACATTGTTTGCAGAACTGCGAAGCCCGGGAACTCCTTGGAACTGGCTTTGGTGGTCTTAGTCTCTGGGTGTGGTGGGCAGTAGCATCCATACTGGGGGACGGCCACTATGCTTTTGCACCCTGCTTCCTCTTTTACTGTGCGTCTGGCACTGTGTGACCACTACCTTTTCCTCCAAACTGCACTCGTCACACGCATGATCTTGATTCCATAGGACCAAATAATCCTCCACATCATCTTCCACCCACTCTTCATCCCTGCCCTCCATGCCGTTCCACACACGGCAGAAATCCGCAGCAGTCGGCACATGTGTTTCGTAATGCGGTGCAGTGGTCCACCCATATCCACATCCTGAAAAATAAGTGAAACTGAGTGTATAATCAAGTGGTACTGCGCTCATAAATAAATAGAACAAGTTATAGTGAGGGAGAACAGGGTTTTAGCGATATCCTATCTGCAGAAATGCACACAGGTCTGCAGTGTAATTATATCTCATACAAACAGTGTACCTGTGTGTACATTGGTTCAGTCCTGCAGTCCGCCATAGTCGCGTCCTTGCCAGAATCTGGGATAGTAGATATCGCAAGTCCCAAGGTCCAAATGGTATCTGGAAGCTGAATTCACTTAGATGGCGTGCTGCTTGGCGCCCGGCCAGTGGCGTAATGCAGCACGCAGGTAGGAGTAGGGCAGAATTTTGCGCTCACTAGGAGCAGCGAGTGATGTCACTTCCGTGGTTACCGCTAACCACAGGTGCCAGAATATTGCCTCCAACACGTTCGAACAGACGCAGTTCTTCATCAGGGAGTGTTACATGGCTACTAACGCTGTTTCTACTTATGTGCTTACTGCAAGGTGTTGAATGATTAAATTATCTCCTCCTATACCTACGATGTTCCGGACCTTCAGTACCACTATCATTCAAATGCAAATAACTCTATTTCTGCATTTAAACCGTTTGGTATTAACAAATCCATGTTAAATATCCATTTGGCTTCTACCCGCGACATTTTGTTTTTGAAATCCGCACCCTTTTATTTTTCTTTATTATTTCTATTCCATAAAAACTGGAACCGGCAAATGTACCTTTATGTTTAAATTTGTAATGACGGGACAGTGGATGACCCTAATAATCCCGCTCTATATTATTGTATGTTCCATTATTCGTTTTTGAGAGGTCCTTTTATACGGCCAATATAGATCTTTTTGCAGGGGCATGTTATTATGTATATTACCCTCTTACTATTACAGGTTATAAGGTGTTTTATAATATACTTATAAGACTCATTCATATTCATTATTTGTTTTTTGATTTTTTTGGCATAGGATTTTTACAACCTCTGCAGGTTCCGCATGGATAACTAATTGGTTTATTTCTATTTTTGTTGTATCAGTTTTGTTTTATCATATCCCTTGTACTCAAATCTTCTCTGTAGAAACTCTGCCTCCCTTTCATATTCATTCATTTCCGTTCAATTTCTTTTGATTCTCAAGAATTTACTTCTTGGTATGTTTTCTAGCCACCTTGGTAGGTGGCAGCTCTCCATGGCAATAAAGCTGTTGGCATCAGTAGGTTTATTATATGTCTTGGTTAATAATTTATTCCCCTCCGCATAAATAGTTAAATCTAAAAATATATTTCCTTATTGCTATATGTGGACACGAACTCCAGATAAAATTCATTTACATTGATTTCTTTTAAAAATTCTAATAATTTTATCCCCCAACCCATATAAACAGTATACCATCGATAAAACGCCGCCAGAGGACGAGACGCACCCGGGGTCCACCGTCGGGGTAGATATACTGCTTCTCCCACCAACCGACATATAGATTTTCGAACCCCGGTGCGAATCTCGTCCCCATCGCGGTCCCCCATGTCTGGAGGTAGCAATTTTCATCTTATAAAAAAAAAAAAAAATTGTTAAAATAAACATGATGCACTCCCCAAGTAGTTTATTTGGGCTTCTGGCATGTTCCCTCTGGTTCTCATGAAGTGTTTAACCACATTAACCCCTTTGTTGTTCTTTATCACGGTTTAAAGTGATTTTACATATTATGTAGCCTTCTTTCCATTCTATGTTATTGATAATTTGTAACGTGTGTTTAGTGTCCTTTAAATATGTCGGGAGCACCTGTACATATGGTTGTAGTTGCTGATCAACGCACCTTGAGAGTCAACTTGTCAGGCAATCTATCCCGACACGATCGATCTCCCGATGGTTTTTGAGTATCTTTGTGAATTTTAGGGTTATGGTATAGTACTGTGGTTCTCGGATGTTAGTTATTAATGAAAGAGGCCTCTTTTTATTAAGGATACCCTGGTCTCTACCTATTTTGACCAGGTTCTTAAGCTGTTTTTTGAACGTTTCTGTAGGGTCACTTTTTAGTTTTTGTATGTCCTATTGTCACTCAGGATATTTTTTGCTTCCTTATGATAGTCTTCAGTATTCATAATGACTATACCTCCGCCTTTATCAGCCAGACGAATAATGATGGAATGGTTATCTTGCATTGTGGTAATGGCATTCTTTTCCTCTTTGGTGATATTATTCAGATATTGAGTATTTTTGGCTGGCAGATTTTTCTTATGTCTCTGGTCACTAGATTTATGAAGCTATTGAAGGCAGAGGAATATTCTTGTAATGGGTTATACCTAGATTTTGGTTTTAGATCTGTATGTTTAAATGTATCTATAGGTTCCTCCTCTGTCTGATGTTCTTAAGCTTTATTCTTATATTTAGATGTTACCTCTTTTTTATTTCTTTTTCTCACGAAATATTTCTTTAACACTAATTTCCTCATAAACCTTCTAATCCCTATAAAGGCCTGAAATTGATTTAAATATGTAGTAGGAGAAAACTTTAAACCATTTTTCAAGATTCTTTCCTCACCCCCTGTTAGTACATGATTTCTAAGATTCTATATTTTTTGCCCCAAGTTTTCATCTACAGCAGTTTCCCCTATTGGTTGTTTCTTCTTTGTTTTGGAGAATTTCCTCCCTCTACATTCCCTTTTTTGTTTCCTAATTTTCGGATCTGAAAAAAGTCCTGTTTGACAGTTTTCCTAATGCTGCTCTTCTTTTTAGTGATTAGATCAGGGTTTTCGCTGGTCAATTCTTCCTCTGTATTTAATAGTGTGTCCCTTTTTTTTCTCCGTTCTGGACATAATTTTTTCCTATTTTGACAGCTGCACTGTGAGTTTTCCCCATAGAATTTTTTTCTACAATCCGATTTGTTTCCCATTTTTTCAATGTTGCCATTGTTACTATTCTCTTTTTTCTCCAAAGGTTCCCGGTCTCCTATTTCACACATGTCTGAGTCCTCTATCCCTTCATCTATAATTTGGCTAAGGGGACTATATCTGTTTCCTTCTAGGATATTTGTATTGTGTATTAGTTCCTCTGTGACTGCTGGATGAGCTATAGTCACCGTGGCACTTGGCCCCTCATTCTCTGAGTTGTAATGTGTAGAAAATGACAGTTCCTGAGTACTCAGCATTTGTGTTGGCAGTTCATCTATGGTCTCTAGGGAGTTTAAATCTTCCGGTGTTTCATTCTCAAAAGATATGCATAGGCAATGAGTCCCTATTACATTTTCACATTTTTTTCTCTTTTATTTCTTTTTCTTTTTTATATAATCTCATCCTTATATTTTCTACCAGGGGTTTTATACTGGGGTCATCTTTTCATGGTCTAATTTTTTCAAAGGATTTGCATATTTCTTTGCTTATGGTCATCAATCTTTGTCTTCTTTTGTGAACGATGAAGATAATTGCTCTTCTTGAGAAATCATGGAACATATGGTTCCATTCCGTAATTATATCCTTATCTCCCATATCTCCTGATAGTCTTTTCTCTACTTTTAGACCTTTTGGGAAGATGTTCCATTCTATAAATTTCTCCAATGTCATGATTTCCCATAAACCTTTTCATTCTGTATAAAGCATATCCTCTAAATCACGCAGGGTATTCCTGATAAAGGGAAAATTAGTATCTATATTATTATTGGTGTTGGATTCATTGAAATAATGTGTCCCAAAGATAGATTGTACTCTCTAGATTCTTTCTTTTCTATCCCACCACAGTTCCACCATATTGCTGTAAGTAGGAGTAAATTTAGTGGTAGTACACTAGCTGGCTGCTCACTTAGAAGCTTGCGGTTATTATCGCGACAAACATGCTGTATAAGAAGTGCTTCTGTGGCGCTCCAGTGTGCTCCACTCTTATCGCAAGGCCTGCTGCAATGGAAAAGAGAAACTGAATGTATAATCAAATGGTACTGCGCTCATAAGTACATATAACAAGTTATAGTGAGTCACGGAGGCATTAATACACAATGCGAATATCCTAGAAGGAAACAGATATAGTCCCCTTAGCCAAATTATAGACAAAGAGATTGAGGACTCAGATATGGGTGAAATAGGAGACCAGGAACCTTTGGAGAAAAAGAGAATAGTAACAATGGCAACATTGAAAAAGGGGAAAAAATCGGATTGTAGAAAAAAATTCTATGGGGAAAACTCAGTGCAGCTGTCAAAATAGGAAAAAATTATGTCCAGAATGGAAAACAAAAAGGGACACACTATTAGATACAGAGGAAGAATTGACCAGCGAAAACCCTGATCTAATCACTAAAAAGAAGGGCAACATTAGGAAAACTGTCAAACAGGATTTTTTCAGATCCGAAAATCAGGAAACAAAAAGGGAATGTAGAGGGAAATTCTCCAAAAATAAAGAAGAAACAACCAATAGGGAAACTGCTGTAGATGAAAACTTGGGGCAAAAATATAGAATCTTAGCAATCATGTAACAGGGGGTGAGGAAAGAATCTTGAAAAAGGGTTTAAAGTTTGCTCCTACTACATATTTAAATAAATTTCCGGCGTTTATAGGGATTAGAAGGTTCATGAGGAAATTGGCGTTAAATAAATATTTTGTGAATATTGCTCTGCCTTCAATAGCTTCAAGAATCTAGCAAAGACATAAGAAAAATCCGCCAGCCAAAAATACTCAATATCTGAATAATATCACCAAAGAGCAAAGAATGCCATTACTACAATGCAAGATAACCATTCCATCTTTATTCGTCCGTCTGATAAAGGCGGAGGTTTAGTCATTATAAATACTGAAGACTATCATAAGAAGCAAAAAATATCCTGAGTGACAATTCGACATACAAAAACTAAAAAGTGACCCTACAGAAACGTTCAAAAAACAGCTTAAGAACCTGGTCAAAATAGGTAGTGACCAGGGTATCCTTAATAAAAAGAGGCCTCTTTCATTAATAATGAACATCCGAGAACCGCAGTACTATACCATAACCCGAAAATTCACAAAGATACTCAAAAATCACCGGGAGATCGATCGTGTCGGGATAGATTGCCTGACAAGTTCACTCTCAAGGTAAGTTGATCAGCAACTACAACCATATTTACAGGTGCTCCCAACATATTTAAAGGACACTAAACACACGTTACAAATTATCAATAACATAGAATGGAAAGAAGGCTACATAATAGGTAAAATCACTTTACACCGTGATAGAGAACAACAAAGGGGTTAATGTGGTTAAACATTTCATGAGAACCGGAGGGACATGCCAGAAGCCCAAATAAACAACTTGGGGAGTGTATCATGTTTATTTTAACAAAAATTTTTTTATATTCTGAATATTTTTACCTCCAGACATGGGGGACCGCTATGGGGACGAGATTCGCACTGGGGTTCGCAAATCTATATGTCGGTTGGTGGGAGAAGGAGTATATCCACCCCGACGGCGTACTCCGGGCGGGTCTCGTCCTCTGGTGGCGTTTTATCGATGATATACTGTTTATATGGGATGGGGAAATACAATTATTAGAATTTTTAAAAGAAATCAATAAAAATGAATTTTACCTGGAGTTCGTGTCCACATATAGCAATAAGGAAATACATTTTTAGATTTAACTATTTATGCGGAGGGAATAAATTATTAACCAAGACCTATAATAAACCTACTGATGCCAACAGCTTTATTGCCATGGAGAGCTGCCACCTACCAAGGTGGCTAGAAAACATACCAGAAGTAAATTCTTGAGAATCAAAAGAAATTGAACGGAAATAAATGAACAGTGAGCAAAAAGACAGAAGAAAGGGGAGGGGAGGGGTTTATCCATGCGGAACCTGCAGAGGTTGTAAAAAATCCTATGACAAAAAAAAATCAAAAAACAAATAATGAATATGAATGAGTCTTATAAGTGCAATATAAAACACCTTATAACCTGTAATAATAAGGGGTAATATACATAATAACATGCCCTGCAAAAGACCTATATTGGCCGTACAAAAGGACCTCTCAAAAAACGAATAGGGGAACATATATATAATATAGAGAGGGACTATTAGGGTCATCCACTGTCCCGTCATTACAAATTGAAGCATAAAGGTACATTTGCTGGTTCCAGTTTTTATGGAATAGAAATAATAAATAAAAATAAAAGGGGTGGTGATTTCATTAAAGAAATGTCGCGGGTAGAAGCAAAATGGATATTTAACATGGATTCGTTAATAACCAAACGATTTAAATGCAAAAATAGAGTTATTTGCATTTGAATGATAGTGGTACTGAAGGCCAGGAACATCGTAGTTATAGGAGGAGTTAATTTAAACATTCAACACCTGGCAGTGAGCTCATAAATAGACACAGCGTTAGTAGCCATGTAACACTTCCTGATGAAGATCAGCGTCTGTTCGAAACGTGTTAAAGGCAATATTCTGGCACCTGTGGTTAGCGGTAACCACAGAAGTGACGTCACTCGCTGCTCCTAGTGAGCGCAAAATTCTGCTCTACTCCTACCTGCGTGCAGCATCACGCCACTGGCCGGGCGCCAAGCAGCACGCCATCTAAGCGAATTCAGCTTCCAGATACCATTTGGACCTTGGGACTTGTGATATCTACTATCCCAGATTCCGGCAAAGACGTGACTACTGCGGACTGCAGGACTGAACCAATGTACACATAGGTACACTGTTTGTATGTGATATAATTACACTGCAGACCTGTGTACATTTCGGTAGATAGGATATCGCTTAAACCCCGTTCTCCCTTACTATAACTTGTTCTATGTACTTATGAGCGCAGTACCACTTGATTATACATTCAGTTTCGGCTTTTCCATTGCAGCAGGCATTGCGGTCCTGCTGCGGTACCGCTGCCAACTAAGAGTGGAGCACACTGAGCGCCACAGAAGCACTTCTTATACAGCTGAAACATAAGTGGTTGGGCATCAGTAAACTCAATCTCTTCCAATTCTGGGGCAGGGCTAGGTGGATGGCCCATGGAAACCCCCAGCAGAGTTATCAAAAGCATAGGAGACTGCTGCATGACTTGGGGTTCAGACTGCTTGCCTAATTTGCACGGGGGTCAGGTGAAAGACAGATGCACATGGTGCCAACTCTGCGGTTTCAGCAGGGGACCGGGTGGGAGAAAATGTGAAGGAACTGGAGACTCTGTCAGCCACCCAATCTACTACCGCCTCTACTTGTTCTAGCCACACCATTCGTACACCGGTATTTGGGCCTCCAAAATGACACTGAACGTCCTGTCGCCTACGTGCACCTGAGGAAGGTGTTTCATTTGGGTGTGTAGCTGGCACAGTTCGACCACGTCCTCTCCCTGCAACAGGAACTCCACCAGCAACAGCAGCACCATGACCAGAGTCATGTCTGTTATTTGATGCTCTCCTCATTCTTTGAGGTCACCCACCAAACTAACAGACAGATTAACTATATTAATTTCCCTGTTACGTATGCAGTGCAGGTGTACCTCACAACAAAAATGGGAATATGTCACCCACCGAACTAACAGACGGATTAGCTATATTAATTTTCCTGTTACATGTGCAGTGCAGGTGTAACACACACCAAAAATGGGTATATGTCACCCACCGAACTAATAGATGGATTAACTATATTAATTAATCTGTCATGTATGCAGTCCAGGTGTACCTCACACCAAAAAGGGAATATGTCACCCACAGATGGATTAACTATACAAATTTCCCTGTCACATATGCAGTGCACATATATCTCACACCAAAAATGGGTGTATGTCACCGGCCAAACTAACAGTCAGATTAACTATAATAATTTCCCATTCAAATATAAAGTGCATGTGTATCTGACACCAAAACTGGGTATATGTCACTCAACGAACTAATAGACGGATTAACTATATTAATTTCTCTGTCAGTTATGCAGTGCCGGTGTACCTCACACCAAAAATGGGAATATATCACCCTCCGAACTAACAGACAGATTAACTATATAAATTTCCCTGTCATATATGCAGTGCACATGTATTGCACACCAAAAATGGGTATATGTCACCCACTGAACTAACAGACAGATTAAAGGGGTTGTCTCATCATGGACAATGGGGCATATCGCTAGGCTATTCCCCATTGTCTTATAGGTGTGGGTCCCACCTCTGGGACACGCACCTATATCAAAAATTGAGCCCTGCAAGTGAAGGAGGACGCACTGCGCATATGCAGCCGCCATCCATTCATTTTCTATGGGGCCGGTGAAAATAGCTATGGGGCCGGTGACACATAGAAATGAATGGGAGTGAGGGCCTTGCAAGCGCAGTATGCTCCTATTCACTTCTATGGGGAGCCGGCTTGGTGGTGGTCGGACCAGAGTCCTACAGCCACCACCTTGCGGGGCTCCGTTCACGATGTAGGTGCGAGTCCTAGCAGTGGGACCCGCACCTATAAGACAATGGGGGCATATCCTAACGATATACCCCCATTGTCCATGATGAGACAACTCCTTTATCTATATTAATTTCCCTTTCACATATGCAGTGCACGTGTATCTCACACCAAAAATGGATATATGTCGCCCATCAAACTACCAGCCAGATTAATTATTATATTTCTGTGTCAGGGGTACAAAGATGGTGCATTGCATCCACAAAAAATCGCTATAGGTCACCCACATAATTAACAGCCAGATTTATCATTATATTTCTGTGTTAGGGGTGCAAAGCTGGTGTATTGCAGCGACAAAAATCATTATAGGTCACCCACAAAACAAATAGCCAGATTCCTAACACTCTCCCTTGCTTCAGCTGCTTCCTGTCCCTGCACTACTCAGAGATGATGGGCGGTGCTACATGTGATCCATCTTGTATAGAGGCTGGGTCACATGATGCACCGACCTATCACAGCCATGCCAATACTAGGCATGGCTGTGATGGCTTCTAAGTGCCCACAGCTTAAAAGCTTGTTGATTGACTGCCCTGCAGCCTTTCAAAAGCTTTATTAAATGACTAAACTTCGAACCTGAACTTTTCCAGTAAAGTTCAGGTTCGGACTCGCAAAGTTTAATATGGACCCGAACTTTACAGTTCGGGTTCGCTCAACACTACTTACTAATGTGTTGTGATTGTCTCGGGCTTGATTAATTTTTTCATGACACTATAGTAAAAATGACGGCTTCTCTGGTGGCTGGGCCCATGGTTGGTGCCTGGGCCTTTGGGAGTGTGCACAAGCAAGCATGTGCAGAAGCTTCCATCCTGGCCACATCATGTCTGTGCTGCAGTGTTGGCTGTAACTTCAGTTTATATTGTGATGGAAAAGTGAATCCAGCCGCAAAAGAGACAATATGGACAATCACAATACATTAGTAAGTGCTTTTTATTAACTTTATCTATATGATAAATACAATTTGCTGCAGTGAGACAACTCCTTTAAGTGATAACAGGGCAAGGTGCTGTATTCTTTATTCCACAGAAGGATGCTCAATCTACTGGCTCACGCAGTTCTGTCGCTGCGCAAGCCAAATAATTTTCTAACTGCTCTTTTGAGAAACCCACTTGACCTGGGAAATGAATAAATGGGTAATACTGGTAGCAGAGTTATCTGACCATTACACTTGCAGCTGCTTGTGATTTTAGCAACCAGATAAAGTTAAAAATCAGCTATAGTGATCTGTCCCTCAAAGGGACATGCATACCAGTTTGCTCCTTGTGAGTTATGTATATTTTTAGAGATGAGCAAGTTTTTTCAAAAATTCGATTCGATCCAAAATTATTTGTGGCTAAGGGTCCATTCACACGTCTGTAAGTGGTTTGCAGTCTGTAAATTGCGGATCCGATAAAACATGGACACCCGGCCATGTGCGTTCCGCATTTTGCGGACCGCACATGACCGTCAATTTACATAGAAATGCCTTTTCTTGTCCATGTCTGCGGACAAGAATAGGACATATTCTATCTTTTTGCAGAACGGAAGTGTGGATGCGGAACGGAAGTGTGTGCTGTACACATCTTTTCCGGCACCATTGGAAATTAATGGGTCCAGATCCATTCCGTAACGTTGCAGAACGGATCTGGATCAATTTTATGGACATGTAAATGGACCCTAATCGTGTTAAAAATGGCTAATTCCTGGCTGCATAGAGACTTTATAGCGGAGTACAACACTGTGCCATGCAGTAACACGCATAGGGAGTCTGCTGTTGTAGTAAAACAATACTGTGAGTCAGTATGACATGCAGATGACAGGCATCGCTCTTAGAATCACTGCACACTTCACTTATTTGGGCAGTTATGGTCGAGAGGGTCAGCAGTAAGTTTGTGTTGACGTCACTGATTATTTTGCCCAGAGATGACACGTGAATGGAATATTTGCATATCTTCTGTGTTTTGTACCCACTCCTACTTTTGGCTACCAAATCATATGCCAATTCTGATGCAAAATAGGGATCATGTCATGCAAGCCTTACAACTGTTACATAGACAGGATCCATTGTGCGACTTATTTTTCCTTACCTATGGAGGGTGGAATTCCAACGGGTGGAAACATCGCATATCAGCCTATGTTGGTGGATGTCGTTCTGCCGCTGCAACTTAAGGAGGGTGTGCTTTGCATTGTACGAGTGGCTGAAATGCATGCAAAGTTTCCTGGCCATTTTTCGGATGTCTTGCAGATGGGTGGAAGACTTCAGGAACTGCTTGACAACCAGATTGAACACGTGTGCCATGCAGGGCGCATGGCTCAGCCCTCCTGACGCAGCGCCGACACCATGTTCTTCCTGTTGTCGGTCACCATGGTTCTGATTTTGAGTTGTCGCAGAGAAAGCCAGGATTCAATTTCTTGATGAAGGACATGGAGCAGTTCCTCCTCTGTGTGATTCCGTTCACACAGGCAAAAAGGTGCAGAACAGCTGGAGGGGCACTTCAAATCATCCATGCAGTGGAGGCTAAAGACACAATGGAGAATGAGGAGGCAGAGGCGTACATTGTAGAAGGATGAACAGCGTGAGAACGTGGAGGTGTAAGCGACGTCACCTTACCAAGTTGCTGGTGTGGCATTGCAGGAACCACATTCACCCAGTGGGCCATAAAGGACCTCTATTTTCCCTGACAGTAGTTACAGCTCCACATGTCAGCGCTGCCATGCGCTTTGGTAAACACCGACAGGCTCAAGGACTGGCCCACCTTCTGTTCTACATATGTGTGCAGGGCTGGTATTGCCTTTTGCCAAAGAAATGACAACTTGGGACTCTTCACCTCGGCTCGGCACAAACCATCAGTTCTATGAAAGGTGTAGAGTCCACCACTTGGAAAAGGAGCGATTGCTGCACCAGCAACTTGGCCAGAAGCACATTCAGCTTCTGCGCTGTTGGATGAGTGCACGTATACTGTTGTCTCTTGGCAATCGCTTTGGTGATCGATTGCTGACGGAATGACTGAAGAGGAGTAGGAGGAGGACCAAGAGCATCAGGACCAGTAGATGATGGGAAGGACAGACAGCAATTTTTGGCTGAGGTGGTGGAGCCATGATTGCCTGAAAACGTGTGCGTGCCACTGGGTGATGCAGCGGTTGTTGGGGTAGGCTGAAGCACCACATCGGAGCTACGGTTCTCCCAGGCCACTTTATGGTGATGCTGCATATGTTGACTCAGGGCCATGGTGCCAACATTGGCACCCTGGCCACGCTTCATCTTCTGCCCACAGATTCTACAAATGGCCATGTTCCCCTCCTCCAGCAGCTTAACAAAAAAAGGACACATCGCCGAGTAGGTGATTTTACCTCCACCAACACTCCGCACTGACTGACTGCTACCGCCGCTGCTTTAGTGAACCCCTGCACCACTACTTTCCGGGCAGTTCGGCTCCCACGAAGCGGGTGGTCTTCTCTGGGCACGTTTGGCTCCCGACCTCCCATTTAGTGGCGTATCGCCAGTGGCGGCAGACCACATGATTGCTATGGGGCCTGTGAGGTTGTGGGGCACGGCAGGGTAGAATGTCCCCGCCCTCTCACTTTCTAGTCTTACGGCTTTTAGGCCAGCTTACACAGCAGCAGAGGGATGGAGCATAAGTGATGTAATAAGGAGGGGGGGATTGTGGGGAGGCGGTGTCAGCTCTCAATGGGGTGCCAGAAGCAATGAGCGCTTCCATCAATACAGATGGAAGCGCTCATTGCTGGAGCACAGATAGCTGGGTCCTGTCACTCACCGCTCAGCTCCCCGCACTCCTTCCTTCCTTCAGGCCGGCGGCGCTCTGAATGGTGAAGCATGAAGACTTCCATTCAACCTTCAGACACAGGTCACGCTGCCATCATGTGTGGGCAGAGCCTACAGCCGGGAAATCTGCATAAGCTCCACTCACACAGTGCTGCAGAGCGATCTGTGTCTGCAGGGAAGAAAGGTATGTGAGCTTCAGGACAAGTTCAGTAGTTACTGTGGTTTTTTTTTAAATACAGAGGGGGCACAGGAGACTTAATTAGTATGGAGGGAGCACAGAAGACTTTATTACTATGGATGGGCACAGTGGACTTTATTACTATGGAGGGGGCACAAAGGACTTTATTACTTTAGAGGGGGCACAGAGGGCATTACTACTATGGGGAGGCACAGAGGACTTTAATAATGTGAAGGGGGAGCAAAGGGCATTTCTACTATGGAGGGGGCACAGAGCCAAAGGGCATTACTACAATGAAGGGGGCACAGAGGGCATTATTACTGTGAAGTGGGCACAGTGGGCACTATTACTTTGAAGGGGGCACAGTGGGCATTATTACTGTGAAGGGGGAACAATGGGGATTTATACTATGGAGGGGGCACAGAGGGCATTACTAGCACAGTGGGCATTACTGCTATTTAGGGGGCACAATGGGCATTATTACTGTGAACGGGGCACTATGGGCATTATTACTATAAAGAGGGCACAATGGGGATTATTACTATGAAGGGGACACTATGGGTATTATTACTGTGAAGGAGGCACAATGAGGATCATTACTGTGAAGGGGGCAAAATGGGGATTACTACTGTGAAGGGGTCACAAAGAGGGTATTACAACTGTGAAAGGGGCACAGAGAGGGCATAACTACTATGAGGGGGGCACAATGTGAGTGGCTGACTGTACACACACACCCACTGATCTATGTATACACATAGATTTGTCTATGGGGGACATTCTGTGTCTGTTGGAGGGTTGCTGCTATTAGAGCCATACAGCAAACCTCTTCCCCCATGTATGTATATATATATATATATATATATATATTATATTAAGTGCACTAATTGTACTTTATATCTGGGTTCTGAGATTCGCTATGGGCCCCTCGATTTCTATGTATGCCCCTACTCCCACTGCTGCCACCCTGCTGACTCTTGGCCATGCTAGCGACTTGCTGGCTCGGCCTCTGCCTAACGGGCAAGCTGTCCCCCTCTTCTCCCGATGATGACGAAGCCCCTAATTCACCCGGATCCCAAGTGCAATCAGCTACATCAGCATCATAGAGTACTGTCTGCACGTAACTGATGTCCTTCTCAACGTTCTCTGGGTCGTCTATCACTCGCTACCAGCTCCCACGCCACTCTCCCCATCACTACTTGCCTGCCTACCGGAGGAAGTGGCGGATGTCTCCTCCACATCTTGGCTGGCCAGTAGTTGCTGACTGTCCTCTAGTAGCTCGTCCTCGCTGTATAGTGGAGCTGAGCCCACAGCATATAATACTTCTCTGGCTGAGGGAACAGAAAAGGACAGAGGCAGGTTAAGGACAGGTGAGGGCACAAGACCTGCTCCCGGGCCATGCCAACTAAGGGTTGTGTCTGACAAACCCACCAACTGTTGGCTGGGGGTGTCTGATATCACTTTGGATGAAGTGGATGACCGCATCAACCATTCAAAAACTGTTGGGTTACTGGTCAAGACACAACCGTTAGATGACACCGGGAGCTCAGGCCTCTCGCTGTGACTCCTGCTGCCACGCCCCTTACTCTGCTGCGACTGTGCCTGCGCAAGAAACATTTAGGCCTCTGCCACTCCCTGTGCAGGGCCTGGCACTTATCTGTCTGACATACTGTTAGATCAAATAAATAAAAAGCAAATTAAAACAACCCAAAAGTCTGTAATGTTCTCACTTTGCCACACAACGGCTATTAAGCCCTTTTTTCCTCACTTATACATGCCAAAAAGGGCTTTAGAACATGTAACTGCACCGCTGAATGGCAAATAGGCCCTTATTTTTTTCCACTTATACACTCCTCAAAAGGCATTAGAACATATAATTGAACCGCTGAACGGCAAATATATATTTTTGCAACTAACACACGCCAAAAAGGGCTTTAGAACATATAACTGCACCGCTGAACAGCAAATATATATATTTTTGCCACTAAAACAAACCAAAAATGGCTTTTGAACATATAACTGCACCGTTAAAGGCAAATATATATATTTTTGCCACTAAAACACGCCAAAAAAGCTATCAAACATATAACTGCACCCCTGAATGGCAAATATATATTTTTTTGCAACTAATACATACATAGTAACATAGTATATAAGACCGAAAAAAGACATTTGTCTATCCAGTTCGGCCTGTTTCCTACAAGTTGATCCAGAGGAAGGCAAAAAACCCCTGTGAGGCAGAAGCCAATTTTCCCCACTTAAATACACGCCAATAAGCGCTGTAATTTTCTCACTTCACAACACAATGGCAAATACTTTTTTTTTTCTTCCACTAATACACGCCAAAAAGGGCATTAGAACATATAACTGCACTGCTGAATGGCAAATAGGCCCTTATTTTTTTTCCACTTATACACGCCACTTTAGAAAAGGCATGCCCTCCAGCTGTTGCAAAGCTACAACTGCCATCTGTCACGGTAGGTGAGGGAAGGGAAGAACACCAAAAAGCAACAACAGACTAGGCCCCAAAGCTATGGAACAAGGAAAGGTCACCACCTGACAATCCCTGAGCCTTTCCCTGACTGCTAATAACAGGAACAGTTCCTGAAGTTGGAAGTGTTCATGCGCTGGAACCTAGGCCTAGCTGAAAGTGTAACAAACCCTCAGTTAGTGATATGGAGATTAGCCAACCAGTTCCTTCCACCGTTGAAGGAAGCAGAATCTCGCTGAGGCCTAGTCAGAAGGCACACAAACCAAGGGAAGGAAGGAAAACTTATCTTTAGACGAACAGGGAGCAGGAGATCCACCAAACACTTGCAGAGAGCACAAGGAGGAAATATAACCCGCACTGGCTGCAGGGAGATGCAGGAATAAATAGAGCCACAGAATAGCTAATGAGTAGAACCTGAGGAGAGGTGGGATTCTGCCCAAATGAAAACACAGAAGGGGAAAATAGAAAGATCTGTCGGATAAATTCCCGTGCAGCAAGTCTGTCAGATCTTCTCAGTAGTGTTGAGCGCGAATATTCGAATAGCAAATTTTTTTAGCGAATATCGGCACTTCGCTAATTCGCGAATATTTTGAATATAGCGCTGTAAATTCACTATTTCGAATATTCATTTTTATTATTTTTTTTTGTTATATATTTTTTTCCCACTTCCCAAAAGTAGTTCTTACCTGTCCTGAGGATTCCTGGCTTCCTGGCTGCTCCAGTCAGTGCCCGTTGCCGCTTCTGCCGACTTCCGTGCTCATGGAGCATCCCCATCACCATGGGATCGTCTCCATACTAAAATGTACTGTCGGATTTGAGAATTACGTTGAAATCGCAATGCGATTAATTCAAGTTATATTAATCGCATTGCGATTACAACTTAGCTATCTTACGTATTAGGCTAGAATTAACGAATATGGAATATAGCAGCAGTGCTAAGTAGAAATCGCAATGCGATTACTCCAAGTTATATTAATCACATTGCGATTTCAAATAGCACTGCTCTATTCCATATTCGCTAACTTCGTTAATTCTAGCAAGCTGACCCATTATAAACTCAGCTCTAAGTTGAAATCGCAATGCGATTAATATAACTTGAAGTATGTGCATTGCGATTTCTACTTAGCACTGCTGCTATATTCCATATTTGTTAATTCTAGCCTAATATGTAAGATAGCAGTGCTAAGTTGTAATCGCAATGCGATTAATATAACTTGAATTAATCGCATTGCGATTTCAACAGACATGGTTTACTATAGTTGCTAAAACGAAGATGGAGAATACTTTGTTATCTTCGTTTTGAGGAATATGACGAATACATTCGTCATATTCGCTAATTCTACCAAGCCAACCATAGTAAACCAGGTCTAAGTAGAAATCGCAATGCGATCAATTCAAGTTATATTAATCGATTTCAACGTAATTCTCAAATCCGACAGTACATTTTAGTATGGAGACGTTCCCATGGTGATGGGGACGCTCTATGAGTATGGTTGGCTTGGTAGAATTAGCGAATATGACGAATGTATTCGTCATATTCCTCAAAACGAAGATAACGAGTATTCTCCATCTTCGTTTTAGCTACCTATTCGTCAACTCGCTAATTCTAGCAATCAAATAGGAAGGTTGACTATAGAGACAGCTGTGTTTAATTCGCTATGCGATTATATTATTACTTTTTTTAATAAATAGAATAATTATAATAATTTTCAAGTATTATAATTATTCTATTTATTTTTAAAAAAGCAAAGTAATATAAGCGTAATTAAACACAGATGTCTCTATAGTCAACCTTCCTATTTGATTGCTAGAATTAGCGAAGTTGACGAATAGGTAGCTAAAACGAAGATGGAGAATACTTTGGTATCTTCGTTTTGAGGAATATGACGAATACATTCGTCATATTTGTCATCTTCGCTATAATTATAGATATCAAACCAATAGGAAAGTAGCCTTAAGTTAAAATCACAATACGCGATTATTTAAATCGCAATCAGCTATCATCCTACAGAAGGGCATTGTGGAAGTTATAGTTTTACAACAGCTGGAGGGCCGCAGGTTGAGCATGCCTGCTTTAAAACATATAACTGCACCGCTGAAGGGCAAATAATATGTATTTTTTTCCCACTAATACAAGCCAAAAGGGATTTAGAACATATAACTGCACCGCTGAACGGCAAATAGACTCTTATTTTTTCCACTTATACACACCAAAAATGTTTTCGAACATATAACTGCACTGCTGAACAGCAAATATATATATTTTTTGCCTAATAATTCACGCCAAAAAGGGCTGAAAAAATTTAATTTTGCCTCTAATACAAGCCAAAAAGGGCGGTAATTTTCTCACTTCACCACACAATGGCAAATACTTTTTTTGTGCCACTAATACATGCAAAAAAGACTTTAGAACATATAATTGCACCGCTGAACCGCAAATATATATTTTTTGCAACTATTACTAATACTCTCCAAAAGGGCTTTAGAACATATAACTACACCACTGAACTGCACATAATATATATTAGTTTGCCACTAATACATGCCAAGGGCTTTAGAACATATATCTGCACCACTGAACGAAAAATTAATTAACTTCACCCCGAACGGCAAATATGTATTTTTTGGCTCTAATGTACGCCAAAAGGCTGTATTTTTCTCACTTCACCACACAACTGCAAATACTTTTTGTGCCACAAATACAGGCCAAAAAGGGCTCTATAACATATAACTGCACCTCTGAATGGCAAATAGGCCCTTACTTTTTTCCACTTATACACTAGACAAAAGGCTTTAGATTATATATCTGCACCGCAAAATGGCAAATAATATAAATTTTCTTGCCACTAATACACGCCACAAAAGGCTTTAGAACATATAACTACACTGCTGAACGGCAAATAATATACATTTTTTTGGCACTAATAGATGCCAAAAATGGCTTTAGAACATATAACTGCACCGCTCAACGGCAAATAGGCCCTTATTTGTTTCCACTTATCCACGCCACAAAAGGTTTTAGAACATATAACTACACTGCTGAACGGCAAATAATACATATTTTTTGCCACTAATACACGCCAAAAGGGGCTTTAGATCATATAACTGCACCACTGAACAGCAAATAGGCCCTTATTTTTTTCCACTTATACACACCACAAAAGGCTTTAGAACATATAACTGCACCGCTGAACGTCAAATAATATATAATTTTTGCCACTAATACACACCAAAAGGGCTTTAGAACATACAACTGCACCACTGAACGGCAAATAGGCCCTTTCTTTGTTCACTTATAGAAGCCACAAAAGGCTTTAGAACATATAACTACACCACTGAACAGCAAATCATATATATTTTTGTGCCAATAATACACGCCAAAAATGGCTGTAATTTTCTCACTTCACCACACAATGGCTAATAAACCCTTTTTTCCACACTAATACAAGCCAAAAATGCTTTCGAACATATAACTGCACCGCACAAGGGTAAATAAGACATAGAAATAGTTCCTTCTAATAAACCCTTTTAATGGCTGTATCAAACAGCACTGGCACCTCAATAACAAGAACTGTTTGCTGGAATTACAGAGCTATATAATGGCAATTTGGATCCACAGTCGGTGTTATAGGTTTGTTTCTATTACCCAGGCTGTAAACTCCCCTACTGAACCCTGTTCTGCTTCAATACTGTGAAATGATTCTTCCCTATCCTTTCCCTGAACTTCTATATAGCAAAATAAAAGTTTTAAAGTCTTTTCTACCACTATCCCTAGCTCCTGCTGATGTCTCTCCCTGCACTGTACACTGGAAAATAGCTGAATCCAAGCTGGCTGAGGCTATTTATAGGGCTGTGACATCACAGGGAAAAAAGCTATTCATTACCACGAAGCAAGAGGAAATTCTGAGAAAATCGAATTTTTCCTTAAATTCGAATCAAATTCCACTTTGACAACTTCGATTCTATCATCTCTGTACATTATGTACATTATATAACATGTATATGGATGAGTATGTGAAATGGGTGCATAACAGATTATTGCTTTTTCAACTGCATTTCAACCATCAACCTAGCTCTATTTGATGTGTATGTCCACCTTAACTTCTTCAATGTTCACTATTGAAACCTTGGTTTTCCCCAACATACAGTATGCAATCTTAGGGGCGATTTACACGACCATATTTCTAGGTCCGCATCCGTTCCACAATTTTGCGGAACAGGTGTGGACTACGGATGAGCGAACTTCTGCTTTCAAGTTTGGCGTACAAGATTCGGGTTCAGGTTATCTAAGATAGGTCTACCGCAGACCTATGGTCTGCGGGAGCAGAATCCATAACGGAATTCTTTGATAACCCGAACCTTGTATGTCGAACTTGAAAACAGAAGTTCGCTTAACACTAGTGTGGACCCATTCATTTCAATAGGGCCGCAAAGATGCGGACAGCACAGCGTTTGCTGCCTGCATCTGTTCCGCGACCTACAAAAAGATAAGCATGTGGGCATTCACAAACAAGAATAGGCATTTCTATCATAGGTCTTGCCATAAATACAAATGGCCAGTACCCTTTTTTTGCGGATATACAATTTAAGAGCCACAAAACACGGTCGTGTGAATGGAACCATAGCCTGTGATCTCCTCTTAAAAGAAAAGTACAGGAATTACTAAAAACTAATGGATTTTCACTATGCTTTCAATAATTTATTTTTACTTCATGTTTATTTAAATTTCTAGCATTTTATTTCTACAGTCCAGATGGGCTACTCAATCTACTATGAAAGAAGAACAAAAGGCTTGAAGGAAAAAAATTGTGATCACTATACCTGTTGCATTTTACATATTTTATTTGGTACTCAATGAACATTAAGTTTTATGCTGAGGCTATGGTCTTTAGATATTGAATAAAATCTAGCATTACTAAGTTTGCTCTTGAGTAGGTGGCTGTTGTTGCTATAAGTCATTTTGTGGTTGTTCAGTTTATGCTATGATTTCATGAACGTTGTGCACTTCAAATGAAGCTCAATGATTAAGCTCTATAATATTGCGAGGCTAACAGATGTGGGGGATGAGTCTCAAATGAAAATTAATAATACAGTGCATATGGTAGATACCGGTAATATGAAATCCTGGACATAAATGGGCTTGATAACAGCATATGTACTCAAACATTTTTATGTGAGTGCATTTGTTTTGATTATAAAAATAGTTCATGATAAGCAGATGGTTTCAAAATTGCACGTATATTTCAGAAGTGTCAGTGACAATACAGATTCTTACTTTTCAAGGCGCTTGGTATGACATACATATCTAAATATTTAATATACAATTTCCAGAGGAAACAAATAAACCGGAACAATCTCATTTTAATAGGAGACATTTAGCACCCCATAGAAATATGACTAAGTAGGCAGCAATAATGTCTGCTGTCACATCTAGAAAATGTAAGGTTTTTATGTATCAATATGTATCAACATTTTTGTTTCCAAGATTCCATAAAAATAACTCCACAGGTCAAAGCATCTTAGTGATTGTCATATTCATCTATATGCAGTGGTGTGCCTTCAATGGAGGCAGACCATGCAACTTCTACAGGGCCCAATGGGAGGGGAGGCCATGCTGCCAATCTCCTTCTTCTTTCTCTTCCTAATGTAAAAACACGGCATTTTCGTGCAACCACCAAACAGATGATTATAGTAACTGCATAAATTCCTGGGCACTGAGCTCCCCTAGTAGTGGATGCAGGCAACCAGATTTGTAAAAGAAGGGAAGCAGGAGATGTGTCACCTTATTTAGGCCAGCTGTCTGGTGTGAATACATTGAGAAACATGCTGTTCAGAGTGAGCGCCATATTTTTGAAGCACCTTTTTGTCAGAGAAGTTGGATAAAATGGATGAGGCCTGGTGTAACATTCTAATTACATTTTTTTTTTATGAAAATGTCTTCCACTTAATTAAAAACAAAAACAAAATAATTATTCACCAGAAAGCTGGGACCTTGCACGGCATTGCACGGGAGTGATGGATGCAATTGTACTTGGAAACTCGGTGGGGCCAGGGTTCCATACTGAGGTCTGCCCCTGTCTATATCTATTTGTATTTCCTAATATATTTAATGAAAAGGATACTCCAGCAATTGAAATTATACAATTCTCCAATATAGCGTCTACATCAAGTCCCCATGATTTTTCCCAATAGAATCATATACTGGGGAAATTTAATAAAGGCTGTATACCAGTTTTCTAAAGTATAAAAGGTGCACATTTTGTGCAAGTGGCATTTGCATAAATATTTGACTGTTTTCTATTTCATGACACGAGAATCTCAACACTTTTGTAAAAAAAAAAATGGCAGGTTTTGAGATGGAGGTGAAGGTGGGGGCTCGCACTACTTGACATCTCTCCTTTTCTGGTGCACAGACTACCAAAAGATGTGCCAAATTTATTTGGAGGCTTGCACTTCTTAATAAATTTAGCACATCTTACTCCAGCACAATTCGTATTAAGACTGGTGTAAAGAAATACCACACACTGGGGAGATTCATCAAAACTGGTATAAAGGAAAACTGGGTAAGTTGCCCATGGTAACCAATCATATTACACCTTTCATTTTTCAGAGCTCTTTTGGAAAATGAAAGATGGAATCTGATTGGTTGCTATGGACAACTAAGCCAGTTTTAAGTAACACTAGTTTTGATAAATCTCCCCAACTGTTTCTAAAGTATCTTTAGAGTATCTGTCCTGTTCATGTATTGGAAACACTGGAAACACTGGTTCATGACTTGCTTCAGTTACAGGGGTAGACTTATCAAAACTGGTGTAATGTAGAACTGGCTTAGTTGCCCATTGCAACCAATCAGATTCCATCTTTCATTTTCCAAGAGAGCTCTGAAAAATGAAAGGTGGAATTTGATTGGATGCTCTGGGCAGCTAAGCCAGTTTTCCTTTACATCAGTTTGATAACCCTCCCCTGTGTGCAGATATGAGATCTATATCTTGTAATCACATGACCAGGACAGATTCCATCCAAAGAAACACTAAAGGTACATTTTTGATGTCTGCGACCCAGATCTTGGAAACCATTATGAATTGTTAAATAAAAGAATATTGGAATACTGTCCAACTTTTCAACATACAATCAATAAGCTTTGTTAATAAAACTTTAAAGTGGTTGGCCAACTTTTGTGGGTGATTATGCAACTCCTCCATCCTGGGTAGACCTGCAAGGAGAAGCATACTTACCTGCTCTCCACCGCTGGACATGGCTCTTTTGCTTCCCTGTCTGGCTGTTTCCTCTCTTGGATTCATTGCTCTCAAGATCGGATCTGATGCAGCTGCAGCCAAACAATGGCCACAGTAGTGACCTGCTCCTCTTGTGTCCCATTACTGGTTTATATGACGCAAGGGGAGAAGGTCATCACTGCAGTCAGAAATTGGTTGCAGTAGCATCAAAGCGGATGGAGCTGAGCAGGGCAGCCTGCACCATAGACCAGGTAAGTATACTTCACTGTGCCAGCCTACCCAAACTCAAATATACATAAATGACTTCCCATACCAAAAGGTTGATGTTTGAGGAATAATTTTCTTTTCAAACTAAGTTTAAACACTATGGGGTTTAAACTCCAATGAACAATCCAGTTATCTGTCGTTATGGCATAGGAAGAATAAATTTACATGCCAGTTTGTATGGTCGACAAAAAGAAATATGTCTATCATATTCAACCACTGAAGGAGGCGACTCGAATGAATGGAAGTGGGAGGTTTGTGTTTTAGAACTTTGCGGGGCATTTATCAAGATAGGAGTTCCCAATGTGGCATAAAAGCTTTCATAAATGTCCTCCTTTATTTGTAGGCAATAAACCCTATAAAGTATGAGCTAAGTTGAACTAAAACAAAAATGCTTAATTCTTACATTTACATGTACGTATATTGATATTCTGTCTTTATTGAAGCCATTGAGGTTTTCTGATAAAAGCAGATACTGTGGTAACAATTCCACCGATTTATTGCTCTTATAGTAAAGAGTCTTGTCATGTCTAGTGATGAGCGGCATAGGCAATATTTGAATTCGCAATATTTCGCGAAGTTTTGGCCAAATATTTGCAAATTCGAGAATTCGTCATCTCCAGTCACAATTTACTTGATTTTGAAAATAGGCAAAGTAATATATTCGCGATAAAAATTCACGTTTTAGAATATATCAACACTATAGGGTAGGCAACTTTCCTATTGGTTGCTAGGGATGTTGCTAAGTGCCGATATTCGCGATCAACACCTGTTACGAATACAAATATATAGCACTATATTCTAAATATTCGCAAATTCTTGAAGTGGCGATATTTGCAATTCAAATTTGTGATTCGAATATTCCCGCTCAACACTAGTCATGTCTGGAGAATTAACTTTTTTTTCTCCAGATGGAGATAGATATGGCCCATTATATCTATTCTGAGGACTTTACATGGAGCAATTTAACCATGTTTTATGTACGGCCATTTGTATACCTAAAATAATTATGTTCCTCAAGTTCCTCTCAAGGCTTAAAAGATGTAATTCTTTTAAACTAAGATTCTCATTAAGCATGTGTGCTATCTCTGCTACATCTGAAATTGAACAAAACAATAGCTGATCTTAGGGAGACCAGCTACAGAAAACACTGTGGAGCCTCATTTAAGAGTCTCAACACAGCAATCCAAAGTGCAAAGCTCCCTGGGAAACAGTAATTTGCAAAATAACTGTGGAGCCCCAGCATTGGGTCTACAACACAGTGAAAGCCAGATATCCTCAAAGGAAGGAAAACTGAGCAAAGGGGTGTCCCCATTACAGAGATCACCATCCAAAGAAGATTTTTCACATTTTCGGTCACTGCCACCTATGCAAAGCTGAGGTTTGTACCTGGCAAAAATGGTAATTTTGCACCCAACAATTTAAAAAAAGATTTTTCACATTTCCGGTCCCTGTCACCTATGCAGTGCAGGGTTACTTGACAGCAAAAAATTTGAATATGTCAACCCCTTAACTCCCAGACGGATTAACTATATTATTGTCCCCAGCACATATGCAGCGCAGGCCGCAAAGGTAATTCCTGGCCTTAAAAAATTTGATTTTTCAACCACCCATGAATAACAGGGATTTAAGTGGTATATTTTGGGGTGCAGGACCTCATCATTCTCAACATCATCTTCCACCCAGTCTTCACCCCTACCCTATTTGTCGGTCTGCACACCGCAGAAAGCCACAGCAGTATGCACCTGTGTTTCGTCATCAGAGAAGTGCTGCAGTGGTCTACCCATGTCCTCATCCTCAAACCTAAGTGGTTGGGCAAATGTTTACTCAATCTCTTCCATTTCTGGGGCAGGGATATGGTTATGGCCCTGTAAAACCATGCCAGCAGAGTCATCAAAAAGCATAAGAGACTGCTGCATGACTTGGGGCTCAGACTGCTTGGCTGATTTGCAAGGGGGTGAGGTGAAAGACTGATGGGCATAGACTGCAGGTGCCAAATCTGAGATTTCAACAGTGGGAGACAATGTTAAGGTACTGGAGGCACTGTCAGCCACCCAATCTACTAGCGCCTGTATTTGTTCTGGCCTCACCATTCATAGAGCGGCATTCGGGCCTACCAAATAACGCTGCAGGTTCTGTCACCTACTCACACCTGAGGAAGGTGTTTCACTTGGACCTGTAATCCTCTCCCAGCAACAGCAGCTCCACCAACACCACCATGACCATGCTCACGTCCCTTATTTGATGTTCTCCTCATTATTTGCGTTCATAAACAGAATACATTTCTTTAGGTCACACAACAGTGTAAAGGAGCAATTCAATACAATTACTTCACTATCACCAAAAATTTGATTTTTCAAACCAACAATGTAAAAGCAGAAGTTAACGGTTTAATTTGACTGTCAGAAAAGCAGCATACACCACTAATGTGCTATCTACCACAAAACCAGTGTGTTTGCAACCAACTATGTAAATGTGGAGTTCAAAAGGTTACTTAAAATGACTGAAATACAGGGTAGGGCTCCGATCTGCTATGTAGCACAAAACCAGTTTTTATTGCAACAAACTACAGAAATGTCACTGCTAAATTTTAAAATAGGTTTTTGTGCTTTGTATGCCAAACTGCTCTGTGGAACAACAATACGAGTTTATTTCCACCAAATAAAAGAATTAAGTATGTCACTGCCAAATTTTAAAATAGGTTTTTGTGCGTCATATGCAAAACTGCTCTGTAGAACAACAATACGGGTTTATTTCCCCAAATACACAAATGCTGTATGTCACTGCTAAATTTTAAAATAGGTTTTTCAGCGTTCTATGCAAATCTGCTCTGTGGCACAACAGTACGGGTTTATTAACCCAACTACAGAAATGCAGTTTTTCACCGCAAAATTTTAAAATAGGTTTTTAGCGGTGTATGCAAACATTCTCTGTGGTACGACAGTACGGGTTTATTACAGCAACTACAGAAATGCACTATATCACCGCAAAATTTTAAAATAGGTTTTTCAGCGGTGTATGCAAACATGCTCTGTGGTACGACAGTACGGGTTTATTCCCCCAACTACAGAAATTTTTAAAATAGGTAATGTAGGGAGACTTGACCTGCAAGAAAAAGGAATTTTTCCTCCACTGAGCTACCAAAAATAATTAGACTGATGTCCCTGGCAGGGTGGCACACATGCAGTTCACATGCAGTTTCAAGGACACTGCAGTTGCTAAAATGGCCGCCAACCCCACCTCAGTAACAGATGGATTAAAAATTATTTTGCAGTATCACTGGGCTCAGGGCTGGGTACAAAAAAGTAGCATAGCATGCCCAATAATTGCTGTAGTTTGAAGAGTTAACACCACCAAGTTCAACAGATTTCTTCCTAATCTCTCCCTGAGAGCACCAGCAGCAGCCTGTCCCTACACTAAGAGCAGCAGAGTGATGTGCAGCGCTACGTGACTCCAGCTTAAATAGAGGCTGGGTCACATGCTGCACTTAGTCAATCACAGCCATGCCAATAGTAGGCATGGCTGTGATGGCTCTTAGGGCAAAGTAGTGAAACGCTTGTTTATTGACTGCCTGCAGCCTTTCAAAAGCGGGAATAAATCGCTGAACAGCGAACCCGAACTTTTACGTAAATGTGCGAAAAACCGTAATGTTCGGTACGAACTCGAACTTCACAGTTCGGGTTCGCTCAACCCTAGTTATGTTCATAAATTGAAGTAAATTTGGCTTAGAGTGCAATTTGGTTATTTAAAACTCTTTATGGCAGAATTAGCAAGCACTATAGTAAAGGAAACTATTTGAGGTAATACATTATGCCAGCCTCTGAAATTGCAGGTTGATCATTATCTGAAATAGGCAAAGATGCTTTAAGAACATAATAAATTAGGCTAATGATAGCAGTATGTTGTGCACAATTAACTTAGCCTGTTATTTCTATGATATATATTTACTGAACACATTAAATGGAACCTGTCAGCCTATTTATGCTGCTCTCACCAAAGGCAGTATTATATTCTAACATAATTCCTCATTACAATAATTACAATACCTTCTACGGTCAAATGCTTCAGAAACAGTTTTAAAAGAGCCAGATACAAGGAGAAGTATTAGCTGGATGGCTCCCCACTGACTTCTTCTTGCCTGACTCACATTCATTGATTGGTAGGTCTTTGCTGTCATTGAGAATTACAGGAGCAGCCAGTTGGGTGCCCAAACACCTGCCTCTGAGGAAGCAAGGATATGATAAAGAAACCATTACTGGAAAAGTGAACAATAAAGACACACGGAGTACTGTGTACAGTTCTGGGCTCCTGTCAACAAGACAGATATAGCAGAGCTGGAGAGGGTCACTAAAGTAATAACTGGAATGGGGGACTACAGTACCCAGAAAGATTATCAAAATTATGGTTATTCACTTTAGAAAAAAATGACTGTGGGGAGATCTAATTACTATGTATAAATATTTCAGGGGTCGGTACAGAGATTCTCTCCCATCATCTATTTATCCAGGACTGTGACGAGGGGACATTGTCTGTGTCTGGAGGAAAGACGGTTTCTACACAAACATAGAAGAAGATTCTTTAAGGTAAGAGCAGTGAGACTATGGAACTCTCTGCCTGAGGAGGTGGTGATGATGGGTTCACTAAAAGAGTTCAAGAGGGGCCTGGATGTATTTTTGGAGTGTAATAATATTACAGGGGTTGTTGATCCAGGGAGTTATTCTGATTGCCTGATTGGAATCAGGGAGGAAATTTGTTCCTCTAAATTGAGGAACATTGGCTTCTACCTCACAAGTTTTTTTTTTTTTTTTGCCTTCCTCTGGATCAATTGCAGGATAACCGGCTGAACTAGATGGATATATGTTTTTTTTTTCCTCCTTATAAACTACAGTATCTTACTATGATACTAAAGATTGTCGAATTGAGGCATGTCTAAAGGATGTATTAGACCGATAGACTGCCAGATCATCGCTAATGAGTGTTCGTAGTAAAGCTCTTAGCGATGATCTGGAAGTGTAATACTGTTGCCAAATCAATTACCCAATGAACGTACTCCAATGAACGAGCGAATCAAAATATTTCGACAGGATTTGCCGGCGGCAGATTGTGCTGTCTGTTCACGATCTGCTGTTGGCAAACTAGTCAGTATGGAGATGAGAGATGCATTAGAGATCGCTCCTACCCATACTCTGGGGATCACTGCATGAAGGAATGCTTCCTCCCAACAATCACCTACTTAATCTGCAGGTCTAATACAGCTTTACCCTAAGTTCACACCTGAGCGTGTTACAGCGCTGCTCAAACGCGCTGTAAAATGCTCAACACATGAAAACCAATGCTTTCCTATGGCCCTGGTTCTCACTTGAGCATTTTACAGCGCGTTTGAACGCGCTGTAAACGCCCGACACATAAACAAGTACTTGAGCTTTTTGGGGAGTTTGTTGTGCATTTTGTGATTGACACCACAGTAGTCAATCACATGAACGCTGCGTAAAAACACGCGCTTCCTGTTTGCAAAACGTGCGCTTCCAGAACGCTCAGGTCTGAACCCAGGGTTAAGGTGGGTTTACACCGGCAGATGGAACAGCCTAATGTCGGGAAGGAAGTGTTGCTTTCCAATAGCTGCTTGCTCAGTGAAGGAGAACTGACCAAATAACTCAAGTATGAACTCAGCCTTAGAGGTCGATGTTAGCGCCAAGAAGAAGCGCACTCCTTTTACACCGTCGTCAGCTGATTCCACATAGATGTCTACAGTACCTGTACTATTAAGCGCTTATACAAGTAGAGCCCCGACAGAGTGGAGAGGGTGTCAGCAGTAAGTTTGTGTTCATGTCACTGATTATTTTGCCCTTCCTCTGATCTGTCAGAACAATAACTCCCAAAAACGGATCCTGTCTGTGGAGCAGCATTTGCTCAATAATCCATCAGTACTGCTAATGCACAAAATAACAATGTAATATTATAAAATACGGTGTCTCCATGATAAATCTGCAGCATGGGGGTCCCTGTAGCTTCTACAAAATAATCCTTCAGTGGGGCAAATAGATGCCGGATGACCGGGACGCTCCATGACCTTCCCGGGAGCTGCTGTCGGGAGCCGCGGTTCATTTCTGAGACGTCTGTATAGTGCAGTGGGTATCCGAAGACCCTTTCCATCTACGTGCACCACAGGATGTCCTCCTCCTCCTGTGTTAGCCTACATGCACACGGCAGTGGTTTTTGCGGCCTCTGTTCAGTTTTTTGCGGATCCGATGGTTTCCCATTCATTTCTATGGATCCCTTAAAAATGCGGATGCATCTTCCGTTGCCTGTCCGCGCCCGCTGTCCGCATTTAACGTCCGCAAAAAAATATGGCATGTCCTACTCTTGTCCGCAAAAACGGTTTGTGGACCCATAGAAGTCAATGGGTCCGCAAAAATGCGGATGACCAACGGAAGCCATCCGCTTGTTATCCGCATGCGTTTTTTGCGGATGGTTGCTTGGAAACCAGGGCACTTGTACAGGTACTTTAAGAAACTGGTTCAAGCCTTCTTTTTTTGCGGATCTGCGAAAAAACTGAAGACACACGGAAACACAACCTACAAAATTTGTGGACACATGGAACGGATGTGGATGTAAAAAAGAGGCAGACGGATCCACGATTTGCGGACAGTAAAAACAACTGTCGTGTGCATGTAGCCTTAGGAAAAATTTAATTTTTATTATTAAATTTATTAAGCATTTTGTTATTAAATGTGTTAAATATAATAAGGATGCCCTCCTTTCCACTCCATGATGACTGGGAACCCTGACCAAGAGACCGGGGCCTGGTTGGTTTGAATCTTGATTAACTTCACAACTCTTCCAGGCTCCAAGCAATCTTGAAGCTTTGTCTTCTTCTCATTGTGTGTCGCTAGTAGAGGCCTGTTCGTTGCAGGTAGGTTCCCCAGAAGTATATTGCTGAATGAGCAGACAATACCGCACTTGCATCAATCTTGACAGGATTCGGCTCCAGGTGGAGAGGAATAGTTTTTTTAGAATTCTTTCTCCATCACAACACCACGTTGTTGAATAAACAGAAGGCTGGCAAGTTCTATCCTGTGTTAGAAAAAAATACATTTTATTATTAAATGTATTAAACATTTTATTATTACATTTATTACATATAATAAAGATGCCCTCCGCTCCATTCCAGATGACTAGGAATCCGTTATGTTTTCCCAGACGAAGAGACTGGGGCCTGGTTGGTTTGAATTTTGATTAACTTGGCGACTCTTCTGGGCTCCAAGCAATCTTGAAGCTTTGTCTTCTTCTCATTGTCTGTAGCTACTGGAGGCCTGTTCATGCCTTCCCCAGAAGTATCTTGCTGGATGAGCAGCCAATACTGCACTTGCATCAATCTTGACAGGATTCGCCTCCAGGTGGAGAGGAATTTTTTTGGGAATGCTTTCCCATCGCAACACCACGTTGTTGAATAAATTGAAGACTGGCCGATCCTCTCCTGTCTTACGCAACATTTTATTTTTATTATTACATTAATTAACTATTTTAATATTAAATTTATTAAACTAAAACTTGATTAAAATTATAAGTATACTTAAATTTGCCAAAACTGGCCAAATTACTCAAGTGTGAACTCAACCTTACAGGTCGATGTTAGTGTCAAGAAGAAGTGCACACCTCGTCAGCTCAGTATTGATAATGCCAATGAAAACAGGAGTGGACCAAAAACAGAGATGACACGTGACTGGAATATTTGCATGTCTTCTGTGTTTTGTATCTACTCCTGCTTTTGGCTACCAAATCATAAGCAAATTCTGATGGGGCCATACAGGCCTTACAGCTGCTGCACAGACAGGTTGCGTTGTGCGTCTCATTTTTCTTCCTTCTGACAGATCAGAAGAAAGGTCAAATAAATGATGTTGTCTGCCTGGCCGAAAGCCAAAATAGTGGCCCAGTAATGAAGTGTGGAGGGTGGGAACAGCATGAGAAGTCCACAGAGTGTCCCTATGACAGAGTGGTGAGGTGGAAGCAGCATAAGTAGACCACACAGTGGCCCAATGACAAAGTCTGGAGGTGGATGTAGCATCAGGAGGCCACAGAGTGGCACAATGACTGAGTGTGGAGGGCGGCAGCAACAGTATCAGCAGTATGAGAAGGCCACCAAGTGGCACAATCGCAGAGTATGTAGTTGGCAGCAGTATGAGGAGGCACGCGAGTGGCCAGATTACATAGTGTGGAGATGGCAGCATCAGGAGGCCAAAGTGGCAAGGTGACATAGTGTGGGGATGGCAGCAGCAGCAGCATGATGCAACAGAGTGGAACGGGGGCATAGTAAGGACATGGCAGCATCAGGAAGCCACAGAGTGGAAAGTTGACATAGTGTGGACATGGCAGCATCAGGAGGCAACAGAGTGGCAAGGCGACATAGTTTGGAGATCGCAGCAGCAGCATCATACAACAGAGTGGCAAGGTGACATAGTATCTACATGGCAGCATCAGAAGACTACAGAGTGGCAAGGTGGCATAGTGTGGAGATGGCAGCAGCAGCATGATACATCAAAGTGGCACGGTGATATAGTGTGGACATGGCACAATCAGGAGGCCACAGAGTGGCAAGGTAACATAGTATGGACTTGGCAGCATCCGGAGACCACAGAGTGGCAAAGTGACATAGTTTGGAGAAGGCAGCAGCAGCATGATACATCAACGTGGCATGGTGATATAGTGTGGACATGGCAGAATCAGTAGGCCACAGAGTGGCAAGGTAACATAGGGTGGACTTGGCAGCATCAGGAGACCACAGAATGGCAAGGCGACATAGTTGGACATGGCAGCATCAGGAGGCCACAGAGTGGTAAAGGTGACATACTGTGGACTTGGCAGCATCAGGAGGCCACAGAATGGCAAGGTGACATAGTGTGGAGATGGCAGCAGCAGCATGATACATCAGAGTGGCATGGTGACATAGTATAGACATGGCAGCATCAGTAGGCCACTGAGTGGAAAGGTGACATAGTGTGGATATGGAAGCATCAGTAGGCCACAGAGTGGCAAGGTGACATAGTGTGGACTTGGCAGAAGCATGATACCTCAGAGCGGCACGGTGACATAGTGTAGACATGGCAGCAAGAGGAGACCACAAAGCGGCACAATGACAGAGTCTGGTGGTGGCAACAGCATGAGTAAGCCACAGAATGGCACAATAACAGTCTGGAGGTGGCAGCAGCATGAGTAGACCATAGAGTGGCAAGGTGACATACTGTGGAGGTGGGTGGCAATACTAGTACCCGCTGAAGATGGTGTGTGAAAGAAGAAGCACTTGGCATCAGATGTGTGGCATATGTCGGATACAGCATCAGAATAGTAGCTGAGGCAGGTAGCCAGAAGAAACCGGTCTCTAGTTTGATGCATCAAGCATTGGTATGTGGAAATCCTGGCTGACCCACACCTGATTCATCTTGATGCAGTGTCCCACTATGTGCTATATTTGGGCACTTTAAACTCTTGTCAAATCAAATGTATTGTGGTATCATGTTGTAGTTGCCTTTAACAGGCTGGCAGTATCAGTTACATTTATTCGCTCCTAGTTGGTGCTCGCACCACTTATATATGTAAGGTGGGGGGTGTAAAGTTAGTGTATCCAATGTTAATGAAGAGATTAGGAAGTTAATGGAGGAGGTGGAAATTTTTACTTTCACCGAAATAATTCCCAAAAGATTTTATCGCGTATAAGTGCAGCGCTTAACACAGAATACAAGATTTTTGAAATAATTGAAAAAGATTTTACTGCATATAACTGCAGTGCTGATCGACGACTATCTTTTTCTACTGATATATGGCTCTAAAGGCTTTACCACATATAACTGGAACAGTGAACGCCGAGTATATTTTTCCACGTATATACGCCACTAAAGGCTTTTCAACAGAGGGTAATAGGCTGTCTATCAGTTTAAAAAAACAACGGCGCCTGAGGCAGAGTGATCTGAAGTGAACGGGACGTAGCGGAGGAAGTAGGTCCGCACTGGAAGACCAAGACGTGGTCCTCGTGCGGTTTCTGTGCTGCAGAAAAGTCCCCGTAGTGTCCAGTAAGCCATACCGCAGATAGTTTTTGTGCAGGGTTAATGCATAGTGTATTCACCTCTATTGGTGCACTGCTCTTATGGACGTTGTCACGTAAGCATGCAGTGTGTGAAACGATATACGAAGTTTCACCACAACGTAATTTGATCCATACCGCAAAAAGAAATGCCCCATGTATCTTTATTTTTCTACAGAAATATGACACTAAAGGCTTTACCACATATAACTGCAACAGTGAACGCTGAATATATTTTTATTTTTTCACTGCTATACAACAATAAAGGTTTTCCAAGATATAAGTGCAGCAGCGAATGTATATTTCTTTTTCTACTGATATACGTCACTAAAGGTTTTTAAATATATAAATGCAGGAGCGAATGGTGAATGTATATTTCTTTTCTAATGCTACAGATGCAGCAGGGTTAGCACTCCCGCTGTTAACTCAAATTTCTTAACTCATTTCATTATCTTGAGAAAAAGCCATTGAAAAGCAATTGAAGGTGTTTGCTTAGATTAGATAACCAAACTCAGAAATCTCAGAAAAAAGGAGTGCTAACCATGCTACTTCTGTATATGTCAATAAAGGTTTTTCAAGATATAAGTGCAGCAGCGAATCGCGAATGTATATTTCCTTTTGTACTGATATATGTCAATTAAGGTTTTTCTACATATAAGTGCACCAGTGAATCATGAATATATATTTCTTTTTCTACTGCATTACGCCAGTAAAGGCTTTACCAGATATAACTGCAACAGTGAACTGAGAATATACTTTTCTTGAAGTAGTGAAATACGCCCCTATTTGCTTTCACCAAAAATGACTGCAGAAGTGACCTGAGAATATATTTTTCCTGTTGGACTGAACTAGGCCACTGTACGCCTTCAACAGAAATAACAGCAGAAGTAAACTGAGGATATTTTTTCTTGTAGTACTGAAATACGCCCTATACGCTTTCACCAGAACTAACTGCAGAAGTGACCAGAGAAAATATATTTTTCTTGTTGGACTGAAATAAGCCCCTATACGCTTTCACCAGAAATACTGTAACTACAACAGTGCAGTGCGTATATATTTGTATTTTTTACTGTAATAAGCCCCTATACGCTTTCAACAGAAATAACTGCAACAGTGCATTGCATATATGTTTTCCTTGTATCACTGTAATACGGCTCTATACGGTTTCACTATGAATAACTGCAACAGTGCAGTGCATATATATTTTCTTTTTTTTACTGAAATAGGCCCCTATACGCTTTCACCAGAAATGAATGCAACTGTGCAGTGCGTTTAAATGTCTGATGAGCAGTTTTCTTCAGCCACTTATTGAAGAAACCACCCAGCAGCAGCAGGACATGGAGCAGCACCTGAACCAGCAGGTGGTGGCATACTTGAACTGCACTCTGTCACCCCAGATCCAAGATCCCTGGGCAACTGGCTGAGTTTGCCCTGGACAAGCTTTCCTGTCTGGCCAGTAGTATGGCATCAGAGCAGTGTTTAGTGCGACAGTGGGCATAGTTACACACTCGCCTTTCAACACAAAATGCTTTAGAGACTAACCTTACATAGTTAATACGGTTTAAAAGAGACATAAGTCCATCAAGTTCAACCAAGGAATAGGTGGGGATGCGAATCCCAGAAGGATCAGGTGTGGATCAACCAGGATTTCCAGACACCTAAGCCAGAAGCAACAGACTAGATCATTTCGGCAGTAATGATCGGACTGTAGTGTGCTGTTTCATTACTTCTGGTCACATGCTGGTGCCACTAATCTGATGCTGCCACACATCTGCTTCCTTTGCTGCCATCTGCTCCTAATCTGATCTGCTAGCCACTTGTGCTTTTACTGCCACTTCTGTTGCCCCCATACCCCCCCACACACACACACACACTATGTTCTAACAAACAAAAAAATGGGTCCTGTTGTTTGGGCAAGTCTGATCATGATTTGGTAGCCAAAAGCAGGCCTAGGTCCAAAATGTAGAACATATGCAAATGATTCTATCACATGTTTTCTCCGTTTTGGAACCACTCCTTTTTCACCTTACCAATATTGATCAAATACTGATAAAAAAACACTATTCAAATATTGACCGTGTAATTGAGGCCATCCTGCATGCTGGACTACTTTTCCATTTGAATAAAAAGGATTTCAGATGCAAATGGTCCAAAAATCATGCCACTTGAGCATGAGGACTTTGTCACATGGCCAGATTTTCGCATCAGGATTTGATCATGATTTGGAAGCCAAAAGCTGGAGTGGGTTCAAGACACAGAAGACATGGAAATAGTGTCTCTGTTTTGGACCCACTCCTGTTTTTGACTTACCAATACTGATCAAACACTGATGCAAAAACTGACCAAATAAGATGGGGCTGTAAGGCTGAGTTTACACTTCTGTTATTTGGTCAGTTATTTCCATCACTTATTTTGAGCCAAATTTAGCAGCCTTCTCTCGGATTAGACATCATGAATAGATCTGCACCTGTTCTGTGGTTTTGACTTGCACCTACTTTGGGCTGACAATAAGTGATAAGAATAATTAACCTAATAAGTGAAGTGTGAACTAAACCAAATAATGACACAAGGTCATTCTATATCTAACCGAAGGGATTAAAAGCATGTGTTTACACTGCCTCAACATGCATTAAAAGAATCTTTCTTTTCCTCCGCTACTTTATTGGCTCTGCATCCATGTCCCTATTTTGTTCCACTAAAGAATTATTAGGACACCTGGAGAGGCGTGCGTCATTTTTCTTTTTGCCTTACTGAAGGCTGCTGTTTGCTTTTCTTTTGGTTTAGCTATGGGTTGGCTAGGAATATTGGTTGCCTGTATGATTATGTGCACATCCATATATGGAACCTGCATGTCCTTCTGATGCACAGTAACTGTTTCACTACTAGAAAGGACTGGCTATGCATGTTGCAGCAAGGCACAGTGATGTTCTCTTAGATACATTTTCCATAAAGTTTAACTGCAGGCCGGAGAGACCTGATTTAACACACTTTGTGACAAATTAATTCATAACTAAGCAAATTTTTTTATAAATTCGAGCATTGAACAAATCATATTTTTAAAAACTTCGCTCATCTCTAGTAGTGATGAGCGGCAGGGGCAATAATTAAATTCGGATATATCATGAATATTTAGGCGAATACTCGCCAAATATTCCTGATTTTGTGATATTCATGATATTCTTTTTGAGTGCTCTATTATGCTTGCATGCACTATTAGCTACATAAGTGATGAAAATGGTTGGCAGCAACTTTTGTGATAGTGAGGAAGAAGTCTTGATCATGGTAAGTAATTGTACATTACATCACTGTTTTAGATTAAATTTCCATGCATGTCATAACAATAGCTTTATATGCAGATAGAGTGTTTCAAAGTATTCAAGATCGCACAAATCTCCACTATTGATTCAAATATTTTAGCACAATACATACAACTTTACCTTTAACCACTTCCAGACCGGGCCAAATTTTGCAAATCTGACTTTATGTGGTAATAGCTTTGGAACACTTTTACTTATCAAATCCGTTCTGAGATTATTTCTCGTGACACATTGTATTTCATGATAGTCATAAATTTGAGTCAATATATTTCACCCTTATTTAACAAGTAAGGACTTTCCCTGAGGGCTCACATACATGGCCATTGTTTTAGTCCACATCTGAGCCGCAATTTCTTTTATGTGGCTTGGATATGGACCCATTCACTTCAACGGGGCTGCAAAAGATGCGGACGGCACTCCATGTGCTGTCTGCATCCATTACTCCGTTCTGTAAACTGCAGAACACACATGGCTGGTGTCCTACAAACCGAAAGAAAAGGTACGGTCGTGTGTATGAGACTTTACTAGCCGGGAAAGAACTTATTGGTTAACCCTTTAAAGACCAGGCCTGAAAAGGCCTTAATGACCGTCACCGTTTTGTAATTTAGCACACATGGTAACTTTTGCAGCTTTTTATTTTATAACACAAGTCTTTTTTATATATTTTTTTAGTTTTATTAGGGGGAAACTGTACAATTTTTTTTTAAAGTTATTTTTATTCAAACTATAGCTCATTATTTAAATATGCAAATTATTATAATTAGTTCCCTTGGATCACTTTATTATACAATATGTATACCATATTTTTTGCCTTATAAGATGCACCGACCCATAAGACGCACCTAGGTTTTTGGGGAGGAAAATAAGAAAAAATATATTTTTAACCAAAAGGTGTGCTTTTGGTGGGTTTGGAACTAATGGTGGTCGGTGCATGACACTATTACTGGGGATCTGTGGATGGCACTATTATGGGGGATCTGTGGATGTCACTGTTATGGGGGATCTGGGGATGACACTGTTATGGGGGTTCTGTGGAGGACACTGTTATGGGGAATCTGGGGATGGTACTGTTATGGGGGATCTGGGGATGACACACTGTTATGGGGGATCTGTGGATGACACACTGTTATCGGGGATCTGTGTATGGCACTGTTATGGGGATCTGTGGATGGCACTGTTATGGGGATCTGTGGATGACACCCTGTTATGGGGATCTTTGGATGACACACAGTTATGGGGATCTGTGTAAGGCACTGTTATGGGGATCTGTGGATGGCACTGTTATGGGGAGGATCTGTGGATGGCACTGTTATGGGTGATCTGTGGATGGCACTGTTATATATGTGCCACCCACAGATCCCTCACCCTATAACAGTGCCATCCACAGACCCCCACCCCATAACAGTGCCATCCAAAGACCTCCCACCCCTAACAGTGCCATCCACAGATGTCCCACATAAAACTGTCATTTATAGAGTCTCCTCGCCGTTCAGTGCTGCCTTATGCAAATATAAAATGTATCATTAAATTAAAGGTGATTAAACGAATAAACATACCCCTCACTTGTAATATACCGAACACAATAACAGCTTCTGTAGGTAATATTACAAGTGTGAGGGCATGTTTAATCGCTTAATCACCTTTAATTTAATGAGACATTTTATACTTGCATAAGGCAACACTGGAACTGCGAGGCCATATTTTTGAAGTGTATTAGTGGGGGAAAAAGAATTATTTGCCATTCAGCGGTGTAGTTATATTTTCTAAATACTTTTTTCGGTGTGGCAAAAAAGTATTATTTGCTGTTCAGCAATGCAGTTATATGTTCTAAAGCCTTTTTATTTTGTATTAGTGGCAAAAGAATATATTTTTTGCTGTTCAGCGGCGCTGTTTTATGTTCTAAAGCCTTTTTTGGTGTGTATTAGTGGCAAAAAAAAGTATTTACCCTTCAGTGATGCAGTTTTATGTTCTAAAGCCTTTTTTGCCGTGTATAAATGCAAAAAGAGTATTATTTGCTATTGCATGGAGAAGTAAGAAAATTACAGACCATTTTGGCGTGTATTAGTGGCAAAAAAAGTATTATTTGCTGTTCAGCGGTGCAGTTATATGTTCTAAAGCATTTTTTGTCATTTATAAGTGGGAGAAAAAAGTATTATTTGCTGTTGTGTGGAGAAGCGAGAAATTGACTAGTGTTGATTGAGCACCCAAGTGCTCAGGTCGAACACATTGGGATGCTCGGGTGCTCTACAGAGCACCCAAGTATAATGGAAGTCAAAGGGAGAACCCGAGCATTAAACCAGGCACCCCCTGCTATGAAGAGGGTGCTTGGTTCATAGGAAAAGGTCAGAAATTGATGGAAGCAACACCAAAATGGTTCGGGACCAGCATGGGGAGGATGTCTGGATGTATTTTGGACTCCCAGGTCACTGCTGGGAACGATATTGGCCGAGAAGTATGCCACTTTTACAGACTGACAATAATACGCAGAAAACCAAAGATAAAATACATTTTAGACGAAAAATTGTTAGGAAACATTCTTTACTGTATATTAACTTGTATATAAAGTGCAAGTGCTGCCAAAAATTACAAGCAAGAGGCACTCGATACAACCTGTATATCCCATAAAGGAGGGCCTCATTCACCTTGTGGTACAATTGTTCAGGTAGTGGGACTCCTACACTCATAAAGCCTTTGCACTAAGTGAAAGGGCTGCCAAAAATTACAAGGAACCAGCACTACAATATACCCTTTGTCACAAATAAAGGAGGGCATCATACACACCCTTCTGATCTGACCATCTAAAACATTAGGCGCAGGGCCTGCTGCTGAGCTGACCCTCTAAACCATTAGGGGTGAAGGTCTGCTGCTTAGCTGACCAACAAAAAATGATGTTTGAGGGCCTGCTGCTGAGCTGACCCTCTAAAACATTATGTTTGAGGGCCTGTTGCTAAGCTCACCATTTTAAAAAGTTATGGGAGAGTGCCTGCTGCTTAGCTGACTATCTAAAACATTAGGGGTGAAGGTCTGCTGCTTAGCTGACCATCAAAAAAATGATGTTTGAGGGCCTGCTGCTGAGCTGACCGTCGAAAAAATTAGGGGTGAGGGTCTGCTGCTGATCTGACCATGGTAAAAACTATGGGTCAAAGCCTGCTGCTGAGCTGACCATGGAAAAATTATAGTTGAGGCCTGCTGCTGAGCTGACCATTTAAATAATTATGGGCGAGTGCCTGCTGCAGCTGAACATTGAAAAAATTATGGGTGAGTTCCTGCTGTCGCTTTGGTGACTCTAGATAACCTCGGCCCATCGAACATCCCGTGACGGCGGCGATCCATTTGGATGTCTGCCCTAGCAACCTCTCGATTCGACTTTCTGCACCTACCATGGTGACCACGGGTAATGGGGAATTAGGGTTTCGATTCCGGATAAGGAGCCTGAGAAATGGCTACCACATCCAAGGAAGGTAGCAGGAGTGCAAATTACCCACTCCCAACTCGGGAGATAGCGACTGAAAATAACAATACAGGACTCTTTCCAGGTCCTGTAATTCAACTGAGTAAACTTGGAAATACTTTAACGAGGATCTATTGGGGGAAAATCTGGTGCCAGCAGCCGACTCGCTCCGGCCTCCACAACATTCATCCAGTGTGCCATCAGGGTGAGGATTGTGTTGACCAGACTCTTGGATAGTGAGACTGGACTTGTAGGTGAGGGTCTGCAGGTGAGCGGACCCTGTAAAGATTGTAGGTGAGGGCCTGCTGTTGAGCTGACCCTCTAAAAGGTTGTAGGTGAGGGCCTGCAGGCGAGCTGACCCTGTAAAACATTAAATGTGAGGGCATGCAGGTGAGCTGACCCTGTAAAGATTGTAACTGAGGGCCTGCTAGTGAGCTGACCCTCTAAAAAATGATATGCGAGGGCCTGCAGGCAGTGGCATGCCTAGGGCTTTGGCACCCGACACGGGTCATTTCTCTTCCCCCTCCCCCACCAATACTTGACCACATACCTCTTACATCCATGGACATCTCCTGTCATGTAGAACTTCTCTTTCCTCTTCTCCTCCATTAGACGGCCATGACAAATTCTTTCAGCCCCTTTCGTCTCTATAGAGTTTGTAATACAGACATGTTAGATTTCTCAGTTTTTCCAACAACCTCCCCATCATAGTGTCCCGACAATGTCATCCTGCTGCCACCCGCAATACTTTGCCCGTTGTGCTCCCCAATGTCCCAGTTGCTATACTGCTGAAAAAATAGTGACCCCAGTAGAAATAATAGGGCTCATTTATGAAACTGGTGTAAAGTAGGACTGGATTTCCAAATGAGCTGTAAAAAATGAAAGGTGGAATCTAATTGGTTGCTCTGGGCAACTAAGCTAATTCTACTTTATACCAGTTTGATAGATTACCCCAAATGTCCCTATAGTGTCCACAGCAGTTATAATGTCCCTTAGAGTGCCCTCAGTAATAATAACAACCTATATTGTGCTCCAGGCAATAATCACTGTATAGTGTCCCAGAAATAAAAGAATTGCCCATACAGTGCCTCCACAATAGCAACACCCCCACGCTGCCCCCATATAGTAATTTCCCACACACTGCCACCCCATAGTAATTTGCCCCCTACACATTAGTTTCCCCACACTGTCCCCCTACAGTAATTTCCCCACACTGCCCAGATACAGTAATTTCGCCCACACTGCCCTTCACAGTAATTTTCCCACACTGCACGCCACACAGTAATTTCCCCACACTGTCCCCACACAGTAGTTTCCTCCACATTGCCCAATATAGTAATTTGCCCTGCATAGTAATCCCACCCATAATAATTTGCCTCCACATAGTAATCCCTCCCATAATAATTTGCCCCACATAGTAATTTGTCCCATACAGCAATTTCCCCCAATGCATTGCCCTCCCCATACCCCCAAAGTTGGCACATAAAATAAAAATAAAATGCATTTCACTGTGCTACGTCCGAGATGACGTCATCACGCATGCCTGTGCCAGGATTTCACTACCGCATGGGCCTCAGGCCTACAAGGCCTGAAGCCGATGGCTGTGATCGGCAGCAGGGCAGGGAAATATGCACTCCCGTGCCTCGCCGCAGTGCGTGGGCATCAGCGCTCCAGCAATTGATGGAAGCGCTCATTGCTTCTAACCCCACTCCGAGAGCCGCCACCCGGGGCCGACCACACCTTCTGCCCTCCATAGGCACGCCACTGCCTGCAGGTGAGCTGACCCTGTAAAACATTATATGCGAGGGCCTGCAGGTGAGCTGACCCTGTAAAAAATTATATGCGAGAGCCTGCAGGTGAGCTGATCCTCTAAAAATTAAATGTGAGGGCCTGGAGGTGAGCTGACCCTGTAAAACATTATATGCAAGGGCATATATAGCAGGGCATTATATGAGGCGAAAAAGCATGTTGATGTGATGGAAGAGGAGAAGGAGGATGAGAAAAGGAAGATTCAACGATATACGCTTTTTTGTGGTGGAAGGGGTGCATGGGAATACAGTGTATTCAGTACATTATAAACAACACATTTAAAGTGCCTTTATGTCCATCAGCTTTCCTCTGGTGGAGTCAAGAAGTCAGTGGCAATCCAGGCCTTGTTCATTTTTATAAGAGTTAACCTGTCAGCATTTTCAGTTGACAGGCGGATACGCTTATCTGTTATAATGCCACCAGCAGCACTAAATACCCGCTCATACAAAACTTTAGCGGCAGGGCAGGCCAGCACCTCCAAGACGTGAGCGCCAGTTCGTGCCTTGTGTCCAGCTTAGACACCCTGTAGTTGTAAGGCACTGTGGGATGATTTAGGACATGGCACTGTCTGCAATGTCCTTCAACATCTTCCAAAACTTTTCCCTCCTTGTAGCACTAGGCTGCGCTTCATGGTGAGGTTGCTTGCGGGTGTCATGAAAGTGTCCCATGCCTTGGAAAGTGTTGCCCTGCCTCTATTGGAACTACTCTGTGTTCCCCTTGTCTCCCTTCCTAAGTTGCCTAAGGAAGTACGGACTCTGGAGGCCGCATTGTCAGATGGAAAATTTTGGAGCAATCTGTCAACGAGTACCTTCTGGTATTGCACCGTTTTACTCATCCTCTCCACCTCAGGAATGAGAGATGAGAAGTTCTCTTTGTAGCGGGGGTCGAGAAAGGGAACACACAGTAATCTGCGTTACCTAAAATGCGTATAAGGCGAGGATTGTGGGAAAGGCATCCTAACATGAAGTCAGCCAGGGATCATTAAGGATGTTGACACGGTCTGCTATGTACTCCTTCACCATCTTCCAAAATTTTTCCCTCCTTGTGACGCGCATCAGGATGACGGTGCTGGTGGGGTGTCATGAAACTGTCCCAGGCTTTGGAGAGTGTTGCCCTGCCTTTGTTGGAACTGCTGTGTGTTCACCTTGTCTCCCATCCTCGGTTGCCCAAGGAACTACGGACTCTGCCGCCAGCATTGTCAGATGGAAATCTTTGGAGCAATTTTTCAACAAGGACCTTCTGGTATTGCACTGTTTTGCTTGTCCTCTCCACAAGAGGAATGAGAGATGAGAAGTTCTCTTTGTCGCGGGGGTCGAGAAGGGTGAATAACCAGTAATCGGTGTTGTCTAAAATGCGTAAAACACGCGGATCGCGGGAAAGGCAGCCTAACATGAAGTCAACCATGTGTGCCAGAGTACCAACAGGCAAGAGTTCGCTGTCGTCATCAGGAGGATGACTATCAATCTCCTCATCCTCTTCTGCCCACCCACTACCCTCTGTAGCTGAAGCAACCGTCTCCTGCTTCTCCTCCTCCTCCTACTCTTCATTGTCCAATTCGCGCTGGGAAGACGAACGTCTGGCTATCACCCTGTGTAATGTCTTCCCCCATTACCACCTCTTTCACATGCAAAGTTTTATCCTTAATTGTGAGCAGCGAGTGTTTGAGAAGACAAACAAGTGGGATTGTTACGCTGATAATAGCGTTATCTGTGTTGATTCCTCAAAATTTCTTAAAACCTCCAGAGGTCAGACATCCATGCCCACTCCTCACTTGTGAATAGCGGAAGCTGAAAAGGCGACGACTATGTTTCAGTTGGTATTCTACTACTGCCCTCTGCTGCTCACAAAGCATGGAAAACATGTGGAACCCGAGTTCAATCGCCGGTGAGCTAGTAATTTCAAGTGCTGCTACAGCGTTGACTGAAGCTGTCGATGACTTGCAGAAATGTGCACACAAATGGCGCACCTTCACCAGTAGCTCAGGCAAATTGGGGTAGGTTTTGAGAAACCACTGAACCACTAAGTTTAAGATGTGGGTTAGGCATGGGATTTGTGTGAGTTTGCCGAGCTCCAAAGCCACCACCAAGTTACGGCCATTATCAAACACAACCATACTAGGTTGTAGGTTGAGTGGAGTGAGCCACATCTCAGTTTGGTCTCTTATCCCCTGCCACAGCTCTGCGGCGGTTTGCTGTTTGTCCCCTAACCATATCTGCATTGCTTCCGGCTACTGACTGATGGCTGACTGGTGCTGCACATGGATAATTCGGAGATGGAAGTGGAGGAGGAGGCAGAGGAGGCGAAGTGGGGCTTGGATCCAGTAACGTAGGTGCTGGCAGAAACTCCTGATAGACGTAGCCCCTGCAATCCTTGGCGTCGGTAGCATCTGTGCCATCCCAGGTTATGACTCGCACCCGGCCTCCACAACGTTCATTCAGTGTGTCCTTAGGAAATGTAGCATCCCTGGCTGAATGCACTTGACCATATGTCCGTGGTTAAGTGGACCTTCCCAGTAACTGTGTTGGTCAGGGCACGTGTGATGGAGCAGGACACATGTTGGTGTAAGGAGGATATGGCACACCTTGAAAAAATTGTGGCGGCTGGGGACTGTGTAACATTGGAAGGCCTCAGTGTCCAACAGCCTAAATGGCAACATTTCCAGGGCCAGTAATTTGGAAAGCTGCACATTTAGTGCTATGGCCTGTGGGTGGCTGGGTATTTGCGCTTGCGTTCAAAGGCCTGGGGTAAGGATATTTGGACGCTGTGCTGGGACACGGAAGTAAAGGTGGTTGCTGATGGTACTCGCGAAGGACAGGGTTAAGGGCGGGAGGCATCCGAGCCTGCGCCTTCAACAGGGGATTGGCCAGCACGTAACATAGGGGAAGAGGAGGCAGTAGTGTGACCCACAGACACAGATTGTGGACTCAGGCATTCGTCCCACTTTTTACGGTGCTTGGATGCCATGTGGCAGATCATGCTGGTGGTGGTGAGGATGCCAGTGTTCACCTCATTAAACAGTAATTGCCATTCCCCACCGTCAGCTTCTTGTGACTGTGGATGCTGAAGAGGTTGGGAAGGAGGGCACAAGATCTGTCCCTCTTTAGGAGTGCTTGGCGAGAGGGCTAAATGAAGGAATGGCTATGAAAAGAGGTCCTCGGAATATCCAAGTGTGGGATCACTTTTGCCCAGACTCTCCATGGGGGGAGGAAGGAGGATCAGGGTGAGGATTGTGTTGACCAGAATCTTGGGTACTGAGACTGGACTTAGTGGAATACAGGGTGGTGCTTAACCGACTGGAAGCATTATCTGCTGTGATCCAACTGACCACCTAGTTGCACTGGTCTGACTCCAAGAGTGGTGTCCTGCGCCATCCTGCAAACTGGGACATGAAGCTAGGTATCGTGGATGATTGTTTTTCTTGTGCTCTGGCAGCAGGCATAGTTTTAACGCGCCCAGGGCCACGGCCTCTGCATGCACCATCAGCATCATGGCCATTTCCTCGTTCCTTGCTGCTCGCCTTCTTCATTTTAAATGTTATATATGACTGGAAGTATGTCACATGTACAGTAGCCTGGGACAGTTTCACAAAACCCCACCATCATCCTGATGCGCGTCACAAGGAGGAAATATTTTGGAAGATGGTGAAGGAGTACATAGCAGACCGTGTCAACGTCCTCAATGATCCCTGGCTGACTTCATGTTAGGCTGCCTTTCCCACGATCCTCGCCTTACACGCATTTTAGGTAACACAGATTACTGTGTGTTCACCTTTCTCGACCCCGCTACAAAGAGAATCTCTCATTCCTGTGGTGGAGAGGATGAGTAAACGGTGCAATACCAGAAGGTACTCGTTGACAGATTGCTCCAAAATTTTCCATCTGACAATGCGGCCTCCAGAGGCATAAACGTTCTAAACCTGGTGCACGCATAGGCCGTGGCCCTGGGCGAGTTGAAACTATGCCTACTGCCAGAGCACAAGAAAAACAATCATCCACGATACCTAGCTTCATGTCCCAGTTTGCAGGGTGGCGCAGGACACCACTCTTGGAGTCATACCAGTGCGACCAGGTGGTCGGTTGGATCGCAGCAGATAATGCTTCCAGTCGGTTAAGCACCACCCTGTATTCCACTAAGTCCAGTCTCAGTACCCAAGATTCAGGTCAACTCAATACTCACCCTGATCCTCTTTCCTCCCCCATGGAGAGTCTGGGCAAACAAGTGATCCCACACTCGGATATTCCGAGGACCTCTTTTCATAGCCATTCCTTCATTTGGCTCTCTCGCCAAGCACTCTTAAAGAGGAACAGATCTTATGCCCTGCTTCCCAACCTCTTGAGCATCTACAGTCACAAGAAGATGACGGTGGGGAATGGCAATTACTGTTTAATGGGGTGAACACTAGCAATCTCACCAACACCAGCATGATCTGCCACATGGCATCCAAGCACCGTAAAAGTGGGATGAATGCCTGAGTCCACAATCTGTGTCTGTGGGTCACATTACTGCCTCCTCTTCCCTATGTTAAGCAGACACGTCTATTGAAAAAGTACACTGTATGTAATTTTTTAATCACACACGTTACACTGTAGATGTTGCACTGGTAATATCACTGTCAGAAGCGGACACCGTCCATTGAAAAAGTACACCATATGTCACAGATAAACTTTTTAACCGCACAGGTTTCACTGGAGATGTTGCACTGGTAATGTCACTGTCAGAAGCTGACACTACCGTCTATGGAAAAAGTACACTGTATGTCATAGATACATTTTCTAACCACACACGGTAAACTGCAGATGTGGTACAGCTAATGTCACTGTCACAGTGGAAACCGTCAATGGAAAAAGTTCACTGAATGTCACAGATATTATTGGGATGCGCACACTTTACACAGGAGATGTGGCACAGATAATTTAACTGTCCGCATCGGACACTATCTACAGAAAAGTTCAATGGATGTCACAGATATTTTTTGGGATGCGCACACTTTACATAGGAGATGTGGCACAGATAATATAACTGTCTGCAGCAGCCAATTAGACGCCACATCCTCTGTTTGCGGGGTGCCAGGTGCCACTGTCACTCCAGAGGTGGCGTAAGAGACCGAGAATGCAGTAGAAGAGGGAGCAGGAGGAGCCTGAGATTTTCTTGGTGTTTGAGGTGTTTACTCCAATGCAGCTCGTGCTTTGCATTTAGATGCCTGGTCATGCACGTTGTTCTCAGGTTTAGAACGTTTATGCCTCGCTTCAGGCTCTCATTGCACATCGTGCAAACCACTCGTGCTTTGTCATCAGCACATTGTCTTAAGAACTGCCATGCCAGGGAACTTGTTGGTGCTAGCTTTGGTGTGCTGCTCGGTCCCTGGGCGCGGTGGGCAGTAGCAGGCGTGTTGTCTAGTGGACGGGCGCTCTGCTTTTCACCCTGCTCCCTCTTTTGCTGTGCTGGTGGCTCTGTGCGACCACCACCTCCTTCTCCAAACTGCACACATCACTCGCATGACCTTGATTTCATGTGGGGTCTAAGACCTCATAATCCTTCACAACATCTTTCACCCACTCTTCACCCCTGCCCTCCTTGTCGGTCTGCACACTGCAGAAAGCCGCAGCAGTTGGCACCTGTGTTTCATCATCATCAGAGATGTGCTGTGGTGGTCCTCCCATGTCCACATCCTGAAACATAAGTGGTTGGGCATCGGTGCACTCAATCTCTTCTTCTTCTGGGGCAGGACTATTTGGAAGGCCCACGGAAACCCCGCCAGCAGAGTCATCAAAAAGCATAAGTGACTGCTGCATGACTTGGGGCTCAGACTGCTTGGCTGATTTGCAATGGGGTGAGGTGAAAGACAGATGCCCATGGGCTGCAGGTACCAACTCTAAACTTTCAGCAGGGTACAGGGTAGGAGACAATGTGAAGGAATTGGAGGCACTGTCAGTCAGCCAATCTACAATCGCCTGTACTTGTTCTGGCCTCACCATTCGTAGAGCGGCATTGTGGCCTACAAAATAACGCTGAACATTCTGTTGCCTACGCGCACCTGACAAAGGTATTTCATTTGGGCGTGTAGCTGGCACAGATCGACCAGGTCCTCTCCCTGCAACAGGAGCTCCACCACCACTAACATCACCACAATCAGGGCCATGTCCCTTATTTGATGCTCTTCTTATTCTTTGCGGTCACCCACCAAACTAACAGACGGATTTATAAAATGTATTTCCCAGTCAGGTATGCAGTGTAGGAGCACTTGTACTTTCTGGCCCAAAAAGGTTTTTTTGTACACCCACAATGAAACAGATTAATTTACTGCTTTATGTTAAATATCACAAATGCAGCGCAGGCCGCAAACGTACTTAGGGTCCAAAAAAGTGTTTGCACCCACAATGAAACACATTAATTTATTGCTTTATTTTAAATATGACAAATGCAGCGCAGGCCGCAAAGGTACTTTCTGGCCCGAAAAATGAAACAGTGTATTAAACTGCTTAATTTTACATATGACAAATGCAGCACAGGCCGTAAACTTTCTTTCAGGCCCAAAAATTTAGTTTTTACTCCCACAATGAAACATATTATTAAAATGCTTTATTTTACATATGACAGATGCAGCACAGGCCGCAAACGTACTTTCTGGCCTGAAAACATGTGTGATTTTACACCCACGATGAAACAGATTAATTTACTGCTTTATGTTAAATATGTCAGCTAGCGGTCATGTCTTGATTAGCAACCCAGCGGTTCTTGAATGGTTGACTTGGTCATCCACTTCATCCCAAGTGACATCAGACACCCCCAGCCTAGAGTCGGTGGGTTCGTCGGACATACAGTTGTGTTCAAAATTATTCAACCCCCAATGCTGTAAAGGGTTTTAGGGAATTTAGTGTACATTTGTAATTGTGTTCAGAATGAAATCTTACAAGGACTTTTTAAAGAACCAAATGCAACTAAAATGACATCAATTGTTTTTGTAATACAGTATTAAATGTTTTTTTTTGTGATTTCTTCATTGACACAATTATTTAACCCCTTAAAGACGACCACTCTTAAGAACCGAGGTTCATTCAAGTGTTTTCGATCATGTATTGAAAACCCCTGTGGGTGTCAAGGAGCAGCAATCAAGCATAATAAACCCCAATTAGGCAGATGTAAAATGACTGTGATACTCAGCTCCTTCTAGACATTTACTGGTGTGTTTACAAACATGGTGAAGTCAAGAGAATGGTCCAGGAAGACAAGAGAAGAGGTGATTTCTCTTCACAGGAAGGGCAATGGCTATAAGAAGATTGCAAAGATGTTAAACATACCAAGAGACACCATAGGAAGCATCATTCGCAAATTCAAGGCAAAGGGCATTGTTAAAACGCTACCTGGTCGTGGCAGAAAGAAGATGCTGACTTCGACTGCTGTGCGCTACCTGAAGCGCAAAGTGGAGAAAAGTCCCGTGTGACTGCTGAGGAACTGAAAAAGATTTGTCAGATGCGGGTACTGAAGTTTCAGCTCAGACAATAAGGCGCACACTGCGTAATGAAGGCCTCCATGCCAGAACTCCCAGGCGCACCCCCTTGCTGTGTCCAAAGAATAAGAAGAGTCGACTGCAGTATGCCAAAAGTCATGTGGACAAACCACAAAAGTTTTGGGATAGTGTTCTGTGGACTGATGAAACAAAATTAGAACTGTTTGGGCCCATAGATCAACGCTATGTTTGGAGGAGGAAGAACAAGGCCTATGAAGAAAAGAACACCTTGCCTACTGTGAAGCATGGCGGGGGTCAATCATGCTTTGGGGCTGTTTTGCTTCTACAGGTACAGGGAAGCTTCAGAGTGTGCAAGGTACCATGAATTCTCTTCAGTACCAGGAGATATTGGATGAAAATGTGATGCAGTCCGTCACAAACCTGAGGCTTGGGAGGCGTTGGACCTTTCAACAGGACAATGATCCCAAGCATACCTCCAAGTCCACTAGAGCATGGTTGCAGATTAAAGGCTGGAACATTTTGAAGTGGCCATCGCAGTCACCAGACTTAAATCCGATTGAGAACCTCTGGTGGGACTTAAAGAAAGCAGTTGCAGCGCGCAAGCCTAAGAATGTGACTGAACTGGAGGCTTTTGTCCATGAAGAATGGGCGAAGATACCCGTAGATCGCTGCAAGACACTTGTGTCAAGCCATGCTTCACGTTTAAAAGCTGTTATAACTGGAAAAGGATGTTGTACTAAGTACTAAGATTGAATGTCACTTGGGGGTTGAATAAAACTGATAATGATGTGAGCACAGAAAAGACATTTGTGGTTATTTCATTATAAATGTTATGTTATATTTGTCTGACTTACAATTGCCTCTTTGATTTAATTGTAAACAAGATGACTGAAATGATCAAAATCAATGTCAAACTGGCCAAAACACTCAATTTCAGAGGGGTTGAATAATTTTGAACACAACTGTAACCCTTAATTGGCATGACCTGGAAGCAGGCCCCGTGCCCTCACCTGTCCTCAACCTGCCTCTTTCCTTTTCTGTTCCCTCAGCCAGAGAAGTATTATATGCTGTGGGCTCAACTCCACCTATACAGTGAGGAAGCGCTACTAGAGGACAGTCAGCAGCTACTGGCCAGTCAAGATCTGGAGGAGACATCCATTGCTTCCTCTGGTAGGTGGGCAAGTAGTGATGAGGAGAGTGGTGTGGTAGCTGGTATTGAGAGCGGTCAATCACCTGGCTCAGAGACCATTGAGGAGCACATCAATGGCGTGCAGACAGTACTCGATGATGATATAGCCGATTGCAATTGGGAGCCGGGTGACGAAGGGGCTTCATAATCATCAGAAGAAGAGGGGTCAGCTTGCGTGTAAGCCAGCGGTGGCAGCAGTGGTAGGTTAGGAGCCAAACGTGTCCGGGGTAGACCATCGGCTTTGCAGGAGCTATTGTAATGTTCTACAGTGCCAACCATTTTTTCCAGTCTCAGGAAACTTCTAGCAGCTTGAAAAATATAGCTATAGTGACCCACGACTGTATTTTGCACTCATTACGCGAATAGTACATTGCCGATTTTTCGCAAATTGAAAAAATAATCTCAAATTCGCGAATATATGATGAATATTCTACCAAATATTCGCGAAATATCGCCAATTCGAATATTGCCCTGCCGCTCATCATTATACACTGCCAAGCACACCCTCCTTGAGCTTCAGCGGCAGAATGGGGTCTCCCAACATCGGCTGCTAAATCCCGACTATGTCAATGGGTCACTTTGTGGCCTCCTCATGCTGCTGCTGCTGCCACCTCCACACTATGCCACCTTGCCACTCTGTGATCTCCTCATGCTGCTTCCAACTCACAACTTTGTGTCTGGGCCACTCTGTGGTCTCCTCATGCTGCTACCACCTCCATACTCTCTCATTTTGCCACTCTGTGTCCTCCTCATGCTGCTGCTGCCACATCCACACTATGTCACCTTGCCACTCTGTGGCCTTCTCATGCTGCTGCTATCTCAACACTATGTCACTGGGCCATTCTGTGGCTTTCTCATGCTGCTGCCACCTCAACACTATGTAAATGGCCCACTCTGTGGTCTCCATATGGTGATGTTGCTGCTACCTCCCCACTATGTCACTGGACCACTCTGTGGTCTTCTCATGCTGCTTCTACCTCAACACTATGTCATTGGGCCATTCTGTGGACTTCTCAAGCTGTTCTCCCACCCTCCCCACTCCATGACTGGGCCATTATTTGAAATTTTTGGCTTTGTTGACATCATCATTCCTTTGACTCCTATTCTGATCTGTCAGAAGGAAGGAAAAATTAGACGAACAAAGGAACCTGTCTGTGTAGCAGCTGTAAGGCCTGTATGGTCCTATCAGAATTGGCTTACGATTTGGTAGTCAAAAGCAGGAGTGGGTACAAAACACAGAAGACATACAACTATCCCATTCATGTGTCATCTCTGTTTTGGACCCACTCCTGTTTTTTTCGGCTTTAGCAATACTGATGGACTACTTACTGACCAAATGTTGACCTAGTGAAGACAGATGCTCAACAGACAGGATACATTTTGGGGAGGTTATTGTTCTGACTAATCAGAGGAAGGGCAAAACAATCAGTAACGTCAACACAAACTTACTGGTGACACCCTCTCCACTCTGCCAGGGGGCTCTACTTGTATAAGCGTTTAATAGAACAGGTTCTGTAGACATCTATGTGGAATCAGCTGATGACGGTGTAAATGGAGTGCGCTCTTTCACGCTACAGTAGGATCTTGGGCCTCTGCACGGTTCTTTATACTTAGCGCTAATATTGACCTGTAAGGCTGAGATCACACTTTTTGGCCCGGTAACTGCCCAAATAAGTGAAGTGTGCAGTGATTCTAAGAGCGACGCCTGTCATGTGTGTGTCATACTGACTCACAGTATGGTTTCACTATCATAGCAGACTCCCTATGCGTGTTAATGCAAGGCACAGTGTTTTACAACACTATACAGGCTCTATGCAGGCAGGAAATAGCTGTTTTTTAATGCAATTTGCAGTAAATAAATTTAGAATGAATCTTTTAGGAAAATTCAGCAAACCGGCCAAATCAAATTTTTAAGAAATTCGCTCATCTCTACTTACGACCAAAATGTGCCAGAGCTAAGCCTGCTTGGCTGCCTGTAGCTCTGTGTAAGCAACTCCAGTATCATGCTTTTTCTCCACAAGTGGGGCACACAAAACCATAGCGGTGTGCAAGATCTGCAGGATTAAAATAAGCCATGTCTGTTCAAACACAATTATAGGTACTGTACTCCACGCATGTGTTGAGTTTACACACCACTACATTTAGTTAGTGTTTGTATGAACTTTCCTAATCCCTAAAATACTTTACAAAATGTAGCTAAATAAAGTTATGAAACTCTTATCCACTGAGTATGGATATGAAATGCCAGAAGAATGAAATATTTATTTTCAGCACTTTGTCCTTGCACTTTAAATTCTAGTGGTTTACTTACAGTAGATTTCACAGTGCCTTACAAAGTGGGATTTGGTTCCATTAGTACAAATGCATTTTTCATGAAACAGCTTTATTCTCATCCAGCTTTTTCTTTTCAAAAATTCTATGAAACAGAAAATATTACATGCTTGTAACATCTGAACTTTCCTAATGTAAATAGTCCATCACTCAAAGTTGAAACTAAGCATTTACTGACATTTTTACCTATTTTTGTGCTAGATAAAGTTGGTGGCTGGTACTTTGTCATATTTACCATATAAATTGGAACTTTTAAAATAAATGTTTTTGAATACAGTATGAAGTATAGTACAGAGTAGGAATGTATAGTTATGTCCATATATATATTTGGACACTAACACAAAGTTTGTTTACGTGTTTACTATAATATATTCAAGTTATTGTTATATAATGGACATAAAGTCAAGACTTTTAGCTTTCATTTGAGGGTATACACATAAAAAATTGGATGAAGGGTATAGGAGTTTCAGCATCTTTACATGTGGCACCCTGTTTTTACAGGGACCAAAAGTAATTGGACAATTGACTCAAAGGCTGTTTAATGGGTAGGTGGGGGCAATCCCTGCATTATCTTATCCTCAATTAAGCACATAAAAGGCCTGGAGTTGATTTGAGGTGTGGTGCTTGCATTTTGAAGATTTTGCTGACAAGTAAACATGCAGTCAAAGGAGCTCTTCATGCAGGTGAAAAAACCCATCCGAGAAATTGCTACACTATTCGGAGTGGCAAAATCTACAGTTTGGTACACCCTGAGTATCAAGAATAAGAAGTCTCTGGAAGAAAATTCTTTGGACAGATAAAACCAAGATCAACGTCTACCAGAAAGATGGAAAGAAAAAATTATGGCAAAGGCATGGTACAGTTCATGATCCAAAGCATACCACATCATCTGTAAAACACGACTGAGGCAGTGTAATGACCTGGGCATGCATGGCTGCCAGTGGCACTGGGTCCCTAGTGTTTATTGATCATATGACACAGGACAGAAGCAGCCAGATGAATTCTGAGGTTTTCAGAGACATGCTGTGTGCTCAAATCCAGCCAAATGCAGCCAAACTGATTGGTCATCATTTTCATAATACAGATGAACAATGACCCAAAACATAAAGCCAGAGCTACCCCGAATTTATTAAATCAAAGAAGTGGAATATTCTTGAATGGCCAAGTCACCTGAACTGAACCCAATAGAGCATGCATTTCACTTGTTAAAGACTAAACGTCAGACAGAAAGGACCACAAACAAACAGCAACTGAAAACCGCTGCAGTAAAGAGCTGACAGAGCATTAAAATGGAGGAAACATAGCTTCTGGTGATGTCCATGAGTTCAAGACTTCAGACAGTCATTGCCAACAAAGGGTTTTTAAAAAAGTATTAAAAATTAACATTTTATTAACAATTATTTAATTTTTCCAGTTACTTTTGAGCCCCTGAAATGAATGGACTGAGTTTAAAAAATGCTTTAGTTCCCCACTAGAGTTGAGCAAACTTATGTTTTAAGTTCGAGCGTCCAAAGTTCAGGTTCGGGTTATCGAAGCATCCCGTTATGGATTCCGCTACCACGGACCATAACGGCATTTGGAACACGGGGTGAAGGACCTGGGGTGGCGTCACCGTCATGTGATCAGTGCAGGGGTGTGGCTCAGTACTTGATTGGATAAGAGGTTGTAGGCTACCACCTCTTATCTAATCCAGTACTGAGCCACGCCCACTGCACTGATCACATGACGGTGACGTCACCCTAGGTCCTTCGTGTTTTCCAAGGTTCGGGTTCATTGAAGAATCCCCTTATGGATTCTAAATGCCGTTATGGTCCGTGGTAGCGGAATCCATAGCGAGATGCTTCGATAACCCGAACCCGAATTTTGGACGCGAACTTAAAACACAAGTTTGCTCAACTCTATTCCCCACATTTTTATGCAATCATTTTGTTCAACCCACTGAAAGCTGAAAGTCCGAACTTCAACTGCATCTGGATTGTTTTGTTCAAAATCCATTGTGGTAATGTACAGAACAAAAATTAGAAAAATGTTGTCTCTGTCCAAATATATGGACCTAACTGTATGTATGCAACTAATTATATTCCTTATTTATGCACCACCAACAAATTCCACAGCACTTTACAAATCAAACATTACATAGCAACAAACTAATCAAGAATTCTAACAATAGACGTGAGGGCTCTGAATATAACAGGCTGTTCTTTGTTCAGAGGTTCAAAGTGACAAGTACATTGCAGACAAGTCACCTAAAGTTTTGCATTTTCAAGTCCAGCAAGCATTGATTGCATTAGATTTACTCCAGACTAGTGATTGTAAGGTATGTTCCTGGACTACAGATATGCCAGAGTTGATATTATATAATTTAATACAAGTAGAAAAAACGGTGAAATTACTTATTTGTATGTTATTAGTTTTTCAGTCGCTCACGACTAAGAGTCGCTCACGACTGGTTTGTTTTACTGTATATAACAAAATAGATGAGACACAAGAGGTAAGAGATATTAAAAAAATGATTTACCTGTTCCAGTCTTTTAAAATGTATTTTTCTGTATGGGACCTTGAATTTTTGTGGGGTAAATAAAACGTATTAAATAACTTTTATATTTTTTTGGGGGAGAGGAGATAACAAAATGGCAATTTCAACATTTTTGGGATTTATTTTTACAGTGTGGTATAAATAACATGATAACTTTATCCTGCAGGTTAAAAATGTTTACGATGAAGCCAAATTGAAATAGTTTTATTAGAGGGATGATGTCACCCTGCTGACAAACTTTGTGGCCTCTTCGAAGGACTTCAGCACCTGACAGGTGTCTCGGATGAGCTTTCACTGCCTGGCCTCGAAGCAACAGATGCTACCTGCTCTTCAGGTTGTCTGGTGCATGACAAAATCGTTCATGGCTTTCCACTGCTTGTACAGATTAATCGGTGTAGTGGCAGGCCGTTCTATTGCTGCAGGTCCAGGAGAATCTTCCTCACCACATATGAGTGGCTGAAGTGCCTAGAGAGTTTTCTGGACGTTCTAGTTTCAAAATAGTTTTTATGACAGGTACTCTATCATCTAGTACAGCATGAAAAGAATAAAGTGTATAATATTAATCAATATGTCATTTTAATATTTGATGCATAAAAAGAAGTAAATAAAACTCAAATAATAATACTAAATAAAAATCAACATGCAATGATTGTAATATGCCCTCCTTTCTATCTTAATTGATCCCAATGATACAGAGACACAGGGCTCGGCCGCCACCTACCATGCTAACATTTTGACATCGAAGCCTGCGATGTATCAGCGGGGAGGGACTGGGAGGAGTAGATGGGGGCCGACAACTGCGGTGGGGCCGGTGCGTTCACTGTGCTCCGGCCCCTCCGCTCCAGGACAGTTATAAAATGTGTAATTCAATTAATAATGATTCATGCTGACCCCTCTGTAGTATAACATTCAATATATCCTACACTCACAGGGCTAGTGTTATATCGTAATGCAGGCCGGCCTGGCAGACGAGCGGCATCGTGACTGACTGACGTCACGTGCCTGCGCCGCCTGCTTCATTCATAAAGTAGACCGAGCAGGCACGTGACGTCAGTCAGTCACGCTGCCGCTCCTCTGCCCGGCCGCCCTGCATTACGATATAACAGTAGCCTGTGAGTAGGATATATTGAATGTTATACTACAGAGGGGGCAGCATGAATCATTATTAATCGAATTACACATTTTATAACTGTACTGGAGCTGCAATGGGGGTCTGTGGATGACACTGTTAAGGGGTGGGGGGTCTGTGGATGGCACTGTTTTGCGGTGGGGAGGTCTGTGGATGGCACTGTTATAGGATGAGGGATCTGTGGATGCCATCCAAAGATCCCCCATAACAGTGCCATCCCCAGATCCCCTATTAACAGTGCCACCCCCAGATTCCCATTAACCGTGCCATCCCCATCTGGGGGTTTCTTTGCTGGGATGGACTTTTATAGCCCCCCAAATATTACTTGCATCCCTGTTCTCTAAAGGGGCGGTTTTAGGGGTGGTCCTAGGGGTGGGTAGGGGTGTGACCAGGGGAGGGGAGGTGAGTTCCACCACCTTTTCTCTGAGAAAAAGCCCTGCATATACATGTTATAGAATCCTGATTCTTATATCAAAAGTTTTGCATAATTAATCCTCCTTTTGGCAATAAAAATATAAAAAATGTAAAAATACAAATAATAAAAGGTAAAAATAGAAAAATAATATGCATCCTTATTGTATAGAATTAATACATATATTCCAATATTTATAAATTGATGAATAAATAAATGATCAATGATAGTAATCCTCCAATATTAGTATATCGCTGTCTCCAATATTAGTATCTCCAATATTAGTATATCACTGTCTCTCCTGCAGTTTTATATCAGTAGTTTATCATTTCATGAAATATTTGTTAACAAATCATGTTAAAAATGATAATACATTACAACCCAAAAATGTGTCCTTCTTGTATAAACGAGCAGTGTCTCACTCCGTGTCTCTCCTGTACTTTTATGTTTGTGGTTGAAGTTTATCTGTGATGCGGCTGCTCACTTGCCTCTGCTCAATTTGCTTGGCATCCCACGAGGATCCCACGTGGTTGTAATTTTTCACTTGCTGACCTGAGTGCTCCACTTCATGGGAGGTATGCTTGTGATAGATGCATGTGAAAGGCTTGAGCATTTGTGGCTTGGGTGGTAATAATTAGCAGCTTGTGCTTAGTATTCGCAATGGAGATATTTCTGAATAGTAGTCACTATTGTGTCATCATATCACCAGATTAATTTTACACGAAACGAGTTTCTGAGCTACCATGCTCCTTCTTCATTGGTTTTCTTCTGGATGTTGCCAATACCTTGTTCAAGCCAGTGTACTTATTTAGAAAATGTTGCACCACTAGGTTGATGTCGCCTAGTCCGATCCGATCAGCTCTAACACAATGTGGCAACACTTGACCTGACACATGTGATAGGAAGGAGAGGTAGTGTGAGCGCCTCTGTGCCCAGCTGCTGTTCAGGATAGGACCATGTCCATGGAAGAGGAGGGGAGGAAATGGAAGAGGCAGATAAGTGCATGCTGTGGGAGCCAGCCCCATGATATGGTGGGAGGTGGTCAAAAGGACCTGGCATGTTGCTGGGGTGCTGCCTCTCCACTGCCTCAAAAACATTGACCTAGTGGGCTGTGAAAGAAATGTACTGTCCTGGCCATAACAGCTGTTTCAGGTGTCCACCACGGAGTGTACCTTGATGAACCATGAGAATTGCAAGGAGTGGTCTATATTTTCTGCTATGTGAGTGTACAAGGCTCTACTACAATGGTACAACAGTGACTGCAACACCTGCAATGTGGCCAGGTGGAGGTTCTTTATTTTAAATTTATCTTTATTTTATTTTTTTACTAATAAAATACAAAAAGGAGCAATAGTAATACATTTAACAATTACATAATAAAACCCACTTAAATACCCTCTAATAGAGATACTTGACCTATCCAGTACATTACAGTAAATAACACATTGCTTATATTACCTTTAAACCTTTATTCCTTCTTTCCCCTCCCTGTAATTCATCACCTCATGTGATTTTATCACTATGTCTTCCTTTTTTATAACCGTTTTAACAATATCCACCAATTGAATATATCTAAAATAACTTTGTCTATCTACCCTTACATTCATTAATAGTGTGTCCCTATCCTTCAGTGTTTCATTTTGAAAATATTGTGAAATATGCCATAATCCTTTATCAACCCAATATTTGGTCTCTTTCAAAAAGGTAGCATTACCTAACCTCCTATTATACCATAACGGTGTAACTTTAATCTGTCCTTCTAAATTCAGTGACTTTTTGACTTTGCCCCATACCCTCACCAGTGATTTTACCATTAGGATTTTTTATAGGTGCGTACTTTCCTTGTCCTAAATCGAGTAATGTGAATATATCCGGTAAACCATTCTCACTCTTATGTACCAGATGTCTCAGAAAATCAACCTGTGTCCAATTTATCATTGTCGCAATATTAGCTACCATATAGTGCAATCTAATATCTGGGACCTCTAGTCCTCCTTGTTCATAAGATCTTGTGAGCCAGTGTATCTTTTTCCTTACCTTTTTGTTTGATGAGATTAATACATTGAATAATTTCTCTATGTCATAAAATACAGAGTTCCCGGGTAAATGGGACTGTTTCTAATGCCACAGAGCAACTGGGGCAGCAATATAATTTTAATTAATCCAATTCTATCTGCTTTGTTTATTGGTAATTTATTCCAGACTTTAATCCTCTCCTTCATCCTATCAAGTCATGGTTTGATATTTAATCCTATAAACTTATTAGGGTCCTTGGATATTTCCAGGCCTAAATATTTGAAACTGTGGAGTAAGAATCTTTCATTTTGCTTCTGAAATCACATTCTTATCATTCAGAGGGAGCAGGGTCAATTTATCCCAGTTAATTAATATACCTGATTGGCTACCAAACTCTTCCACCAGCAGCATGACACTTTGCAGATCATTATTTGTATCATCCAGGAAGAAGAGCAGGTCATCTGCATATAAAGAGATTTTGTCCTCTCTCCCCTCAGTCCAAAGCCCCACAAATCCACATCCTGTCTAACCTTTACAGCCAGGATTTCTATTGTCAGGGCAAAAACCAAGGGGAGAGAGGACAATCCAGTCTCACCGCTCGTTCTATACGGAAGCTATCAGATAGTATACCATTAACTGATATTCTAGCTTTGGAATCTTTATATATAATCTTCATCCAGTCTATAAATCCTGGGCCAAATCCAAATTTTGTCATAGCTTCCCATACAAAGTCCCAGTTCAATGCTTTATGTGCATCTAATGATAGAATAGAGCATAGTTATTTATTATTCTCTGTAAACTGGATATTTGCAAAGACCCTAAGCAAGCCCATTGTTGTAGACCTATCCGGAATGAATCCTTTTGGTCCTTATGAATTAAATCTACTATGACCTTCCTCAGCCTTTTTCCAAAATCCTAGACAGAATTTTAAAATCATTATTCCACAAGTGAAATTGGACGATACAAGGTAGGGTCCGATTGATCCTTATCTTTTTAGGATTAAAATAATTGTCACGTCTCCCATAGACTCTGGTAGACATCCTGTACCTTTTGAGAATTTAAGTACTTCCATAAGTCTATTCGCCAAGAATTCTTTATCTCTTTTATATAATTCATTTGGAATATCGTCCGGGCCTGATGTTTTACCAAGTGGTGCTTCATTTATTGCTACTAGTATCTCCTTCAAGGATATAGGCCGGTCTAATGCTGTCTGTTGGTCATCGTTACGCTTTGGGGTTCCTATTTCTGCACATATTTTATCATCTCTTCTCTATGTATCTGGGTTTTTTCTGAAAAAGCTGTATCCTTATTAATTTGAAAAAAAAAAAAAAAGTCAAATCTTTTACTATTTGATCTTCTTTACCTATTAAATTGAGCCATATGGGATTTCTCATGTCATTTTTACGCTTCCCTTTCAAATTCTCGACTTTTAAGCCCACCTTTACCAGTACTGGGGAGTGATCTGAGATACATCTCGGTTCATACAAGACCTCTATATTTTTTGTAGTGTTAACTGATTACCAAATATCAAGTCTATTCTTGACAAGGAATCGTAGCTCTTACTATAACATGAATACTGTTTTGCTTCTGGATTCTGAATCCTCCATATATCCCACCAACCAAATTCTTGCATTAGTTTTTTCAGTGGAGGGTTTTTTGCTTTTTGTTACTCTCTAAATTATTCATTGTGCAGTTAAAATCACCCATTAATATTAATAGCGAGTCACTTTTGTCTAGCAGAAACTCATATAGTTTTAAGAGTACCTCATGTCTATAAGGTGGAGGGATGTACACCCCAGCCAACACACATTTTACATTTTCAAAATAACCGTATAGAAATATATACCGTCCCTCCACATCAATGTTCGTCGAGATTATAGAGCACGTAATATCCTTGTGAATAATAATGCTATCCCCTCTACTATACCCATTAAATACAGAGTGGAATTGATGAGCGATCCATTTTCTTTTAACCACCTCAGCCCCCTAGCTTAAACACCCTTAATGACCAGACCACTTTTTACAATTCTGCACTACAGTAATTTCACGGTTTATTGCTCGGTCATGCAACTTATCACCCAAATGAATTTTACCTCCTTTTCTTCTCACTAATAGAGCTTTCATTTGGTGGTATTTCATTGTTGCTGACATTTTTACTTTTTGATATTAATAAAAATGACTGAAATTTGTGCAAAAAATTACATTTTTCGCTTTCTGTTTAAAAAAACGACATTTCTATATACATTTTCTCTAAATGCATTGTTCTACACGTCTTTGATAAAAAAATATGCAATAAGTGTATATTTATTGGTTTGGGTAAAGGTATAGCGTTTACAAACTATGGTGCAAAAAGTGAATTTCCGCATTTTGAAGCAGCTCTGACTTTCTGAGCACCTGTCATGTTTCATGTATGATTTAATTTTTTTCACAAGTTAGCAGAAAATAACAGTTTCTGAGGAAAAAAATAATAATAAAATTTCCATTTCTGCTAAATTCTGGCAAAAAAATAATAATAATAATCCCATGGACTCACTATGCCCCTCAGTGAATACCTTGGGGTGTCTACTTTCCGAAATAGGGTCATTTGTGGGGTCTGTTTACTGTTCTGGCATTTTGGGCGGGGCTAAATTGTGAGCAACCCTGTAAAACCTAAAGGTACTCGTTGACCTTTACACTCCTTTACGCACCTAGGCTGCAAAAAGTGGCACACATGCGATATCACCGTACTCAGAAGAAGTAGGGCAATGAGTTTTGGGGTGTATTTTACATATACCCATGCTGGATGAGAGAAATATCTCTGTAAATTGTCAACTTTGTATAAAAAAATTAAAAATTTGTCATTTACAGAGATATTTCTCTCACCCAGCATGGGTATATGTAAAAATACACCCCAAACACATTGCCCTACTTCTCTTGAGTACGGCGATACCACATGTGTGACACTTTTGCAGCCTGAGTGCAAAGAGGCCCAAATTCAATGAGTACCTTTAGGATTTCACAAGGCATTTTTACGCATTTGGATTCCAGACTTCTTCTCACGCATTAGGGGCCCCTAAAATGCCAGGGCAGTATAAATACCCCACAAGTGACCCAATTTTAGAAAAAGACACCCCAAGGTATTCCGTGAGGGGTATGGTGAGTTCATGTAAAATTTTATAATTTGTCACAAGTTAGTGGAATATGAGACTTTGTAAGGAAAAAAAAAAAAGCCAATTTCTGCTAACTTGTGCCAAAAAAATCTTCTATGAACTCGCCATGCCCCTCACGGGCCCCTAAAATGCCAGGGCAGTATAAATACCCCACAAGTTACCCCACTTTGGAAAGAAGACACCCCAAGGTATTCCGTGAGGGGCATAGCGAGTTCATAGAAGATTTTTTTTTTTGGCACAAGTTAGCGGAAATTTACTTTTTTTTTTTTCTTACAAAGTCTCATATTCCACTAACTTGGGTCACATGTGGGGCATTTATACTGCCCTGGCATTTGAGGGTCTCCGCAATCATTACATGTATGGCCCGCATTAGGAGTTTCTGCTATTCTCCTTATATTGAGCATACGGGTAATGAGATTTTTTTTTTTCGTTCAGCCTCTGGGCTGAAAAAAAAAATGAATGGCACAGATTTCTTCATTCGCATCAATCAATGTGGATGAAAAAATCTCTGCTAAAAAATGTTTAAAAAAAAAAAGAGAGGGGAAAGGACATAGGAGTGCTTGCGAAGTAAAGCCCCATTCACACGTCCGCAAAAATGTCCGCATCTATTCCGCAATTCTTCGGAATAGATGTGGACCCATTCAGTGTGAATGGGGCCGGAGGTGATGCGGAGAGCACACAATGTGCTCTCCGCATCAGCATTTGCGGAGCTGCGGCCGCAAACTTCCGGGTTCCGGCCCTGAAACAAATCCGCAAAAGATAGAGCATGTCCTATTCTTGTCCGCAATTGGGACAAGAAAAGGCATTTTCTATATAGTTCTGGCAATGTGCGGATCCGCAAAATGCGGAAAGCACATTGCCGGTGTCCGTGTCCTCCGTCTGAATGAGCCGTACAGTGGGGGTGATTAGTAATCAGGGGTTCATCAGGGATTAATCAATGACGGGAGGGGGGTGATTGGTGCACTTACTTTAGCTGCCTGTGTCCTCTGGTGGTCCCAAGCAAAGGGGACCACCAGATGAGCAGGCAGCAGGCATATCAGACGCTGTTTACAAAACAGCGTCTGATATGCGATTTAGATGGCGTTTTCTGACATCTACAGCCTGCCAGTGCATGATCAGAGCTGGCAGGCTATAGTAAAACTTCCTCCCGACGCGATACTGTGAAGGCGCGTGCGTTCACAGGAAATGTCGCCTCTTGCAAGATGACGCACCGGCGTGTCAAGGAGGAATAACCCAGCCATCCGCAAGACGCATCCCTGTGTTAGGCGGTCAGGTAGTGGTTAAACAAGTTTAGTCTGTCTCTAACCATATAAGTCTCTACCAGACAAACCAGTGCTGTAAGATATCTCCCAATGATATCAAATACTCCAATTGATCATATTTTTTACTTCTCATAGTGTATATCCAAGGACCAGTGATAGGAAAAAATAAATAAAAATAAATAAATAAATCCCCTTTGTCCTCCCCTCCATATCCCCCCCAACCCTCACATGATGCCCTCGACCCATTTGGGGCTTGAACATCCTACCCAACTGGCATATACTCCGTATCCCCTCCCCCCCCTCCCCCCTCCCCCCCCCCCCCACCACCATCAACAAGTTGCTATGTACAATTATATTATAATGTTATCATAGCCCATAGTCACCAACCATTTCTGTACTTCTTGTGAGGAAGAGAAAAAACTAACTTTATCTTTGTGCACCACTCTAAGTTTTACCGGGTACAGAAGGGAATATTTAATCTCAGCCTGACGTAGTCTTCTTTTCACCTCTATAAATTTTCCTTGTTCTCTTTGCGTTGTTACAGAATAGTCTGGGTATATTGAAACCCTTGAACCATTCATTTCAACCAATTCTAATGCTCTTATTCTCCTCATAAACATTTCTTTATCCTTAAATGGGAACATTTTTGCAATAATAATTCTAGGTAGGTTTCCTAGTGTATCTTTCCCTGAAATTCTTTGTGCTCTCTCAAATATGAACTGACTGGACAAGTTTTCCCTTCCTACCACTTCAGTAATCCAGTTCTGGATATATTGTGCACAGTTCGTACCCTCCTCTTTCTATGGTATACCAATAAGCCGGATATTACTTCTCCTATCCCTGTCTTCTAGGTCAGTGATCTTCTTAATTAAATCTGTGTTTACCATTCTCAGTGCTCTAAGTTATTTTGATAATTCGGAAACTTGATCTTCTACATCACTAATTCTTTCTTCTGCCTGTTTAACTCTCTCACCCAGCTTTCTAGCGTCATCTTTAACCAGTTGAACTTTTGATTTCAATTCACTCATCTGCGTCGTAATTACTTCTAGGACACTATTGGATTTTTTATTGCTAGCATAATATCACCGAGTATCGGTGTTTCCAAAGTGTCTGCTTGAAGTAATTCATGTGTTTGCCCACTTTCCCTGGCCAAGGGTTTATTTTGAATATTTGATTTAATTTGACCTCTACTTGAGAGCGTATCCGTGGTCTGGAGAAATTTATCCATTTTTCCTTCCCGTTCGGCTCTAGTTCTTCCCATATCTTGGTTTGGGGAACTGTACACACCAGATCTTCTCAGTCCCCCCTCTCTCCTTTTCAGTTCTCTTACCCATCATTGCTCTCACTATAGAGGGGACCTTAAGGGTACAACTAAGTTTAATATAGGGTTAAATGGAGCTGTTTATACCATATAAATCACCTGTAAGACGTGGGACCTATATGCAAGCAAGGCCAGTCAATTATGATATATAGATCAATTTATCACACCTTGAATGCACATATCCCCCAGATCCACAGCTTATATACTAATAGTAGAATCAATGGGTGTAATACGTATGCACAGATAAATGTAAACCAGTATAACCCATGAACCACCTATAGCATTTAGACCCCCAACTTCACAGAGGTTAGTTTAGTTAAATATACTATATATATCACCTATACTTTGTATATAGCATTTTGCACAAATAGTCTACACACCAGTGAATTCATTTAGTGTACCTAAATACCATATTACACAAATGTTGACTGTTGTGCACGTATCCACGTGTCCACATATAGCGCAGAAAACTTTTATATCCACCGAGTTAGTTAATTTCAATTAGTGTACATACAGTTGTGTTCAAAATTATTCAACCGCCATGCTTTACAGTAGGCAAGGTGTTCTTTTCTTCATAGGCCTTGTTCTTCCTCCTCCAAACATAGCGTTGATCCATGGGCCCAAACAGTGCCTCTTTGATTTAATTGTAAACAAGATGACTGAAATGATCAAAATCAATGTCAAACTGGCCAAAACACTCAATTTCAGTGGGGTTGAATAATTTTGAACACAACTGTAAGTGCATTGATTAATGATGAATACAAAATTTTTTTCCACCAAAATATTTCAAACAAGATTTTACCGCATATAAGTACAGAGCTTAATGCGGAATACAAGATTTCCACAGAAAAATCAAAAAAGATTTTACAGCATATAGGTGCAGCGCTTAACGCAGAATACAAGATTTTTTCCATCGAATGATTCAAAAGATTTTACCAAGATATAAGTGCAGCGCTCAATGCAGAATACAAGATTTTTGTCCAACGAATTAATTTACAAAATATTTTACCGCATATGAGTGCAGCTCTTAACGATGAATACAAGATCTTTTTCACCAAAATATTTCAAACAAGATGTTATCAAGCATATAAGTGCAGAGCTTAATGATGAATTAAGCTCTGCACTTATATGCGGTAAAATCTGTTTTGAATTATTTCGTTGGACAATAATCTTGTATTTAGCATTAAGCGCTGCACTTATATGCTGTAAAATCTTTTTGAGCTATTTCTGAGGAAAAAATATTGTATTCACCATTAAGCGCAGCACTTATATGCGGTAAAATCTTTTTTTAATTATTTCTGTGGAGAAAAAACTTGTATTCAGCTTTAAGCGCTGCATTTATACGCAGCAAAATCTTTTTTGAATTATTTTGGTGGAGAAAAAGCTTGTATTCAGCATTAAGCGCTGCACTTATATGCGGTAAAATCTTTTTTTAATTATTTTGTTGGTCAAAAATTTTGTATTTTGCGTTAAGCTCTGCACTTATATGCGGTAAAAAAATTTTTTAATTATTTCGGTGGAAATACAAATTTCCACCTCCTCCAATAGCTTCCTCATCTCTTCATTATCATCGGACACACTAACTTTACACTATCCCCCAGCTATATATATAATTGGTGCCAGCACCACCTAGAAGTGAAAAAAGGTAAATGATACCACAATACATTTGATATGACATTTAGCAAAAGTTTAAAGTGCCCACATATAGCACATAGTGCTACACTGCATCAAGATGAATCAGGCGTGGATCAGCCAGGATTTCCACACACCAATGCCTGATGCATCAGTCTAGATTATCCATGGTGCCACATCTACAATTTGACAAAAGAGACGGGTTTCTTCTGGCTGCCTGCCTCAGCTACTATTTTGATGCCATTACCTGCCTGATGCCACACATCTGATGCCAAGTGCTCCTTCTTTCACCCACCATCTTCAGTGGGTACTGGTATTGCCACCCATCTCCACAGTATGTCACCTTGCCACTCTGTGGCCTCCTGATGCTGCCGCTAACTTCAGACTCTGTCATTGTGCAACTCTGTGGCCTACTCATGCTGTTGACACCTCCGGACTCTGTCATTATGCCGCTATGTGGTCTCCTCATGCTGCTGCCACCTCCACACTCTGTCATTGTGCCACTCTCTGGCCTACTCCTGCTGCTGCCACCTCCACACTCTGTCCTTCTGCCACTATGTAGCCTAATGCTGCCCCCACCTCCAGACTGTCATTGTGCCACTCTGTGGTATCCTCATGCTGCTGCAACCTAAAGACTCTGTCATTGTGCCACTCGGTGGCTTTCTCATAATGCTGCTGCCGCCACCTCCAGACTCTGTCGTTGTGCCACTCTCTGGCCTACTCATGCTGCTGCCACCTGCACACTCTGTTATTGTGCCACTCTGTGGCCTACTCATGCTGCTTCCACCTCCAGACTCTGTCATTGTGCCACTCTCTGGCTTACTTATGCTGCTGCCACCTCCACACTCTGTCATTGTGCCACTCTGTGGCCTACTCATGCTGCCGCCACCTCCAGACTCTGTCATTGTGCCGCTCTGTGGTATGCTCATGCTCCTGCCACCTCCAGACTTTGTCATTGTGCCGCTCTGTAGTCTCCTCATGGTGCCGCCACCTGCAGACTCGGTAACTGTGCCACTTGGTGGCCTCCTCATACTGCCACCACCTACAGACCCTGTCAGTGGGCCACTCGTGGTCTCCTCATGCTGCTTCCACCTTGCCACTATGTCATACAGTTGTGTTCAAAATTATTCAACCCCCAATGCTGTAAAGGGTTTTAGGGAATTTAGTGTACATTTGTAATTGTGTTCAGAATGAAATCTTACAAGGACTTTTTAAAGAACCAAATGCAACTAAAATGACATCAATTATAGTGTTGAGCGTGAATATTCGAATTGCGAATTTTTATCACGAATATCGCAACTTTGATAATTCGCGAATATTTAGAATATGATGATATATATTCGCTAATTCGAATATTCGCAATTTTTCCAATATCTGAAAGGCGAAAACATGACTTGTCCCTGCTTCCTTCTGGTGGGCCAATGAGTCATTGGGCCACAAGAAACTTAAGCAGGAAGGAATCATGTTTTCATTTTCAATGGGAATCCAGCAACCCAACTCTGACGTTAATTCTCAATGCGAGTATATGTTCGCATCGCGAATTAAACTTAGATCTGGGTTCCTAATGGTTGTTGCTAGAAGATGATTGAGAATATAGCGCTATATCCTCAATCTTCGTCAATTATAGCAATGCAATCGTTAGGAGCTCAGCTCAAAGTTTAATTCGCGATGCTGAATATATGTTCGCATCGCGAATAAAACTTTGAGCTGAGCTCCTAATGGTTGGTTGAACTTGCTATTTGCTGGAATATAACGAAGATTGTGAATATAGTGCTATATTCGTGAATTCGTTATAATCGTAATATTCTAGCAAGCCATTGCCAACCTTTAGGAACCCAGCTCTAAGTTGAATTCGCTATACGAGTATTACAGGTTATATTAATCGCAATGCGAATTCAACTAAGAGATGAGTTCCAAATGGTTGGCTTGATTATTTTCTATCTTATGACCGAGTCGACTAAGACAACCCATTAAATGAACCTAATAGTATACTTCCTTATGCGGTGTGATTCACGCAGCATATGTAATTGCCAATTTTTCGCATGACATAAACTATCTTAAATACAGAGAATTATAAATCAGTAATGAGAATTGTTACTGTGATGTATAATCTACCTCTTTATGTATTATACTGTATTTTACATCATGCAAAAATCGGCAATTACATATGCGTGAATCGCACCGCATAAGGGCAGTATGATATTGGGTTCATTCAATGGGTTGTCTTGGTTGGTCTACTCGAATAGATCGAATATTGCGAATATAGCACTATATTCGCTATTTTCTTTATCTTCGTCTATTCGACCCAGCAAGCCAACCTAATAGTATACTGGCATTATGCGATCCGATTCACGCGCATATGCAATTGCCGATTTTTCGCATGACGTAAAATATAGTTTCCTACATAAAGAGGCAAATTATACATCACAGTAACAATTTTCATTACTGATTTATAATTGTCCTCTGTATGTAAGATAGTTTGTGTCATGCGAAAAATCTGCAATTACATATGCGCGTGAATCGCACAGCATTAGAGAGTATGATATTGTGTTCATTCAATGGGTCATCTTGGTCTACTTGAATAGACGAATATTGCGAATATAGCAGTATATTCGCTATCTTCTCTATATTCGACCAAGCAAGCCAACCTTATAGTATACTGCCCTTATGCAGTGCGATTCACGCGCATATGTAATTGCAGATTTTTCGCATGACACAAACTATCTTACATACAGAGGACAATTATAAATCAGTAATGAAAATTGTTACTGTGATGTATAATTTGCCTCTTTATGTAGAAACTGTATTTTACGTCATGCGAAAAATCGGCAATTGCATATGCGCGTGAATCGGATCGCATAATGCCAGTATACTATTAGGTTGGCTTGCTGGGTCGAATAGACGAAGATAAAGAAAATAGCGAATATAGTGCTATATACGCATTATTCGTCTATTCGAGTAGACCAACCAAGACAACCCATTGAATGAACCCAATATCATACTGCTCTTATGCGGTGCGATTCACGCGCATATGTAATCGCCCATTTTTCGCATGATGTAAAATACAGTATAATACATAAAGAGGCAGATTATACATCACAGTAACAATTCTCATTACTGATTTATAATTCTCTGTATGTAAGATAGTTTATGTCATGCGAAAAATTGGCAATTACATATGCGCATGAATCGCACCGCATAAGGGAAGTATACTATTAGGTTCATTTAATGGGTTGTCTTGGTCGACTCGGTCATAAGATAGATAAGAAGCAAGCCCATTAGGAACTCACCTCTAAGTTGAATTTGCATTGCGATTAATATAACCTGTAATACTCGCATAGCGAATTCAACTTAGAGCTGGGTTCCTAAAGGTTGGCAATGGCTTGCTAGAATATTACGATTATAACGAATTCACGAATATAGCACTATATTCACAATCTTCGTTATATTCCAGCAAATAGCAAGTTCAACCAACCATTAGGGGCTCAGCTCAAAGTTTAATTCTAAATTCTAAATATTCGCAAATTATCGAAGTTGCGATATTCGCGATAACAATTCGCAATTCGAATATTCGCGCTCAACACTACTGATGAGGGTGTAAAAGGAGTGTGCTTCTTTTTGATGGTAACATCTACCTGTAAGGCTGAGTTCATACTTGAGTTATTTGGTCAGTTTTGGCCCCGTTACCGCCCAAATAAGTGAAGTATGCAGTCATTTTAAGAGTGACCTCTGTCATCTATGCGTGTTACTGCAAGGCACAGTGTTCTACACCACTATAAATGTTCTCAGCAGCCAGAAAATAGAAGTTTTTAACGTAATTCGCCGCAAATATATCCGGATCAAATAGAATTTTTCCTGAAAAGTATTATATATATGAGATAAATAACTATCTATGACTCAGCAAAGTACAACAATTACACCGTTCTCTCCTCAGAACTGCAAAAACAGCAGAAAATGGCTGCTGGGGAGTTTTCTATATAGTAAGGGGTAGGCAAATTTACTATTGGTTGCTAGGGATGTTGCTAAGCTCAGACAAAGATATTGCCGCCTTCTCATTGGCCCAGAAGCAAGAAGCAGTGAGGGTACTGATGAAAAAAATCTAGAATATTTGCGATTACGAATATATAGCACAATATAAATATAAAAATTTGCGATTAGAATATTCACAATTAACACTAGTTAAGCATTTATATCCCATGTGTATACAGGATCTACAGGCTCAGCTGCAACATCTATGGGCTATTGTGCCACAGGAAACCATTAAGAACCTGTATGCCTCCATGCCCAAGCATATCTTATCTTGTATCCAGGCTAGAGGCAACCCAACAAGGTACTAAAGACCCCATTCATTTATGCAGTTTTTAACAATAAACATATCATTTCACTCTAATATTGTAATACTTACAAATATCATAATTACAGTCATACATATAAATTTCTATTCAATTCCAACATCTCCTTCTTGGTGCATTATTTTTTTGTCAATATAAAAGGAACTAATTTGGAAAGTATGGGTATATCTACTGTACTTAAAATGTCAAATCTGGAGTTTTACCGTCAAATAGAGATTTATTAGATCATCCTTGTATACAGTTGGTTTGATTCTAGCTAGTCTTCCTACTGCTGTAAGGGACCACAGTAAGTAAGAATCTTGATATCACTGCTCTATATTGTATTTTTTTTCCCCTCTCTTTTCCTGCGTAATCCACATTTAGTACGACTTCCATTATTGACAGCACCGTCCAGTGCACATCTTGTATGATGTATGCAGTCCTGGAACAGCCGTTCGAGGGTGTATATGTTTGTTCAAAATGTGAGCAAATTACCCGTTTGGAATCGCACATCGAGTCTCTAAACAGGCGAGTTGCAACACTGAAAGCCACTGACGATTTGGAAAAGAGTTTGCTGCTCACTGAGCAAGCACTCCATGGGGTAGATGTGGGGGAGGGTGGTAGCGAGGAGGCTGAGGAGAGTGAGGTAGTTAGCTGGGTAACAGTAAGAAAGCGGGGTAGAGGGAAGGGTGCCAGGGAGGCTAGCCCTGATCTGACAGATGAGGGGGATGACAGCTCAGGGACGGCACCGCTGCAGCCAGTGTTAGTGCCAGTAAGCAGGGGACCAGGAGAGCAGGGCAGGCCAGACAGGTGCTGGTAGTGGGAGACTCAATTATTAGGGGTACAGATAGGGCGATCTGTCACAAAGATCGTGATCGCCGAACAGTGTGCTGTCTTCCTGGCGCTAGAGTTCAACACATCGCGGATCGGGTTGACAGATTACTGGGAGGGGCTGGAGAAGATCCGGCGGTCATGGTCCAAATCGGAACCAATGACAAAGTTAGAGGAAGGTGGAGAGTCCTTAAAAATGATTTCAGGGATTTAGGTCAAAAACTTAGGGCAAGGACCTCAAAAGTAGTATTTTCTGAAATACTGCCTGTACCACGAGCCACACAAGGCAGCGGGAGATTAGGAAGGTTAACAAGTGGCTCAAGAACTGGTGTAGGAAGGAGGGGTTCGGGTTCCTGGAGAACTGGGCCGACTTCTCTGTTGGCTACAGGCTCTATCGAAGGGACGGGCTGCACCTCAATGGGGAAGGGGCAGCTGTGTTGGGGAGAAAGATGGCTAGAAGGTTGGAGGAGTGTTTAAACTAGGGACTGGGGGGGAGGGTAATTACATTATAGGAGGTGAAGATAGTGCAGATAGAGACCAGGGGAGAGGTAGTGTGACTGGGGAAGGAATGGAAGGGGGGACTAGAACAGCTCAGAATGAAAGATGTAGGGTAAAAAATACACATAAACCTGTCAAATGTATGTATACTAATGCCAGAAGCCTGACTAACAAGACTGGTGAACTGGAATTAGTGATGTGTGAGGAGGACTATGACGTAGTGGGAATAACTGAGACATGGCTGGATGATAGCTATGACTGGGCAGTTAATATAAAAGGTTACAATCTGTTTAGAAAGGATCGTCAAAACCGGAGAGGTGGAGGGGTCTGCCTCTATGTAAGGTCGTGTCTAAATCCCGTAATTCGAGAATACATCTGTGAGGGACATGAACATGTGGAGTCACTGTGGGTAGAAATACATGGAGCAAAAACAATAATAAAATACTAATAGGAGTGTATTATAAACCACCTAATATACCAGAGTCCACAGAAAATCTATTACTAATCGAGATAGACGAGGCGGCAAATCATAATGAAGTCGTTATCATTGGGGACTTCAACTACCCAGAGATAGACTGGGAAACTGAAAGCTGTACATCCCAAAAGGAAACAGGTTCTTGGCAATAGCCAAAGACAATTTCCTTTCCCAACTGGTTCAGGACCCCACTAGAGGGACGGCCATACTGGACTTAGTATTAACCAATAGACCTGATAGAACAACATATGTGCAGGTTGGGGGACACCTGGGAAATAGTGACCATAAAGTTATAACCTTCCAATTATCCTTCAAACGAGAGTTTCTAAAGGGAGGAACAAAAATACCAAACTTCAAAAAGCAAAATTTAGCTAACTAAGCGAGGCCATAGGCCTAACTAACTGGGACAAAGTCCTCAAAAATAAAAATACAACCATAAAATGGGAGATTTTTAAAAGCATTGTAACATCTAATTGTGAGAGGTACATACCTTATAGGAATAAAAGGCTAAGGAACAATAAGAAACCAATGTGGATAAATGAAACCGTAAAGAAGGCAATAAATGACAAAAGAAAGCATATAAATCACTAAAACAGGAGGGGAGTCAGGAAGCACTGATAAACTATAAGGAAAAAAATAGAATATGTAAAAACTAATAAAATTTGCTAAACTAGAGACCGAGAGATTAATTGCCAAAGAGAGTAAAACTAACCCTAAAATGTTCTTCAATTATATAAATTGTAAAACATATAAATCTGAAGGAGTCGACCCTCTACATAGCAATGAGGGGATGTTGCAAAGAGCGACAAAGATAAAGCAAAACTATTAAATATTTTTGTCTCCACTATATTCACTGAGGAAAATAAACTGTCAGATGAAATGCAGAATGTAAAAGTAAATCCCCCATTAAAAGTGCCCTGTCTGACCCAGGAAGAAGTACAACAGCGACTTAAAAAGATTAAAATAGACAAATCGCCAGGACCGGATGGCATACACCCCGTATCCTAAGGGAATTAAGTGATGTCATAGCCAGACCATTATTTCTCATATTTACGGACTCTATGATAACAGGGAATGTTCCACAGGATTGGCGCATAGCAAATTGGTGCCAATATTCAAAAGGGTCCAAAAACAGAGCCTGGAAATTATAGGCCGGTAAGTTTAACATCTATTGTTGGTAAACTGTTTGGAGGGTTTCTAAGAGATGCTATTTTGGAGTATCTTAATGAAAATAAGCAAATAACGCCATATCAGCATGGCTTCATGAGCGATCGGTCATGCCAAACAAATTTAATCAGCTTCTATGAGGAGGAAAGTTCTAGACTTGACAGTGGCGAATCAATGGATGTCATATATCTGGACTTCTCCAAAGCATTTGACACCGTACCTCACAAAAGGTTAGTATATAAAATGAGGATGCTCGGACTGGGAGAAAATATCTGTATGTGTGTAAGTAACTGGCTAATTGACAGAAAACAGAGGGTGGTTATTAATGGTACACACTCAGATTGGGTCACTGTAACTAGTGGGGTACCTCAGGGGTCAGTATTGGGCCCTATTCTCTTCAATATATTTATTAATGATCTTGTAGAAGGCCTGCACAGTAAAATATCTATTTTTGCAGATGACACTAAACTGTGTAAAGTAATTAACACTGAAGAGGACAGTTTTCTGCTACAGAGGGATCTGGATAGATTGGAGGCTTGGGCAGAAAAATGGCAGATGAGGTTTAACACTGACAAATGTAAAGTTATGCACATGGGAAGGAATAATGCAAGTCACCCGTACATATTAAATGGTAAAACACTCGGTAACACTGACATGGAAAAGGATCTAGGAATTTTAATAAACAGCAAATTAAGCTGCAAAAACCAGTGTCAGGCAGCTACTGCCAAGGCCAATAAGATAATGGGTTGCATAAAAGGGCATAGACGCCACTTTACAAATCACTAGTCAGACCACACATGGAGTACAGTGTACAGTTCTGGGCTCCTGTGAACAAGACAAACATAGCAGAGCTGAAGAGGGTTCAGAGGAGGGCAACTAAAGTAATAACTGGAATGAGGGATCTACAGTACCCTGAAAGGTTATCAAAATTAGGGTTATTCACTTTAGAAAAAAGACGACTGAGGGGAGATCTAATAACTATGTATAAATATATCAGGGGTCAGTAGAGAGATCTGTCCCATCATCTATTTATCCCCAGGACTGTGACTGTGACAAGGGGACATCCTCTGCATCTGGAGGAAAGAAGGTTTGTACACAAACATAGAAAAGGATTCTTCACTGTAAGAGCAGTGAGACTATGGTACTCTCTGCCTGAGGAGGTGGTGATGGTGAGTACAATAAAGGAATTCAAGAGGGGACTGGATTTATTTCTGGAGTGTAATAGTATTACAGGCTACAGCTACTGGAGTGGGGTCGTTGATCCAGGGAGTTATTCAGATTGCCTGATTGTAGTCGGGAAGGAATTTTTGCCCTTAAGTGGGAAAATTGGCTTCTGCCTCACAGGGGTTTTGCCTTCCTCTGGATCAACTTGTAGGAAACAGGCCGAACTGGATGGACAAATGTCTTTTTCGGTCTTATATACTATGTTACTATGTTACTAAATGAACTGTTTTAGATTTATGCAAATACTTGGTGAAGACAGATTTTAAAATCTTTAAAGATAGTGTGAATAGCTCTGACCCACCTTTGAAAAGCAATAGCCGTTTTGTAATGGAAACAATGGACAGCTACTTAGCTTAAAGGAAATGTGTCACCAAAATGTTATCTGCTAGTTAAAACCAGATAGCAACATATATCCTTTTTTCTAATCTGATCTTATTTTCTGATTACAAATTTTATTCTATTTGCTGAACATGATTATGGGGATGGCAATCATGCCTGAACTTTCTTAACAGCATTTACAAAGCATTAAAAAATGCTTTATGGCAGCCCTATGGTCCATAGACACAATAGACAGGAGGGGACCTCATTCTATAGGAGAGTTTTCTAGGCATGCTCTGTGACCTGTGCAGAGGCCATTGTACAAGAAAAGAATAGATACGCTTTGACAATCACATATTGTGAATGGTGGATCCTTTCTTATCTGATATATCCTTATCATTAAAGACAGGTTTAAAATAATATACAACTGCAGTAAAGGTATCTGTAAAGACCAAGAAGTGGCACCTAAGCTTAGTGGCCAGTGTGAAAACTGCAGGAATTTTTTTGTTTTTGAGTAAATATAGTTATTGATAAGAAAAAAAAAGAACTAAATGAAAAACTCTTTAAAAATATGCAAGATAAAAATGTGATTTAAACAATAAGTTATTTTCTGATGGCACATGGACAAAGATGCAGTCAATAGTGATTACAGATGCCCTATTTTACTGTAGACAGGTTATGAGATTTTGAATACTGACCCCACATCTATTTGCAAGTTCAAATTGGAGATATTATTAAAATATGGTGTTGCATTGGGTGTACTTGCAAAAAAGTAGACAACTTTTTATGTACAGATTCCCCAATTATGCCAATATTCCATGGATTGGCAAATATCCACAAGGACAGCTTTCCTTCATCTTTTTGTTCTATTATAGCAGTCATTGCACTCTAACTGAGAAACTGTAGATGAGAAAGGGAATTTATATTTCCTCCCATGTGTAAAAAAAAGTCACAAACCTCGTGTTTGCAACTTTTTAAACACCATTGTGCCTGAATCTCTTGCCACTTTTGTGAAATGGGGGTGTGATGAGAGCAGCCTGGGGAAATTTATCTTCTTTTACAGCAGTTTTCTGGCATAAAATTGGAGTGAAATCTACATACAGCAGCTCATGGGTGACCTAGATTTCAATCTAGGCGTCTGGACTGCCAGAGGACGTGCCTAATTCATAATGAGGTGCCCACTTCATTATAAATCAGGCCCATCCTACATCAGGAGGTATCATACACCAGTGTGACTTTTGCAGCTCCGGGTTTTGGGAACACCTGTTTATCTTACACATAGTAACAAAGTATTGAAGACTTTATATTATTTTGAATTGCAAGATGGTTATACATGGGTTTCTTGGGATATAGTTGGGCTATACTTGTGTATACCCTATGACTTGGCCTGCATAAGCGTCAGAGTTAATGTGTACTGATAACCTCTATAGTCGTCCCGAACTATTCGCCGGCGAACATAGTTCCCAACCAATCAGCAGCATACCCTCCCTCCCATACCCTCCCATCTCCTGGACAGCATCCATTTTAGATTCATTCGAAAGCTGCAGTCTTAGTGAGAGGAGGGACAGGGTAGCTGCTGCTGATTTAATAGGGAAATCGATAGCTAGGCTAGTGTATTCAGTGTACACTCCAGTCCTGAAAGACTCATCTGATCTCTGCTGTAAGGACAGCGTCCTGATAGCACCCCAAAAAGGCCTTTTAGGGCTGCTACATTAGTCTGCTTTTATTTTTTCTCCATATATATATTGCAGTTGCCTGGCCTGCCCGTGTGTGAGGAGCTGCAGGCCCACAGACTGTAGTGTGCCCACTGCCAGTGCCCACAACTGATACCATGTGGCACAGGACTTTGCATAAAAAAGGCATTTAATTTTTACCCTTTAATCTAAGGTTAATTGCCTGCCAGTGTGTGTCAGGCCGACTTCCACTGACTGTAGTGTGCCCACTGCCAGTGCCCAACACTCATACCGGGTGGCACAGGACTTTGCATTAAAAAGGCATTTCATTTTTACTGTTTAATCTAAGGTTAGTTGCCTGCCAGTGTGTGTCAGGCCGACTTCCACTGACTGTAGTGTGCCCACTGCCAGTGCCCACCACTCAAACCATGTGGCACAGGACTATGCATAAAAAATAAAAAAACATTTCATTTTTACCCTTTAATCTAAGGTTAGTTGCCTGCCAGTGCGTGTCAGGCCGACTTCCGCTGACTGTAGTGTGCCCACTGCCAGTGCTCCACCACTCATATCGGGTGGCACAGTAGCTTGCCGATAAATAAGGCATTTCATTTTTACCCTTTAGTCTAATTTCAGTTGCTTGCCTGCTGCCAGTTTGTGTCAGGCTGACTTCCACTGACTGTAGTGTGCCCACTGCCAGTGCCCACCACTCATACCGGGTGGCACAGTAGCTTGCCGATAAATAAGGCATTTCATTTTTAGACTTTAGTCTAATTTCAGTTGCTTGCCTGCTACCAGTGTGTGTCAGGCCGACTTCCGCAGACTGTAGTGTGCCCACTGCCAGTGCCCATCAATCATACTGTGCGGCACAGGACGTTGCCTAAAATAAGGCACTTTATCTGTACACCTTAATCTAATTTCAGTTGCCTGCCGGCCAGTGTGTGTGTGTCAGGCCCACAGACTGTAGTGTTCCCTCTGCCAGTGCTGCCCATCAATCATACCGTGTGGCACTAGACTTTGCCTTAAAATAGGGCACTTTATCTGTACACTTTAATCTAATTGCAGTTGCCTGCCTGCCAGTGTGTGTTTGTCAGGCCCACAGACTGTAGTGTGCCCTCTGCCAGTGCTGCCCATCAATCATACCGTGTGGCACTGGACTTTGCCTAAAAATAAGGCACTTTATCTGTACACTTTAATCTAATTTCAGTTGCCTGCCGGCCAGTGTGTGTGTGTGTCAGGCCCACAGACTGTAGTGTGCCCTCTGCCAGTGCTGCCCATCAATCATACCGTGCGGCACTGGACGTTGCCTAAAATAAGGCACTTTATCTGTACACTTTAATCTAATTTCAGTTGCCTGCCGGCCAGTGTGTGTGTGTCAGGCCCACAGACTGTAGTGTGCCCTCTGCCAGTGCTGCCCATCAATCATACCGTGCGGCACTGGACGTTGCCTAAAATAAGGCACTTTATCTGTACACTTTAATCTAATTTCAGTTGCCTGCCGGCCAGTGTGTGTGTGTCAGGCCCACAGACTGTAGTGTGCCCTCTGCCAGTGCTGCCCATCAATCATACCGTGTGGCACTGGACTTTGCCTAAAATAAGGCACTTTATCTGTACACTTTAATCTAATTTCAGTTGCCTGCCGGCCAGTGTGTGTGTGTCAGGCCCACAGACTGTAGTGTGCCCTCTGCCAGTGCTGCCCATCAATCATACCGTGTGGCACTGGACTTTGCCTAAAATAAGGCACTTTATCTGTACACTTTAATCTAATTTCAGTTGCCTGCCGGCCAGTGTGTGTGTGTCAGGCCCACAGACTGTAGTGTGCCCTCTGCCAGTGCTGCCCATCAATCATACCGTGTGGCACTGGACTTTGCCTTAAAATAAGGCACTTTATCTGTACACTTTAATCTAATTTCAGTTGCCTGCCGGCCAGTGTGTGTGTGTCAGGCCCACAGACTGTAGTGTGCCCTCTGCCAGTGCTGCCCATCAATCATACCGTGTGGCACTGGACTTTGCCTTAAAATAAGGCACTTTATCTGTACACTTTAATCTAATTTCAGTTGCCTGCCGGCCAGTGTGTGTGTGTCAGGCCCACAGACTGTAGTGTGCCCTCTGCCAGTGCTGCCCATCAATCATACCGTGTGGCACTGGACTTTGCCTAAAATAAGGCACTTTATCTGTACACTTTAATCTAATTTCAGTTGCCTGCCGGCCAGTGTGTGTGTGTCAGGCCCACAGACTGTAGTGTGCCCTCTGCCAGTGCTGCCCATCAATCATACCGTGTGGCACTGGACTTTGCCTAAAATAAGGCACTTTATCTGTACACTTTAATCTAATTTCAGTTGCCTGCCGGCCAGTGTGTGTGTGTCAGGCCCACAGACTGTAGTGTGCCCTCTGCCAGTGCTGCCCATCAATCATACCGTGTGGCACTGGACTTTGCCTAAAATAAGGCACTTTATCTGTACACTTTAATCTAATTTCAGTTGCCTGCCGGCCAGTGTGTGTGTGTCAGGCCCACAGACTGTAGTGTGCCCTCTGCCAGTGCTGCCCATCAATCATACCGTGTGGCACTGGACGTTGCCTAAAATAAGGCACTTTATCTGTACACTTTAATCTAATTTCAGTTGCCTGCCGGCCAGTGTGTGTGTGTCAGGCCCACAGACTGTAGTGTGCCCTCTGCCAGTGCTGCCCATCAATCATACCGTGCGGCACTGGACGTTGCCTAAAATAAGGCACTTTATGCTTTGTGTGTCTGCCTCTGATAACTGCAATGTCATTTGCAACCTGTGCCAAAAGAAACTGAGTCGTGGGAAGTCCAACACCCACCTCGGTACAACTGCTTTGCGAAGGCACATGATCTTACATCACAAACGCCAATGGGATCAACACATGCGTACAAGCAGCACACAAACTCAAAGCCACCATCCTCCTCCTGGTCCAGCTTCTTCAGCCACGTCAACCACTGCTGTCCTCCTTGCCCCCTCTCAACCACCCGCCACTCCGACCTCTCACATTCAGAAGTTCCATCTCATCTGCCCACAGTCAGGTGTCTGTCAAGGAAATGTTTGAGCGTAAGAAGCCAATGTCACAGAGTCACCCCTTGCCCAGTGTCTGAAAGCTGGCTTGACGGAACTCTTAGCCCGCCAGCTTTTACCATACCAGCTGGTGGAGTCTGAGGCCTTCAAAAATTTGTCGCTATTGGGACACCACAGTGGAAGGTAACTGGACAAATTCTTTTTCAAAAAAGCAATCCCAAACCTCTACTATGTTATTGAAAAGGAAGTCATGGCATCTCTGTCATACAGTGTTGGGGCCAGGGTCCATCTGACCACTGATACCTGGTCTGCAAAGCACGGTCAGGGCAGGTATATCACGTACACTGCACATTGGGTCAACCTGCTGACAGCTGACAAGCATGGAATGCGTGGCTCCACAGCGGAGTTGGTGACACCGTCACGACTTGCAGGCAGGCCTACTGCCACCTCCTCTACTCCTTCTACTCCATCCTCTTCGATATCCTCCTCGGCTGAGTCCTCTTCTGCTGCGGCATCTGGCTGCACATCAACTGAATCCGCCCCCAGCTCCCCAGGGGCTATTCCACATCCCGGATATGACAGTGTCACGCTGTCTTGGGGTTGACTTGCCTGAAAGCAGAGAGCCACACAGGACCAGCACTCCTGTCCGCCCTGAACGCACAGGTGGATCAGTGGCTGACGCGGCACCAACTGAACATCGGCAAAGTGGTGTGTGACAATGGATCAAATTTGTTGGCGGCATTGAAATTGGGCAAGTTGTCACATGTGCCGTGCGTGGCACATGTGTTGAATCTCATCGTACAACACTTTGTGTCTAAGTACGCAGGCTTACAGGATGTCCTCAAGAAGGCCAGGAAGGTGTGTGGCCATTTCAGGCATTCCTACACGGCCATGGCCCACTTTTCCGATATTCAGAGACGAAACAACATGCCAGTGAGGCGCTTGATTTGCGACAGTCTGACACGTTGGAATTCAACACTCTAATGTTCGACTGCCTGCTCTAAGAAGAAAAAGCAGTCAATAAGTATTTGTATGACCGGGGTGCTAGGACAGCCTCTGCGGAGCTGGGAATTTTTGTGCCACGTTACTGGATGCTCATGCGCAATGCCTGTAGGCTCATGCGTCCTTTTGAGGAGGTGACAAACCTAGTCAGTCGCACCGAAGGCACCATCAGCGACCTCATCCCATTTGTTTTCTTCCTGGAGCGTGCCCTGCGAAGAGTGCTGGATCAGGCTGTAGATGAGCGTGAAGAGGAAGAGGAAGAGTTGTGGTCACCATCACCACCAGAAACAGCCTTGTCATCATCGCTGCCAGACCTGCGGCAACGCTGGAAGAGGAGTATGAGGAAAAGGAGTCAGAGGAGGAATGTGGCGGCTTTGAGGAGGAGGAAGACCAACCACAGCAGGCACCCCAGGGTGCTCGTTGTTGTCACCTATCTGGGACCCGTGGTGTTGTACGTGGCTGGGGGCAAGAACTGACCGTCAATGACATCAGTGAGGACGAGGAACGGGAAATGAGTAGCTCTGCATCCAACCTGTTGCAAATGGGGTATTTCATGCTGTCATGTCTGTTGAGGGACCCTCGTATAAAAAGGATGAAGGAGAACGACCTGTACTGGGTGGCCACGCTACTAGACCCCGGTATAAGCAGAAAGTGGCAGAAATGTTACCAAATTACCGAAATTCGGAAAGAGTGCAGCAGTAAAAATATGCTTTACACAGTTTATAAGGGGATGTCACAGCACAGCGGGAATCTAACTGGGGAAAAGGTGAATGTAATCCTCCTCCTACCACGGCGGCAAGGACTGGACGATTTACAGATGTGTTGTTGATGGAGGACATGCAGAGCTTTTTCAGTCCTACACATCGCCACAGCCCTTCGGGATCCAGCCTTAGAGAACGACTCGACCGACAGGTAGCAGACTACCTCGCCTTAACAGTAGATATCGACACTCTGAGGAGCGATGAACCTCTTCACTACTGGGTGTGCAGGCTTGACATGCGGCCTGAGCTATCCCAGTTTGCGATAGAACTTCTGGCCTGCCCTGCTTAAAATGTCCTGTCAGAAAGGACCTTCAGTGCAGGGGATTAAACTGATGAGAATAGTACCATAGAAAATACCACTCATATCGGTGCAGATGCAGTGACCGTGGATTAAAACAAAGGGGAGGAGCCAGCATTGTTTTAACCATCTCCCCGTTTGAAAAATCAATTCAATAAATGGACCCCAGATTGGGGATGTAACAGGGATTAAACTGATGAAAAGAGAACTACAGAAAATAACACTCATATCAGGAGTAAGATTAAATTGCACGGCGCAGACGCAGTGACCGTGGATTAAAAAAAGGGGAGGGAGCCAGCGTTTTTTTAACCATCTCCCCGTTCGAAAAATCTATTTAATTCACCTTTCGGGGACCCTTGGAGTTGTACGCAGCTGGGTGGAGGAAGAAACCTTCAATGACATCACCGGTACATGGCTAGCTTGGTATCCAACCTTGTGCAAATGGGGAGTTTGCGGTTGTGCAAATGGACTGTTTGCGGTTGTTTGCGGTGCATTAAAAGGAGAACTTGGTCTGTCAATGACTGTGAAGCGGGCGTAACCCTTACACTACCTGATCGATACAATATCCTACCTGATCGTATACACACACTGGATGCTTTAAACCACGTTGTTGAAAAAATTTTGGATTTTTAAGTGATTTATGCCTTTTATGGATTAAAACCCAACTCTGCGTCAACTATGTAATTTTCCATGGGAGTTTTACCATGGATCCCCCTCCGGCATGCCACAGTCCAGGTGTTAGTCCCCTTGAAACAACTTTTCCATCACTACTGTGGCTAGAAAGAGTCCCTGTGGATTTTAAAATTTGCCTGCCTATTGAAGTCTATGGCCGTTCGCCCGGGTCGCCCGTTCGTAAACATTTGTGGAAATTCGCGTTTGCCGTTCGCAAACGGAAAATTTTATGTTCACGACATCTCTAATAACCTCTTGAAGCATAACTTTATTAGCTTCAATGGAGATGGGGGTCTAAGTTCTCCCCACCTTAGCTAATTTATATATGACCTAGTGAAAGGAGAAGGTTATTTTACTCTCAGCAGCACATTTTGGGAATATATCCTATGTCCTGTGGTACCATATATGGATGACCTCTTGCAGGTTTAGGGTCACAGTATATTGCCAGCACCAGTGTTTCTTCAAAGTATAAATAATTAACAGGTAAAATTGAGGTTTATGGTGCAGTTTCAAAAGATAGCAATGCATTTCCGGATATCTTTTAGAGAGGAAGCCATGAAAATGAGAAAACTATTATGAAACTTTACAGAAAACTGCAAGTTGGGAACCCTGTCCTGCATGCGGATAGTTGTCATCCCATATACTGCTAGAAAAGTTGCATTGAATAGCCAGACTATAGAAAATAATGTAAATAAATCAGTGCTATAATAATGGCAATCCAATGAAGACCTCTACATGATTTGTGTTCTCAACAACCAACAGTAATCATTTTTAGAAGGTAAGATTTTTTAATGTATTTGCTGATTTTGAATCAGATCTTGATAAAATGAATACAAAATGGAATCCAAGGTGTTTGTAAAGTAAGAATTTTATCATGCAGTGCCCAATGCCTCAAACATTGATATAACCTGTTTATTACAAACTGGTTTCTATAAGTATAGCTGTGTGAGTTTAAATATGCATACTTTTGCAGTATGACAATAACTTTATCAAAGATCATGTGATAATGTATATTCAGTTACATGTACCGTACAACAAGAAAATTTAAGAACAGGATGCCAGAACATCTGTCTGACATTGATAAAGAATGGCGGAAGGCATCAGATGTTGTACCCCATTTAGTAGATCAACATGCAGGTAGAAAAGATAGGTTTTCATTTTTCGGTATTGAAAAAGTACAGAGACCTTGTAATGGGGAGACTAGAGTAAACATTTAATGAATAGGTGGTACTGATTTTTGAGCAGGAAATTCACAGTTAAATCAGGCACTATGCCTTGTAGAATTGCAGTAACTCAGTTCAATGTAATGATACCATTCACTTAGCGATCAAATGCATTTTGTAGAAAACATACTTTGTGATCCATATGCAAATAAGTAGTTAAGTGCAGGCCTTAGCCACCCAGTGCACGCTTGCTCCTCCTGCTTCTTGTTAATCCCTTCTTCTCCTTCTTAACTAACAAGACCAGGCAAGTTGACTATGCAGGAACCCGGCCCTGTCAATGAAGATGGAGAGAGGGACAAATCAATAGGTAAAAGTATCATTGCAATCAGCTGATCTAGCCCTATGAGTTATTGTGTCTGGTTTACCAGTGGATTTCCTGTTGACTTATTTCCTTTAAACACAAGAAGGCCCTGAGGAGGAGAAATTTCTTATTTTCTGTATATATAATAATAATAAAGCAATGTCTATCTTCCCAAAAGCTATATATTGTTGTATGTATTAATTATTGAAATACCTATAATATTTAACTTTTTAAATAACTGTTAAATAACTATGGTGTGGTTGTTAAAGGAGATGACACAATGCTTCAGTTTTGGGTTGTTTGCTTTTCCCTTATATGTGTCTTACATTTTTGGAAGATCCCTTGGGCATAATACCTGAAGCAATAAGATGACATAATGATTAGATGGATTTGTTTTAAATTGGATGATTTCATGTGCACTTTACGCTGTGACCAAGAACCTGATAGGTCTGAAATATGTATGCGTATGGATCATAGAGTTGCAATCATTTACATAATGCTTTAATAGATGGCTAATAAATGAGAAAATGTTATATCCAAGAACTAGAATCTGTCAATCTTCATTTAATTTTATACACTATATTGATCATACCTCTTCAAGTAAAGATGAACGCTTCAAAAACTGACATTTAGCCTTCTGAGGAATTAACATAATTGACAATCTCAAGCCTTTTTAAGCCTCATGTTTAAATGTGTGTCCAAATGTATTGCCTGAGCAGACATGACATTTTAATTAAACTGTCAAAACATTTCTTTTTATTTATTCAGTTTATGATTGAAACATTCATTGTCCTCACTTAGTGTTTAATGGACGATTTATGAATTGGTGTGAAGCACACAATGCATTTTGAATGTAAATGCTCAGTAATCCATCTTTATTAAGTAGATAACAAAATAAAATCTGAGAATCGTATTCGCATCACCATTAGAAGAGTGGTATGCACAGTTCAATCATTCCAACAATGTATTAGGTGGTCATTGGAGTGAAATGATGAAAATGGACGTTACTAAAAGACATTTTATGAAGAAAAGAAAAATAAAGAAAACAAAGAAAAATTGGGTCCCGTCCCATGAAATCTGCATATCAGACATTCCAAAGATTCATATATTAGAAGAAAAAAAAGTACAGTGCTCAGTATTCTTTGGCATAAAGATGAGTAATGCTGCAGTGCCCTTGCTTGATCTATCTCTCTATTCATATAGAGTAACACAGAGTCCCCATTCTCAAGATTGGTGTGGAATCTCCCGGTTGGACTCCCAGCATTCATATGTATTCCGTATCCTTAAACTTAGCATAACCATTTTAATAAAGAAGAAATTGCATAGGGCTGGCCTTTAGTAGATCATGCTCTATGTGATACTTTCTTTGGACACTTTGAAATGATCATACAGTTTTGAAATAACCATATTATAAAGTGTGCAATCTTATGTGCCATACAGTATACATTGACGTGATAACATTTTCAAACAGTTGCTTAACTAATGCTTTATAGTGCAATCAACAGTGCAGTGCAAAATAAAAACCATACAGTGCTTAAGTGGCAGTTCCATACACTATACAGTGCTCAAATCATAACAGCTTACTGATATTATTTAACACACACATTTTGTAAAATATCCTTAACACTCTAGAAATTAAAGAAAAAGGAGCTTTAAAGAAGCACTCCCAAACATGTGTATTCTCTGAACTGTCAGAAAGGTGCATGATGTAAATGTAGTGAAGGCAATCTTCTTACCAGCATCTGTATTTGTGAGTTTTACTCTACCTTTGGCTTCTCATCTGTGTCATGTGACCAACAACCAGACTTTCCATATGACACAGCATCTTATATGTATAGTAAACATGAAGTAAGTTCCTCTATGTTTTCCTATGGGAGACAGTCAGTCTCTTAGGAATTAATAGAACAGCAACTGACTTCCTGTACTGTGTCAGTTGGATATCAGAGTGCTGGTCACATGACACCACTCAGGACTGGAAGCGAGGTTATAACTAACAAATACAGTCACTGGTAAGAAGATAATCTTCACTATAGCTTACATCACACACCTTACTAAAAGGTCGGAGAATGAAAATCTTTGTGGGAGTTATTCTTTAATTTATTCCAACCTTGATGATGTCCATTTCAGGACGAAATGTGTTGGTGATTATGTCAGACGCTATTGAGGGATGCCAAAATGTTGTCTGTGTTGATGATCGAGCACCAAAGTATTAGAGTGTTTGGGTGTTTGGCCCAAAAAATTGCTATATTCGTGTACTCGGCTGAGCACCTGAGTATAATGAAAGTCAATGGGAGACAACCAGGCACCCCCTGCTCTGAAGACGGGAGGGTGTCTGGTAGAGATGTCGCGAACATAAAATTTTCTGTTCACGAACAGCGAACGCGAACTTCTGCAAATGTTCGTGAACGGGTGAACCGGGTGAACCGCCATAGACTTCAATAGGCAGGCAAATTTTAAAACCCACAGGGTGATGGAAGTAGTGATGGAAAAGTTGTTTCAAGGGGACTAGCACCTGGACTGTGGCATGCCGGAGGGGATCCATGGCAAAACTCCCATGGAAAATTACGTAGTGGACGCAGAGTCGGGTTTTATTCCATAAAGGGCATAAATCACCTAACACTCCTAAATAACGTGCTTTAAAACATCCAGTGTGTGTATACGATCAGGTATGATGTTGTATCGATCAGGTAGTGTAAGGGTTACGCCCGCTTCACAGTGACAAACCTAACTGTCACAGACCAAACTCCCCATTTAACGCACCGCAAACAACCGCAAACAGTCCATTTGCACAATCGCAAACTCCCCATTTGCACAAGGTTGGATACCAAGCTAGCCATGTCCTGTTCCTTGTCCTCACTGACGTAACTGAAGGTCTCTTCATCACGCAATGTACTGTGCCACCCTATATGAGTGGTGTGTTCAGTAATCAGTAGTACTATTTTTATCAGTTTAATCTCTGTTATGTCCCCTATCGGGGACATGTATCGAATAGATTTTAGGAACTGGGAGATGGAAAAAGAAGCTTAGTCGTTCCTCTTACTCCCAATTCGGGCACTGCGCGTGCGCCGTGCAAGGTACTGTGCAACCCTATATGAGTGGTGTGTTAACTAGTACTATTCTTATCAGTTTAATCCCTGTTACGTCCCCTAATCGCAAAGGTAATCTAGACTTTTTTGACCTTGGCGACTTCTCTTGTCAGTGACAATACCTCCTGCTGCGCTGAAGGTCCTTTCTGACAGGACACTTGAAGCAGGGCAGGCCAGAAGTTCTATCGCAAATTGGGATAGCTCAGGCCACAGGTCAAACCTGCACACCCAGTAGTCAAGGGGTTCTTTGCTTCTCAGAGTGTCGATATCTGCAGTTAAGGTGAGATAGTCTGCTACCTGTCAGTCGAGTCGTTCTCTGAGGGCTGACCTCGAAGGGCTGTGGCGATGCATAGGACTTAAAAACTCTGCATGTCCTCCATCAACAACACGTATGTAAAGCGTCCTGTCCTTGCCGGCGTGGTCGTGGTAGGAGGAGGAATACTTTCATCTCTTACCCTGTTAGATTCCCGTTGTGCTCTGACATCACCCTTATATGCTGTGTAAAGCATTTTTTTAACTTGTTTTGGAACTGCTGCATCCGACTTCCGGGAATTTGATAACATTTCAGCCACTTTCTGCTTATACCGGGGTTCTAGTAGCGTGGCCACCCAGTTCAGGTCGTTCTCCTTCAGCCTTTTTATACGATGGTCCCTCAACAGGCATGACAGCAAGAAAGACCCCATTTGCACAAGGTTGGATGCCGAGCTACTCATCTCCCCTTCCTCGTCTTCACTGATGTCATTGAAGGTCTGTTCTTCCCCCAGCCATATACAACCCCACTGGTCCTAGATAGGTGACAACAACGAGCACCCTGGGATGCCTGCTGTAGTTGGTCTTCCTCCTCCTCAAAGCCACATTCCTCCTCTGACTCGTCTTCCTCATACTCCTCTTCCAGCATTGCAGCAGTCCAGCAAGCGATGATGATAAGGCTGTTTCTGGTGGTTATGGTGACCACAACTCTTCCTCTTCACGCTCATCTATGGCCTGATCCAGCACTCTCTGCAGGGCACGTTCCAGGAAGAAAACAAATGGGATGAGGTCACTGATGGTGCCTTCGGTGCAACTGACTAGGTTTGTCACCTCCTCAAAAGGACGCATGAGCCTACAGGCATTGCGTATGAGCGATCCAATAACGTGGCAAAAAAATACCCAGCTCAGCAGAGGCTGTCCTAGCACCCAGGTCATACAAATACTCATTGATAGCTTTTTCTTGTTGGAGCAGGCGGTCGAACATTAGGAGTGTTGAATTCCAACGTATCGGGCTGTCGCAAATCAATCACCTTACTCGCATGTTCTTTTGACGCTTATTGTCGGAAAAGGAGACTTACTATTTTAATATACATTTTTATGTATTATATACAACAAGTCAAGTTTTCAGAGGCTTATAAGTGTCAGAATAATACAACCCCTACAAAAGTGACCCCATTTTGAAAAGTAGACCCTTAAAATATTAATCTATGGGTGTAGTGAGTTTTTGACCCCTAGTCACCCCCTAGTCCGGGGCTACATGAGCGCAACACTGAACGGACCAGCGTGTGTCTACCCTTCGCAGACAGGTGCGGGTAACCAGCTGAACCCCGTTCGTGATAGGGATTGGCAATTGCAATTATTTACCATGAACGAGGAATTCCCAGTAAGTGGGGGTCATAAGCTTGCATTGATTAAGTCCCTGCCCCAGTAAGCAGGGGACCAGGAGTGCAGGGCAGGCCAGACAGGTGTTGGTAGTGAGAGACTCCATTATTAGGGGAACAGATAGGGCGATCTGTCACAAAGATTGTGATTGCCGAACAGTGTGCTGTCTTCCTGGCGCTAGAGTTCGACACATTGCGGATCGGTTTGACAGATTATTAGGAGGTGCTAGAGAAGATCCAGCGGTCATGGTCCATATCGGAACCAATGACAAAGTTATAGGAAGGTGGAGAGTCCTTAAAAATGATTTCAGGGATTTAGGTCAAAAGTAGTGTTGAGCGAACAGTTCAAGCATAGTTCAAAACATTTTCAAGAAAGTTCGGCTCGGGTTCGTTGTTCGGTGATTACTTCCCGCTTTCTGAAGGGCTGCACAGCAGCCAATCAGCTAGCGTTTTACTTCTTGCCCTACAAATGAGTGTGTCTGGTTTAATAGGGTTGATCATGCTAACAGATGCTCTTTTAGACCTCAATGAAGAGCTCTCTGTACACAGGGGAGGTGTTATCAGTAGTGTTGAGCGAACAGTTGGAGCATCGTTCGGGTTCGTACCGAATTTTGGGGTGTCCGGGACACGGACCCGAATCCGGACATTTTCAAAAAAGTTCGGGTTCGTTGTTCGTCGATTACTTCCCGCTTTCTGAAGGGGTGCACAGCAGCCAATCAGCTAGCGTTTTACTTCTTGCCCTAAGAGCCCATCACAGCCATGCCTACTAATGGCATGGCTGTGATTGGCCAAGTGCAGCATGTGACCCAGCCTCTATTTAAGCTGGAGTCCCGTAGCGCCGCACGTCACACTGCTCTGATTAGTGTAGGGAGAGGACGCCGCAGCATCTGTGAGGGCAAGATTAGGCAGGAAAAGTCAGCAACAGCACCTAATGAACTGATCGATCTACAGCTGTGAATAATTGAACTTCTGCTAGTTACTTGCTCACTGGTTTTTAGGCTGCACGAGAGAGTTTTTCTGTCACTTTTTTCTGGGGTGATCGGCTGCCATTTTGTGACTTGTGGTGCACCAGAACAAGCTGCCACCAAGTCCATCAATCCATCAATACTAGTTTTTTTGCTATATCCTACATCAGGGGCTTGGCTGTGCTAATTGTCACCCCTAGAAACTCAGGATAGCAATTTCTATAATTTATTAAGGGGTTAATTACAATTGCCCAAATACCAATCCCCTAAATCTGGTGTTCCAGCTTTGGCTAGCCAAGTATAATACTGTCTGCTGTCTGGCAATGGATAGATTATTTTCTGTGGTTAAATTCAATTGCCAAAATAGCAATACCATAAATCAGTGGTTTTAGCTGTGGCTGGCCAAGTTTCATAGTGTCCTGCAAAGGATATATTTTGTTCTGTGGTGAAATTCAATTGCCAAAATAGCAATACCATAAATCAGTGGTTTCAGCTGCGGCTGGTCAAGATTAATAGTGTCCGCAAAAACATATATTTTGTTGTGGTGTGAAATTCAATTGCCAAAATAGCAATACCCTGAATCTGGTGTCCCAGCTGCTGCTGCATAAAGTGAGGGCCGTCTGTGCACACTTCCGGCGTTCACATCCTGCCGCTGCTCGCCTGTCTGCGCTACAGCGGAACTTCGGCCTACCTGCTGACCGCCTCATATGCAACGTGCCCACCAGGTGGAACTCCACCTTGCACATGCTAGATAGACTGTGCGAGCAGCAGCAGGCCATAGTGGAGTTTCAGCTGCAGCACGCACCCGTCAGTTGCACTGCGGAACAGCACCACTTCACCACCAATGATTGGGCCTCCATGCGAGACCTGTGTGCCCTGTTGCGCTGTTTCGAGTACTCCACCAACATGGCCAGTGGCGATGACACCGTTATCAGCGTTACAATACCACTTCTATGTCTCCTTGAGAAAACGCTTAGGGCGATGATGGAAGAGGAGGTGGCCCAGGAGGAGGAGGAGGAGGATGAGGGGTCATTTTTACCACTTTCAGGCCAGTCTGTTAGAAGTGGCTCAGAGGGAGGTTTTTGCAACAGCAGAGGCCAGGTACAAATGTGGCCAGCCAGGGCCCACTACTGGAGGACGAGGAGGATGAGGAGGAGGTGGAGGAGGATGAGGATGAAGCAGGTTCACAGCGGGGTGGCACCCGACATAGCTCAGGCCCATCACTGGTGCGTGGCTGGGGGATACGGAGGACGATGACGATACGCCTCCCACAGAGGACAGCTTGTCCTTACCTCTGGGGAGCCTGGCACACATGAGCGACTACATGCTGCAGTGCCTGCGCAATGACAGCAGAGTTGCCCACATTTTAACCTGTGCGGACTACTGGGTTGCCACCCTGCTGGATCCCCGGTACAAAGACAATGTGCCCACCTTACTTCCTGCACTGGAGTGTGATAGGAAGATGCACGAGTACAAGCGCACGCTGGTAGAGGCGCTCCTGAGAGCATTCCCAAATGTCACAAGGGAACAGGTGGAAGCCCAAGGCGAAGGCAGAGGAGGAGCAAGAGGTCGCCAACGCAGCTGTGTCACGACCAGCTCCTCTGAGGGCAGGGTTAGCATGGCAGAAATGTGGAAAAGTTTTGTCTCCACGCCACAGCTAACTGCACCACCACCTGATACGGAACTTGTTAGCAGGAGGCAGCATTTTACTAACATGGTTGAACAGTACGTCTGCACAACCCTCCACGTACTGACTGATGGTTCGGCCCCATTCAACTTCTGGGTCTCCAAATTGTCCACGTGGCCAGAGTTAGCATTTTATGCCTTGGAGGTGCTAGCCTGCCCGGCGGCCAGCGTTTTGTCTGATCGTGTATTCAGCACGGCAGGGGCGCCATTACTGACAAACGCAGCCGCCTGTCCACAGCCAACGTGGACAAGCTGACGTTCATAAAAATGAACCAGGCATGGATCCCACAGGACCTGTGCCTCCCTTGTGCAGAATAGACATTTATAACTGCCTCCCCTTAACCATGTATTCTTGTACTCCAGGGCACCTCTTTATTGAATCCTCATTTTTTTACTTTACCATGAACTTGCGGTGCAACCCAAAGTTGAATGAACCTCTCCTCTGTCTGGGTGGTGGGGCCGAAATAACTGAAAGTGACCTTCTCCGGTGGTGGGTGATATGCCGCATGATTCCTTGCTGTGGGACCTCTCTCCTCGGTCTGGGTGCCTGGCCTAAATAACTGAAAGTGGCTTTCTCCAGTGGTGGGTGATATGACGCATGATTCCTTGCTGTGGGACCCTCTCCTCGGTCTGGGTGCTGGGCCGAAATAACTGAAAGTGGCCTTCTCCAGTGGTGGGTGATATGACGTATGATTCCTTGCTGTGGGACCTCTCTCCTCGGTCTGGGTGCCTGGCCTAAATAACTGAAAGTGGCCTTCTCCAGTGGTGGGTGATATGACGCATGATTCCTTGCTGTGGGACCTCTCTCCTCTGTCTGGGTGCTGGGCCGAAATAACTGAAAGTGGCCTTCTCCAGTGGTGGGTGATATGACGCATGATTCCTTGCTGTGGGACCTCTCCTCGGTCTGGGTGCTGGGCCGAAATAACTGAAAGTGGCCTTCTCCAGTGTTGGGTGATATGACGCATGATTCCTTGCTGTGGGACCTCTCTCCTCGGTCTGGGTGCCTGGCCTAAATAACTGAAAGTGGCCTTCTCTAGTGGTGGGTGATATGACGCATGATTCCTTGCTGTGGGACCTCTCTCCTCTGTCTGGGTGCTGGGCCGAAATAACTGAAAGTGGCCTTCTCCAGTGGTGGGTGATATGACGCATGATTCCTTGCTGTGGGACCTCTCTCCTCGGTCTGGGTGCCTGGCCTAAATAACTGAAAGTGGCCTTCTCCAGTGGTGGGTGATATGACGCATGAATCCTTGCTGTGGGACCTCTCTCCTCTGTCTGGGTGCTGGGGCTGAAATAACTGAAAGTGGCCTTCTCCAGTGGTGGGTGATATGACGCATGATTCCTTGCAGTGGGACCTCTCTCCAATTGATATTGGTTAAATTTTATTTATTTTATTTTATTTTAATTCATTTCCCTATCCACATTTGTTTGCAGGGATTTGCCTACATTTTGCTGCCTTTGTCAGCCCTTTTGCCCGTTCCTGGACTATTTTACAGCCTTTTAGTGCCTAAAGTTCGGGTCCCCATTGACTTCAATGGGGTTCGGGTTCGGGATAAAGTTCGGTCGTGTTCCGATCCCGAACCCGAACATTTTCGGGAAGTTTGGCCAAACTTCCGAACTCGAACTTCCAGATGTTCGCTCATGTCTAGTCAAAAGCTTAGGGCAAGGACCTCAAAAGTAATATTTTCGGAAATACTGTCTGTACCATGAGCCACACAAGAAAGGCAGCGGAACATTAGGGAGGTTAACAAGTGGCTCAACTGGTGTAGGAAGGAGGGGTTTGGGTTCCTGGAGAACTGGGCCGACTTCTCTGTCAGCTACAGGCTCTATCGTAGGGACGGGCTGCACCTCAATGGGTAAGGGGCAGCTGTGATGGGAAGAAAGATGGGTAGAAGGTTGGAGGAGTGTTTAAACTAGAGACTGGGGGGAGGGTAATTACATTATAGGAGGGGAAGATAGTGCAGATAGAGACCAGGGGCGAGGTAGTGTGACTGGGGGAGGAATGGAAGGGGGACTGGAACAGTTCAGAATGAAGGGTGTAGGGTAGAGATGGCCTGAACTATCCGCCGGCGAACAGTTCCCGGCGAACATAGATTGTTCGCGTTCGACGCAGCGGGCGAACACATGTGATGTTCGGTCCGCCCCTTATACATCATCATTGAACAAACTTTGACCCTGTACAGTCAGCAGACACATTTCAGCCAATCAGCAGCATACCCTCCCAGACCCTCCCATCTCCTGAACAGCATCCATTTTAGATTCATTCGGAAGCTCCAGTCTTAGTGAGAGGAGGGAGAGTGTAGTTGCTGCTGATTTAATAGGGAAATCGATAGCTAGGCTAGTGAATTCAGTGTCCACTCCAGTCCTGAAAGACTCATCTGATCTCTGCTGTAAGGACTCCGTCCTGACAGCACCCCAAAAGCCCTTTTAGGGCTGCAACATTAGTCAGCTTTTTTTTTTTTCGCCATATATATATTGTAGTTGTCTTACCTGCCTATGTGTGAGTAGCTGCAGGCCCACAGACTGTAGTGTGCCCACTGCCAGTGCCCACCCCTGTCATCCCGTGTGGCACAGGACTTTGCATCAAAAAAGGCATTTAATTTTTACACTTTAGTGTAATTTCAGTTGCTTGCCTGCTAGTGTGTGTCAGGCCGACTTCCACTGACTGTAGTGTGCCCACTGCCAGTGCCCACCCCTGTCATACCGTGTGGCACAGGACTTTGCATCAAAAAAGGCATTTCATTTTTACACTTTAGTGTAATTTCAGTTGCTTGCCTGCTAGTGTGTGTCAGGCCGACTTCCACAGACTGTAGTGTGCCCACTGCCAGTGCCAACCACTGATACCGGGTGGCACAGTAGCTTCAAGCTTGCCGATAAATAAGGCATTTAATTTTTACACATTAGTCTAATTTCAGTTGCATGCCTGCTGCCAGTGTGTGTCAGGCCCACTTTCACAGACTGTACTGTGCCCACTGCCAGTGCCAACCACTTATACCGGGTGGCACAGTAGCTTGCCGATAAATAAAGCATTTAATTTTTAGACAGTAGTCTAATTTCAGTTGCTTGCCTGCTGCCAGTGTGTGTCAGGCCCACTTCCACTGACTGTAGTGTGCCCACTGCCAGTGCCAACCACTGATACCGGGTGGCACAGTAGCTTGCCGATAAATAAGGCATTTAATTTTTAGACAGTAGTCTAAATTCAGTTGCTTGCCTGCTGCCAGTGTGTGTCAGGCCCACTTCCACAGACTGTAGTGTGCCCACTGCCAGTGCCAACCATTCACACTGGGTGGCATAGTACCTAGCACGCGTAGTACCTAATCTAAAAAAATGACAGGCAGAGACAGGCCACCCCGCAGAGGCCGTCGTGGTCGTGGTGCTGTGATTTCCACTGGCCCTGGAATAATGCCTAGTGTTCAGAGGCCACGTACCCTGAACCCGAAAAATTTGGACATAGTTGACTGGCTTAGACAGGACACCCAATCTTCAACAGCTTCCGCTAAGAACCTTGACGCACCATCCTCCTCCAGCTCAGCTTCAGTCACCTGCTCTCAAGTTACCACGCTCCCGCCCGCCGCCACCACCACCACTACCACCACAGCCACCACAGCCACTTCACTTGATCTGTCAGAGGAGTTATTTACACATCAGTTGGATGCAATTAGTGATGCACAACCATTATTGCCAGATGATTTAGATTTCAGGGATATGTCTCATTCAGGCAGGATTACACACATGGACGTACAGTGTGATGATGATGATGATGATGTTGTACCCGCTGCTGCTTCCTTTGCTGAGGTGTCAGATACAAGTGAAACGGTTGATGATGACGATGTGTCCACGGATGCCATGTGGGTGCCTGCTCGAAGAGAAGAAGAGGGGAAAGTTCAGAAGGGGAGACAGAGAGTATGAGGAGACGAGTTGGAAGCAGGGGAGGTCGTTGCAAGGAGTTAGTGGCCCAGTCAGACAGCATGTATCGGCACTCGGGGTCAGCCAGACAGCACGCCAGTCAATGCATGCTGTTGCGACCACCAGAATGCCGTCATTGCAAAGCTCAGCCGTGTGGCATTTTTTTTGTGTGTCTGCCTCTGATAACAGCAATGCCATTTGCAACCTGTGCCAAAAGAAACTGAGTCGTGGGAAGTTCAACACCCACCTCGGTACAACTGCTTTGCGAAGGCACATGATCTCACATCACAAACGCCTATGGGATCAACACATGAGTACAAGCAGCACACAAACTCAAAGCCACCATGCTCCTCCTGGTCCAGCATCTTCAGCCACGTCAACCACTGCTGTCCTCCCTGCCCCCTCTCAACCAACCGCCACTCCGCCTCTCACATGTTTGAGCATAAGAAGCCAATGTCACAGAGTCACCCCTTGCCCGGAGTCTGACAGCTGGCTTGATGGAACTCTTAGCCCGCCAGCTTTTACCATACCAGCTGGTGGAGTCTGGGGCCTTCAAAAATTTGTCGCTATTGGGACACCTCAGTGGAAGGTACCCGGATGAAATTTTTTTCAAAAAGGCAATCCCAAACCTCTACAATATCATTGAAAAGGAAGTCATGGCATCTCTGGCATACAGTGATGGGGCAAGGGTCCATCTGACCACTGATACCTGGTCTGCAAAGCACGGTCAGGGCAGGTATATCACGTACACTGCGCATTGGGTCAACCTGCTGACGGCTGACAAGCATGGAATGCGTGACTCTGCAGCGGAGTTGGTGACACCGCCACGACTTGCAGGCAGACCTACTGCCACCTCCTCTACTCCTACTCCATCCTCTTCGATATCCTCCTCGGCTGAGTCCTCTTCTGCTGCGGTGTCTGGCTGCACATCAACAAAATCCCCCCAGCTCCCCAGTGGCTATTCCACATCCCAGATACGACAGTGTCACGCTGTCTTGGGGTTGACTTGCCTGAAAGCAGAGAGCCACACAGGACCAGTACTTCTGTCCGCCCTAAACGCACAGGAGGATCAGTGGCTGACCCCACACCAACTGGAGATCGGCAAAGTGGTGTGTGACAATGGAACAAATTTGTTGTCGGCATTGAATTTGGGCAAGTTGTCACATGTGCCGTGCATGGCACATGTGTTGAATCTCATCGTACAACGTTTTGTGTCTAAGTACCCAGGCTTACAGGACGTCCTCAAGCAGGCCAGGAAGGTGTGTGGCCACTTCAGGCGTTCCTACACGGCCATGGCGCACTTTACCGATATTCAGCGGCGAAACAACATGCCAGTGAGGCACTTGATATGCGACAGCCCGACAAGTAAGAATTCAACACTCCTAATGTTCGACTGCCTACTCCAGCAAGAAAAAGCCGTCAACGAGTATTTGTATGACCGGGGTGTTAGGACAGCCTCTGCGGAGCTGGGAATTTTTTTGCCACGTTACTGGACACTCATGTGCAATGCCTGTAGGCTCATGCGTCCTTTTGAGGAGGTGACAAACCTAGTCAGTCGCACCGAAGGCACCATCAGCGACCTCTTCCCATTTGTTTTCTTCCCGGAGCGTGCCCTGCGAAGACTGCTGGATCAGGCTGTAGATGAGCGTGAAGAGGAAGAGGAAGAGTTGTGGTCACCATAACCACCAGAAACAGCCTTGTCATCATCGCTTGCCGGACCTGCGGCAACGCTGGAAGAGGAGTATGAGAAAGAGGAGTCAGAGGAGGAATGTGGCGGCTTTGAGGAGGAGGAAGACCAACCACAGCAGGCACCCCAGGGTGCTCGTTGTTGTCACATATCTGGGACCCATGGTGTTGTACGTGGCTGGGGGGAAGAACAGACCGTCAATGACATCAGTGAGGACGAGGAACGGGAAATGAGTAGCTCTGCATCCAACCTTGTTCAAATGGGGTCTTTCATGCTGTCATGTCTGTTGAGGGACCCAAGTATAAAAAGGATGAAGGAGAACGACCTGTACTGGGTGGCCACGCTACTAGACCCCGGTATAAGCAGAAAGTGGCAGAAATGTTACCAAATTACCGAAAGTCGGAAAGGATGCAGCAGTTCAAAACCAAACTAAAAATATGCTTTAGGCCTCATGCACACGACCGCTGTTTGATTCCGTGTCCGTTGCTCCGTTTTTCGTGACTTTCTGCGGACCCATTGGTTTTCAATGGGTCCGTGGAAAGCTTGGAAAATGCACCGTTTGTCCTCCGCGTCCGTGGTCCGTGATTCCAGTCCGTCAAAAAATATAACCTTTCCTATTCTTGTCCGTGAAAACGGTTCACGGACCCATTCAAGTCAATGGGACCGTGAAAAATGCGGATGGCCATCCGTGTGTCATCCGTGTTCAGCGTCCGTTTTTTGCGGATCCCTTGGCAGGCACTGGGCAAAAATTGTCAGCCTGTCTTTTGGTAAAATCTTTTGGTCATGTCCGCTTAAAAAAGGAAGACACACGGAAACACAACGGAAGGCAAAAACGGACACGGATCACTGAACAACGGAACCCCTTTTGCGGACAGCATAAAAACGGTCGTGTGCATGAGGCCTAACACAGCTTATAAGGGGATGTCACAGCACAACGGGAATCTAGCAGGGGAAGAGGTGAGTGTAATCCTCCTCCTACCACGGCGGCAAGGACTGGACGATTTACAGATGTGTTGTTGATGGAGGACATGCAGAGCTTTTTCAGTCCTACACATCGCCACAGCCCTTCGGGATCTAGCCTTAGAGAACGACTCGACCGACAGGTAGCAGACTACCTCGCCTTAACAGCAGATATCGACTCTCTGAGGAGCAATGAACCCCTTCACTACTGGGTGTGCAGGCTTGACCTGTGGCCTGAGCTATCCCAGTTTGCGATAGAACTTCTGGCCTGCCCTGCTTCAAGTGTTCTGTCAGAAAGGACCTTCAGTGCAGCAGGAGGCATTGTCACTGACAAGAGAAGTCGCCTCGGTCAAAAAGTGTTGAATACCTCACCTTCATAAAGATGAATGAGGCATGGATCCCGAAGGGACTGACAGTGGGGGATACGTTTGACTAACAAAAGGCCTGATTACATGCCTTGGCCTCAAAATGGTCCCCACGCTGCTGTATTTAATGTCTGCATACCGGATGACTTTCGTGAATTCTCCACCACCAACTAGGGTTCAAGCCGCAATGTTTTAGTCACTTTTCTGCCTGGAAAACATCAATTTTTCCGGCCGCTGCTACAATAGCGGCTGCAACAATGCCATTATTTTTCAGGCATGTGTACATGCCTAATTTTTCTGTCCTATGGTTCAGCACTGTGGCTGCAAAAACAAACCAAAACAAAAAGGCACATACAAGTGTCAATTCCCTTCGTGATCGTTACCTTGTTGTGGTGAAGGGGCTTGCGTATCACAATGAAGCAATCATCACCTCTATGAGTGTGTTGGCAATGTTGCCACACCCCAGATGATAAGGCCGTTGCATCATTTTGGTCAGACCAAAAGCGATCGAACGGCTGGATAATATTTCATAGAAAAACATTAATTTACCTTTTTTTATGTTGTATGGGTTTTTAATACATAAAATAAAAAATCATAATAAAGTCTCTTAATAGTTTATTAGAAATAATGCAGACAATTAAAAAATCCCCATCAATTCCAATACAAAGCAAGTACAGAGCTCATAACTAAATTATCTCATGATGTCGTAATGGTTCGCTAATTCGACAATGGTTTATCAATTCGACAGACGTCCCCGGATAGGTACGTAACAGGGATTAAACTGATAGGAATAGTACTAGTTAAGACACCACTCATATACAGGGAGTGCAGAATTATTAGGCAAATAAGTATTTTGACCACATCATCCTCTTTATGCATGTTGTCTTACCCCAAACTGTATAGGCTCGAAAGCCTACTACCAATTAAGCATATTAGGTGATGTGCATCTCTGTAATGAGAAGGGGTGTGGTCTAATGACATCAACACCCTATATCAGGTGTGCATAATTATTAGGCAACTTCCTTTCCTTTGGCAAAATGGGTCAAAAGAAGGACTTGACAGGCTCAGAAAAGTCAAAAATAGTGAGATATCTTGCAGAGGGATGCAGCACTCTTAAAATTGCAAAGCTTCTGAAGCATGATCATCGAACAATCAAGCGTTTCATTCAAAATAGTCAACAGGGTCGCAAGAAGTGTGTGGAAAAACCAAGGCGCAAAATAACTGCCCATGAACTGAGAAAAGTCAAGCGTGCAGCTGCCAAGATGCCACTTGCCACCAGTTTGGCCATATTTCAGAGCTGCAACATCACTGGAGTGCCCAAAAGCACAAGGTGTGCAATACTCAGAGACATGGCCAAGGTAAGAAAGGCTGAAAGGCACAGGACTTTGCATCAAAAAAAGGCATTTCATTTTTACACTTTAGTGTAATTTCAGTTGCTTGCCTGCTAGTGTGTGTCAGGCCGACTTCCACAGACTGTAGTGTGCCCACTGCCAGTGCCAACCACTGATACCGGGTGGCACAGTAGCTTCAAGCTTGCCGATAAATAAGGCATTTAATTTTTACACATTAGTCTAATTTCAGTTGCATGCCTGCTGCCAGTGTGTGTCAGGCCCACTTTCACAGACTGTACTGTGCCCACTGCCAGTGCCAACCACTTATACCGGGTGGCACAGTAGCTTGCCGATAAATAAAGCATTTAATTTTTAGACAGTAGTCTAATTTCAGTTGCTTGCCTGCTGCCAGTGTGTGTCAGGCCCACTTCCACTGACTGTAGTGTGCCCACTGCCAGTGCCAACCACTGATACCGGGTGGCACAGTAGCTTGCCGATAAATAAGGCATTTAATTTTTAGACAGTAGTCTAAATTCAGTTGCTTGCCTGCTGCCAGTGTGTGTCAGGCCCACTTCCACAGACTGTAGTGTGCCCACTGCCAGTGCCAACCATTCACACTGGGTGGCATAGTACCTAGCACGCGTAGTACCTAATCTAAAAAAATGACAGGCAGAGACAGGCCACCCCGCAGAGGCCGTCGTGGTCGTGGTGCTGTGATTTCCACTGGCCCTGGAATAATGCCTAGTGTTCAGAGGCCACGTACCCTGAACCCGAAAAATTTGGACATAGTTGACTGGCTTAGACAGGACACCCAATCTTCAACAGCTTCCGCTAAGAACCTTGACGCACCATCCTCCTCCAGCTCAGCTTCAGTCACCTGCTCTCAAGTTACCACGCTCCCGCCCGCCGCCACCACCACCACTACCACCACAGCCACCACAGCCACTTCACTTGATCTGTCAGAGGAGTTATTTACACATCAGTTGGATGCAATTAGTGATGCACAACCATTATTGCCAGATGATTTAGATTTCAGGGATATGTCTCATTCAGGCAGGATTACACACATGGACGTACAGTGTGATGATGATGATGATGATGTTGTACCCGCTGCTGCTTCCTTTGCTGAGGTGTCAGATACAAGTGAAACGGTTGATGATGACGATGTGTCCACGGATGCCATGTGGGTGCCTGCTCGAAGAGAAGAAGAGGGGAAAGTTCAGAAGGGGAGACAGAGAGTATGAGGAGACGAGTTGGAAGCAGGGGAGGTCGTTGCAAGGAGTTAGTGGCCCAGTCAGACAGCATGTATCGGCACTCGGGGTCAGCCAGACAGCACGCCAGTCAATGCATGCTGTTGCGACCACCAGAATGCCGTCATTGCAAAGCTCAGCCGTGTGGCATTTTTTTGTGTGTCTGCCTCTGATAACAGCAATGCCATTTGCAACCTGTGCCAAAAGAAACTGAGTCGTGGGAAGTTCAACACCCACCTCGGTACAACTGCTTTGCGAAGGCACATGATCTCACATCACAAACGCCTATGGGATCAACACATGAGTACAAGCAGCACACAAACTCAAAGCCACCATGCTCCTCCTGGTCCAGCATCTTCAGCCACGTCAACCACTGCTGTCCTCCCTGCCCCCTCTCAACCAACCGCCACTCCGCCTCTCACATGTTTGAGCATAAGAAGCCAATGTCACAGAGTCACCCCTTGCCCGGAGTCTGACAGCTGGCTTGATGGAACTCTTAGCCCGCCAGCTTTTACCATACCAGCTGGTGGAGTCTGGGGCCTTCAAAAATTTGTCGCTATTGGGACACCTCAGTGGAAGGTACCCGGATGAAATTTTTTTCAAAAAGGCAATCCCAAACCTCTACAATATCATTGAAAAGGAAGTCATGGCATCTCTGGCATACAGTGATGGGGCAAGGGTCCATCTGACCACTGATACCTGGTCTGCAAAGCACGGTCAGGGCAGGTATATCACGTACACTGCGCATTGGGTCAACCTGCTGACGGCTGACAAGCATGGAATGCGTGACTCTGCAGCGGAGTTGGTGACACCGCCACGACTTGCAGGCAGACCTACTGCCACCTCCTCTACTCCTACTCCATCCTCTTCGATATCCTCCTCGGCTGAGTCCTCTTCTGCTGCGGTGTCTGGCTGCACATCAACAAAATCCCCCAGCTCCCCAGTGGCTATTCCACATCCCAGATACGACAGTGTCACGCTGTCTTGGGGTTGACTTGCCTGAAAGCAGAGAGCCACACAGGACCAGTACTTCTGTCCGCCCTAAACGCACAGGAGGATCAGTGGCTGACCCCACACCAACTGGAGATCGGCAAAGTGGTGTGTGACAATGGAACAAATTTGTTGTCGGCATTGAATTTGGGCAAGTTGTCACATGTGCCGTGCATGGCACATGTGTTGAATCTCATCGTACAACGTTTTGTGTCTAAGTACCCAGGCTTACAGGACGTCCTCAAGCAGGCCAGGAAGGTGTGTGGCCACTTCAGGCGTTCCTACACGGCCATGGCGCACTTTACCGATATTCAGCGGCGAAACAACATGCCAGTGAGGCACTTGATATGCGACAGCCCGACAAGTAAGAATTCAACACTCCTAATGTTCGACTGCCTACTCCAGCAAGAAAAAGCCGTCAACGAGTATTTGTATGACCGGGGTGTTAGGACAGCCTCTGCGGAGCTGGGAATTTTTGCCACGTTACTGGACACTCATGTGCAATGCCTGTAGGCTCATGCGTCCTTTTGAGGAGGTGACAAACCTAGTCAGTCGCACCGAAGGCACCATCAGCGACCTCTTCCCATTTGTTTTCTTCCCGGAGCGTGCCCTGCGAAGACTGCTGGATCAGGCTGTAGATGAGCGTGAAGAGGAAGAGGAAGAGTTGTGGTCACCATAACCACCAGAAACAGCCTTGTCATCATCGCTTGCCGGACCTGCGGCAACGCTGGAAGAGGAGTATGAGAAAGAGGAGTCAGAGGAGGAATGTGGCGGCTTTGAGGAGGAGGAAGACCAACCACAGCAGGCACCCCAGGGTGCTCGTTGTTGTCACATATCTGGGACCCATGGTGTTGTACGTGGCTGGGGGGAAGAACAGACCGTCAATGACATCAGTGAGGACGAGGAACGGGAAATGAGTAGCTCTGCATCCAACCTTGTTCAAATGGGGTCTTTCATGCTGTCATGTCTGTTGAGGGACCCAAGTATAAAAAGGATGAAGGAGAACGACCTGTACTGGGTGGCTACGCTACTAGACCCCCGGTATAAGCAGAAAGTGGCAGAAATGTTACCAAATTACCGAAAGTCGGAAAGGATGCAGCAGTTCAAAACCAAACTAAAAAATATGCTTTAGGCCTCATGCACACGACCGCTGTTTGATTCCGTGTCCGTTGCTCCGTTTTTCGTGACTTTCTGCGGACCCATTGGTTTTCAATGGGTCCGTGGAAAGCTTGGAAAATGCACCGTTTGTCCTCCGCGTCCGTGGTCCGTGATTCCAGTCCGTCAAAAAAATATAACCTTTCCTATTCTTGTCCGTGAAAAACGGTTCACGGACCCATTCAAGTCAATGGGACCGTGAAAAAATGCGGATGGCCATCCGTGTGTCATCCGTGTTCCGCGTCCGTTTTTTTTGCGGATCCCTTGGCAGGCACTGGGCAAAAATTGTCAGCCTGTCTTTTGGTAAAATCTTTTTGGTCATGTCCGCTTAAAAAAAAGGAAGACACACGGAAACACAACGGAAGGCAAAAACGGACACGGATCACTGAACAACGGAACCCCTTTTTGCGGACAGCATAAAAAAACGGTCGTGTGCATGAGGCCTAACACAGCTTATAAGGGGGATGTCACAGCACAACGGGAATCTAGCAGGGGAAGAGGTGAGTGTAATCCTCCTCCTACCACGGCGGCAAGGACTGGACGATTTACAGATGTGTTGTTGATGGAGGACATGCAGAGCTTTTTCAGTCCTACACATCGCCACAGCCCTTCGGGATCTAGCCTTAGAGAACGACTCGACCGACAGGTAGCAGACTACCTCGCCTTAACAGCAGATATCGACTCTCTGAGGAGCAATGAACCCCTTCACTACTGGGTGTGCAGGCTTGACCTGTGGCCTGAGCTATCCCAGTTTGCGATAGAACTTCTGGCCTGCCCTGCTTCAAGTGTTCTGTCAGAAAGGACCTTCAGTGCAGCAGGAGGCATTGTCACTGACAAGAGAAGTCGCCTCGGTCAAAAAGTGTTGAATACCTCACCTTCATAAAGATGAATGAGGCATGGATCCCGAAGGGACTGACAGTGGGGGATACGTTTGACTAACAAAAGGCCTGATTACATGCCTTGGCCTCAAAATGGTCCCCACGCTGCTGTATTTAATGTCTGCATACCGGATGACTTTCGTGAATTCTCCACCACCAACTAGGGTTCAAGCCGCAATGTTTTAGTCACTTTTCTGCCTGGAAAACATCAATTTTCCGGCCGCTGCTACAATAGCGGCTGCAACAATGCCATTATTTTTCAGGCATGTGTACATGCCTAATTTTTCTGTCCTATGGTTCAGCACTGTGGCTGCAAAAACAAACCAAAACAAAAAGGCACATACAAGTGTCAATTCCCCTTCGTGATCGTTACCTTGTTGTGGTGAAGGGGCTTGCGTATCACAATGAAGCAATCATCACCTCTATGAGTGTGTTGGCAATGTTGCCACACCCCAGATGATAAGGCCGTTGCATCATTTTGGTCAGACCAAAAGCGATCGAACGGCTGGATAATATTTCATAGAAAAACATTAATTTACCTTTTTTATGTTGTATGGGTTTTTAATACATAAAATAAAAAATCATAATAAAGTCTCTTAATAGTTTATTAGAAATAATGCAGACAATTAAAAAATCCCCATCAATTCCAATACAAAGCAAGTACAGAGCTCATAACTAAATTATCTCATGATGTCGTAATGGTTCGCTAATTCGACAATGGTTTATCAATTCGACAGACGTCCCCGGATAGGGTGCGTAACAGGGATTAAACTGATAGGAATAGTACTAGTTAAGACACCACTCATATACAGGGAGTGCAGAATTATTAGGCAAATAAGTATTTTGACCACATCATCCTCTTTATGCATGTTGTCTTACCCCAAACTGTATAGGCTCGAAAGCCTACTACCAATTAAGCATATTAGGTGATGTGCATCTCTGTAATGAGAAGGGGTGTGGTCTAATGACATCAACACCCTATATCAGGTGTGCATAATTATTAGGCAACTTCCTTTCCTTTGGCAAAATGGGTCAAAAGAAGGACTTGACAGGCTCAGAAAAGTCAAAAATAGTGAGATATCTTGCAGAGGGATGCAGCACTCTTAAAATTGCAAAGCTTCTGAAGCATGATCATCGAACAATCAAGCGTTTCATTCAAAATAGTCAACAGGGTCGCAAGAAGTGTGTGGAAAAACCAAGGCGCAAAATAACTGCCCATGAACTGAGAAAAGTCAAGCGTGCAGCTGCCAAGATGCCACTTGCCACCAGTTTGGCCATATTTCAGAGCTGCAACATCACTGGAGTGCCCAAAAGCACAAGGTGTGCAATACTCAGAGACATGGCCAAGGTAAGAAAGGCTGAAAGACGACCACCACTGAACAAGACACACAAGCTGAAACGTCAAGACTGGGCCAAGAAATATCTCAAGACTGATTTTTCTAAGGTTTTATGGACTGATGAAATGAGAGTGAGTCTTGATGGGCCAGATGGATGGGCCCGTGGCTGGATTGGTAAAGGGCAGAGAGCTCCAGTCCGACTCAGACGCCAGCAAGGTGGAGGTGGAGTACTGGTTTGGGCTGGTATCATCAAAGATGAGCTTGTGGGGCCTTTTCGGGTTGAGGATGGAGTCAAGCTCAACTCCCAGTCCTACTGCCAGTTTCTGGAAGACACCTTCTTCAAGCAGTGGTACAGGAAGAAGTCTGCATCCTTCAAGAAAAACATGATTTTCATGCAGGACAATGCTCCATCACACGCGTCCAAGTACTCCACAGCGTGGCTGGCAAGAAAGGGTATAAAAGAAGAAAATCTAATGACATGGCCTCCTTGTTCACCTGATCTGAACCCCATTGAGAACCTGTGGTCCATCATCAAATGTGAGATTTACAAGGAGGGAAAACAGTACACCTCTCTGAACAGTGTCTGGGAGGCTGTGGTTGCTGCTGCACGCAATGTTGATGGTGAACAGATCAAAACACTGACAGAATCCATGGATGGCAGGCTTTTGAGTGTCCTTGCAAAGAAAGGTGGCTATATTGGTCACTGATTTGTTTTTGTTTTGTTTTTGAATGTCAGAAATGTATATTTGTGAATGTTGAGATGTTATATTGGTTTCACTGGTAAAAATAAATAATTGAAATGGGTATATATTTGTTTTTGTTAAGTTGCCTAATAATTATGCACAGTAATAGTCACCTGCACACACAGATATCCCCCTAAAATAGCTAAAACTAAAAACAAACTAAAAACTACTTCCAAAAATATTCAGCTTTGATATTAATGAGTTTTTGGGTTCATTGAGAACATGGTTGTTGTTCAATAATAAAATGAATCCTCAAAAATACAACTTGCCTAATAATTCTGCACTCCCTGTAGGGTGTCACAGAACAGTGTTCTGTGCACGCGCAGTGCCCCAATTTGGGAGTAAGAGGACCGACCAAGCTGCTTTTTCCATCTCCCAGTTCCTGAAATCAATTCAGTTTGGTGTATGAGAGTTTGGTCTGTCCCTGTGAAGGCAGTCGAAGGTACCCGACCTAAATTTTTTTCACAAAAGGCAATCCCTGATATGGGATGTAACAGGGATTAAACTGATGAGAATACAGTAGTACTACAGAAAATACCACTCATATGGGGTGTGACAGTAAATTGCACGGCGCAGACGCAATCACCGTGGATTAAAACAGAGTGGAGGGAGCCAGCTTTTTTTTAACCATCTCCCCGTTTGAAAAATCTATTCAATTCACCTTTCGGGGACCCTTGGTGTTGTATGTGGCTGGATGGAGGAAGAAACCTTCAATGAAATCACCGGGATGTGGCTAGCTTGCGGTTGTGCAAATGAACTGTTTGCGGTTGTTTGCGGTGCATTAAAGCGGAGTTTGGTCTGTCAATGTCTGTGAAGCGGGCGTAACCCTTATCGATACAACCCTTAACCCTGATCGATACGACATCATACCTGATCGTATACACACACTAGATGTTTTGAACCACGTTGTTCAAAAAAATGTAGGATTGTTAGGTGATTTATGCCTTTTATTGATTGAAACCCAACTCTGCGTCAACTATGTAATTTTCCATGGAAGTTTTGCCATGGATCCCCCTCCGGCATGCCACAGTCTAGGTGTTAGTCCCTTTGAAACAACTTTTCCATCACTATTGTGGCCAGAAAGAGTCCCTGTGGGTTTTAAAATTCGCCTGCCTATTGAAGTCTATGGCGGTTTGCCCTGTTCGCCGGTTCGCGAACATTTGCGGAAGATTCGCGTTCGCCGTTCGCGAACGGAAAATTTTATGTTCGCGACATCACAAGTGTAGGGTAAAAATACACATAAACCTCTCAAATGTATGTATACTAATGCCAGAAGCCTGACTAACATGACTGGTGAACTGGAATTAGGTATGTGTGAGGAGGACTATGACATAGTGGGAATAACTGAGACATGGCTGGATGATAGCTATGACTGGGCAGTTAATATAAAAGGTTACAATCTGTTTAGAAAGGATCGTCAAAACCGGAGAGGGGGAGGGGTCTGCCTCTATGTGAAGTCCTGTCTAAAGCCCACAATCCGAGAATACATCTGTGAGGGACATGAACATGTGGAGTCACTGTGGGTAGAAATACATGGAACAAAAAACAATAATAAATTACTAATAGGAGTTTATTATAAACCACCTAAAATACCAGAGTCCACAGAAAATCTACCGTTATTATGGGGGACTTCAACTACCCAGATATAGACTGGGAAACTGAAAGCTGTACATCCCATAAAGGAAACAGGTTCTTGGCAATAGACAAAGACAATTACCTTTCCCAACTGGTTCAGGACCCCACTAGAGGGACGGCCATACTGGACTTAGTATTAACCAATAGACCTGACAAAACAACAGATGTGCAAATTGGGGGACACCTGGAAAATAGTGACCAGAACGTAATAACCTTCCAATTATTCTTCAAACGAGAGTTTCTAAAGGGAAGAACAAAGATACCAAACTTCAAAAAAGCAAAATTTAGCCAACTGAGGGTACTTTCACACTAGCGTTTTGATTCCGTTTGTGAGATCCGTTTCAGGGCTCTCACAAACGGTCCAAAACGGATCAGTTAAACCCCAATGCATTCTGAATGGATAAGGATCCGTTCAGAATGCATCAGTTAGGCTCCGTTCCGCTTCTATTCTGTTTTGGAGGCAGACACCAAAACGCAGCATGCAGCATTTTGGTGTTCGTCTGAAGAGGCGGAGCCTAACAGATCCGTTTTGAATTACAATGTAAGTCAATGGGGACGGATCCGTTTTCAATAACACAATATGGTGCATTTGAAAACGGATCCGTTCCCCATTGACTTTCAATGTAATTCAAAACGGATCCGTTTTGGACTTTGTCATTTTTCTTTTAACTAATACAAACGGATCGGTTCTGTACGGATACAAACGTTTGCTTTATAGGTGTGGATCCGTCTGTGCAAATAAACAGACGGATCCGCACCAACGCAAGTGTGAAAGTACCCTGAGCGAGGACATAGGCCTAACTAACTGGGACAAAGTCCTCAAAAATAAAAATACAACCACAAAATGGGAGATTTTTAAAAGCATTGTAACATCTAATTGTGAGAGGTACATACCTTATAGGAATAAAAGGCTAAGAAACAATAAGAAACCAATGTGGATAAATAGTAAAGAAAGCAATAAATGACAAAAAGAAAGCATATAAATCACTAAAACAGGAGGGGAGCCAGGAAGCACTGATAGACTATAAGGAAAAAAATAGAATATGTAAAAAACTAATAAAAATTGACAAACTAGAGACCGAGAGATTATTTTCCAAAGAGAGTAAAACTAACCCTAAAATGTTCTTCAATTATATAAATGGTAAAAATATAAATCTAAAGGAGTCGGCCCTCTACATAGCAATGAGGGGGGTGTTGCAGAGAGTGACGAGGATAAAGCAAAACTATTAAATATTTTTTTCTTCACTATATTTACTGAGGAAAATAAACTGTCAGATGAAATGCAGAATGTAAAAGTAAATTGCCCATTAAAAGTGGCCTGTCTGACCCAGGAAGAAGTACAACAGCGACTTAAAAAGATTAAAATAGACAAATCGCCAGGACCAGATGCCATACACCCCGTATCCTGAGGGAATTAAGTGATGTCATAGCCAGACTTTTATTTCTGATATTTACGGACTCTATACTGACAGGGAATGTTCCACAGGATTGGCGCATAGCAAATGTGATGCCAATATTCAAAAACGGTCCAAAAAGAGAGCCTGGAAATTATAGGATGGTAAGTTTAACATCTATTGTTGGTAAACTGTTTGAAGGGTTTCTAAGAGATGCTATCTTGGAGTATCTCAATGAAAATAAGCAAATAACGCCATATCAGCATGGCTTTATGAGGGATCAGTCATGCCAAACAAATTTAATCAGTTTCTATGAGGAGGTAAGTTCTAGACTTGACAGCTGCGAATCAATGGATGTCGTATATCTGGACTTTTCCAAAGCATTTGACACTGTACCTCATAAAAGGTTAGTATATAAAATGAGGATGCTCGGACTGGGAGAAAATGTCTGTAAGTGGGTAAATAACTGGCTGAGTGACAGAAAACAGAGGGTGGTTATTATTGGTACAAACTCAGATTGGGTCACTGTCACTAGTGGGGTACCTCAGTGGTCAGTATTGGGCCCTATTCTCTTCAATATATTTATTAATGATCTTGTAGAAGGCTTGCACAGTGAACTATCAATTTTTCAGATGACACTAAACTGTGTAAAGTAATTAACACTGAAGAGGACAGTTTTCTCCTACATAGGGATCTTGATAGATGGGAGGCTTGGGCAGAGAAATGGAAGATGAGGTTTAACACTGACAAATGTAAAGTTATGCACATGGGACGGAATAATGCAAGTCACCCATTACATACCAAATGGTAAAACACTCGGTAACACTGACATGGAAAGGATTTAGGAATTTTAATAAACAGCAAACTAAGCTGTAAAAACCAGTGTCAGGCAGCTACTGCCAAGGCCAATAAGATATTGGATTGCATCAAAAGGGCATAGATGCCCTGATTGAGAACATAGTCCTACCACTTTACAAATCACTAGTCAGACCACACATGGAGTACTGTGTACATCACTGGTCACATGGACAAACCCCGACAGCAGCAGCAGCTTGTGGAGGGAGGTGGGGCTGTGTGCCTGTAGGCAGCTCAGTAATGGAGGATGTGCTGGAGTCCACAGAGCTTCATGGAGAGCAGGTGAGGGGCAGCTCATATATGAGGGGGCAGGTGGAGCACTCAGGGGCAGTGGCGTTCAACGGGAGTTGAATCTGGTGCAATTAAGGGGGTTTATAGCACAGATCCAGATGTATTCTGAGGGCCATGGTGTATGTGTGTCTGTGTCTGTCTGTCCCTGCGTTTGTGTGTCTGTCTCTGCGTGTCTGTCTGTCCCTGTGTGTCTGTCTGTACCTGTGTGTGTGTCTGTCTGTCCGTCCCTGTGTGTGTCTGTCCCTGTGTGTGTTTCTGTCTGTCCCTGCGTGTGTGTGTGTGTCTGTCTGTCCCTGTGCGTGTCTAAGGCCTCATGCACACGGCTGTTGTGAACCCGCATGCACGAGGCACCTATACACTTGAATGGGTCCGCAATCAGGGGGATGCAGTACGGAACGGGAGCACGGATGGGAAGCACTACGGAGCGCTTCTGTGGTATTTCTGTCCGTGCCTCCACACCGCAAAAAAATAGAACATGTTCAAGATGAATAGCCCTCGATCTGTCCTGGTTGCAGCACGGATGTTGCCAGTGCATTGGGGACCACAAATTGCGGTCCCCAATGCATGGAACGGACGCATAACAGCAGTGTGCATGAGGCCTAAGGCTACATGCACACGACAGTGAAAAAAAAGTCCGTTAAAAACGGACACACTGTCAGTTTTTCATGGCCATTTTGCATCAGTGTGTGCATCCATTTTCTGTCCATGTGTCCGTTTTTAATATCAGTTTTGCACCCGTTTTGCATCAGTTTTTCATGTCTGTTAAAAACAGACATGGAAAATGGATGAATTTGATTGGCAGTTATTTCTAGACCCACCTTTCTGAGAACACCCACAGGATGGTAGGCCCCCATCTAAAATAATGTCCCCCATAGTGTAGGAATTTTTATTTTATTTTTTGCAGCCCCCAGCTTTAATAATGCCCCCATGTAGGCCCTCAGCTAAAATAATTTCCCCATAGGGTAGAATTTTTTTTACTGTCCCCAGCTTTAATAATGCACCCTATTTTGGTCCCAGCTAAAATAATGTCTCCCACAGTGTAAATAATATTTTTATAGCGCCCCAGCTTTAATAATGCCCCAGGTAGGATTCCAGCTTTAATACTGCCCCCCATAGTGTAGGAATTTTTTTTACTGTCTCCATCTTTAATAATACCCCCATCTAAAATAATGCCCCCATAATGGCCCACCGCTGTTTTTGTTTAGTGCCCCGCAGCCAAAAACTAAAAAAAAACTCACCTCATTCACTTGCTCGCGCTGCAGCAGTCTTTTCCATCTTCACTGAACATGACCTGTGATGTGCGCGATGCCGTCACTGCGCGCTCCTAAGTGGTTACGTCACCACGCACATCGCAGGTCCTTCGGCAGGTCCTGCTCAATGAAGAGAGAAGAGACTGCCGCACCGCGAGCAAGTGGATGAGGTGAGTTTTTTTTTTGTGTTTTTGGCTGCGGGGCACTATGGGAGCAATATTTAAAACCATGGGGGACATTTGTGTACCCTTTTTTAACGTCCGTAAGACGGGTGCACTCCTGTCAATCGGCCATTAAAAACTGTCCCAGCCATGTGAATAGCCCCATAGACTTTCACTGGTGCTAAAAATGGCCGTGTGACGGCCGTCACACGGCAATTTTTACTGTTGTGTGCATGTAGCCTAAGGCATTGCTTAAACTCCATACCACAGTCTAGCCAGTGCCTAATGGGTTACAGTTTAGACCACCTTCTGGTACATGTTGATAATTCCCTTTTAAACCCCAGTCCATGTCCCCTCAGTACTGGGAATCAGTGGGAGTCATATTAGAAGGTAACAAAAGGTTGGAGCATAACTAAGGGTGGATTTCCCCTTTAATGTCCCCTTAAGGTGGCCACACATTAGATAGAAGTTGGTTGATGATCGCACAGGTGTCTGTCCCTGTGTGTGTTTGTCTGTCCCTGTGTGTGTCACCATCACCATGCCCACAGTGTTACTATGTATTATAGACGCAGCTGCATCAGGACGTTCTGTGCGGGGCAAGAAGAAGATGGAAGAGGAGTCAGCTCCGCCAGCATGGAGCCCGTTGGAAAGACACAGGTAGGCACACTAAAGACATAGGTAACACTACCACATTATTAACACTAGTGTTATCTGTGGCTTTACATAGGACTGCAGGTAACACTACCACATGATCTACACTAGTGCTAGCTGTGGTTTTACATAGGACTGCAGGTAACATTACCGCATGATCTACACTAGTGTTATCTTTGGTTTTACATAGGACTGCAGGTAACACTACCACATTATCAGCACTAGTATCTGTGCTGTTACATAGGACTGCAGGGGATATCTACTATATTATCTGTACTCAGAGATGTATCACTGTGTAAGGGGGCCCACTGAGACTTCATCACCCAAGGGCCCACATGAACCTGGAACTGGCCCTGCCTGGGGCCCTGGAGAACTGAGTTCTGATTAACGTAGGGGCAGATGGAGCTGCATTTCCAGGCCCCTGTGTGAAAATAGGCCGAGCAGCCATCCCAGAGCTAGGACTGCATAGGCCGCATCACTGAAGTTGCCTGACGTGCAAACTACTTCCCGCAGGCTGCATACAGCTCGGCGGACCTTTTGACTGGCCCACAGGAAACTCCGCCTCCTAGCTAATTTATTCACCTCACTGGCGCTGACATAATTGAAGAGAAGCGCCGTAATCTCGCGCAGACGCACTGAGCGAGATTACGTCAGCTGCAAGTGAGGTGAATAAATTAACTAGGAGGCGGCGCTGGGCTCCGGAGTGTGGCGCAATTCTGAAGTAAAAAAAGGTCTTTGCTTTATTATACCACTATTAATGCTGAGTGTTGGGAGTCACTTATGGGGGATCAGTGAATGACACTTATGGGGGATCAGTGGATGGCACTTATGGGGGATCAGTGTGGATGGCACTTATGGGGATCAGTGTTGATGGCACTTATGGGGGATCTGTCTATGGATGGCACTTAGAGGGGATCTGTCTGTGAATAGCACTTAGGGGGAATCTGTCTGTGGCTGGCACTTAGGGGGATCTGTGGATGGTGTGACGGACCAATCTCGCCACATTGCATTGGAGAAACCTGGTTGCTCGCCTGCTGCCTTTGGACTATGGCCCCCTGTTAAAAGACATCTTTTTACCTGCAGAAAAGCTTAATTCGTGCTTTTCTGCCTGGGGTTCGGTAGTTTTGGTTGAATGTGTTATACCCCAGATAGGAATCCCATGGAGCCCATTCGTATGAAACTGACTGTAAAGACTTTGGCTCCATGGCGATTAAACTGTATTCGTGTGGTCTGAGCGCCATTCACTTAATAATGTGCGCTCAGACCTGAGCTATCTGGGGATATGTTAAATGTATAGTTTTAATGTAATGTGTCTTACCTGGTGTATTTTAACAGTAATGCTTGTTCTGTGTCCCCATGTGCATAATGGAGTCTTGTCTCTGAAATGTCTGTGTGTATTGTAAAGGGTGGGACATTGTGTATTGAATAGTGATGTCTGTCCTATTGTCCCCACATGTGTATTGGCGATTTCCCTTTGTCCTGAGAGATAATTGAATGACTCCTCAATTGTCTCCAGGACAGAGAGACATTGTGTATTCGTCTGCCTGTGATGATTGCATTACCCATGTAGGGTGATGGTATCACAGGCAGAGGGAAGGATATGCTGGGGGTGTCTGTATTGTCCCAATGTGTGTGATTGGCTGCTGTATCCCGTGTCGCAGTCTTCCTTCTGGTCCTCTAGGGAGTGTCCACCAGGTGGGAGACCTGGATAAATACCAGGCAGGTAGCCGTTAATAAATGAGAGAATTCCTGTTTACCATCAATACGGAGCCTCGTCTCGTTCTTGGGGGATTCACTGTATGCTGTTAGAGACTGATTGCCAGGAGTGTAAGCTGATTGTCTGCTTTTCCTGTTCGTCTGCTAGCAGCTATTTGGGAAGGTTCCAGTACGGGAGTTGGAGTGCTATTTTGTATCCAGTTCGGGAGTTTGGTGTTCTGCAGTAGCTGTGCCTATATCTCTGTAAAGGGGCCGATCGCCTAAGCGGTTTTACCCCTTGTCTGCAGCAACGGTCCGTTACAATTGGTGGCAGCAGTGGGATTTTTCGGGAATTGGGAGCCCGGTCTCCATTCCCCAGCGGCAGTATTATTTGTTGGGAATTGGGAGCCCGGTCTCCAGTCCCCAGCGGCAGAGTAACCAGCAGGGAATAGAGAGCCCAGTCTCCTTTCTCCAGCAGCAGGACTCTGTATTGGGAGGAGAGACAGTCGGTCTCCCTCCACTGAGGAGGAAGGTATGTATGGGAGAGGAGCTTACTACCACCTCTCCCCAGCGGCGGATCATTAATGGGCAGGGAATAGAGAGCTCAGTCTCCTTTCCCCAGCAGCAGAGCTGTGTAACCGAAGGGGAGACAGTCGGTCTCCAGCAGCAGGACGGTATATCTAAAGGGAGACAGTCGGTCTCCCCTCCAACAACCAGGCTTCAACCAGGCTACCCTCCCAGTAGCGCTGGCAACAGGAGCAGAGTGACGGGTCTCTGCCCATGCAGCACCCCACCAAGTCAGCGTACCCGTACCCAGCACAGCCGTGGTGAGGCACCTGGACATGGACAAGCTTCTCCTCTACCCAGTTGCAGTAACTATTTATTGTGGGTGGGCTGTGCTGTTGATTGTGTTTTGTGGGTGGGCTGCTGGACTAACAAGGGCACTGACCGGCAGGAGGTCAGATACCCTGTTAGTCTGTTTGGAAAAGGGGAGAGATGTGACGAGACCAATCTCGCCACATTGCATTGGAGAAACCTGGTTGCTCGCCTGCTGCCTTTGGACTATGGCCCCCTGTTAAAAGACATCTTTTTACCTGCAGAAAAGCTTAATTCGTGCTTTTCTGCCTGGGGTTCGGTAGTTTTGGTTGAATGTGTTATACCCCAGATAGGAATCCCATGGAGCCCATTCGTATGAAACTGACTGTAAAGACTTTGGCTCCATGGCGATTAAACTGTATTCGTGTGGTCTGAGCGCCATTCACTTAATAATGTGCGCTCAGACCTGAGCTATCTGGGGATATGTTAAATGTATAGTTTTAATGTAATGTGTCTTACCTGGTGTATTTTAACAGTAATGCTTGTTCTGTGTCCCCATGTGCATAATGGAGTCTTGTCTCTGAAATGTCTGTGTGTATTGTAAAGGGTGGGACATTGTGTATTGAATAGTGATGTCTGTCCTATTGTCCCCACATGTGTATTGGCGATTTCCCTTTGTCCTGAGAGATAATTGAATGACTCCTCAATTGTCTCCAGGACAGAAGACATTGTGTATTCGTCTGCCTGTGATGATTGCATTACCCATGTAGGGTGATGGTATCACAGGCAGAGGGGAGGGATATGCTGGGGGTGTCTGTATTGTCCCAATGTGTGTGATTGGCTGCTGTATCCCGTGTCGCAGTCTTCCTTCTGGTCCTCTAGGGAGTGTCCACCAGGTGGGAGACCTGGATAAATACCAGGCAGGTAGCCGTTAATAAATGAGAGAATTCCTGTTTACCATCAATACGGAGCCTCGTCTCGTTCTTGGGGGGATTCACTGTATGCTGTTAGAGACTGATTGCCAGGAGTGTAAGCTGATTGTCTGCTTTTCCTGTTCGTCTGCTAGCAGCTATTTGGGAGGTTCCAGTACGGGAGTTGGAGTGCTATTTTGTATCCAGTTCGGGAGTTTGGTGTTCTGCAGTAGCTGTGCCTATATCTCTGTAAAGGGGGCCGATCGCCTAAACGGTTTTTACCCCTTGTCTGCAGAAACGGTCCGTTACAATTATGGCACTTAGGAGGGATCTGTGGATGACATATATATAGCATACGATGCTATATATGTGTCATCCACAGATCTCCATACCAGTGTCATCAACAGATCCCCCATAACAGTGTCACCCACAGATCCCCCATATCAGTGTGCCATCCACGGATCCCCAATAACAGTGTCATACACCGATCCCCCCCATAACAGTGCCATCCACAGTTTCCACATAACTGTCAGCCACAGATCCCCCTATAGCAGTGTAATCCACAGATCCCCCTATAGCAGTGTCATCCGCAGATCCCCCTATAGCAGTGTCATCCACAGATCTCCCATAACAGTGCCATCCACAGACCCCCATTACTGTCATCCTCAGATCCCCCCATAACAGTGTCATTCACAGATCCTTCCCCCATAACAGTGTTATCCACAGATCCCCCATAACAGTGTGTCATCCACAGATCCCCCATAACAGTGTCATCTACAGATTCCCCATAACAGTGTCATCCACAGATTCCCCATAACAGTGTCATCCACAGATTCCCCATAACAGTGTCATCCACAGATTCCCCATAACAGTGTCATCCACAGATCCCCCATAACAGTGTCATCCACAGATTCCAAGTGCCATCCACAGATCCCCCATAACAGTGTCATCCACAGATCCCCCATAACATTGTTATCCACAGATCTCCCATAACAGTGTCATCCACAGGCCACCATTAGTTTAAAACCCACCAAAAGCACACCTTATGGTTAAAAATATTTTTTCTTATTTTTCTCCTCAAAAACCTAGGTACGTCTTTTTATGCTTTTCTATCTTGAATTAAAATAAACCTTTAATGTTGCAAAATTTAAATTTAATTCATATTAATTCACGCCCCATCCATCTACTCTTGGCCCAGCCCCCGGGTCCAAAGCCCTTTATTCAATTGACCAGTTTTCTGTTGTTCACAAAAAATAAATATTTTCAATATGTTCCTGTTATGGCACTTGTATTCCTGGCACTTATAATATACATTTAAGCTATTCCATCACGTTGCACAGCTCATGCGTTATTATACTTTGTGATAATGAATATGTCCCTCCCCTTCACTACATTCTTAGAAACAAGCAGAGCATGGATGTCAATAAAATTGTGGACGCCCATGACACTGAGTCGTTGATCCAGGGAGTTATTCTTATTGCCTGATTGGAGTTGGGAAGGAATTGTTTCCCTTTAGGTGGGGAAAATTGGCTTCTGCCTCATAGGGGATTTTGCATTCCTCTGGATCAACTTGTAGGTAACAGGCCGAACTGGATGGACAATTGTCTTTTTTCGGTTTTATATACTATGTTACTATGTTACTATGTAGTCTTTAAAAAAAATGAATGCTAAAAGTTGAAAAGAAATTAAATTTTAATTTTTTACACAAGTGTCAATTTAAAGACAGTTTTTTTTTCTACAAAGCACATGAAAATGAAGCACACCCCAAAATGTATCACCCCATTTCTCCTTTATTCAGAAAATACCCCCATTGTGGCCCTAATCTTATGTCTTGACTAGAGATGAGCGAACACCTGGATGTTCGGGTTCAAGAAGTTCGGCCAAACTTCCCGAAAATGTTCGTGTTCGGGATCCGAACTCGACCTGAACTTTATCCCGAACCCGAACCCTATTGAAGTCAATGGGGACCCGAACTTTTAGACACTAAAAAGGCTGTAAAATAGTCCAGGAACGGGCTAGAGGGCTGCCAAAGGCAGCAAAATGTAGGTAAATCCTCTGCAAACAAATGTAGATAGGGAAATGAATTAAAATAAAATAAAATAAATAAAATTTAACCAATATCAATTGGAGAGAGGTCCCACTGCAAGGAATCCTGCGTCATATCACTCAACACTGGAGAAGGCCACTTTCAGTTATTTGGCCCAGCACAAGGACAGAGGATACAGGTCCCAAAGCAAGGAATCATGCGTCATATCACCCACCACTGGAGAAGGCCACTTTCTGTTATTTTGGCCCAGCACCCAGACCGAGGATACAGGTTCCACAGCAAGGAATCATGCGTCATATCACCCACCACTGGAGAAGGCCACTTTCAGTTATTTCGGCCAGCACCCAGACCGAGGAGAGAGGTCCCACAGCAAGGAATCATGCGTCATATCAACCACCACCAGAGAAGGCCACTCTCAGTTATTTCGGCCCAGCACCCAGACAGAGGAGAGAGGTCCCACAGAAAGGAATCATGCGTCATATCAACCACCACCGGAGAAGGCCACTTTCAGTTATTTCGGCCCCACCACCCAGACAGAGGAGAGGTTCATTCAACTTTGGGTTGCACCGCAAGATCATGGTAAAGTTAAAAAAATGAGGATTCAATAAAGAAGTGCCCCGAGTACAAGAATACATGGTTGAGGGGAGGCAGTTATAAATGTCTATTCTGCACAAGGGAGGGACAGGTCCTGTGGGATCCATGCCTGGTTCATTTTTATGAACGCCAGCTTGTCCACGTTGGCTGTGGACAGGCGGCTGCGGTTGTCAGTAATGACGCCCTGCCGTGCTGAATACACTTTCAGACAAAACGCTGGCCGCCGGGCAGGCCAGCACCTCCAATGCATAAAATGCTAACTCTGGCCACGTGGACAATTTGGAGACCCAGAAGTTGAATGGGGCCGAACCATCAGTCAGTACGTGGAGGGGTGTGCAGACGTACTGTTCAACCATGTTAGTGAAATGCTGTCTCCTGCTAACACGTCCTGTATCAGGTGGTGATGCAGTTAGCTGTGGCGTGGAGACAAAACTTTTCCACATTTCTGCCATGCTAACCCTGCCCTCAGAGGAGCTGGCCGTGACACAGCTGCGTTGACGACCGCTTGCTCCTCCTCTGCCTTCGCCTTGGGCTTCCACCTGTTCCCCTGTGACATTTGGGAATGCTCTCAGGAGCGCCTCTACCAGCGTGCGCTTGTACTCGTGCATCTTCCTATCACGCTCCTGTGCAGGAAGTAAGGTGGGCACATTGTCTTTGTAGCGGGGATCCAGCAGGGTGGACACCCAGTAGTCCGCACAGGTTAAAATGTGGGCAACTCTGCTGTCGTTGCGCAGGCACTGCAGCAGGTAGTCGCTCATGTGTGCCAGGCTCCACAGAGGTAAGGACAAGCTGTCCTCTGTGGGAGGCGTATCGTCATCGTCCTCCGTATCCCCCAGCCACGCACCAGTGATGGGCCTGAGCTGTGTCGGGTGCCACCCCACTGTGAACCTGCTTCATCCTCATCCTCCTCCACCTCCTTCTCATCCTCCTCGTCCTACAGTAGTGGGCCCTGGCTGGCCACATTTGTACCTGGCCTCTGCTGTTGCAAAAACCTCCCTCTGAGCCACTTCTAACAGACTGGCCTGAAAGTGGTAAAACGACCCTCATCCTCCTCCTCCTCCTCCTCCTGGGCCACCTCCTCTTCCATCATCGCCCTAAGCGTTTTCTCAAGGAGACATAGAAGTGGTATTGTAACGCTGATAACGGTGTCATCACCACTGGCCATGTTGGTGGAGTACTCGAAACAGCGCAACAGGGCACACAGGTCTCACATGGAGGCCCAATCATTGGTGGTGAAGTGGTGCTGTTCCGCAGGACGACTGACGCGTGCGTGCTGCAGCTGAAACTCCACTATGGCCTGCTGCTGCTCGCACAGTTTCTCCAGCATGTGCAATGTGGAGTTCCACCTGGTGGGCAGGTCGCATATGAGGCGGTGAGCGGGAAGGCCGAGTTCCGCTGTAGCGCAGACAGGCGAGCAGCGGCAGGATGTGAATGCCGGAAGCACGCACAGACGGCCCTCATTTTTGCAGCAGCTCTGACACATCGGGGTAGTTGTGAATGAACTTCTGCACCACCAAATTCAGCACATGCGCCAGGCAAGGGATTTCGCCCATTATCGCACACCACCAGGCCGGGCTTGAGGCCCACCGGCAGAAACCACTCGCCGGTCTGTTGTTCAATACCCCGCCACAACTGCTGCGCGGTGTGGGGCCTGTCCCCCAAACATATGAGTTTCAGAATGGCCTGCTGACGTTTACCCCGGGCTGTGCTGAAGTTGGTGGTGAAGGTGTGTGGCTGACTGGATGAGCTGGTGGAAGCAGAGGAGGAGGAAGCCGAGTAGGAGGAGGAGGCTACAGGAGGCAAAGAATGATGCCCTGCGATCCTTGGTGGCGAGAGGACATGCGCCAAGGAACCCTCCGCCTGCGGCCCAGCCGCCACTACATTTACCCAGTGTGCAGTTAGGGAGATATAGCGTCCCTGGCTGTGCTTACTGGTCCATGTATCTGTGGTTAGGTGGACATTGCCACAGATGGCGTTGCGCAGTGCACACTTGATTTTATCGGATACTTGGTTGTGCAGGGAAGGCACGGCTGTCTTGGAGAAGTAGAGGCGGCTGGGAACAACATACTGTGGGACAGCCATGGACATCAGCTGTTTGAAGCTGTCTAGTGTCCACCAGCCTGAATGACAGCATTTCAAAGGCCAGTAGTTTTGAAATGCTGGCATTCAGGCCCAGGGCTCGAGGGTGGCTAGGTGGGAATTTACGCTTTCTCTCCAAGGTTTGTGAGATGTAGAGCTGAACGCTGCCGTGTGACATGGTGGAGATGCTTGGTGACGCAGGTGGTGTTGTCGGTGGCACATCCTCTGTTTGGTGGGCGGCAGGTGCCAACATTGCTCCTGAGGCGGAGGAAGAGGCCGAGGCAGCAGCAGAAGAGGGAGCAGGGGAGCCAGAGTGAGTTCCTTGCTTTTAAGGTGTTTACTCCACTGCAGTTCATGCTTTGCATGTAGATGCCTGGTCATGCAGGTTGTGCTAAGATTCAGAACGTTAATGCCTCGCTTCAGGATCTGATGGCACAGCGTGCAAACCACTTGGGTCTTGTCATCAGCACATTGTTTAAAGAAGTGCCATGCCAGGGAACTCCTTGAAGCTGCCTTTGGGGTGCTCGGTCCATGGTGGCGGTGGCCAGTAGCAGGCGAAATCTCTTGGCGGCGGCTGTTCTGCTTTTGCCCCCTGCTCCCTCTTTTGCTACGCTGTTGGCTCGGTCTCACCACTGCCTCTTCCTCTGAACTATGAAAGTCAGTGGTACGACCTTCATTCCATGTGGGGTCTAGGACCTCATCGTCCCCTGCATCGTCTTCCACACAGTCTTCCTCCCTGACCTCCTGTTCGGTCTGCACACTGCAGAAAGACGCAGCAGTTGGCACCTGTGTTTCGTCATCATCAGAGACGTGCGGACTCCGATGAGGTGGTATTCCCATGTCCTCATCATCAGGAAACATCAGTGGTTGTGCATCAGTGCATTCTATGTCTTCCACCACTGGGGAAGGGCTAGGTGGATTTCCTTGGGAAACCCTGCCAGCAGAGTCTTCAAACAGCATAAGAGACTGCTGCATAACTTGAGGCTCTGACAGCTTCCCTGATATGCATGGGGGTGATGTGACAGACTGATGGGCTTGGTTTTCAGGTGCCACCTGTGCGTTTTCTTCAGAAGACTGGGTGGGAGATAATGTTGTGAACATGCTGGATCCACTGTCGGCCACCCAATTGACTAGCGCCTGTACCTGCTCAGGCCTTACCATCCTTAGAACGGCATTGGGCCCCACCAAATATCGCTGTAAATTCTGGCGGGTACTGGAACCTGAGGTAGTTGGTTCACTAGGACATGATGCTGTGGCAGAATGGCCACGTCCTCTCCCAGCACCAGAGGGTACACTAACACCACCACGACCGCGTCCGTGTCCCTTACTAGATGTTTACCTCATTGTTACCGTTCACCAAGCACCACAATAAGGAAAAAATATTTGGCCCAATGTATTGATTTCAAATTCAGGCCTTTTTTACAGGCACCTAACACTATCTGCCTATTTGTTTATGTAGCGTATTACACTAATCCAGGCACAGCAGTAACCACTGATTTAAGGGAATATCTCTTTTAGGGCTAGTATTTAGGCCCTGGATGAAAGGTATCCTTTATGGACAGATTTACAATTGGCCTGCAACAGCTGGGACACCAGATTCAGGGTATTGCTATTTTGGCAAATTAATTTCACCCCAGAACAAAATATATGTTTTGGTGGACACTATGAAACCTGGCCTGCAACAGCTGGGACACCAGATTCAGGGTATTGCTATTTTGGTAAGTGAATTAAACCCCAGAGCAAAATATATGTTTTGGCGGACACTATTATATTTTGCCAGCCACAGCTGAAACCACTGGTTTATGGTATCGCTATTTTGGCAATTGAATTTCACCCCAGAACAAAATATATGTTTTGGTGGACACTATTATATTTTGCCAGCCACAGCTGAAACCACTGATTTATGGTATTCCTATTTTGGCAATTGAATTTCACCCCAGAACAAAATATATGTTTTGGCGGACACTATGAAACGTGGCCTGAAACAGCTGGGACACCAGATTCAGGGTATTGCTATTTTGGCAAATTAATTTTACCCCAGAACAAAATATATGTTTTGGTGGACACTATGAAACGTGGCCTGCAACAGCTGGGACACCAGATTCAGGGTATTGCTATTTTGGCAAGTGAATTACACCCCAGAACAAAATATATGTTTTGGCGAACACTATTATATTTTGCCAGCCACAGCTGAAACCACTGATTTATGGTATTGCTATTTTGGCAATTGAATTTCACCCCAGAACAAAATATATGTTTTGGCGGACACTATGAAACTTGGCCTGCAACAGCTGGGACACCAGATTCATGGTATTGATATTTTGGCAGATTAATTTCACCCCAGAACAAAATATATGTTTTGGCGGACACTATGAAACGTGGCCTGCAACAGCTGGGACACCAGATTCAGGGTATTGCTATTTTGGCAAGTGAATTGCACCCCAAAACAAAATATATGTTTTGTCGGACACTATTATATTTTGCCAGCCACAGCTGAAACCACTGATTTATGGTATTGCTATTTTGGCAATTGAATTTCACCCCAGAACAAAATATATGTTCTGTCGGACACTATGAAACCTGGCCTGCAACAGCTGGGACACCAGATTCAGAGTATTGCTATTTTGGCAAGTGAATTACACCCCAGAACAAAACATATGTTTTGGCGGACACTATTATATTTTGCCAGCCACAGCTGAAACCACTGATTTATGGTATTGCTATTTTGGCAATTGAATTTCACCACAGAAAATAATCTATCCTTTGCCAGACAGCAGACAGTATTATACTTGTCTAGCCAAAGCTGGAACACCAGATTTAGGGGATTGGTATGTGGGCAATTGCATTTAACCCTTAATAAATATAGAAATCGCTATCCTGAATTTCTAGGGGTGACAATTAGCACAGCCAAGCCCCTGATGTAGGATATAGCAAAAAAAAAACTAGTATTGATGGATTGATGGAATTGGTGGCAGCTTGTTCTGGTGCACCACAAGTCACAAAATGGCCGCCGATCAACCCAGAAAATAAGTGACAGAAAACGCTCTGTGCAGCCTAAAAACCAGTGAGAAAGTAACTAGCAGAAGTTCAATCATTCACAGCTGTAGATCGATCCGCTCATTAGGTGCTGTTGCTGACTTTTCCCTGTCTAATCTCACCTCACAGAAGCTGCGTCCTCTCCCTACACTAATCAGAGCAGTGTGACGTGCGGCACTATGTGACTCCAGCTTAAATAGAGGCTGGGTCACATGCTGCACTTGGTTAATCACAGCCATGCCATTAGTAGGCATGGCTGTGATGGGCTCTTAGGGCAAGAAGTAAAACGCTAGCTGATTGGCTGCTGTGCAGCCCTTCAGAAAGCGGGAAGTAATCGACAAACAACGAACGCGAACCCGAACTTTTTTGAAAATGTCCGGTTTCGGGTCCGTGTCCCGGACACCCCAAAATTCGGTACAAACCCGAACGATGCTCGAACTGTTCGCTTAACACTAGTCTTGACCTATGGCAGGGTCCAAACATAAACAGGCACCCAGTGGCTTTCAGAACACAAAATGTGCTTGAAAATGTTTTAGGCCCCATTGCACACATGTAGTGGCGTTGAGCTGCCAAAACAATAGAAAACCCCCATAAATGACCCCATTTACATTAGGTTAAAAAGGGTTAAAAATAATAAAGAGTTAACTTACCTTTCTCCCATTGTACGCGCAGAGCCCCAGAACGTCTTCTCTCTTGATAGTTTGGATGCTTGAGGACCTGTGGTGACGTCACAGGATCACATTGGTCACATGGTCCACTCAAATGCTTCTATGACTGGACCATGTGACCCTGTGACGTCACCACAGGTCCTCAAGCATCCAAACTATCAAGAGAGAAGACGTTCTGGGGCTCTGCGCGACAATGGGAGAAAGGTAAGTTAACTCTTTATTATTTTTAACCCTATAAAGCCCGGGGAACATTGCATTCTGTAATTAGAATGCGATTATTTTCCCTTATAACTATGTTATAAAGGAAAATAATAACGATCGGGTCCCCATCCCGATCGTATCCTAGCAACCATGCGGGAAAATCGCAACGCATCCGCACATGATTGCGGATGCTTGCGATTTTCCCGCATCCCCATTCACTTCTATGGGGCTTGCGCTGCGTGGAAAACGCAGAAACTGGAGCATGCTGCGATTTTCACGCAACGCAGAAGTGATGCGTGAAATACAACGCTCATGTGCACAGCCCCATAGAAATGAATGGGTCCGATTCAGTGCGGGTGCAATGCGTCCTCCTCACGCATTGCACCCGCGCGGAAAACTCGCCCGTGTGAAAGGGGCCTTAGTCTGATCAGGTTCCTGCCTTTAGCAAGCCTTATGGGGAAGCTGGCGGAACGATCCCTGCACCGAAAACTTTTACCCTCCTCTCTTACATGAGAGCAGGGAGAAAGTTTACTGCTGGCAGCTGCGGGCAAAGAGCTCCAGCGCTTGATTTAAGCTATAACTTAAATTTTTTAACCTCCGTAAAAAGTCAGCGCTTCAGCCTGCAAGGTCCCTTAGTGACCGCCATAAAAACACATATGGGTGGTCACTAAGGGGTTTAAAAAAATGCTAACCAACCAGGAACTTTTCCAAATCATCCAAGGCTGCAGCAGAGATAATATGAACTGCACCAATGTACCAGCTATGTGACAGTTGGACAGCAATTGCCCCAAACAAGCTAACAGGAGATGACAAAACAGCAGGAAAATTCTTAATGACCATAACAGCAAACTGCTGCCTGTGATGTGCTGATATTTCTAACTGACTTTATTTCAGGTCCATGGAGTTGATAATGTTCATCCCCGAATTACAGAGATAAGTGCTGCTGAGTTTGCATACTAATATTTGCTATGCAATAACACTGTTAATTTCCATGGATGACTACATGTTATGCTGGATTATTTACTTTATGATGGCTAAGTCTATTTATGACATCCTTATTAGTAATGAGTAGTGTTGAGCGAACCCGAACACGGACCCGAATATTTACGTAAAAGTTCGGGTTCGGTGTTCGGCGATTTCTATGGCACTTTTTGAAAGGCTGCAAAGCAGCCAATCAACAAGCTACATACTACTTGCCCCAAGAGGCCACCACAGCCATGCCTACTATTGGTATGGCTGTGATTGGCCAAGTGCAGCATGTAACCCAGCCTCTATTTAAGCTGTAGTCTCGTAGCGCCGCCCGTCACTCTGCTCTGATTAGTGTAGGGATAGGATGCAGCTGCTGTAAGGGCGAGATTAGGCAGGGAAGACTCAGCAAAATCACTTAATGAAGTGATCGATCTACAGCTGTGAATCATTCAGCTTCTGTTAGTTCATTGCTCACTGGTTTTTAGGCTGCCCAGAGCGTTTTTCTGTCACTTTTTTCTGAGGTTATCAGTGGTGATCATTTGTGATCATTTGGTGCACCAGCACATGTTTTGAGCTGCCACCAAGTTCAACATACATTTTTGGGTTCAATAGTAGGCTTTTTTTTTGCAATATCCTACATCAGGGGTTGTGCTTATTGTCACTCCTTGAAACACAGGATAAAAATTGCTATACTTTATTGAGGGGTGAAATTCAATTGCCAAAATACCAATCCCCTAAATCAGTGGTTTCAGCTGTTGCTGGCCAAGTGTAATACTGTCCATTACAGAAGTCGCAAACATAAAATTTTCTGTTCGCGAACTTCCGCAAATGTTCGCGAACGTGCGAATAGTGCGAACCGCTATAGACTTCAATAGACAGGTGAATTTTAAAACCCACAGGGACTCCTTCTGTCCACAATAGTGATGGAAAAGTTGTTTCAAGAGGACTAACCTCTGGACTGTGGCATGCCGGAGGAGGATCCATGGCAAAACTCCCATGGAAAAATACGTAGTTGACACAGAGTGGGGCAAGTTGAATTCGCAATGCGATCACTATAACCTCAGATATCGCATTGCAATTCAACTTAGAGCTGAGTTCCTAATGGTTGTATTCATTCTTCGTAATATATTCTAGCAATACAACCATTAGGAACTCAGCTCTAAGTTGAATTCGCAATGCGATTAATGCACATAAAGTAATAAGTATATAAAATGAGGATGCTCGGACTGGTAGAAAATGTCTGTAAGTGGGTAAGTCACTGGCTGAGTGACAGAAAACAGAGTGTAGTTATTAATGGTACACACTCAGATTGGGCAACTGTCAATAGTGGGGTACCTCAGGGGTCAGTACTGGGCCCTATTCTTTTCAATATATCTATTAATGATCTTGTAGAAGGCTTGCACAGTAAAATATCAATTTTTGCAGATGACACTAAACTGTGTAAACTAATTAACACTGAAGAGGACAATATACTGCTACAGAGGGATCTGGATAGATTGGAGGCTTGGGCAGAGAAGTGGCAGATGAGGTTTAACACTGACAAATGTAAAGTTATGCACATGGGAAGGAATAATGCAAGTCACCAGTACATACTAAATGGTAAAACACTCGGTAACACTGACATGGAAAAGGATCTAGGCATTTTAATAAACAGCAAACTAAGCTGCAAAAACCAGTGTCAGGCAGCTGCCGCCAAGGCCAATAAGATAATGGGTTGCATCAAAAGGGCATAGACGCCCGTGACATAGTCCTACCACTTTACAAATCACTAGTCAGACCACACATGGAGTATTGTGTACAGTTCTGGGCTCCTGTGAACAAGGCGGACATAGCAGAAATAGAGAGGGTACAGAGGAGGGCAACTAAAGTAATAACTGGAATGGGGCAACTACAGTACCCTGAAAGGTTATCAAAATTAGGGTTATTTACTTTAGAAAAAGATGACTGAGGGGAGATCTAATAACTATGTATAAATATATCAGGGGTCAGTACAGAGATCTTTCCCATCATCTATTTATCCCCAGGACTGTGACTGTGACGAGGGGACATCCTCTGCATCTAGAGGAAAGAAGGTTTGTACACAAACCTAGAAGAGGATTATTTATGGTAAGAGCAGTGAGACTATGGAACTCTCTGCCTGAGGAGGTGGAGGTGGTGATGGTGAGTACAATAAAGGAATTCAAGAGGGGCCTGGATGTATTCTTGGAGTGTAATAATATTACAGGCTATAGCTACTAGAGATGGGTCATTGATCCAGGGAGTACTTCTTTCCTCTGGATCAACTAGCAGGATGACAGGCCGAACTTGATGGACAGATGTCTTTTTCGGCCTTATGTACTATGTTACTATGTTACTATGTCAAAGGATAGACTTTTTATGTGGTGAAATTCAATTGCCAAAATACAAATCCCCTAAATCTGGTGTTCCAGCTGTGGCTGTCCAAGTGTAATACTGTCCGTCAAAGGATAGATTTTTTCTGGGGTAATATTCAATTGACAAAATACCAATCCCTTAAATCAGTGGTTTCAGCTGTTGCTGGCCAAGTGTAATACTGTCCGTCAAAGGATAGATTTTTCTGGGGTTAAATTCAATTGCCAAAATACCGATCCCCTAAATCTGGTGTTCCAGCTGTGGCTGGCTAAGTTTAATACTCTCCGTCAAAGGATAGATTTTTTCTGGGGTGAAATTAAATTGCCAAAATACTGATCCCCTAAATCTGGGGTTCAAGCTGTTGCTGTCCAAGTGTAATACTGTCTATCAAAGGATAGATTTTTTCTGGGGTGAAATTCAATTGCCAAAATACCAATCCCCTAAATCTGTGGTTCCAGCTGTGGCTCTCCAATTGTAATACTGTCTTTAAAAGGATAGATTTTTTTCTGGGGTGAAATTCAATTGACAAAATACCAATCCTCTATATCTGGGGTTCCAGCTGTGGCTGGCCAAGAGTAATTCTGTTGGTCAAAGGATAGATTTGTTCTCTGGGGTGAAATTAAATTGCCAAAATACTGATCCCCTAAATCTGGGGTTCAAGCTGTTGCTGTCCAAGTGTAATACTGTCTGTAAAATGATAGATTTTTTTCTGGGGTGAAATTCAATTGCCAAAATACCGATCCCCTAAATCTGGGGTTCAAGCTGTTGCTGTCCAAGTGTAATACTGTCCGTGAAAGGATACATTTTTTTCTGGGGTGAAATTCAATTGCCAAAATACCAATCCCCTAAATCTGGGGTTTCAGCTGTGGCTGGCCAAGTGTAATACTGTCCGTCAAAGGATAGATTTTTTTCTGTGGTTAAATAAAATCCCTGAAATAGAAATCCTAAACATCTGTGCTTTCCGCTGTTCCTCTCCAAGCGTAATTCTGTCCGTAATAGGGTATATTACACTCAGCGTGTCAGCATCTAAATACAAGGCCTGAAAAATAAGTATTAAGCAAATATATTGCTGTATTTGTGGGAGGGAGGCTGATTACAAGGCTATTTATAGGCACCTGTGGGCCCAGGCTGACGCCGATTCAGCTGATTTCACTACCTCTGGGTCAGCTCTAGGATACAGCAGCATGGTATAGAGACTCCTTACGGCTGGGCGACGGAAGAATGTCTCAGGAGGGTGCTGGTATTCATGGTAGGATCGGAGTGGTTTGCACGGGACCCACGCTATGGTCAGCGACATGTAGCGCTCTGGGATGATGCAGAGGTTGGGCGCTAATGGTCGAGCGATGGTTGTTAGTATTGTTTGTCTGGCTATTCAGAGGTCTGTGGGGGGCATTGTATACAGTTATTGGGGTAGCATGCGCTTAGAGTAGGTATGGTCGCATGTTTTCTGATATCTGTTTCATATGGGACGCTTGTCTCCAAGCTACGCACGCTGTGTTCAAGTGATGGTATAATTTAGTTATCTCTCTGGAAGTGTCATGTATCAATGGTCGTTAATAAAAAAAAATTAAAAAAAGTGCATGCAAGGTGTTGGTAAATGTTTATCAGTGGTCTGTATTATGGGGACACAAGCAGATTGGTCAAGGCGCCTGTATTTGAGTTCTGATGCTCTTGTATGTAAGTGTGTTTAATCTATAAACTGTATGTTATGGGCACGCATGTCAGCGGTTCTCTGCTATGTTTATAGGTGCACTATTATGTAGATTAATAGGCGTTGCATCAGGGTTTATGTTCCAACCCGTTTATGTTTTTCTTAGAGGAGCACGAGGTGGTGTTGTGGTGACCATCATTTAAAAAAAAAAAAACTGCAGCATTATGTGGAGGTTCGTTCGCGCCTGGGCAATGGCAGAGGTGCCAGGCGAGTGCTGGCATTCACGGTAGGATCAGATTTGGATACACGGTCCGTGACTTGTAGGCTCTGGGGCGAAGGAGGTGCGGCTCTAATGGTCGAATAATCTTGGTTAGGTTTGTTACCTTCAAAAGCTACATCCATGTGTCTGCATTTACATTTGGTCCTATACTCCATTCACTACTAGAGCTGCGTTCATGCGTTTGCTGTTGCATCACAATAATACTCTGCTCACTTTCAGATTGCATTCATACGGCTGCGTTATACCTTGCTCTTCATGCTCAGAGCTGGGCCCATACCATGTTTTTAGGCACCACTCAAATCCATAGCTGCATTCACCCACCTGTTCTTACATCAGATGTTATACTCTGCTTCTACTTAAAGCTACATTTTCCTTTTCATTGCTACATCATGGTTTACCTCAGTATTTTCACTAGGGCAGTCAGCCCACCGCTCTGATACCGTTCTCCCGATAAACATAGCTGTTTTCTTTCAGGTTTACGTTTATTTCCTCGCTGGTTGTTACATTCCATAGGCCTACTTTTTCTGTTTCACTTCGGTGGAAAGAAAAAAAGTGTGCCGTTTTTAGTCTTGGTTCGCATTCACTCCGACTGGTCTTCTTTACTTCTGGTTCACATTCACTCAGATTGGTCTCCTGCCCCAGTTCACCATACAGTCTCTCAGCGGTCAGTGGGCCAATAAGAGTAAGTTCCTACTATGTTTCACAAGTTTGTCACGATAAGGGTCTTCTCTTAGCGAACTGTAATGCCTCTGGCTCTTATTTTTCTCCCCATCTGTTCAATTTCACGGTTGGTTTAATGTTTTATTTATGTACGTGGTTCGGTTCACTAATGTCTATGCATATCCCTTCAGGTCTGGCTCACGTTTTAATTACTTATCGTCACTGTAATGTCATCCAGTTCAGTCTTGGCTCGGGGCCCGTCGGAAAGGATGCAGCAGTTCAAAACCAAACTAAAAATATTCTTTACACAGCTTATAAGGGGATGTCACAGCACAACGGGAATCTAACAGGGGAAGAGGTGAGTGTAATCCTCCTCCTACCACGGCGGCAAGGACTGGACGATTTACAGATGTGTTGTTGATGGAGGACATGCGGAGCTTTTTCAGTCCTACTCATCGCCACAGCCCTTCGGGATCCAGCCTTAGAGAACGACTCGACCGACAGGTAGCAGACTACCTCGCCTTAACAGCAGATATCGACACTCTGAGGAGCAATGAACCCCTTCACTACTGGGTGTGCAGGCTTGACCTGTGGCCTGAGCTATCCCAGTTTGCGATAGAACTTCTGGCCTGCCCTGCTTCAAGTGTCCTGTCAGAAAGGACCTTCAGTGCAGCAGGAGGCATTGTCACTGACAAGAGAAGTCGCCTCGGTCAAAAAGTGTTGATTACCTCACCTTCATAAAGATGAATGAGGCATGGATCCCGAAGGGACTGACAGTGGGGGATACGTTTGACTAACAAAAGACCTGATTACATGCCATGGCCTTAAAATGGTCCCCACGCTGCTGTATTTAATGTCTGCATACCGGATGACTTTCGTGAATTCTCCACCACCAACTAGGGTTCAAGCCGCAATGTTTTAGTCACTTTTCTGCCTGGAAAACATAAATTTTTCCGGCCGCTGCTACAATAGCGGCTGCAACAGTGCCATTATTTTTCAGGCATGTGTACATGCCTAATTTTTCTGTCCTATGGTGCAGCACTGTGGCTGCAAAACAAACCCAAAAAAAGGCACATACAAGTGTCAATTCCCTTCGTGATCGTTACCTTGTTGTGGTGAAGGGGCTTATGTATCACAATGAAGCAATCATCATCACCTCTATAAGTGTGTTGGCAATGTTGCCACACCCCAGATGATAAGGCCGTTGCTTCATTATGATCAGACCAAAAGCGATCGGGTGGCCACGCTACTAGACCCCGGTATAAGCAGAAAGTGGCAGAAATGTTACCAAATTACCGAAAGTCGGAAAGGATGCAGCAGTTCAAAACCAAACTAAAAAATATGCTTTACACAGCTTATAAGGGGGATGTCAATGGGGGATTCGACAATGGTTAATCAATTCGACCGGATAGGGTCCGTAACAGGGATTAAACTGATAGCAATAGTACTAGTTAAGACACCACTCATATAGGGTGTCACAGCACATTGCTCTGTGCACGCGCAGTGCCCCAATTTGGGAGTAAGAGGACCGACCAAGCTGCTTTTTCCATCTCCCGGTTCCTGAAATCAATTCAGTTTAGTGTATGAGAGTTTGGTCTGTCACTGTGAAGGCAGTTGAAGGTACCCGGCCTAAATTTTTTTTCACAAAAGGCAATCCCTGATATGGGACGTAACAGGGATTAAACTGATGAGAATAATACTACAGAAAATACCACTCATATCAGTGGAGGGAGCCAGCGTTTTTTTAACCATCTCCCCGTTCAAAAAATCTATTTAATAAATGGCCCCCAGATTGGGGAGTCGGGGACGTTAGAGGGATTAAACTGATGAGAATAGTACTACAGAAAATACCACTCATATCGGGTGTGACAGTAAATTGCACGGCGCGGACGCAGTGACCGTGGTTTAAAACAGAGTGGAGGGAGCCAGCGTTTTTTTAACCATCTCCCCGTTCGAAAAATCGATTCAATAAATGGCCCCCAGATTGGGGACGTTAGAGGGATTAAACTGATGAGAATAGTACTACAGAAAATACCACTCATATCGGGTGTGACAGTAAATTGCACGGCGCAGACGCAGTGACCGTGGTTTAAAACAGAGTGGAGGGAGCCAGCGTTTTTTTAACCATCTCACCGTTCGAAAAATCAATTCAATTCATCTTTTGGGGACCCTTGGTGTTGTACGTGGCTGGGTGGAGGAAGAAACCTTCAATGACATCACCGGGACGTGGCTAGCTTGGTATCCAACCTAGTGCAAATGGGGAGTTTGCGGTTGTGCAAATGAACTGTTTGCGGTGCATTGAAAGGGGAGTTTGGTCTGTCAATGTCAGTGAAGCGGGCGTAACCCTTGCACTACCTGATCGATACAACATCATACCTGATCGTATACACAAACTGGATGTTTTAAAGCACGTTATTCCAAACAATTTAGGAATGTTAGTTGATTTATGCCGTTTATGGATTAAAACCCGACTCTGCGTCCACTACGTAATTTTCCATGGGAGTTTTGCCATAGATCCCCCTCCGGCATGCCACAGTCCAGGTGTTAGACCCCTTGAAACAACTTTCTCATCACTATTGTGGCCAGAAAGAGTCCCTGTGGGTTTTAAAATTCGCCTGCCAATTGAAGTCTATGGCGGTTCGCCCGGTTCGCCCGTTTGCGAACATTTGCAGAAGTTCGCGTTCGCTGTTCGCGAACTGAAAATTTTATGTTCGCGACATCACTAGTCTCAGTGTGGCAATGAGTCCTGCCACTAGACTACCTATGGTATGTGAACAAGGTCTGATAGGTGCTCAGATCCAAATCACAGCCAGAGCTCCCACATACCTCCATAGTAGAATCACTAATGCAATGTGAGGAAGAATAAGGCTGCAAGCCCCACCTATAACAGACCAGGTGACACAGGCTACCAGGTGCAACAGAATGTTACCAGCAAATGGCACATTTAATACATATATAGAAAAAAAATCACTGAAATAAAGTGGCCAAAATGGGAGGAACTGCTCAAAACCCCAAACACTGTAGCGTGGTTCTAACCGGGGGAGCAGTTCCTCCTCATGTGGTCCACTGCTAAAGGCGGACCACATGCAGAGGAACTGCTCCCCCAGTTAGAAACATGCTACAGTGTTTGGGGTTTGAAGCAGTTCCTCCTATTTCAACCACTTTATTTCAGTGGCATTGTAGAGACAATCAAAGTTTTCACAAATTAAATTTTGGCAGCAAGAAATTAAATTTGGTACGAATTACTCCGTCACAAATCTCTTTTCATTGTATGAAGCAGGCGGAATGTCGGGGAACGACGATCACGCCACCCTCATCATTTAACCCCTCAGGGGCCGCGTTCAATGTTGATCGCGGCATCTGAGACTCATATTCAGGTGCTCAGGGGTTAATACGGGGTTTAAAAAAAAAGAATTATACTCAGCTCATCCACTTAATCACAAAGAGGTTGTCCGCTCACTTCTTGATTGAAGAAAACCTGCCAGGACCATGCTGGGCTCGTGTGGTGACGTCATCACTGATGACATCACTGCACATGGCTAGCATGATTACAGAGTGACATCTTCACTAGTGTTGAGCAAAACAAAGCCAAACGAAAGAATCCATGACTTCGATCCGAATTTCAGGAAAGATTTGATAAAAGGGCAAAGCCGAATTTCCTCGTGCTTCATAGTAACAAATTTATTTTTCCTGAAATGGTGGGGGAAAAAAAATACTCACATCATCCATTTGAGTGCAAATAGGCCGTTGTGCCCATCTTGATTGCAGAAACTGCCCAAAACATCTCATCACGTCACCCTGCAATATTTTGAATCGAGATGGCTGTGACGGCCTCTCCGAGAGCAAATGGATACCTTGAGTGATATATATATATATATTTACTTTTTTAACTGATTAACCCCTGAAAGGCTTACTGTACAATCAGATGCCCTGATCAATGATGAATGCAGCATCAGAGGGGTTCAATGATGGGGGGGACGATGGGGGGGACAATAATCATTCCCCATCATTGTGCCTGCTACATTCAAAGGAATAGTCTTGTGACAAAGTAATTTGCCGCAAAGCAGCCAAATTCAAATTTTTCATATTTTTCATAACTTTGCTCACCTCTAGTCTTTATGCTCGCCGCAGGTCTTTTGGAGGTTTTCGTCAATCAAGACAGGAGCAGGCGGTATGTCCACAATCAAGAGGTGAGTATAATTTTTTTTTTTCAGCCCCCATTTTACGAAAAAACGTGAGGAAATTCGGATTTGTGGAGAATCTAATTTTATCTAATCTTTGTATCCAATTCTGCTTTGGATGCTTCAGTTCACTCAACACAGGAAGGAAGGAAGATCTGGCAGCACTCAAAGGTCAGTGATATTTGTATAGTTAGGTAGGTAGATAGATAGATCATCACTGTTAGATACATGGCCAGCCAAGACACCAAAGGAATAAAAAAAGATAAGAGTGGGAGTCTGAATGCATGTTCCTTTCTAACTCACAATGCAGTAGAAATTGAACAACTTCTGCTTGTTATTCAAATCCATTTCTGCTTTTGAGACAAGTTCTGTAGATTTTTCTCTAAAAAAATGTGAGTAGCAAATAAAGATCCACTACAATAGATTTTAAATTATATTTGTTCACTGTTATTTTACTTGCAAAATCGCAAATATTTCTCTAAAAGAACATGTTTCAAGGGCAAATGACAATGGCGGCATTATGTGAGGAATGAACTAAGGTTTTCCTGAATTATTGGATACTTGCATTCATCTTTGTCTCTCAATCTTTGTTTTTGCATATATTTGTGCATGTGTACGTTCATAACATAAGAGAGGGCACATACATGTTGGGACTTGTTAGATAAATGATTACCAAGGCTGCATTCATATAGCTAAAGTATATCTACTTATTGTCCGTTATCTATTGTCTGTTTTCAATATGTAGAACTTTCTAGTAATCTCGTGGTGTGACGACATGGGCATCAGTTTGAGTTAAATGTGTATTGGTGTTGGATACGTGTAATTATGTTATACTGTGTAACTTATTTAGTTTGAGTTAAATGGGTATTGGTATTGGATATGTGTAACTTGTTTCAAAAGACTGTCAGAAACCCCCCACCCCCATCCCATTATCTCATATTGTAATCTGAATGGAGCTCAGAACAATGCCACTCTTGCCAGGCTCTTGCTACAGCTGTCTGGAGCTATTAGCAGGTGGACCCCTGTGGTGTGGTGCAGACACAATGTCTGGGCAGGGGAAGGGGGAGGTGATGGGATTACAGTTTCATCTGATCACTGTTTTTTCCCTACACTGAGTTTCGACTAGTGACTGGGGAGACTGGGAGTTAAAGATCAGGGGTTTTCAGTATCTCCTGAGTGAGGGAGAATACAGCGGCGGACATACTCTTCTTGAGTATCGGAGGTCCGTCACGTTGGTGGCATGCAGTGGGATGCTGCCTGAGGAGACATTCAAACCACTACTGGGATATATTTCTCAGCTGGCTGAGGAGAACTGACTCATGCAGCCATGACCCTGGCAGTGGAGTACTCCAAATAGTTGTGGGTCATCTGTCCACAGGGAGAAAAGGGTCTGTCTATGGAAGACTACTTTGCCCTCAGGCAGACGGCATGGACAGCTCTATGGAATATTGCCAAGGCACACCAGGGATGGTTTCATCCATTTCCAGAACAAAGGGTCCGGGAACAGGTGGGCCTGCGAATGGGTATCCTGGGAGAGCAGCCTCAGGAGCATTATATGGCTGATTTACACAAGTTGGTTGAGTAAAAAAAGTTGGTTGAGGTAAAGCTGGATGAATGGTATCGTGCCATGCCTTGGCATGCAGAACAAACACAGCCGGGATTTACAGCTGAATATCAAGAGGGCTACAACTTTGATGACCCTGGACTGTTGTGGGACACCCTGGTGGATATGTTTGAGGTTGGGGATGAGGGGGACTCTGCCATGGAGGACCTTTTTGCATACCAGGAAGACTGGCTTGGAGAGAGTTTCAGAGCTGAAAGCTGATTTGGAGCACGTGGTAAAACAAGAATGGCTACTGGGAAAGGCATACAAGGAGCTGCTAGGACGTGTCCAGCAGAGTGTCTCAGACCCAGTGGAAGCCATATGCTCAGAGAATGTGGATTTAATTGACTTTTCTGTAGAGGTTGTAAAGCTCGCTGAGTCCCCAGGTGAGGCGCTGACAACAGGGCAGAGTTCCATAAACCTCTGCCCAGCAGTTGGTACAGCCCTGGGGTTCCAGGAAGAGGAGGAAGATGGCCTTCCTGCCCAGCAACCGGGTGAGTTCCAGGGAGAAGAGGTAGCTGACCTCTCTCCCTAGCGGCAGATAGAGAGCCAGGGAGAGGAGGTAGCTGACCTCTTTCCCCAGTGGCAGAGGGCATTCCAGGGAGGAGAGGTAGCTGATTTCCCTCACCAGCAACAGATAGAGACCCAGAGAGAAGAGGTAGCCGACCTCTCTCCCCAATGGCAGATGGAGACCCAGGGAGAGGAGGTAGCTGACCTCTCTCGCCAATGGCAGATGGAGTTCCTGGGAGAGAAGGTAGCTGATCTCTCTCCACAGCAGCAGATGGAGACCCAGGGAGAAGAGTTAGCTGACCTCTCTCTTCAGCGGCAGAGGGCATTCCAGGAAGAAGAGGTAACCGGTCTCTCTCCCCAGCAGCAGTCAGCGTCACAGGGAGAGGGGATTGTAGGTCCCTCATCCCCAGAACAACAACCATCACTGAGAGAAGAGACGGTCGGTCCCACTACACAGCACCAGACAGCATTATCAGGAGTCAAGACAGTCGGTCTGACTCCCAAGCGGCAGCTTACCCCACAGGGAGAGGAGACAACCGTTCTCTCTCCCCAGTCGCAGCCTGAAATACTGGAAGAGGAGACAGCTGGTCCCTCTTCTCAATTACAGGGGGACCTCATAGACTGGTCCTGGGGGGAACCTCAACTGGTAGGTGGAGATGGGAACAAGGTCTCTCTACCGGCCCTTCAGGGATGCTGGGCAGCCGGCCCAGATACCCAATTGCAGCTGGAAGTATCAGGAGGGGGGACAGTCGGTCCTACTCCTTAGCAGCAGCTGCCCAACAGGGTCCTGGGGATAGTGGAGGAGACAGCAATACTCACCGAGCCCAACCTAGTGGAAAAGCTGGCATCTAGGCAGAGAGCAGTTGGCCTCTGCCCACCAAGTACCCTATGCTCCAAGGTAGAGAGAAACAATGCAGCAAGGAGTATCAGATGCCTACTCAACAACTGGGGACATACAGAACAGAGCCAGACCCCAGAGTTCAACAGGACCAGTGTTTGTTTATGGGTGGGCTACTCGACTAACTCAGGCACCGACCGACAGGAGGTCAGGTACCTGGTTTGTCTACCTTTGGGGGGGATGTCACAGAACCCACCGTGACCTGGGACCCTGGAGGCCAGCCTCATTCCTAGCGACTACAGACCTAGGAATTTGGAGGCCCCCCTTGTTTGGTTGAACCGGGTGTCCGGAGCCAATAGATGGCTGTTGCAATGGAGCCTGGCCCTACAGTCATCCAAGTTCCCAATTCAATACAGGCTCTGGAAACCCAAGGCTAATGACCATGGACTATCTCAGCAAATGGAACTAAAGAGGGTGACTGTAACATGGACATGGACATCCCCAAAGGGACCCATAGAGGGTCTCACCGGGTCTGCCATCCTTTAACTTGGAGGAGCTATGTGACAACATGGTCATCAGTTTGAGTTAAATGTGAATTGGTTATTGATATGTGTAATTATGTTATACTGTGTAACTTATTTCGTTTGAGTTAAATGGGTATTGATATTGGATATGTGTAACTTGTTTCAAAAGACTGTCAGAAACCCCCCGCCCCTATCTCATTATCTCATATTGTAATCTGAAGGAGCTTAGAACAATGCCACTCTTGCCAGGCTCTTGCTACAGCTGTCTGGAGCTATTAGCAGGTGGACCCCTGTGGTGTGGTGCAGACACAATGTCTAGGCAGGGGAAGGGGAAGTGATGGGATTGCAGTTTCATCTGATCACTTTCTGGATATAAGTTTGTGCAGTTATTCAATAAAGCAGAAGTTGTTTTCCCTACACTGAATCACGACTAGTCACTGGGGAGACTGGGAGCTAAAGATCAGGGTTTTGCAGTATCTCCTGAAAATGAGGAAGAATACAGCGGCGGACATACTCTTCCTGAGTATTGGTGGTCCGTAACACATTGGTTAAATTATTTATAAATGGATGCTAAGACCTGGTTGTGATACTGCAGTTGGGCTCGTAGGAATACACCCATGACATAATAATGCCACCTATAGGGCTATATTTTTATTGGAGTGAGCCTAAATCTTGAAAGTTGTCTCTCATTAATAAAGGTGATCATTAGAGATGAGCGAATCAAAGCTGACCAAGTGGAATTTGTTTAGAATTTCAGGAAAAATTTGATTCACAATGAAGAAATCCCAATTTTCCAAAAATGGCGGCTACATGTGTGAGGATTGAGGACATGGGGCAAGGAACTCTGGGAAGGCGGGATCATCCAGATTGACATGCCTGCATGCAGCGAATCAGCAGCCAGCCAGCCCTGTGATGTCATAGCCCTATAAATACAGCGGCCATCTTACAGTCAGACATTTTCCAGCGCTCAGAGTGCAGGGACAGACGTGTGAAGGCGCTGAGGACAGCAAGTGGAAAAACGATTGTGGAAAAAAAAATTGATTTATAAGTGCAGGGAAAGGATAGGGAGCATTTATTTCACAGCATCTTAGTGCAGGGAGAGATGTCAGAAGGCGCTAGGGACATTAATACGAAAGTGATTTATAAGTGCAGGGAAAGATTATTTGGGGATCCAAATAGTCAAGTCATTAGACAGCTTTGTCATTCCAGCTTTTTGTTATTGGGCTGCAAGTTTTAGGGTACTTTCACACTTGCGGCAGAGTGTTTCGGCAAGCACTTCTGTCGCCAGAACACTCTGCCGGATCTGGCAATCTGGATGTAAGCTGAAAATATTTGGAGACGGATCCGGGTGTGGATAGACGGATACGTATTGTATTATTTTTTCAGGTATTTCTTACTGCCGGATCAAGCAATAATACATTCCTATGGAAATTATTGCCGGACCCGGCATTCCGGCATGTGTTCCGGCATTTTGGATGGAGATAAAACCGCAGCATGCTGCGGTATTTCTTCCATCCAAAATGACTGACAGTGACTGAACTGATGACATCTTGATGCATCCTGAACGGATTTATATCCATTCTGAATGCATTGGGATAAAACTGATCAGTTCTTTTCCGGTATTGAGCCCCGACGACGGAACTCAATGCCGGAAAAGTTTGCCACAAGTATGAAAGTAGTGGCTTATATCTTAAGAAAAATATATACGCACTGCACTGTTGCAGTTATTTCTGGTGAAAGTGTATAGGGGCATATTTCAGTACTACAAGAAAAATATAAACGCACTTCATTCTTTAGTAGTTTTCTGTTGAAAGTGTATAGTGGCCGATTTCAGTCCAACAAGAAAAATATATTCTCAGGTCACTTCTGCAGTTATTTCTGGTAAAAGCGTATAGGGGCGCATTTCAGCTCAACAAGAAAAATATATTGTCATTTCACTGTTGCAGTTATAACTGGTAAAGCCTTTACTGGCGTATTGCAGTAGAAAACGAAATATACATTTGCCATTCACTGGTGCACTTATATGTAGAAACACCTTTACTGACATGTATCAGTAGAAAAAGAAATATACATTCGCTATTCGCTCCTGCACTTATATCTTGAAAAACCTTTAGTGATGTATATGTCACGACCGTAGGCAGTGAGTCCTAACTTTACCCCAGTCAGCTGACCCTGCCTACTTGCAGAACAAGTCCTAGGCGACAAGTCCACAACTAGTCGATGGTCCCTATACTGGTTAGTGCAGAAATTCAAACCAGGCGCCCCCGGTAAAAACCGCAGGTACCTGTTCACACACTGGACAGACAAACAAACGACAAAGGGAAATCGTGCCAGAAACAGTCAAACCAGGAGATCAATACCAAACACAATCACTAAGAGGAAGAAGATACCAATAACAAGCCAAGGCTAAATACCCGAAATTAAGCAAGTACCGAATCGCTGAACAGAAGGAGAGGTCATGGAATAGCCGAGGTCAAGTCCAAAAGCAACAGTCCAATTCACACAAGGCAGCAGAGCACAGCAAGGAAAACCTATAACTGGCATAGGATGATTGCCAGTAGCTGCCTTAAATAGGGAGATAATCACCTGAGTGCTGACATCACTGGGGGGCGTGACTCAGGTGTGACATGTTCAGGGGAGTGACCATCGAGAGGGGCGTGGCTAAGCACAGAGTCACCAAGTAGCATGGCCTGAAAGCGCGTCTGGTACCGCGCTGCAGTGCCCGAACCCCATACTGCAGCGCTGGAGCTTGGACAGGAAGGTTGGTGACAGTATATCAGTAGAAAAAGAAATATACATTCGCCATTCGCTGCTGCACTTATATTTTGAAAAACCTTTATTGATGTATATTAGTAGAAAAATAAAAATATATTCAGCGTTCACTGTTGCAGTTATATGTGGTAAAGCCTTTAGTGGAAGATTTTAGTAGAAAAATCAAGATATATTCAGCGTTCAGCGCTGCAGTTATTTGTGGGAAAGTCCTTTTTGCGGTATGGACCGAATTATTCAGTACAGGTGAATACAGTATGCACTAAGGACCGAGTCTCACGGACCTACTTACTCCGCTACGTCCCGTTTACTTCAGATCACTCCGCCTCAGGTTCTGTTTTTTGGGGGGGAAACTGACAGCCTTTAACCATCTGCTGAAAAGCCTTTATTGGCGTATATATGTGGATAAAGAAAAATACACTTGGCGTTCACTGTTCCAGTTATATGTGGAAAAACCTTTTGTGACAAATTTCGGTCGAAAACAAATTGTATTCAGCATTCAGTGCTGCAGTTATATGCGTTAAAATCTTTTGGGACTTATTTTGGTGGAAAAACAAATTTCATCCAGCGTTCAGCGCTGCAGTTATATGTGGTAAAATCTTTTATGAATTTTTTTGGTGGAAAAAAAAATTGTATTCAGCATTAGCCGCTGCACTTATATGCAGTAAAATTTTTTGTGAATTACTTCGGTGAAAAAACAAATTTCCCTAAGTGTTCAACGCTGCAGTTAGATGCGGTAAAATCTCCATGATGTCTCCATGATAAATCTGCAGCATGGGGGCCCCGTGTGGCTTCTACACACTTTCAAAATAATCCTTCAAAAGATGTTTGGATATTAGACATACCACTCACACCTATGACCTATCTCTTTCAATTTTGGGAGACGGAGTGGAATGACGGCCGGTTGGAGCAGAAACTGCCGGTTCTGTTCCATGCGATATGTTTGGTCACCAAGAGGTGCTTACTGCAACATTGGCTACAACTTTCCTGCCCCACAAAAGGATAACATACTTAAGAACTTAAAAGACCTACTGGACTAAAAAGAAGGGAGACTGGAAGACACAAAGAACAGAAAGTAGAGAAATTTGTAAAACAATGGTGTGGTTTTTTAACACCGTCCTCTCTGATGGGGAAATAGAAAACATAAAGAGGCCTTTTACTTTGATGAAATGGTATCTAACTGAGCATGTCATGTATGTGAACCAATGAAATTGTTTTGCAAAAAAAAAAATTATCCTTAAGCGGGGCGAATAGATGCCGGATACCCGGGACTCTCCATGACCTTTCCAGGAGCTGCTGTTTGGAGCAGCGGTTCATTTCTGAGATGTCCATATAGTGCGGGTGGAATCCAAAGACCATACCAAATAATTGACCCTAACACATGTAAAGGCACTTCTCACAATTATTTACATTTAGTCACCTGGACTACAAAATTGCCTTATCTTGACATGTGTTTAATTCACTGTAATAAAACTTAGCTTTTATTGTGTTTTATAATATCACTAATCCTTACCAATAAAGTGTATCAATAATTTTCAGTTATGTCACCTATTGATGATAACGCTATTATTCAAATAGGGGGCTGGACGCCACACGCTGGCTCCAACCTTTCCCCTTATCTTTTCAATCTCTTTTTGTCTCTTATACTGCCTCCAATACTTATAGGTGTGCACACTGCCCGATCCCCTGAAGACGCCAGGCTAGCTGGCGAAACATGTCGGGGGGGGGGGGGGCAGTGCGTGAGGTGGTTTTAATGACAGGCGTCTCACCTATAAGTATTGGAGGCAGTATAGGAGAGAAGAAGAGATTGAAAAGATAAGGTTGGAGCCGTGCGGCGTCCAACCCCCTATTTGAATAATAGTGTTATCATCAATAGGAATAGCTCAGTATCAATCAATAGGTGATACAACTGATAATTTTAAAGTACACTTTATTGGTCAGGATTAATGATATTATAAAACACAATAAAAGCTAAGTTTTAGTACAGTGAATGAAACACGTGTAAAGATAAGGCTATTTGGTAGTCCAGGTGACTAAATGAAAAGAATCCGAAGACCCTCTCCATCTCCGTGCTCCGTTATATGTGGTAAAATCTTTATTGACGTATTTTGGTGGAAAAACAAATTTTATTCAGCGTTCAGCACTCTAGTAATATGCTGTAAAATCTTTTGCAATTTATTTAGGTGGAAATACAATTATTTTTCAGCGTTCAGTGCTGCAGTTATATGTGCTAAAACCTTTAGTGACGTATTTCGGTAGAAAAACAAAATATATTCAGCGTTCACTGCAGGTATATGTGGCAAAACCTTTAGTGACGTATTTAGGTCGAAAAACAAATTTTATTCATCGTTCAGCGCTTCAGTTATATGTAGTAAAATCTTTTGGGACTTTTTTCGGTGGATAAAACAAGATTTATTCAGTGTTCAGCGCTGCAGTCATATGTGCTAAAACCTTTAGTGATGTATTTCGGTAGAAAAACTAAATATATTCAGCGTTCATCGCTGCAGTTATATGTGGTAAAATCTTTTTGGACTTATTTCGGTGGAAAAACAAATTTTATTCAGCATTCAGCGCTGCAGTAATATCTGGTAAAATCTTTATTGAAGCATTTCGGTCAAAAAACTAAATTAATTCAGTGGTCAGCGCTGCGGTTTTGAACCGGAAAATCTTTATTGAAGTATGTCGGTTGAAAAACAAAATTAATTCAGTGGTCAGCACTGCGGTTATATGCTGTAAAATCTTTATTGAAGTATTTTGATGGAAAACAGTTTATTCTGCGGTCAGCGCTGCGGTTATATACGGTAAAGTCTTTAGTGACGTATCTTGATGAACTTAAAATCTTTTGGGACTTATTTAGGTGGAAAAACTAATTTTATTCAGCCTTCAGCGATGAAGTAATATCTGGTAAAATCTTTAATAAAGCATTTCGGTCAAAAAACTGTTATAGACGGGAAAATCTTTATTAAAGTATTTCGGTTGAAAAACTAAATTTATTCTGCGGTGAGCTCTGCGGTTATATACGGTAAAATCTTTACGACTCTTCTCGGCTCAAAGCTATCAGGACGCTTTGTCTTCTCATTCTCTGTAGCTACTAGAGGCCAATTCATGCCAGGCAGGATCCCCCAGAAGTATTTTGGTCGATCGACACTCTGTCATTGTGCCATTCTGTGGCTTTCTAATTCTGTTGCCACCTCCAGACTCGGTCATTGAGAAACTCTGTGGCCTCCTCATACTGCCGCCACCTGCAGACTCGGTCATTGTGCCACTTGGTGGCCTCCTCATACTGCCGCCACCTCCAGACTCTGTTATTGTGTAGCTCTGTGGTCTCCTCATGCTGCTGCCCCCTCCAGGCTATCATTGTGCCACTCTGTGGCCTACCCATGCTGCTGCCACCTCCACACTCTGTCATTGTGCCACTCTGTGGCCTACTCATGCTGCTGCCACCTCCAGACTCTGTCATTGTGCCGCTCTGTGGTCTCCTCATGCTGCTGCCACCTGCAGGCTGGGTCATTGGGCCACTCAGTGGCCTCCTCATACTGCTGCCACCTCCAAACTCGTTCATTGTGCCACTCTCTGGCCTACTCATGCTGCTGCCACCTCCAGACTCGGTCATTGTGCCACTCGGTGGTCTCCTCATGCTGCTTCCACCTCACCACTATGTCATAGGTCCAGTCTTGAGATGCACAACGGATCCTGTCTGTATAGCAGCTTTAAGGCCTGTATGGTCCCATCAGAATTGGATTATGATTTGGTAGCCAAAAGCAGGAGTGGGTAGAAAACACAGAAGACATGCAAATATTCCATTCATGTGTCATCTCTGTTTTTGATCCACTCCTGCTTTTTTTGCCTTTAGCAATACTGTTGGATTATTGAGCAAATGCTGACCAAGTGAAGGCAGATGCTTCACAGACAGGATCCATTTTTTATGGGTAATTGTTCTGACGGATCAGAGAATGGGGAAAATTAATCAGTGACGTCAACACAAACTTACTGCTGACACCCTCTCCACTCTGTCGGGGGGCTCTACTTGCATAAGCGTTTAAAAGAACAGGTTCTGTAGACATCTATGTGGAATCAGCTGACAAGGGTGTAAAAGGAGTGCGCTTCTTCTTGACGCTAACATCTACCTGTAAGGCTAAGTTGATACTTGAGTTATTTGGTCAGTTTTGGCCCCGTGACTGCCCAAATAAGTGAAGTATGCAGTGATTCTAAGAATGACCCCTGTCATCTGCAGGTCATACTGACTCACAGTATTATTTTACTACCACAGCAGATTCCTTTTGCGTGTTACTGCAAGGCACAGTGTTCTACACCCCTATATACCCACTCTGCAGCGCAGAAATAGCAGTTTTTTAAAGCGAATCGCCGGAAAATATGGCGAACTGGCTGAATCGAGTTTTTGAAAAATTCACTCATCTCTAGTGGTCATACATACTAAATATTTGCGAACTAACTATCTGTTCTGCTGACTGCTATGTCTACCGAATTCACTATAAGCATGCACATTAGGCATAGCAGAGCATGCATGTTTATTTTATCAGACCTTACAGGGTGTTTTCAGCGCATGAGTTGTATAGGTGTTTCCTCACTCAAGGATGACAAAAACAGCTGCAATGTGAAACAGCTTTTCTTAAACCATGTGGGGATAAAGCTTGGTGGTTAGGGTATACCCACACCTTCAGGTTTCTGCATGCAGTTCTGGAAACCAAAATCAGGAGTGGATCATAAAAGGAGAGAAAGTGTAAATGACAGATACAACATTTTTGCTTTCTTGAATTCACTCCTGGGTTTGACCTCCAAAACTGCATGCAGAAACCTGACCATGTGGCCGAACCCTTAATGTATTTTAACAAGAGGTAACTGACTTAATGGCTAGGAGAGCCTGTGTTTGAGGGTGATCGCCTAGTTAGAGACAACACATGTTATTAGAAAAGCTACCATTTCTGTGCAAATTGTGTGAAATGTTCTTGCCTCCACCAGTAGTCTACAACTGGAGTGGGCGGAGTGACTGGGTTGAGTGGCTTGAGTAACTGTTGTGTGTTTGGAGTGGCTGAAGTAACTGTGAAAAGGTTGGACTGAGCAGAGTAGCTTTATGGAGTGGGCAGAGTAATTGTGTGGAGTGTTTGGAGTAAGTAAAGATAGTAAACATTACACTAACCAATTGATTGTGTCTAGAGTGAAGTTTCAATGAATGTCAACGGATGGCGTGAGTTGCAAACAAATGGTCCTATTATGAAAACTATCAGGACTATGGCTTAGCCGTAGACATTTTTGTGGCAGCAGGGATAGCTGGACATTTTAATATAAGATTTGTGTAGGTAGGCTTGAAAATGAGGGAGTGGTGGTAGTTTAGAAATCATGTTCTGATTTTTCAGCTCACATTCAAATTTTTCTCACTCTGCTGGCTGCTCACACACCTGGGTTCCTATGGCAACTCACTCTACAGCAAGGGCAGAGAAGAGCGGTTAAAAACAAACTGCTCCAACTTGCTCACTTCACTGGCGGTTGCCATCTTCAAACGGTTGTAGTTTAAAAATTATAAATCCTACAGCGAAGAGCTTTATATTGTGAGAATCACAAGACCAAGACCTACATTTTGATGCATATGTCTCTGAAATATTAAAAATTAGGCACAGTCAGAGTTTAGAAATTGCCCTTTAACTTTGAGGTGTCTAGAGTGCAGTTTCAATGAATGTCAATGGGTGGCGTGAGTTGCAAACAAATAGTCATATTGTGAAAACTATCAGGACGATGGCTTAGCTGTGGATTTTTAGTGGCAGCAGGGATAGATGAACGTTTTGATATAAGATTTGTGCAGGTGGGCTTAAAAATGAGAGAGTGGTTGCAGTTTAGACATCATGTACCTGCTTTTGTCAGCTCCCACTCTAGTTTTGAACATTCCGCCATTCATTACTATGGGACCAATTTCGCCACAAAAAGACGATATTTCGTGAACCATTCGGTGAAACATTCCACAAAGTAATAGCACACCAATCGGGAACAATCCGCATGCATAATCAGACTAAATATCAAACCTTCGCTGGTCAACTAAAAATCTCCCTTGGGAGGGTGCCCTATATACTCCTGAACAATCAGACATTGACTGGGGAAACAGCCACTGCATACCTTATAGAACAGACCAGGAGGTCTTACAGTAACACACAGGCCACAACCTGCTGGAACTTTTTAGGAACTATCTGAGATGCCAGTTGCCGGGAGGTCCACCAGCAAGAGCGTGTAAGACATGGTAAGTCATGCAAGGGGAGTGGAGCAGCGGCAGGCATGGGCCATCAGCACCACACAGATTTGTTTTAGATACTTTTTGTGCTGCTTCTGAAAAAGGCTCATAGCTTTTCAGATAAATCATTTGGACTTATCTGGAAAGGAATAAGGCTTAAAGTGATCAAACTGGGGAATGGACAAGACACATATGGTGACCTCCATTTCATCTTTTCAGCAGCAGATCTGCTGATTCTCTGGCTCCTTTTCTGTCATACATGATGGCAACACAGTTGTTTAGGCAACCTGATGTACAAAGTGCCTTTGGTAGTCCAAGACACTTCCTGGTTTTCCAGTTCAGCTTTTTGATTGGCCAGCCAGACCAATTGAGCATTGCTGGCTAATCTGAGAGCAGTAGGAAGTGCTATAGACTATTAAATGCACAATATGCATCAGTTAGTCCAAGGAGCTGTGCCGCCATGTTGGATGACAGTAGAGGAGGCAGCTAAAAATATAATAATATGTTCTGTCCATTTCTCTGTTAATTATTTTTTTTTTCTCTTAAGTCAGAGAGTTGGTTTAAGTTGTGACACTATGAGACAAAATTGCACTAGTAAATGGGCCTCACTGTGTGCTTATAAGTCAACAGGCTTACTGTCTTCTTCAAGACTGTGCTTTCCTTTGGCAATGAGCTTCAGACATTGCGCCCAGCTTAAATCGGGAACAACAAGTTGGCTTATTGTATGTTAGCTTCAGCCTTCTTCGAGTCACTAGCATCTCTTTTTCATTCCCTAGACAGCTACACATGCTCATATCTACCCTCTTCTCCTCTTACAGTAGTTTAAAGAAGGGTATCCCCACCTCCCAGTAGTGCTTGCATGGTGGCAAAGTGTAGGATATAGTCAAATTCAGCATGGGACTGAGCCATTTATACCAAGTGTGCATAACCTGAAGTCTGGGGGACACAAACGTGCAGCAATGGTACTCTGTTTGGCCTCCGCCCTTCTGATCACAAGATAAGTTTGTCTTTGGTGACTGCTAACATGTATTTTTCATGTCAAAGAAAAGATGTGTGGCATATCTCTTCAAAACAGAAACAGGTAAGTACTAATGGTCCACTGTGTAGTTTTCCCTGGGAGCTCCATATATTGTCAGAAAGGGGATTTCCTGATTTCTATTTAACACTCCAACATTGTAGTTTTTATGAGAAATAAAACATGGCATATTCAGCAAATCACAAGCTACAATGGGGAAAGCTAAATGCATGGGTGGTCTCTTCCTTTCTGGAGTAGAAACTAGAGAGCAAGGAATCCCCTTATCTCATGATAGGTGAGAGTCCTGGAAGTGCAACTGGCACCTTTTAGATATTTATGACCTTTGATATTCCATAAATGCCTCACATGGTAGTACTGATTTTGTGAAGTTTGGTACACCTAATTGAGAGATGCAAGTCTTATATAATTTAGGTGCATCTCTGGACCTTTGTGCACCAGAAAGTCAAATGTTTGTCAGATTCTGGTCTAAATTATAGCAATTTTGCCTTACCAAATTTTCAGAAAAATGCCAACCACCGTGTAAAAGCGCAATAAGTCACACATCTTTGCTAGAAAATGTGATGAATGGCATGTGATGAATGGCATATAACTTTAGTTGGACAGGGTTTTTGTAGGAGTAGAATATTGATGACCTAACCTCAGAATAAGTCGTCAAAATCTGATCAGTGGGGGTCTGTCCCTCAGCTCCCTGTCAAACAGCTGCTTGTAGAGGCCACAGCACTGCGGTTCTTTCATAGGCCTGTTACTTGGCCAATATGCAGCTCAGTGAATGGGCCTGGGCTGCCATACCAAGGGCTGCTATATAAAGTATGGCACTGTGCTTGCTGAGCTGTGAGGAGACTACATCACTTACCAGAGCACACAGCCTCTTCAAACAGCTGACCAGTGGTCATGCTGAGTGGTGAACTCCTACAATTAGATATTGATGACCTACTCTGAGGATAAATCATCAATATTCTACTCCTGAAAACCCCTATAACTGCAGTCAGACTAATGTAAAATCATAAATTACAGATCATGATATCATGGCAGAATTCCAGAATAACAAGCTACACTCTACCGTTATTTATCCTGTCTTGTCTTTTTTTTAATGTCATCAGTGTCATCCTGCTCTATTTCACTCAATTAATTCTTGCCATTTGAGAAAAATATAGTAAGCCTTTGCGTGTTTGTAGTCACTGAAAGCAAAGGTCTTGTTCAATTAAAATATGAAGCAGCTACTCACGTAGATAGAACAGAAAGAGAGCATAATTGTAGATATCAGAAGGCAATTTCAAAAATATCTGCATCCATTTCAATCTATCAAGTGACCAGAAAGATTAGAAGGAATGGTAGAGCAGAGACCATACACCACCTGCATGTCAATTAAATAAAATAGAGATGGAGTAAAAACATATTATTGAGGCTCTTGTGTAAGATACAATACACACCGATTTCACACAGGGGCTGCTTATTGACCAAGCTGAGGTGACAACCATTTTGTAACATGAGAAATTAATTTAGTTTTTTACTGTGATTTACTGTGAAAAAGAAAATTCAAATAGCATTTTATTTGTGTTTGCCCCGAATAAAAGCAATACAATTCACAGAACTGCCTTTTATTGAACTGGACTTTCAATAAGTGAAGACAGGCTACAAGAATTACACTAATATAGCATTCTCATGTACAGAAAGCCCCTGAGCAGCCATAGAAGAGGATGGGAATAGTAGTGGTCATGACGATGATGTGTCATGGTGTACACCATCAGGCTGTTGCTCCCTGGGGTCATTGCAGTGAAAGAGGGGCACACTGTGTGCCCTTAGGGTATTCCTTGTAGCTGGGGTAATTTTGGGGTGCCTTTGATGTTAAATGTCAGTGTGTGTTCAAGGCTGGGCTTGTAATGGAAATGCAATGGCCACTGTATGGTGTTAGGAGACTCAGTAACCAGACCGCATTTAACTTAACAAAAGTCTCTCTTTTCTGGGCACCTTGCTGACAAAAATGTTGTAGCTCTTGAATCCACTCATCTGGGGTGTATCAGGTATCTTATTTTGTTTCCCCAAAGCAGCTTTAAAGTCTGTAATGCTTTACACTATTTACCTTGCTGACTCTCACACTGTAGCCATGAAAATTCTCCAACATCTTCTCTCTCTCTGTCTGATGGTAGCAGAGAAAGCATTAAAGATGACTGCTCGAGAAGAGGAGCATGTGCTGTTTGGTCTTCCATCCTCCAGGCCTGTCCTCACACATCCCATTCCTAGCACAACTACAGTCGTCTCCTGGAGCCAGCCTAGGCTCAAGAGAAGACTGGGCCAGGATAGATAACTTTGTTCCTCGTTGGAGACATTACATAGCAGTGTATAACATAACAGTGCATTATATTACCAAATAATTGCAGATACCTCTGTCCTTTGGGGTAAGACACACTTGCCTATTGAAAGGCAAGCTGTCCTCGGGTTGGTGCTTGGATCCATTTGTGGTAGTATGGCAGTGATCTAGCAGTCTGAAGACTGTTTGTCCAGGCTTAGATGGTACAGGCCTGATGAAGTTCAGCAGGGGACAACCTCATCTACAGTCGACAGTAAACATGGGAGGAATTTGTTAATCCTCTTGCACTAGTTTTCCGGGGTGCAAAACATAGAAATCTTGGCGCAAGCCCCAGTTGTGTAAACATTTATAACTTTCTGGTCATTTTACACTGCACAAGCCACTTTTCAAAGAAGTGGGTAGAGTGGAGCAAGGAGTGGGCCGTGCAGGCCAGTCCTGAGTGGGCCAGCTATTTTTTTTTTAATATGTGCCAGAAAACTCTTATAAATTATACTTGAATTCTACATAAACTGATAACCGGAGTAGATTTCAGTTCTGGTGTATGGGCAATCCGAGATGTGCAACAATTAGTAAGAGGCGTGCACATCTGACAAAACCAGTATAGAAAACACTGGTCTTAAAGTGGTTTATCAATGTCTTATTCTCAATTTAGGTCATCAATATCTGATCAAGTAAATGGACCTGGGCTACAATACTAAGTTCAGTTATACAATATGTACACATAATGGATGGTGCTGTGCTTGGTATGAAATGTGATAATAGAAGTGCTCACTGGAATGCCACAATCTCTTCAAACAGCTAATATGTAGTTATGGATAGGATATTAATAACATATCCTGAGGAAATCCTTTAATAAGTGGCCCCCAAAGGTGTCTATTTCCATGATTTCTTCTACACTATTTTTTAAGGTTGTTTCAAGCATATGGAGACAAAGACACTCTCGGCACCTGCCCCCTGGCTTCACCACCATCAGCTTTGCAAATGTAGAGTATGTTTACCCAGATTGCCATGGGCCCCCAAGTTTAGTGCTCCTGTTGTTCTCTCTGGTTAGACTGATGACAAAAACCCTACTAATTTTAGACATATTTCACAAAAACTCCTTAACTGATGACTTACACAACTTTCCCCTCCAATTAGAGGGGTTGTGCCATCTTGCCATTTCCATGGTTAAATAGGAATAAATCCCAGCCCAAGAAGGCTGGGCTTGCAGAGCAGGTTGGTGCTTAACTGTTTCCTTAAATCCCTTTGTAGTGAATGGGAGTTACACAAAGCATATCAGAAAAGGAAAACTTTGCTTCAAACTACCTCTAAAAGAAAGAAGTATTAAAATTATCCAGACAACAAAGGTATCACACTCTTATGATTTTTTATATTACTGCTTGTGGTCTGGGTTTATTCATTCTGGTGCCCGCGACACTTCTGAGACTGACTGGCTATGCATTGAAGGTCTGTACCCTACAACTAGGAACTGCAGAAAGTTTGAGTAATTGCAAGCCTGTGATCAATTTGGGAAGATTTCATAAAATATTTGAAGAGAGACTTAGAAGCAGTGTCTGTCCCTGATACAGAACCTTCTGGAGTATTAATACCTTGTGAAACACTTGAAACAGTGCCTACTGCTTATGTTTGTATTGCAACTCTCATCGTCTATTTAGTAAAGAGAGACTTACTAACTAACTGGTCCCTGCCTCCACCATCCTTATACCCCTGCTCTTGTCCTCCTGCCTTGCACCCTGCCAACCGTCCACCGTCAAGGGCACTCCAGCCACCACCAGGAAAATCTTAAAGGGGTTGTCTTATCTCTGTCTTTCATGGCTGAGACTGAATAACCCACAGTAAGAGTCGACCCAGGGAGGCAAAATTAAGGAAATGGACAAACAAAAGTAGAGTAGAATACTGTGCTAGGCAGTTTGAGTAGTTCCTATTCACTGCTATAGGACTTATGGAAAGAGTGGAGCAGCTCTACAATTTCCGAACCACTCATATACATTATACTTACCTGCTCCCCGACACTCGCGTTGCTCCAGATCCCTGCATGGTCACTGCTGCATATTCCCATCATGCAGATGAAAACATCCAGCGATGGGGGAAGCAGCCAATAGCAGGCCACGATGGGGACAAGCCTCTCTAGTATCGCGGGTGATACTAGGGAGGCTCATGTAGGGATCCAGAGTGGCACAGCCAGGGAGCAGATAAGTATAATGTATACAAGGGGCCCGGGCATTGGGGGGTCATTATAGGGGTTGGATAACCCCTTTAACTCCACAACGTGAAAGGTCGATATGGGGCAACTCCTTTAATGAATGAGTATTCAGAGTTAACTTCAAGCAAAAGCTGTATTTCAAACCCAACCTAAAGGTGTGATACATGCCCCCTATTTGTTTTATTGTGCTATTCCTAAAGAGTAGGAGCAGTTCAGAATTTTGTAGTGAGCATTGCTTTGCCTCCAGCTTCTCATATTACTTCCATATCCAGTTTATCAAGGACTTTAGTAAAGTTTGAAGGTTGTACGTCTCTGCTGTTCATAAATTAGCGAGTTATTTAAGAAGGAATATATTTTATAGGTCTAGTTTATTAAAGCCAAACTACATTTGTAAGATAAATGATAAAGCTTCTTTAATCTTCATTTTTAATCTTGCACTGGTAAACTAGGGCATACGTTCCGGCTTGGGAACCAAATAAAAAATGCTCTCAGCCTTTCATCCTTTAAAAGCAAACAAACAAAATAAAATGGATCAATAAAGAAAGATCTCAAAAAGTTAATAACTTTAGATATGGGCTGTACACAGAGCCAAGACAAATGTAAACAGATCGTTTATCGGTTAACAACCTACCAAAGATAGCTGTTTTAAGTTTGTTAAATATTTTTCTTGGCCTTTAAAGGGAAACTAACAGATTTATTTAATGGCCTATGTAAAGGTGTCCATACACCTTCAATAGCTGTTGACCAAAAGCTTGTTCTGCCAACAGCAATTCTTCCCAACTCCACATGCACATACTCAGCTAAGAGTGCATGTGTTTTCAGTGGGAAGAGTGTGTTATTCATCTATAAAGAATCCTGAGCAGCTCTTCTCCTACTTGCATGCACCATATTCTTGTCTGGTTTTCTTGAGCTGTGGCACTGTGATGCCAAGACAGCCAAAATCCAATGATGTCATGGGAGACAGAATTAAATCTACTTCCCGATCTCCAGACTTTGACTGATTATAGGTTTAGTGCTAGGGCCTATCTGTTGAGTTCAGAGTTTGCATACTGCCTCTTGGATTTGTTTATTGCTTTGTTCCTTGGATGGCAAAAAACGGTGGTTCCATAGCTTTGACTCCTGCTCACACAAGACTTTGTTACTTTATTTGTCAATGGATTGCTAACACTTGATTTGGACTTTGTTATTCTCTTGGCTATTGGATTGCTGACATTTGTGGTTATATCACTTCTCTAGCTTTCTTTGTATTTTGTTGTTCTCTTTGTGTTGTGCCCTGGAGCAGGGACACTCGGAAGTCTGGACATTTGTGGACATTTGCCTGTTTCCCCTATGCAAAGTTATAAACTTCTCACTTTGTATACTTGAAAGGGTTAATGTGCACTGTTTAATACTGTGCAACTGCATTTTATAAGTATGTTGTGATATATATCTTGTCCATTTGCACTGTATTTGTGAGGCTCTGTGGAAATAATTGTCCACAGCTGCCATAGGCTTTAAAGAAGAGCATTTTATTTATTTTTATTTATTTTTGGGGGGGGGGGGATGGAGCCAGACGTTGTTTACCGCCAAAAACCAGACAGACTGACCTTTTGAATGTCTGTTTTAGGTTTGTCTGGAACTTGCTTTTGTCTGGAAATTGTGTGATTGCAATTGAGTATCATTGAAGTTATAATGTAAGTCAACGACAGATGGAAAGTGTTACAATGTATCTGTTTGTGCTGATCTTCTCCACTCCTCTCCTCCCACTTGAAGGTTCCAGTCTAGAGATGGTATATAAGGAGAGCAGTCAGAGCCCCTAGTTTTCTGAAGTTAGGGGCCAGTGCTTGGAGCGGAAGACTCTGCCATTCTGCATGAGTGACCCGAAGAAGATACTGAGATGGTGAAGCTGAGCCACAAACCATAGGTCATCAGCCGTGGGCCTTTGACCAGGATACCAACCTTCTGAGAGAGACAGCTAGCTTAGGCCTCTCCGCAGCATCAAACCCTTCTTTAGCAAACTTTTATGTTGGATAAAGTGAAACAGGTAAACCTCAGATTCCCTTTGTATAATACATAATGAAACTAGCTGCCAGCAGCCACCACTATATAGAGTGCAGTGCAAAGGAATGAAATTTAAAGTTACCACTGAAATAAATGCAAACTGTAAAAATTATCTATGCACTGAGCTCACTCTAGTGTTGGCTGTAGAACAAGTTGCTGCACTGGCCCTCTTATTCACTAGGCCCCATATCAGTCATGTCATCTTCATTCATACTAGGTAAGCCACTGACTTCTAAACTGACTTCTGCTAACCTCCTGTAGCTAACTGCTGCCTGTTACTAGACTATAGAGATGAGCGAACACCTGGATGTTCGGGTTCGAGAAGTTCGGCCGAACTTCCCGAAAATGTTCGGGTTCGGGATCCGAACTCGACCCAAACTTTATCCCGAACCCGAAACCCATTGAAGTCAATGGAGACAAGAACTTTTAGGCACTAAAAAGGCTGTAAAATAGTCCAGGAACGGGCTAGAGGACTGCCAAAGGCAGCAAAATGTAGGTAAATCCCCTGCAAACAAATGAGGATAGGGAAATGAATTAAAATAAAATAAAATAAATAAAATTTAACCAATTGGAGAGAGGTCCCACAGCAAGGAATCATGCGTCATATCAACCACCACCGGAGAAGGCCACTTTCAGTTATTTCGGCCCAGCAACCAGACAGAGGAGAGAGGTCCCACATCAAGGAATCCTGCATCATATCAACCACCACCGGAGAAGGCCACTCTCAGTTATTTCGGCCCAGCACCCAGACAGAGGAGAGAGGTCCCACAGCAAGGAATCATGCGTCATATCAACCACCACCGGAGAAGGCCACTCTCAGTTATTTTGGCCCAGCACCCAGACAAAAGAGAGAGGTCCCACAGCAAGGAATCATGCGTCATATCAACCACCACCGGAGAAGGCCACCCTCAGTTATTTCAGCCCAGCACCCAGACAGAGGAGAGAGGTCCCACAGCAAGGAATCATGCGTCATATCAACCACCACCGGAGAAGGCCACTCTCAGTTATTTCGGCCCAGCACCCAGACAGAGGAGAGAGGTCCCACAGCAAGGAATCATGCGTCGTATCAACCACCACCGGAGAAGGCCACTCTCAGTTATTTTGGCACAGCACCCGGACAGAAGAGAGAGGTCCCACAGCAAGGAATCATGCGTCATATCAACCACCACCAGAGAAGGCCACCCTCAGTTATTTCAGCCCAGCACCCAGACAGAGGAGAGAGGTCCCACAGCAAGGAATCATGCGTCATATCAACCACCACCGGAGAAGGCCACTCTCAGTTATTTCGGCCCAGCACCCAAACAGAGGAGAGAGGTCCCACAGCAAGGAATCATGCGTCATATCAACCACCACCAGAGAAGGCCACTCTCAGCTATTTCGGCCCCACCACCCAGACAGAGGAGAGAGGTCCCACAGCAAGGAATCATGCGTCATATCAACCACCACCGGAGAAGGCCACTCTCAGTTATTTTGGCCCAGCACCCAGACAGAGGAGAGAGGTCCCACAGCAAGGAATCATGCGTCATATCAACCACCACCGGAGAAGTCCACTCTCAGTTATTTCAGCCAAGCACCCGGACAGAGGAGAGAGGTCCCACATCAAGGAATCCTGCATCATATCAACCACCACGGGAGAAGACCTCTCTCAGTTAATTCGGCCCAGCACCCAGACAGAGGAGAGAGGTCCCACAGCAAGAAATCATGCGTCATATCAACCACCACCGAAGAAGGCCACTTTCAGTTATTTCGGCCCAGCACCCAGACGGAGGAGAGAGGTCTCACAGCAAGGAATCATGCGTCATATCAACTACCACCGGAGAAGGCCACTCTGTTATTTCGGCCTAGCACCCAGACAGAGGAGAGAGGTCCCACAGCAAGGAATCATGCTTCATATCAACCACCACCGGAGAAGTCCACTCTCAGTTATCTCGGCCAGCACCCAGACAGAGGAGAGAGGTCCCACAGCAAGGAATCATGCGTCATATCAAACACCACCGGAGAAGGCCACTCTCAGTTATTTCGGCCCAGCACCGAGACAGAGGAGAGAGGTCCCACAGCAAGGAATCATGCGTCATATCAACCACCACCGGAGAAGGCCACTCTCAGTTATTTCGGCCCAGCACCCAGACAGAGGAGAGAGGTCCCACAGCAAGGAATCATGCGTCATATCAACCACCACCGGAGAAGGCCACTCTCAGTTATTTCGGCCCAGCACCCAGACAGAGGAGAGAGGTCCCACAGCAAGGAATCATGCGTCATATCAACCACCACCGGAGAAGGCCACTCTCAGTTATTTTGGCCCAGCACCCAGACATTGGAGAGAGGTCCCACAGAAAGGAATCATGCGTCATATCAAACACCAGCAGAGAAGGCCACTCTCAGTTGTTTTGGCACAGCACCCAGACAGAAGAGAGAGGTCCCACAGCAAGGAATCATGCGTCATATCAACCACCACCGGAGAAGGCCACTCTCAGTTATTTCGGCCCAGCAGCCGGACAGAGGAGAGAGGTCCCACAGCAAGGAATCATGCGTCATATCAACCACCACCGGAGAAGGCCACTCTCAGTTATTTTGGCACAGCACCCAGACAGAGGAGAGAGGTCCCACAGCAAGGAATCATGCGTCATATCAACCACCACCGGAGAAGGCCACTCTCAGTTATTTCGGCCCAGCAGCCGGACAGAGGAGAGAGGTCCCACAGCAAGGAATCATGCGTCATATCAACCACCACCGGAGAAGGCCACTCTCAGTTATTTTGGCACAGCACCCAGACAGAGGAGAGAGGTCCCACAGCAAGGAATCATGCGTCATATCAACCACCACTGGAGAAGGCCACTTTCAGTTATTTCGGCCCAGCACCCAGACGGAGGAGAGAGGTCCCACAGCAAGGAATCATGCGTCATATCAACTACCACCGGAGAAGGCCACTCTGTTATTTCCGCCCAGCACCCAGACAGAGGAGAGAGGTCCCACAGCAAGGAATCATGCGTCATATCACCGACCACTGGAGAAGGCCACTCTCAGTTTTTTTGGCCCAGCACCCAGACAGAGGAGAGAGGTCCCACAGCAAGGAATCATGCGTCATATCAACCACCACCGGAGAAGTCCACTCTCAGTTATTTCGGCCCAGCACCCAGACAGAGGAGAGAGGTCCCACAGCAAGGAATCATGCGTTATATCAACCACCACCGGAGAAGGCCACTCTCAGTTATTTCGGCCCAGCACGCAGACAGAGGAGAGGTTCATTCAACTTTGGGTTACACTGCAAGATCATGGTAAAGTTAAAAAAAAATGAGGATTCAATAAAGAAGTTCCCCGGAGTACAAGAATATATGGTTGAGGGGGAGGCAGTTATAAATGTCTATTCTGCACAAGGGAGGCACAGTTCCTGTGGGATCCATGCCTGGTTCATTTTTATGAACGTCAGCTTGTCCACGTTGGCTGTGGACAGGTGGCTGCGTTTGTCAGTAATGACGCCCCCTGCCGTGCTGAATACACGTTCAGACAAAACGCTGGCCACCGGGCAGGCCAGCACCTCCAAGGCATTAAATGCTAACTCTGGCCATGTGGACAATTTGGAGACCCAGAAGTTGAATGGGGCCGAACTATCAGTCAGTACGTGGAGGAGTGTGCAGACGTACTGTTCAACCATGTTAGTGAAATGCTGCCTAATGCTAACACGTTCCGTATCAGGTGGTGTGCAATTAGCTGTGGCATGGAGACAAAACTTTTCCACATTTCTGCCATGCTAACCCTGCCCTCATAGGAGCTGGCCGTGACACAGCTGCGTTGACGACCTCTTGCTCCTCCTCTGCCTTCGCCTTGGGCTTCCACCTGTTCCCCTGTGACATTTGGGAATGGTCTCAGGAGCGCCTCTACCAGCGTGCGCTTGTACTCGCGCATCTTCCTATCAAGCTCAAGTGCAGGAAGTAAGGTGGGCACATTGTCTTTGTACCGGGGATCCAGCAGGGTGGCGACCCAGTAGTCCGCACACGTTAAAATGTGGGCAACTCTGCTGTCATTGCGCAGGCACTGCAGCATGAAGTCGCTCATGTGTGCCAGGCTCCCCAGAGGTAAGGACAAGCTGTCCTCTGTGGGAGGCGTATCGTCATCATCCTCCGTATCCCCCCAGCCACGCACCAGTGATGGGCCTGAGCTGTGTCGGGTGCCACCCCGCTGTGAACCTGCTTCATCCTCATCCTCATCCTCCTCCACCTCCTCCTCATCCTCCAGTAGTGGGCCCTGGCTGGCCACATTTGTACCTGGCCTCTGCTGTTGCAAAAAACCTCCCTCTGAGCCACTTCTAACAGACTGGCCTGAAAGTGCTACAAATGACCCCTCATCCTCCTCCTGGGCCACCTCCTCTTCCATCATCGCCGTAAGTGTTTTCTCAAGGAGACAGAGAAGTGGTATTGTAACGCTGATAATGGTGTCATCGCCACTGGCCATGTTGGTGGAGTACTCGAAACAGCGCAACAGGGCACACAGGTCTCGCATGGAGGCCCAATCATTGGTGGTGAAGTGGTGCTGTTCCGCAGTGCGACTGACGCGTGCGTGTAGCGGCTGAAACTCCACTATGGCCTGCTGCTGCTCGCACAGTCTCTCCAGCATGTGCAAGGTGGAGTTCCACCTAGTGGGCACGTCGCATATAAGGCGGTGAGCAGGAAGGCCGAAGTTCCGCTGGAAGTGCGCACAGACGCCCTCACTTTATGCAGCAGCTCTGACATGTCGGGGTAGTGGTGAATGAACTTCTGCACCACCAAATTCAGCACATGCGCCAGGCAAGGGATGTGCGTCAAACTGGCTAGTCCCAGAGTTGCGACGAGATTTCGCCATTATCGCACACCACCAGGCCGGGCTTGAGGCCCACCGGCAGAAACCACTCGTAGGTCTGTTGTTCAATACCCCGCCACAACTCCTGCGAGGTGTGGGGCCTGTCCCCCAAACATATGAGTTTCAGAATGGCCTGCTGATGTTTACCCCGGGCTGTGCTGAAGTTGGTGGTGAAGGTGTGTGGCTGACTGGATGAGCTGGTGGAAGCAGAGGAGGAGGAAGCCGAGTAGGAGGAGGAGGCTACAGGAGGCAAAGAATGATGCCCTGCGATCCTTGGCGGCGGAAGGACGTGCGCCAAGGAACTCTCCGCCTGCGGCCCAGCCGCCACTACATTTACCCAGTGTGCAGTTAGGGAGATATAGCGTCCCTGGCCGTGCTTACTGGTCCACGTATCTGTGGTTAGGTGGACCTTGCCACAGACGGTGTTGCGCTTGATTTTATCGGATACTTGGTTGTGCAGGGAAGGCACGGCTATCTTGGAGAAGTAGTGGCGGCTGGGAACAACATTCTGTGGGACAGCCATGGACATCAGCTGTTTGAAGCTGTCTGTGTCCACCAGCCTGAATGACAGCATTTCAAAGGTCAGTAGTTTAGAATGCTGGCATTCAGGCCCAAGGCTCGAGTGTGGCTAGGTGGGAATTTACGCTTTCTCTCCAAGGTTTGTGAGATGGAGAGCTGAACGCTGCCGTGTGACATGGTGGAGATGCTTGGTGACGCACGTGGTGGTGTCAGTGGCACATCCTCTGTTTGGTGGGCGGCAGGTGCCAACGTTCCTCGCGAGGCGGAGGAAGAGGCCGAGGCAGCAGCAGAAGAGGGAGAATGGGGAGCCATAGTGAGATCCTTGCTTTTAAGGTATTTACTCCACTGCAGTTCATGCTTTGCATGTAGATGCCTGGTCATGCAGGTTGTGCTAAGGTTCAGAACGTTAATGCCTCGCTTCAGGATCTGATGGCACAGCGTGCAAACCACTCGGGTCTTGTCGTCAGCACATTGTTTAAAGAAGTGCCATGCCAAGGAACTCCTTGAAGCTGCCTTTGGGGTGCTCGGTCCCTGGTGGCGGTGGCCAGTAGCAGGCGAACTCTCTTGGCGGCAGCTGGTCTGCTTTTGCCCCCTGCTCCCTCTTTTGCTACGCTGTTGGCTCGGTCTCACCACTGCCTCTTCCTCTGAACTATGAAAGTCAGTGGCACGACCTTCATTCCATGTGGGGTCTAGGACCTCATCGTCCCCTGCATCGTCTTCCACACAGTCTTCCTCCCTGACCTCCTGTTCGGTCTGCACACTGCAGAAAGACGAAGCAGTTGGTACCTGTGTTTCGTCATCATCAGAGATGTGCGGACTCCGATGAGGTGGTATTCCCATGTCCTCATCATCAGGAAACATCAGTGGTTGTGCATCAGTGCATTCTATGTCTTCCCCCACTGGGGAAGGGCTAGGTGGATTCCCTTGGGAAACCCTGCCAGCAGAGTCTTCAAACAGCATAAGAGACTGCTGCATAACTTGAGGCTCAGACAGTTTCCCTGATATGCATGGGGGTGATGTGACAGACTGATGGGCTTGGTTTTCAGGTGCCACCTGTGCGCTTTCTGCAGAAGACTGGGTGGGAGATAATGTTGTGAACATGCTGGATCCACTGTCGGCCACCCAATTGACTAGCGCCTGTACCTGCTCAGGCCTTACCATCCTTAGAATGGCATTGGGCCCCACCAAATATCGCTGTAAATTCTGGCGGGTACTGGAACCTGAAGTAGTTGGTTCACTAGGACGTGTGGCTGTGGCAGAATGGCCATGTCCTCTCCCAGCACCAGAGGATACACTAACACCACCACGACCGCATCCGCGTCCCTTCCTAGATGTTTTCCTCATTGTTACCGTTCACCAAGCACCACAATAAGGAAAAAAATATTTGGCCCAATGTATTGATTTCAAATTCAGGCCTTTTTTTACAGGCACCTAACAATATCTGCCTATTTGTTTATGTAGCGTATTACACTAATCCAGTCACAGCAATAACCACTGATTTAGGGAAATATCTCTTTTAGGGCTAGTATTTAGGCCCTGGATGAAAGGTATTCTTTTATGGACAGATTTACACTTGGCCTGCAACAGCTGGAACACCAGATTCAGGATATTGCTATTTTGGCAATTGAATTTCACCCCAGAACAAAATATATGTTTTGTCGGACTCTATGAAACCTGGCCTGCAACAGCTGGGACACCAGATTCAGGGTATTGCTATTTTGGCAAATTAATTTCACCCCAGAACAAAATATATGTTTTGGCGGACACTATGAATCTTGGCCTGCAACAGCTGGGACACCAGATTCAGGGTATTGCTATTTTGGCAAATTAATTTCACTACAGAACAAAATATATGTTTTGGCGGACACTATGAAACCTGGCCTGCAACAGCTGGGACACCAGATTCAGGGTATTGCTATTTTGGCAAATTAATTTCACCCCAGAACAAAATATATGTTTTGGCGGACACTATGAAACCTGGCCTGCAACAGCTGGGACACCAGATTCAGGGTATTGCTATTTTGGTAAATTAATTTCACCCCAGAACAAAATATATGTTTTGGCGGACACTATGAAACTTTGCCTGCAACAGCTGGAACACCAGATTCAGGGTATTGCTATTTTGGCAATTGAATTTCACAACAGAAAATAATCTATCCTTTGCCAGACAGCAGACAGTATTATACTTGGCTAGCCAAAGCTGGAACACCAGATTTAGGGGATTGGTATTTAGGCAATTGTATTTAACCCCTTAATAAAATATAGAAATTGCTATCCTGAGTTTCTAGGGGTGACAATTAGCACAGCCAAGCCCCTGATGTAGGATATAGCAAAAAAAATACTAGTATTGATGGATTGATGGACTTGGTGGCAGCTTGTTCTGGTGCACCACAAGTCACAAAATGGCCGCCGATCAACCCAGAAAATAAGTGACAGAAAAACGCTCTGTGCAGCCTAAAAACCAGTGAGCAAGTAACTAGCAGAAGTTCAATCATTCACAGCTTTAGATCAATCCGTTCATTAGGTGCTCTTGCTGACTTTACCCTGCCTAATGTCGCCCTGACAGAAGCTGCGTCCTCTCCCTACACTAATCAGAGCAGTGTGACGTGCGGTGCTACGTGACTCCAGCTTAAATAGAGGCTGGGTCACATGCTGCACTTGGCCAATCACAGCCATGCCATTAGTAGGCATTGCTGTGATGGGTTCTTAGGGCAAGAAGTAAAACGCTAGCTGATTGGCTGCTGTGCAGCCCTTCAGAAAGCGGGAAGTAATCGACGAACAACGAACCCGAATCCGAACTTTTTTGAAAATGTCCAGGTTCGGGTCCGTGTCCCGGACACCCCAACAGATGCTCGAACTGTTCACTCAACACTACTAGACTACTGTTACAACTTAAAAGCAGAGGATATGGATCCTCTGGATCAGCTGATAGAGGACTAGGAATTAGCCCAATATTGCTGACTGCTGACTCCCAGAGTCAGAACCCTGGTGTTTGCACCAGTCACCCAGAACACAGCTAAGTGCAGCAATGTAAAGGAACAGATGATCTTTACTGGCAGAAGGCATACAAAAGTCACTTGCAATAAAGGCAAAACAAAGTTCAGAGTAATACAGTAAACTGCGCTAGGCGAATTTGTGGTCAGGCAGCGCAGGGTAAGAAATCCAGACGAACTTACAGAAGACGGCAGGCAGATTTATAGTCAGGCAATGCAGAGGTCAATAGTACAGATAATCCAAGTAGCAGACGACAGGCAGAATTGTAGTCAGGTAATGCAAGGCTCAATAGTCTGGATAATCCAAGTAGTAGATGACAGGCTTCAGCAGAAGTTACAAGGTATACAACCACGTTTGTGTACTTCATGGTAAGTGAAGCTGCCCTATATACCAGTAACTCCGCCTCCAGGTGGGGTCAGTGATTAGGAGCCTGCTTGCCACTCTTATAAGAATGGGAGAGACGTGCCCGCATTGCCTGATAACTGGCCGTGAGGATGGATGCAGCGATATGATGGTGGGTGCCTGCTTCTCCTGCAAGGTAAGCCAGCACTGAGACCCATGGCGCTACAGTGTGCAGGTGACGATCTGCCACCCTGCAGTGAGGTCGCGGACCCGATATTGACAGCTACATTTGCTACTGCTACATTGCTGCCATCAATCCAAGGCTACATTACTTGAGTATAACCTGGAAATTCACTGTGGAAATGTACATCCCTTGTTATGGGGTACACCCGAGTTTATCCAGTGCCTGATTAAAGTTTAGGGGATAAAACGATACACCAGCATTGTAGCAAAAGAGCTGACAGACCCATCTGGTGGCTAATCTCCTTTAAGAAAAAGGTTTAGTGGGGGAAATTCAATTTGCCCAATCCTTCTTTCCCCCAATATCATCTGACAGGGGTCAGCTGGTTCAGATGACATCTATCTAATGTGTATCGAAGTATTAACACTTCTTAACTAGTGTTGAGCGAAAAGTTCGAGCATAGTTCGGGTTCGTACCGAATTTTGGGGTGTCCAGGACACGGACCCGAACCCGGACATTTTCAAAAAATTTCGGGTTCGGGTTCGTTGTTCGGTGATTACTTCCCGCTTTCTGAAGGGCTGCACAGCAGCCAATCATCTAGCGTTTTACTTCTTGCCCTAAGAGCCCATCACAGCCATGCCTACTAATGGCATGGCTGTGATTGGCCAAGTGCAGCATGTGACCCAGCCTCTATTTAAGCTGGAGTTACGTAGCGCCGCACGTCACACTGCTCTGATTAGTGTAGGGAGAGGACGCAGCTTCTGTGAGGACGAGATTAGGCAGGGAAAAGTCAGAAACAGCACCTAATGAACGGATCGATCTACAGCTGTGAATGATTGAACTTCTGCTAGTTACTTGCTCACTGGTTTTTAGGCTGCACAGAGCGTTTTTCTGTCACTTATTTTTTGGGGTGATCAGTGGCCATTTTGTGACTTGTGGTGCAACAGAACAAGCTGCCACCAAGTACATCAATCCATCAATACTAGTTTTATTTTGCTATATCCTACATCAGGGGCTTGGCTGTGCTAATTGTCACCCCTAGAAACTCAGGATAGCAATTTCGATATTTTATTAAGGGGTTAAATACAATTGCCCAAATACCAATCCCCTAAATCTGGTGTTCCAGCTTTGGCTAGCCAAGTATAATACTGTCTGATGTCTGGCAAAGGATAGATTATTTTATGTGGTGAAATTCAATTGCCAAAATAGCAATACCATAAATCAGTGGTTTCAGCTGTGGCTGGCAAAGTATAATAGTGTCCGCCAAAACATATATTTTGTTCTGGGGTGATAATCAATTGCCAAAATAGCAATACCATAAATCAGCGGTTTCAGCTGTGGCTGGCAAAGTATAATAGTGTCCGCCAAAAAATATATTTTGTTCTGGGGTGAAATTCAATTGCCAAAAAAGCAATACCCTGAATCTGGTGTCCCAGCTGTTGCAGGCCAAGATTCATAGTGTCCGCCAAAACATATATTTTGTTCTGGGGTGAAATTCAATTGCCAAAAAAGCAATACCCTGAATCTGGTGTCCCAGCTGTTGCAGGCCAAGATTCATAGTGTCTGCCAAAACATATATTTTGTTCTGGGGTGAAATTCAATTGCCAAAATAGCAATACCATAAATCAGTGGTTTCAGCTGTGGCTGGCAAAGTATAATAGTGTCCGGCAAAACATATATTTTGTTCTGGGGTGAAATTCAATTGCCAAAAAAGCAATACCCTGAATCTGGTGTCCCAGCTGTTGCAGACCAAGATTCATAGTGTCCGCCAAAACATATATTTTGTTCTGGGGTGAAATTCAATTGCCAAAAAAGCAATACCCTGAATCTGGTGTCCCAGCTGTTGCAGGCCAAGATTCATAGTGTCTGCCAAAACATATATTTTGTTCTGGGGTGAAATTAATTTGCCAAAATAGCAATACCCTGAATCTGGTGTCCCAGCTGTTGCAGGCCAGGTTTCATAGAGTCCGACAAAACATATATTTTGTTCTGGGGTGAAATTCAATTGCCAAAATAGCAATATCCTGAATCTGGTGTTCCAGCTGTTGCAGGCCAAGTGTAAATCTGTCCATAAAAGAATACCTTTCATCCAGGGCCTAAATACTAGCCCTAAAAGAGATATTTCCCTAAATCAGTGGTTATTGCTGTGACTGGATTAGTGTAATACGCTACATAAACAAATAGGCAGATATTGTTAGGTGCCTGTAAAAAAGGCCTGAATTTGAAATCAATACATTGGGCCAAATATTTTTTCCTTATTGTGGTGCTTGGTGAGCGGTAACAATGAGGAAAACATCTAGGAAGGGACGCGGATGCGGTCGTGGTGGTGTTAGTGTATCCTCTGGTGCTGGGAGAGGACATGGCCATTCTGCCACAGCCACACGTCCTAGTGAACCAACTACTTCAGGTTCCAGTACCCGCCAGAATTTACAGCGATATTTGGTGGGGCCCAATGCCATTCTAAGGATGGTAAGGCCTGAGCAGGTACAGGCGCTAGTCAATTGGGTGGCCGACAGTGGATCCAGCATGTTCACAACATTATCTCCCACCCAGTCTTCTGCAGAAAGCGCACAGGTGGCACCTGAAAACCAAGCCCATCAGTCTGTCACATCACCCCCATGCATATCAGGGAAACTGTCTGAGCCTCAAGTTATGCAGCAGTCTCTTATGCTGTTTGAAGACTCTGCTGGCAGGGTTTCCCAAGGAAATCCACCTAGCCCTTCCCCAGTGGGGGAAGACATAGAATGCACTGATGCACAACCACTGATGTTTCCTGATGATGAGGACATGGGAATACCACCTCATCGGAGTCCGCACATCTCTGATGATGACGAAACACAGGTACCAACTGCTTCGTCTTTCTGCAGTGTGCAGACCGAACAGGAGGTCAGGGAGGAAGACTGTGTGGAAGACGATGCAGGGGACGATGAGGTCCTAGACCCCACATGGAATAAAGGTCGTGCCACTGACTTTCATAGTTCAGAGGAAGAGGCAGTGGTGAGACCGAGCCAACAGCGTAGCAAAAGAGGGAGCAGGGGGCAAAAGCAGACCAGCTGCCGCCAAGAGAGTTCGCCTGCTACTGGCCACCGCCACCAGGGACCGAGCACCCCAAAGGCAGCTTCAAGGAGTTCCTTGGCATGGCACTTCTTTAAACAATGTGCTGACGACAAGACCCGAGTGGTTTGCACGCTGTGCCATCAGATCCTGAAGCGAGGCATTAACGTTCTGAACCTTAGCACAACCTGCATGACCAGGCATCTACAGATGCAGCAGGGTTAGCACTCCCGCTGTTAACTCAAATTTCTCAACTCATTTCATTATCTTGAGAAAAAAGCGATTGAAAAGCAATTGAAGGTGTTTGCTTAGATTAGATAACCAAACTCAGAAATCTCAGAAAAAAGGAGTGCTAACCATGCTACATCTGTACATGCAAAGCATGAACTGCAGTGGAGTAAACACCTTAAAAGCAAGGAACTCACTCTGGCTCCCCCTGCTCCCTCTTCTGCTGCTGCCTCGGCCTCTTCCTCCACCTCGGGAGGAATATTGGCACCTGCCGCCCATCAAACAGAGGATGTGCCACCGACAACACCACCTGCGTCACCAAGCATCTCCACCATGTCACACGGCAGCGTTCAGCTCTCCATCTCACAAACCTTGGAAAGAAAGCGTAAATTTCCACCTAGCCACCCTCGAGCCTTGGGCCTGAATGCAAGCATTTCCAAACCACTGGCCTTTGAAATGCTGTCATTCAGGCTGGTGGACACAGACAGCTTCAAACAGCTGATGTCTATGGCTGTCCCACAGTATGTTGTTCCCAGCCACCGCTACTTCTCCAAGACAGCCGTGCCTTCCCTGCACAACCAAGTATCCGATAAAATCAAGTGTGCACTGCGCAACGCCATCTGTGGCAAGGTCCACCTAACCACAGATACGTGGACCAGTAAGCACTGCCTGGGACGCTATATCTCCCTAACTGCACACTGGGTAAATGTAGTGGCGGCTGGGCCACAGGCGGAGAGTTCCTTGGCCACGTCCTTCCGCCGCCAAGGATCGCAGGGCATCATTCTTTGCCTCCCGTAGTCTCCTACTCGGCTTCCTCCTCCTCTGCTACCACCAGCTCATCCAGTCAGCCACACACCTTCACCACCAACTTCAGCACAGCCCGGGGTAAACGTCAGCAGGCCATTCTGAAACTCATATGTTTGGGGGACAGGCCCCACACCGCGCAGGAGTTGTGGCGGGGTATTGAACAACAGACCGACGAGTGGTTTCTGCCGGTGGGCCTCAAGCCCGGCCTGGTGGTGTGCGATAATGGGCGAAATCTCGTCGCAGCTCTGGGACTAGCCGGTTTGACGCACATCCCTTGCCTGGCGCATGTGCTGAATTTGGTGGTGCAGAAGTTCATTCACAACTACCCCGACATGTCAGAGCTGCTGCATAAAGTGAGGGCCGTCTGTGCGCGCTTCCGGTGTTCACATCCTGCCGCTGCTCGCCTGTCTTCGCTACAGCGGAACTTCGGCCTTCCCGCTCACCGCCTCATATGCGACTTGCTCACCAGGTGGAACTCCACCTTGCACATGCTGGTGAGACTGTGCGAGCAGCAGCAGGCCATAGTGCAGTTTCAGCTGCAGCACGCACGCGTCAGTCGCACTGCGGAACAGCACCACTTCACCACCAATGATTGGGCCTCCATGCGAGACCTGTGTGCCCTGTTGCGCTGTTTCGAGTACTCCACCAACATGGCCAGTGGCGATGACACCGTTATCAGCGTTACAATACCACTTCTATGTCTCCTTGAGAAAACGCTTAGAGCGATTATGGAAGAGGAGGTGGCCCAGGAGGAGTAGGAGGATGAGGGGTCATTTTTAGCACTTTCAGGCCAGTCTGTTAGAAGTGGCTCAGAGGGAGGTTTTTTGCAACAGCAGAGGCCAGGTACAAATGTAGCCAGCCAGGGCCCACTACTGGAGGACGAGGAGGATGAGGAGGAGGTGGAGGAGGATGAGGATGAAGCAGGTTCACAGAGGGGTGGCACCCGACACAGCTCAGGCCCATCATGGTGCGTGGCTGGGGGGATACGGAGGACGATGACGATACGCCTCCCACACCCCTCCACGTACTGACTGATGGTTCGGCCCCATTCAACTTCTGGGTCTCCAAATTGTCCACGTGGCCAGAGTTAGCATTTTATGCCTTGGAGGTGCTGGCCTGCCCGGCAGCCAGCGTTTTGTCTAAACGTGTATTTAGCACGTCAGGGGGCATCATTACTGACAAACGCAGCCGCCTGTCCACAGCCAACGTGGACAAGCTGACGTTCATAAAAATGAACCAGGCATGGATCCCACAGGACCTGTCCCTCCCTTGTGCAGAATAGACATTTATAACTGCCCCCCCCCCCCCCTCAACCATGTATTCTTGTACTCCGGAGCACTTCTCTATTGAATCCTCATTTTTTTAACTTTACCATTGTTACGGTATAACCCGGTATAGTGAGGGTTAATACCGTTTGGGCGATTCCCCTGGAGAAGAGCACAGCAACCCACAACCGCTGGAATCCACCGAACTGGAACCATACGAAGTCCTCCTTTCCTGGAACAGGCAAGAGAACGTTCTGACGTAGCAATTCCCCCCAAGTACGAGACGAGGCTCCGTATTAATGGTTAAACAGGAATTCTCACTTTATTGAGGGCTACCTGCCCGGTATTTATGCAGGTCTCCCACCTGGTGGACACTCCCCTAGGGGACCAGAAGGAAGACTGCGACACGGGATACAGCAGCCAATCACACACAATGGGACAATACAGACACCCCAGCATATCCCTCCCCTCTGCCTGTGATACAATTACCCTACATGGGTAATGTAATCATCCCAGGCAGGAGAATACACAATGTCTTCTGTCCTGGAGACAATCGAGGACTCATTCAATTATCTCTCAGGACAAAGGGAAATCGCCAATACACACGTGGGGACAATAGGACAGACATCATTATTCAATATACAATGTCCCACCCTTTACGGTACACACAGACATTTAACATATCCCCAGATGGCTTGGATCTGAGCGCTCAATATATCCAAACAGCGCTCAGATGCCACAAACACAGTCAAATCGCCATGGGGTTTAAGTTTAGCGTGGGATGATGAGAGGGCCCATAATCCTGGGGCAAGAGGCTGGCAATCTGTCCCCTCCAAAACTCAGTGGCGAGTTTGGTTTCGCCACACATCTCCCCTTTTCCAAACAGACTAACAGGGTATCTGACCTTCTGCCGGTCAGTGCCCTTGTTAGTCCAGCAGCCCACCCACAAAACAGAAACAGCAGTACAGCCCACCCACAATAAATGGTTACTACACCTGAGCAAGGGATAAACCTGTCCATGTCCATGTGCCTCACTACGGCTGTGTGGGGGACTGGTAGACTGCCTGAGTGGGTTGCTGAGTGGGCAGAGACCAGCGGTACTCTGCCCTGGTGCCAGCGCTACCACGGAAGTAGCCTGGTTGGAGCCTGGTTGTTGTAGGGGAGACCGACTGTCTCCCTTTAGATACACAGCTCTGCTGTTGTAGGGAGAGACTGACTGTCTCCCCTTTAGATAGACCACCATGCTGCTGTGGGGAGACCGACTGTCTCCCCTTTGGCTAAATGGCCCTGTTGCTGGGGGACAGGACCGACTGTCCCTACCCCCTGTGCTGTGAGTGCAGAGACCACGGTCCCATCTGCACTGTTGTGGGGCTTACTGTCTCCCCCTGGTGCGTTAAACTGCCACTGTGGGATGGAGACTGGGCTCCCAATTCCCTGTAAATCACACGGCCGATGGGGAATGGAGACGATGCTCTTCTCTCCCTGCAAAACATACTGCCGCTGGGGAGCAGGACCGACTGTCCCTACTCCCTTAAAATCCGGCTGCCGCTGGGGAGAGCAGGCAACAAGCTTCTCTCCCAGACATACTTCCAGCCACTGGGGAGGGAGACCGACTGTCTCCGCTCCCAACACAGTGTCCTGCTGCTGGGGAAAGGAGACTGGGCTCTCTATTCCCTGCTGGACTCTCTGCCGATGGGGAGGGAGGACAAGGCTCTCCTCTCCCAGTAAGTCACTCTGCTGCTGGGGCCAGGACCGACTGTCTCTGTCCCCTGTAACTTAGCCTGCCGCTGGGGAGAGGGGGTAACAAGCTCCTCTCCCATACATACTTCCAGCCTCTGGGGAGGGAGACCGTCTGTCTCCACTCCCAATACAGTGTCCTGCTGCTGGGGAAAGGAGACTGGGCTCTCTATTCCCTGCTGGACACTCTGCCGATGGGAAATGGAGCCTGGGCCCCCAATTCCCTGCACTTGACTCTGCCGCTGGGGGACAGGACCGACTGTCTCTGCCCCCTGTAACCCTGTAAAAAAATCTATCCTTTGACAGAAATTATTACACTAGGCCATCCACAGCTGGAACACTAGATTTAAGGGACTGGTATTTTTGCAATTGAATTTCACCCCAAAAATAAATCTATTCTTTGACAGACAGTATTAAACTTTGCCAGCAACAGCTGGAACCCCAGATTTAGGGGATTGGTATTTTGGCAATTGAATTGCACCCCAGAAAAAACTCTATCCTTTGACGGACAGTATCACACTTGGCCAGCCACAGCTGGAACACCAGATTTAGGGGATTGGTATTTTGGCAATTGAATTTCACCCTCAAATATTCACCCTTAAACCACCTAATATACCAGAGTCCACAGAAAATCTATTACTAAACGAGATAGACCAGGCGGCAAATCATAATGAAGTCGTTATCATGGGGGACTTCAACTACCCAGATATAGACTGGGAAACTGAAAGCTGTGCATCCCATAAAGGAAACAGGTTCTTGGCAATAGCCAAAGACAATTTCCTTTCCCAACTGGTTCAGGACCCCACTAGAGGGACGGCCATACTGGACTTAGTATTAACCAATAGACCTGATAGAACAACAGATGTGCAGGTTGGGGGACACCTGGGAAATAGTGACCATAAAGTTATAACCTTCCAATTATCCTTCAAACGAGAGTTTCTAAAGGGAGGAACAAAAATACCAAACTTCAAAAAAGCAAAATTTAGCCAACTAAGCGAGGCCATAGGCCTAACTAACTGGGACAAAGTCCTCAAAAATAAAAATGCAACCATAAAATGGGAGATTTTTAAAAGCATTGTAACATCTAATTGTGAGAGGTACATACCTTATAGGAATAAAAGGCTAAGGAACAATAAGAGACCAATGTGGATAAATGGAACCGTAAAGAAGGCAATAAATGACAAAAAGAAAGCATATAAATCGCTAAAACAGGAGGGGAGTCAGGAAGCACTGATAAACTATAAGGAAAAAAATAGAATATGTAAAAAACTAATAAAATTTGCCAAACTAGAGACCGAGAGATTAATTGCCAAAGAGAGTAAAACTAACCCTAAAATGTTATTCAATTATATAAATAGTAAAAAATATAAATCTGAAGGAGTCGGCCCTCTACATAGCAATGAGGGGGGTGTTGCAGAGAGCGACGAGGATAAAGCAAAACTATTAAATATTTTTTTCTCCACTATATTCACTGAGGAAAATAAACTGTCAGATGAAATGCAGAATGTAAAAGTAAATCCCCATTAAAAGTGCCCTGTCTGACCCAGGAAGAAGTACAACAGCGACTTAAAAAGATTAAAATAGACAAATCGCCAGGACCGGATGGCATACACCCCGTATCCTAAGGGAATTAAGTGATGTCATAGCCAGACCATTATTTCTGATATTTACGGACTCTATAGTAACAGGAATGTTCCACAGGATTGGCGCATAGCAAATGTGGTGCCAATATTCAAAAAGGGTCCAAAAACAGAGCCTGGAAATTATAGGCCGGTAAGTTTAACATCTATTGTTGGTAAACAGTTTGAAGGGTTTCTAAGAGATGCTATTTTGGAGTATCTCAATGAAAATAAGCAAATAACGCCATATCAGCATGGCTTCATGAGGGATCGGTCATGCCAAACAAATTTAATCAGCTTCTATGAGGAGGTAAGTTCTAGACTTGACAGCGGCGAATCAATGGATGTCGTATATCTGGACTTCTCCAAAGCATTTGACACCGTACCTCATAAAAGGTTAGTATATAAAATGAGGATGCTCGGACTGGGAGAAAATGTCTGTATGTGGGTAAGTAACTGGCTGAGTGACAGAAAACAGAGGGTGGTTATTAACGGTAGATACTCAGATTGGGTCACTGTAACTAGTGGGGTACCTCAGGGGTCAGTATTGGGCCCTATTCTCTTCAGTATATTTATTAATGATCTTGTAGAAGGCCTGCACAGTAAAATATCTATTTTTGCAGATGACACTAAACTGTGTAAAGTAATTAACACTGAAGAGGACAGTTTTCTGCTACAGAGGGATCTGGATAGATTGGAGGCTTGGGCAGAAAAATGGCAGATGAGGTTTAACACTGACAAATGTAAAGTTATGCACATGGGAAGGAATAATGCAAGTCACCCGTACATATTAAATGGTAAAACACTCGGTAACACTGACATGGAAAAGGATCTAGGAATTTTAATAAACAGCAAATTAAGCTGCAAAAACCAGTGCCAGGCAGCTACTGCCAAGGCCAATAAGATAATGGGTTGCATCAAAAGGGGCATAGACGCCCGTGATGAGAACATAGTCCTACCACTTTACAAATCACTGGTTAGACCACAGATGGAGTACTGTGTACAGTTCTGGGCTCCTGTGAACAAGACAGACATAGCAGAGCTGGAGAGGGTTCAGAGGAGGGCAACTAAAGTAATAACTGGAATGAGGGATCTACAGTACCCTGAAAGGTTATCAAAATTAGGGTTATTCACTTTAGAAAAAAGACGACTGAGGGGAGATCTAATAACTATGTATAAATATTTCAGGGGTCAGTACAGAGATCTGTCCCATCATCTATTTATCCCCAGGACTGTGACTGTGACAAGGGGACATCCTCTGCGTCTGGAGGAAAGAAGGTTTGTACACAAACATAGAAAAGGATTCTTCACTGTAAGAGCAGTGAGACTATGGAACTCTCTGCCTGAGGAGGTGGTGATGGTGAGTACAATAAAGGAATTCAAGAGGGGACTGGATTTATTTCTGGAGTGTAATAATATTACAGGCTATAGCTACTAGAGAGGGGTCGTTGATCCAGGGAGTTATTCTGATTGCCTGATTGGAGTCGGGAAGGAATTTTTTTTCCCCTTAAGTGAGGAAAATTGGCTTCTGCCTCACAGGTTTTTTTTGCCTTCCTCTGGATCAACTTGTAGGAAACAGGCCGAACTGGATGGACAAATGTCTTTTTTCGGTCTTATATACTATGTTACTAAATATACATCTATCCTTTGACGGACAGTATTAAACTGAGCCAGCCACAGCTGGAACCCCAGATTTAGGGGATTGGTATTTTGGCAATTGAATTTCATCCCAGAAAAAATATATCCTTTGACGGACAGTATTACACTTAGTCAGCCACAGCTGGAACACCAGATTTATGGGATTGGTATTTTGTCAATTAAATTTCACCCCAGAAAAAAATCTATCCTTTGACGGACAGAATTACACTTGGCCAACCACAACTGGAACACCAGAATTAGGGGATTGGTATTTTGGCACTTGAATTTCACCCAAGAAAAAAATCTGTCCTTTGACGTACAGTATTAAACTTACCTAGTCACAACTGGAACACTAGATTTAGGGAATTGGTATGTTAGCAATTGAATTTCACCCCAGAAAAAAATCTATCCTTTTACGGACAGTATTACTCTTGGACAGCCACAGCTGGAACCCCAAAATAAGGGGATTGGTATTTTGGCAATTGAATTTCACCGCAGGAAAAAAATCTATCCTTTGACGGACAGCATTAAGCTAGCCACAGCTGGAACACGAGATTTAGGGGATTGGTATTTTGGCAATTGAATTTCACCCCCAAAATAAATCTATCCTTTGACGGACAGTATTTAACTAGCCACAACTGGAACCCCAGATTTAGGGGATTGGTATTTAGGCAATTGAATTTAACCCCAGAAGAAAATCTATCCTTTGACGGATAGTATTACACTTGGCCAGCCACAGTTGGAACACCAGACTTAGGCCTCATGCACACGACGGTTTTTTTATGCTGTCCGCAAAAAGGGGTTCCGTTGTTCAGTGATCCGTGTCCGTTTTTGCCTTCCGTTGTGTTTCGGGTTTTTTAGCGGACATGACCCAAAAGATTTTACCAAAAGACAGGCTGACAATTTTTCCCAAGTGCCTGCCAAGGGATCCGCAAAAAAAACAGACACGGAAAACGGATGACACACGGATGGCCATCCGAAATATTTCACGGACCCATTGACTTGAATGGGTTCGTGAACCGTTTTTCACGGACAAGAATAGGACAGGTTATATTTTTTTGACGGACTGGAATCACGGACCACGGACGCGGAGGACAAACGGTGCATTTGCCGAGGTTTCCACGGACCCATTGAAAACCAATGGGTCTGCAGAAAATCACGAAAAACGGAGCAACGGACACGGAATCAAACAACGGTCGTGTGCATGAGGCCTTAGAGGATTGGCATTTTGGCAATTAAATTTCACCCCAGAAAAAAATCTATCCATTGACGCACAGAATTACATTTGGCCAACCACAGCTGAAACACTAGATTTAGGGGATTGGTATTTTGGCAATAGAATTTTATCCAGAAAAAAATATATCCTTTTACGGACAGTATTACATTTGGACAGCCACAGTTGGAACCCCAGATTTAGGGGATTGGTATTTTGGCAATTGAATTTCACCCCATAAAAAAATCTATCCTTTTACGGACAGTATTAAACTTGGCCAGCAACAGCTGGAACACAAGATTTTGGGGATTGGTATTTTGGCAATTGAATTTCACCCCAGAAAAAAATCTATCCTTTGACGGACAGTATTGCAGTATTGAATGATTCACAGCTGTAGATCGATCACTTCATTAATTGTTTTTGCTGAGTCTTCCCGGCCTAATCTAGCCCTTACAGCAGCTGCATCCTATCCCTACACTAATCAGAGCAGAGTAACGGGTGGTGCTATGTAACTCCAGCTTAAATAGAGGCTGGGTCACATGGTGCACTTGGCCAATCACAGCCATGGCAATAGTAGGCATTGCTGTGATGGCCTCTTTGGTCAAGTAGCATGACACTTGTTGATTGACTGCTTTGCAGCCTTTCAAATAGTGCCATAGAAATCACGAACACCGAACCCGAACCCGAACTTTTACGTAAATATTCGCGTCTGGGTCCCGAACACCCCAAAATTCGGTAAGAACCCGAACTTTACAGTATTGAGGATAACCTGAATTTAGTCCTCACAGTAAAATTACAGAATTCCAATTGGTTACTCCCATGCCTGTCATAATAAACTGCCTGTTAAGCCCAGGGAAAGTGTAAAAATCCAGTAATCTGCAATAATATACATAGTGTATATTAAATATTCAATTCATCTAGGAAGATGGAAACAATTATAGTAAAAAGTGGGTTTAAAAATTTAACCACTTCAGCCCCCCTAGCTTAAACCCCCTTAATGACCAGGCCACTTTTTACAATTCTGCACTACGCTACTTTCACCGTTTATTGCCCCGTCATACAACTTACCACCCAAATGAATTTTACCTCCTTTTCTTCTCACTAATAGAGCTTTCATTTGGTGGTATTTCATTGCTGCTGACATTTTTACTTTTTTTGCTATTAATCAAAAATGACCGAAATTTTTGCAAAAAAGTGTATATTTATTGGTTTGGGTAAAAGTTATAGCTTTTACAAACTATGGTGCAAAAAAGTGAATTTCCGCACTTTGACTTTCTGAGCACCTGTCCTGTTTCCTGACGTACTACAATGCCCAGACCGTAGAAACACCCCATAAATGACCCCATTTCGGAAAGTAGACACCCTAAGGTATTCACTGAGGGGCATAGTAAGTTCATGGAAGTTTTTATTTTTTGTCACAAGTTAGCGGAAATGTTTGAGTACCTTTTAGGATGGCATTTTTACGCATTTTTCTTCTCACGCTTTAGGGCAGTATAAATACCCCACATGTGACCCCATTTTAGAAAGAAGACACCCAAAGGTATTCTGTGAGGTGCATGGTGAGTTCATACAAGATTTTTTTTTTTTTGGCACAAGTTAGCGGAATTTGATTTTTTTGGTTTTTTCACACAAAGTCTCCCTTTCCGCTAACTTGTGACAAAAAATTCAATCTTTCATGGACTCAATATGCCCCTCAGCGAATACCTTGGGGTGTCTTCTTTCCAAAATGGGGTCTCATGTGAGGTTTTTGTACTGCTCTGGCATTTGAGGGTCTCCGCAATCATTACATGTATGGCCAGCATTAGGAGTTTCTGCTATTCTCCTTATATGGAGCATATGGGTAATGAGATTTTTTTTTCGTTCAGCCTCTGGGCTGGAAGAAAAAATGAACGCCTCAGATTACCTCATTCGCATTGATCGATGTGGATGAAAAAATCTCTGCCAAAAAATATGCAAAAAAAATAGAGAGGCCTGGCGATTGCCAGGACATGGGGGCTCCGCCCAAACATCCATACCCACTTCAGCTCCTATGTCCTGGCAAACGTGATTTCTCCATTCACATCGATCAAACGATCGTTGTGGAGGAAGACATCTTTGCCAGATTTTTGATACAAAGTGTTTGCCAAAGCATATGAACTCCAACACCTCTCCTCAGCTCATATGCCTGGGCAAACGTACCTGTCCTGCAGAGGAGAAATCTCGTCTTGCAGCGCCGCATACACCGACTTCACGTGTCTTCTGACAGCAGCGCAATGCTTCTCTCAGAATTCACATCAGTGCTGCGGCATTTTCATCGGTTGGTCTGTTGATCTACCTGGAAAATAAAGGGTGGTTAGGGGGAAAAAAAAAAATAAAGAAGAAAAAACAGGCAGCAGGCACATAACTTGAACGTTACAAACTTTATAAAACATGAATAAAACCTGAACATGAAAAAAAACGGAACTTTTAAAACCTGAACTAACTCAAGATTTTTTTTCTTGCTACCTGTTTAATTTTTTTCTTTTTTAACCATATCACTCTTTATTTTCCTAGCAGAAACCTCTCCTTTCCCATGGGACAATGTGTAAAGTGTAAATCACACAGAGATGGTGAGAAGTACACTATACACGTTATCCCAAGTGAAAGGAGAGGTTTCTACCGTTTCACACTTCTGCAGTAGCACAGCAGCACCGTCCCCTATGTGTTAGGGTCTCTCAAAACCTAGTATCCTGAGAGACCCTTGAGCCTGAGTGGAAAAAAAACTACCTGTGTAGTGCTGTCCCTAGGTCCCTAAGTGTACCTGAGTGTGGTACTTCTGGAAACACTCCCCTAGGCATAGGGCAGGGTGGTCAGGACAGTCAGGACAGAAATAACGGGTGTCATGCCTTATTCCACTCCTGCTACAGACACGACATCTTTTTCGGGGTGGCGGTTGGGTTGAGGTACCAGGCACAACGCTGGGGAAGTGCCGCTCGTGTAGACGGCTAACTACACTGGTGGATGGGGCCACGGAACCTCCTGGATACAGGAGTTCCGAAATGATCTCTTCCTGAAATTTGAGGAAGGATCCTGTTCTCCCAGCCTTACTGTAGAAAACATAACTATTATAGGCAGCCAATCGAAATAAATATATAGACACCTTTTTATACCAGCGTCTGGTGCGTCGGGAAATCAAATACAGGGCCAACATCTGGTCGTTGAAGTCCACCCCTCCCATGTGGAGGTTATAGTTGTGGACTGAGAGGGGCTTTTCAACGACACTGGTTGCCCGTTCAATTTGGACTGTCGTGTCTGCGTGAATGGAGGAGAGCATGTAAACATCACGCTTGTCTCTCCATTTCACCGCGAGCAGTTCTTCGTTACACAATGCAGCCCTCTGCCCCCTTAAAAGTCTGGTGGTAATGAGCCGTTGGGGGAAGCCCCGGCGACTAGGTCGCGCGGTGCCACAGCAGCCAATCTGTTCTAGGAACAAATGCTTGAAGAGGGCCACACTTGTGTAAAAGTTGTCCACATAAAGATGGTACCCCTTGCCGAATAAGGGTGACACCAAGTCCCAGACTATCTTCCCACTGCTCCCCAGGTAGTCAGGGCAACCGACCGGCTCCAGGGTCTGATCTTTTCCCTCATAGATCTGAAATTTGTGCGTATAGCCTGTGGCCCTTTCACAGAGCTTATACAATTTGACCCCATACCGGGCGCGCTTGCTTGGGATGTACTGTTTGAAGCCAAGGCGCCCGATAAAATGTATTAGGGACTCGTCTACGCAGATGTTTTGTGCAGGGGTATACAAATCTGCAAATTTCAGGTTGAAATGGTCTATGAGGGGCCGAATTTTGTGGAGCCGGTCAAAAGCTGGGTGGCCTCTGGGACGGGAGGTGGTGTTGTCACTAAAGTGCAGGAAACGCAGGATGGTCTCAAAACGTGTCCTGGACATGGCAGCAGAGTACATGGGCATGTGATGAATTGGGTTCGTGGACCAATATGACCGCAATTCATGTTTTTTTGTAATGCCCATGTTGAGGAGAAGGCCCAGAAAAGTTCTAAGTTCGGAAACTTGGACTGGTTTCCACCGGAAAGGCTGGGCATAGAAGCTTCCCGGGTTGGCGTTTATAAATTGAGTGGCATACCGATTTGTTTCTGCCACGACTAAGTCATAGAGCTCCACAGTGAAGAACAGCTCAAAAAACCCCAGCGTCGATCCTATCTGAGCTGTCTCCACCCGAACTCCTGACTGGGCGGTGAAAGGGGGAACTACTGGTGCGGCTGAAGTTGGGGGCTGCCAATCAGGATTTGCCAGCACCTCAGGGACTCTAGGGGCTCTACGGGCCTGTATTTGCGGTGGCTGCGACGGGGAAACTACTGCACGTGCCACCGTACCAGCTTCTACTGCCCTTCTGGTGCTCGCCACTTCACCATGTTGTACGGCAGTGCTGGTACTAGGTCCAGGACGGGCTGCGCTACTGGTGTATGCCTCACCACGTAATCTGGCAGCGCCAGCCCCACTCTGCTGCCCTTGAAGCGGATCCTGCTCAACCTGCGGTCTAGCAACACGGGGCCGGGTATGCCTGGTGGTATCAGGGACCTCAACCTCCTCGTCCGAACTTTGGGTCAGACTGCCACTGCTCTCTACAGGTTCGTATTCTGACCCGCTAAATTCGTCAGATGAGGGTTCCCATTCCTCATCCGACTGGGTCAGAATCCTGTAGGCCTCTTCAGAGGAATACCCCTTGTTTGACATTTGGGCGTCTAAATTTAGGGGGTATTCCCTGAGACTACCCAAGAAAAAAGCAAGCCTGTCTTACAAATGGGAGTGTAGCGAGTACAGAAGCCGCTGCGATTGATAAAAAGATCAAAACTGATTTTTTTATCGCCGCAGCGCTTGTGAAGTGATTGTGCAGTGATACAGAAAAAAAAATTTTTTTGTCACTGCAGCGGGGCGGGCGTGGGTGAACGCAGGTGTGGGCGACCGATCAGGTCTGATCGGGCAAACACTGCGTTTGGGGTGGAGGGCGAACTAAAGTGACACTAGTACTATTATATATCTGACCGTGATCAGTTCTGATCACTTACAGATACTATAAAAGTACAAACGCTGATTAGCGCTACGCTAATCAGCGAATCAGTGACTGCGGTGCAGTGGGCTGGGCACTAACGCTAACTACCTACCAAAGGGACCTAAACTAACCTAAACCTAGCATTCAATACTGGTGAAAAAAAAAAAGTGACAGTTCACAAAAGTGACTCTGATCACTTTTTCCCTTTCACTATGTATTGACAGGTGATCAAGGGGTTAATTAGGGTGATGGGGGGTGATCAGGGCCTGATGTGTAGTGATTGGTGCACTTACTTGGGATCTGTGCTCTGTGCTGGGTCCAACCAATGAAAAGGACCCAGCACATGGCACAGATCCCTTATAAAACCCATATATTTGTAAATAAAACTTAAATCACCTATTTCCATAGGTGATTTTGAAAATCACCAGCCTGCCAGCGCTGATCACCCAGGCAGGTGACTCACTTCTCCTGAGCCCGGCGGTGCGTTCCATTTGCGTTCCACCGGGCTCAGGAGCGCGTCAAGGAGGAATGAACCGACCGACCGCAGGACACAATCCTGCGTGAGACAGTCGGAAAGAAGTTAAATACATTTCTATATAAATTTTTCTCTAACTTTATTGTTCTACATGTCTTTGATAAAAAAAAAAATCCACAGCTGGAACCCCAAAATAAAAAATACATTTCTATATAAATTTTTCTCTAAATTTATTGTTCTACATGTCTTTGATAAAAAAAAATCCACAGCTGGAACCCCAAAATAAGGGGATTGGTATTTTGGCAATTGAATTAAACCGCAGGAAAAAAATCTATCCTTTGACGGACAGTATTAAGCTAGCCACAGCTGGAACACGAGATTTAGGGGATTGGTATTTTGGCAATTGAATTTCACCCCCAAAATAAATCTATCCTTTGACAGACAGTATTAATCTGAGTCAACCACAACTGGAACCCCAGATTTAGGGGATTGGTATTTAGGCAATTGAATTTAACCCCAGAAGAAAATCTATCCTTTGACGGATAGTATTACACTTGGCCAGCCACAGTTGGAACACCAGACTTAGAGGATTGGCATTTTGGCAATTAAATTTCATCCCAGAAAAAAATCTATCCATTGACGGACAGAATTACATTTGGCCAACCACAGCTGGAACACTAGATTTAGAAGATTGGTATTTTGGCAATAGAATTTTATCCAGAAAAAAATATATCCTTTTACGGACAGTATTACATTTGGACAGCCATAGTTGGAACCCCAGATTTAGGGGATTGGTATTTTGGCAATTGAATTTCACCCCATAAAAAAATCTATCCTTTTACGGACAGTATTAAACTTGGCCAGCAACAGCAGGAACACAAGATTTTGGGGATTGGTATTTTGGCAATGGAATTCCACCCCAGAAAAAAATCTATTCTTTGACGGACAGAATTACATTAGGCCAACCACAGCTGGAACACTAGATTTAGGGGATTGGTATTTTGGCAATAGAATTTTATCCAGAAAAAAATATATCCTTTTACGGACAGTATTACATTTGGACAGCCACAGTTGGAACCCCAGATTTAGGGGATTGGTATTTTGGCAATTGAATTTCACCCCATAAAAAAATCTATCCTTTTATGGACATTATTAAACTTGGCCAGCAACAGCTGGAACACAAGATTTTGGGGATTGGTATTTTGGCAATTGAATTTCACCCCAGAAAAAAATCTATCCTTTGACGGACAGTATTGCAGTATTGAATGATTCACAGCTGTAGATCGATCACTTCATTAATTGTTTTTGCTGAGCCTTCCCTGCCTAATCTAGCCCTTACAGCAGCTGCATCCTATCCCTACACTAATCAGAGCAGAGTAACGGGTGGCGCTATGTGACTCCAGCTTAAATAGAGGCTGGGTCACATGGTGCACTTGGCCAATCACAGCCATGGCAATAGTAGGCATTGCTGTGATGGCCTCTTTGGTCAAGTAGCATGACGCTTGTTGATTGACTGCTTTGCAGCCTTTCAAATAGTGCCATAGAAATCACGAACACCGAACCCGAACCCGAACTTTTACGTAAATATTCGCGTCTGGGTCCCGAACACCCCAAAATTCGGTACGAACCCGAACTTTACAGTTCGGGTTCTCTCAACACTATTGAGGATAACCTGAATTTAGTCCTCACAGTAAAATTACAGAATTCCAATTGGTTACTCCCATGCCTGTCATAATAAACTGCCTGTTAAGCCCAGGGAAAGTGTAACAATCCAGTAATCTGCAATAATATACATAGTGTATATTAAATATTCAATTCATCTAGGAAGATGGAAGCAATTATAGTAAAAAGTGGGTTTAAAAATTTAACCACTTCAGCCCCCCTAGCTTAAACCCCCTTAACGACCAGGCCACTTTTTACAATTCTGCACTATGCTACTTTCACCGTTTATTGCCCCGTCATACAACTTACCACCCAAATGAATTTTACCTCCTTTTCTTCTCACTAATAGAGCTTTCATTTGGTGGTATTTCAAAAATGACCGAAATTTTTTCAAAAAAATTACATTTTTCACTTTCTGTTGTAATTTTTTTATTTTTTTTTAAATACATTTCTATATAAATTTTTCTCTAAATTTATTGTTCTACATGTCTTTGATAAAAAGAAAATCAAATAAGTGTTATTTATTGGTTTGGGTAAAAGTTATAGCTTTAGCAAACTTTGATGCAAAGAAGTTAATTTCCGCATTTTGAAGCAGCTTTGACTTTCTGAGCACCTGTCATGTTTCTTCAGGTGCTAGAATGCCAGGATAGTATAAATACCCCCCAAATGACACCATTTTAGAAAGAGGACACCCCAAAGTATTCGCGGAGGGGCATGATGAGTTCATGTATCATTTCATTTTTTTTCACAAGTTAGCGGAAAATGACACTTTCTGAGGAAAAAAAATAATAAAGTTTCCATTTCTGCTAATTTCTGGCAAAAAAAAATAAAAATCTCCCATGGACTCACTATGCCCCTCAGTGAATACCTTTGGGTGTCTACTTTCCGAAATGGGGTCATTTGTGTGGTGTTTGTACTGTTCTTGCATTTTGGGCGGGGGTAAATTGTGAGCATCCCTGTAAAACCTAAATGTACTCGTTGGCATTTGAGCCCCTTTGCACACCCAGGCTGCACAAAAAGTGTCACTCATGTGGTATCGCTGTACTCAGGAGAAGTAGGGCAATGTGTTATGGGGTGTATTTTTACATATACCCATGTTTGGTGAGAGGAATATCTCTGTAAATTGACAACTTTGTATAAAAAATTTAAAAAGTTTTCATTTACAGCGATATTTCTCACGCAAAGTATGGGTATATATAAAAATACACCCCAAAACTCATTTCCCTACTTCTCCTGAGTACGGCGATACCACATGAGTGACACTTTTTTGCAGCCAAGATGCACAAAGGAGCCCTAATTCCAATGAGTACCTTTAGGATTTCACAGGGCATTTTTACGCATTTGGATTCTCACGTTTTAGGACCCCTAAAATGCCAGGGCAGTATAAATACCCCACATGTGACCCCATTTTGGAAAGAAGACACCCCAAGGTATTCCATGAGGGGCATGGTGAGTTCACAGGAAAAAAAAAATTTGGGCACAAGTTAGCAGAAATTGATATATATTTTTTTTTTACTAAGTCTCATATTCCACTAACTTGTGACAAAAAATAAAATTTTACATTAACTCACCATACCCCTCATGGAATACCTTGTGGTGTCTCCTTTCTAAAATGGGGTCACATGTGAGGTGTTTGTACTGCCCTGGCATTTGAGGGTCTCTGCAATCATTACACTTATGGCTAGCATTAGGAGTTTCTGCTATTCTCCTTATATTGAGCATACGGGTAATAAGATTTTTTTTTTCCATTCAGCCTCTGAACGGCACAGATTTTTAATCAATCAATAAATGTGGATGAAAAAATCTCTGCCAAAATCAGTGACTGCGGTGCGGTGGGCTGGGCGCTAACTACCTAACAAGTAGCTATTAGCTAACTAACTGGCGGTGATAAGGGACCCTTATGCCCCATTCACACGTCCGCAATTCTGTTTGCGGAACGGAATTGCGGACCCATTCATTTCTATGGGGACAGACTTTGTCCCGCTCGGATCCGGAATTTCGGATCCGCACTTCCAGGTCTGCACTTCCGTTCCGCAAAAATATAGAACATGTCCTATTCTTCTCTGCAATTGCGGACAAGAAAAGGTATTTTCTATTAAGTTCTGGCAATGTGCGGATCTGCAAAATGCGGAAAGCACATTGTCGGTGTCCGAGAGCTTCAATTCTTGTTAAGAAGGCTTCAGGGCGTCCAAGAAAGTCCAGCAAGCGCCAGGATCGTCTCCTAAAGAGGATTCAGCTGCGGGATCAGAGTGCCACCCGTGCAGAGCTTGCTCAGGAATGGCAGCAGGCAGGTGTGAGCGCATCTGCACGCACAGTGAGGCGAAGACTTTTGGAAGATGGCCTGGTGTCAAGAAGGGCAGCAAAAAAAAACATCAGGGACAGATTGATCTTCTGCAGAAAGTATGGTGAATGGACTGCTGAGGACTGGGGCAAAGTCATATTCTCCAATGAAGCCTCTTTCCGATTGCTTAGGGCATCTGGAAAAAGGCTTGTCCGGAGAAGAAAAGGTGAGCGCTACCATCAGTCCTGTGTCATGCCAACAGTAAAGCATCCTGAGACCATTCATGTGAAGGGCAGCAAAAAAAAAAAACATCAGGGACAGATTGATCTTCTGCAGAACGTATGGTGAATGGACTGCTGAGGACTGGGGCAAAGTCATATTCTCCGATGAAGCCTCTTTCCGATTGTTTGGGGCATCTGGAAAAAGGCTTGTCCGGAGAAAAAAAGGTGAGCGCTACCATCAGTCCTGTGTCATGCCAACAATAAAGCATCCTGAGACCATTCATGTGTGGGGTTGCTTCTCATCCAAGAGAGTGGGCTCACTCACAATTTTGCCCAAAAACACAGCCATGAATAAAGAAGGGTACCAAAAAACCCTCCAACAGCAACTTCCACCAACAATCCAACAACAGTTTGGTGAAGAACAATGCATTTTCCAGCACGATGGAGCACCGTGCCATAAGGCAAAAGTGATAACTAAGTGGCTCGGGGACCAAAACGTTGACATTTTAGGTCCATGGCCTGGGAACTCCCCAGATCCTAATCTCATTGAGAGCTTGTGGTCAATCCTCAAAAGGTGGGTAGACAAACAAAAACCCACTAATTCTGACAAACTCCAAGAAGTGATTATGAAAGAATGGGTTGCTATCAGTCTGGAATTGGCCCAGAAGTTGATTGAGAGCATGCCCAGTCGAATTGCAGAGGTCCTGAAAAAGAAAGCCAACACTGCAAATACTGACTCTTTGCATAAATGTCATGTAATTGTCAATAAAAGCCTTTGAAACGTATGAAGTGCGTGTAAATATATTTCACTACATCACAGAAACAACTGAAACATAGATCTAAAAGCAGTTTAGCAGCAATCTTTGTGAAAACTAACATTTGTGTCATTCTCAAAACTTTTGGCCACCACTGTATGTCGTTGCAACAATAGAGGCAGCAGTAGCAGCACAGCATGGAACAGACAACACAGTGGATTTGTGTGTATGGCTGTGTAGGGGCAGTAGTAGTAGTAGTGGAGACTGTGTAGTGGTAATAGCAGTAAAACCAGCAATCCAAACTACTGAATCACTGCAGGCATGTGTGTCTATGGATCACTACTAACTTCAGTATATAGATAGAATGACTCTTCAACAAATGCATTCAATTATATTTTATTTAATATCAAAATTGGTGTATATGCCATAGCAGCAAAAACCATGAATGTTCAAATATGCAGTTTCCACATACTTATACTTATCAGTCTATGTATGGAGACCGTTCATTCAGAGATGAAGGACTAGAGTGCTTGGACTTGAGAAAGGGGATTTGTTTCCCGAAACGTCACTGAGCCCAGCATGCTATTCCTCCACTTATGAATGAATTATCTCCATGCATGGACTGATTAGTATTTGGATCCTGCATCTTTGCACATTTATGGTTTTTGCTGCTATGTTGTATATACTGCTATGGAATAGATGCCAATTTTGGATATTAAATAAAATTTAATGCATTTGTTGAAGAGTCGTGTCTTCTGTCTATATATTGTGATAATGGTCCTTTCAGTCAGGGTAATGGAATTGGCAGTGGGGATTAAAAGCACTAACTAGCAGCCCTGGCATTTGTGGCAGCAGTAGCCATACAGTATGGAACATGATGGAAGGTAGGCAGACAATGGCAGTTGTATGATGGTAAAAGCAGCAGCCATACAGTATGGAACATGATGGTAGGCAGGCAGACAGCTACAGTGGTATGATGGCAGCAGCAATATGGTATGGAACATAATGCTAGGCAGACAGCGGAGGCGGCATGGTGGTGGCAGCAGCAGCCATAAGGTACAGAACATGATAGCAGGTAGGCAGACAGTGACATGATGGGGCCCTGACAGCGAGGGCAGATGTTATTATCAGCCTCAGCTGGAGGAGTGTGAAAATCCTCACGGATCCATTCATTTTGACAAAAGTGATGTACATTAGCAGAAGACAACTTCATCTATTTGGGTGTCACAATTCCCTCTGCCTCGCTGAAAACCCACTCTGAGATAACTCTGGAGGCTGGGCAAGAGAGAACAGAAAGAGAATACTGATCCAGTTTGGGCCATTCTCCCAGTCTGCCTGCCCAGAAGTCCAGGGAACATGATATGCAATGGGGAAAGGACAGAGCCCTGGTCAGACTGAACCTGTGTGTTAAAAGGGTTTTCCAAGTTATATTTATTGATGACCTATCCTTAGGATAGGTCACCAATATCAGATCAGCAGGGGTCCGACAGCCGGCACCCCCGCCAATCAGCTGTTTGAATAGAAGGCGTGCACAGTGCCATCGCAGCCTCCTCTTCCTTGTTTACCTGCTGGCCGTCACATCTGCAGTGGTGAACAGGTGTAATTACAACCAATCTGTCACATTCATTTAAGTGGGACGGCTCGATCCTATACAAGAGTATAGGAACAAGCTGTCCTATTGAAATGAATAGAAATTACACCTGCTCAGATGCGACGGCCAGCAGGTAAACAATGAAGAGGAGGCCGCACTGGCACGGCGCGCGCCTTCTCTTCAAACAGCTGATCGGCAGGGGTGAAGGCTGTCGGACCCTGCTGATCTGATATTGATGTCCTATTCTAAGAATAGGTCATCAATAAATATAACTTGGACAACCCCTTTAAGGCAGTAAATCTATGTTAGCTGATTTGCATCAGCCTATCGCGGCACATAAAAAAAAATGTCCATCATGTTAATGATAGTCAAGTGGCTGTTGCTGTAGTAGCTTTTGCTGCTTGTGATAGCAGAGACTATGGAGGCATATACCTCTGCAGGGGCAGAGAGGGGCCTCCCGATCAGACTGCATCAATACCGCCATTTTGTCACAGTCCGGGCAAAGCTGGAGCCTACAATGCATCATGCCACTGCCACTAATGCCTGAGGGTCAGTTCTGTGTACTCACTTTTCACACGTTTGAAATTCTAAAGCTTCAAAAACAAGCACTATTGGCAGTGGCATGATGGACTGTGAGAAAGTGTTGCTGTTGAATGATCACATACATCTATCCTGCGCCTTAAAGAAATGTACCCCCCCCACACACACACACACAAAAATGTTCAAATTTCAACAATGTGAAAAGTGAACACATGTAAACTGACAATTGAGAGGCATTAGTAGCATGATTGCAGGCTGCAGCAGCAGCCATACAGAATGTGAAAACAGGCAGACAGACAGCAGACAGACTACAACAGCGTCATAATGGGTTATCGCCAGCAAGGCGACATGGGTGAGGTCTATACATCAGAATCAGCCGGAGAAGTGTGAAAATCCTCATGAATCCAGGGTTGGTTAATTTGACAAAAATGATGTCTTGCACACTTGTGAAGGACAACTTGGTCCATTTGAGTGTCTCCTTGTCACCGAGGGGACATGCTGGTGGCAGGTGTCTGCTCGCCATAAGCTGCGGCAAGCTGTTTTTCTTGTCAGTAACTTAATTTTTCCTCTCTTTCTGTCAGAGGAAAGCATTCCCCCATTTTCCCTTGATAGTGAGGGTCTACAAGCATGGCTATCTGGTAATTATCAGACTGCATGATGACAATTAGAGATGAGTGAATTTTTTAAAAGTTCCATTCACCGGTTCGCCGAACTTTTTCGGAAAAATTCTATTAGATCTGAATATATTCACAGCGAAGTACGTAAAAAGACGGCTATTTCCTGGCTGCAGAGTGCCTTTATAGTGGTTTAGAACACTGTGCCTTTCAGTAACACGCATAGGGAATCTGCTTGGGTAGTGAAATAATACTGAGTCCATATGGCATGCAGAGGACAGGTGTCAATCTTAGAATCACTGCACAATTCACTTATTTGGGAAGTCACGTGGCAAAAACTGACCAAATATCTCAAGTATGAACTCAGCCTTACAGGTCGATGTTAGCGCAAAGAAGAAGTGCACTCCTTTTGGACAAGTAGAGCCCCCTTGCCAGAGTGGAGAGGGTGTCAGCAGTAAGTTTATGTTGACATCACTGAATAATTTGCTCTTCCTCTGATCCGTCAGAACAATAACCCACAAAAAACGGATCCTGTATGTGGAGCATCAGCCTTTACTCTGTAAGCATTTGCTCAATAATCCATTACTATTGCTAAAGCCACAAAAAAACGGAGTGGATCTAAAACAGAGATGACACGTGAATGGAATATTTGCATGTCTTCTGTGTTTTGTACCCACTCCTGCTTTTGGCTACCAAATCATGAACCAATTCTGATGGGACCATACAGGCCTTACAGCTGCTACACAGACAGAATCCATTGTATGTCTAATATTTCCTTCCTTCTGACAGATCAGAAGAAAGATCAAATAAATGATTATGTCAGCAGTCCGGAAGCCAAAATAGTGGGCGAGTCATGAAGTGGGGAGGGTGGGAACAGCATGAGAAGTTCACAGAGTGGACCTATGACATAGTGGTGAGGTGGAAGCAGCATGAGGAGACTACAGAGTGGCCCAATCACAGGGTCTGGAGTTGGCAGCATCAGGAGAAGTCCACCGAGTGGCACAATGACAGAGTCTGGTGTTGGCAGCAGTATGAGCAGGCCACCGAGTAGCATAATGACAGTCTGTGGGTGGCAGCATCAGAAAAAGGCCAACGCATGGCATAATGACAGAGTCTGGAGGTTGCAACATCAGGAGAAGGCCACTGAGTGGCACAATGACAGAGTCTGGAGGTGGCAGCAGCATGAGGAGACCACAGAGTGGCCTGATAACCGAGTCTGGAGGTTCCACAGAGTGGCAAGGTGACATAGAGTGGAGATGGCAGCAGAATCAGGATACCACAGACTGGCAAGGTGACATAGTGTGGAGATAGCAGCAGCAGCATCAGGATACCACAGAGTGTGATAGTGAGATAGTGTGGAGATGGCAGCAGCAGCATCAGATACCACAGAGTGTGAACGTGACATAATGTGGAGAAGGAAGCAGCAGGAGCATCAGGATACCACAGAGTGTGAAGTGGACATAATGTGGATATGGCAGCAGCAGCAGGATACCACAGAGTGTGAAGGTGACATAGTGTGGAGATGGCGGCAGCAGCATCAGGATACCACAGAGTGTGATAGTGAGAAAGTGTGGAGATGGCAGCAGCAGCATCGGGATACCACAGAGTGTGAACGTGACATAATGTGGAGAAGGAAGCAGCAGGAGCATCAGGATACCACAGAATGTGAAGGGGACATAGTGTGGATATGGCAGCAGCAGCAGGATACCACAGAGTGGCAAGGTGACATAGTGTGGAGATAGCAGCAGCAGCATCAGGATACCACAGAGTGTGATAGTGAGATAGTGTGGAGATGGCAGCAGCAGCATCGGGATACCACAGAGTGTAAACGTGACATAATGTGGAGAAGGAAGCAGCAGGAGCATCAGGATACCACAGAGTGTGAAGGTGACATAGTGTGGAGATGGCAGCAGCAGCATCAGGATACCATAGAGTGTGAAGGTGACATAGTGTAGAAATGGCAGCAGCAGCATGAGGAGACCACAAAGTGACTCAATGACAGAGTGGGGCGGTGGGTGGCAATACCAGTACCCGCTGGCCAATGTCCTCCTCCCACTCCTCCTCCTCTTCCAGTTCAGCCTCCACAGGGCTTATGTGGCCTTGAGATCGAGGTGCCAGGTCTCCTGTCACCATCATCTGTTCCAGGACATGAAGCAGTGGAATGACGTCGTTCATCCCATACTCCTGGTGACTGACAAATAATGTGGCATCCTCAAAGGGCCTGAGCAAACGGCAGGTGTCAGGCATGAGTTGCCACTGGCTGACATTGAATTTACACAGGGGGGGTACTCATATCCGCTTGGATCATCAAAAAATCATTGATGGCCTTTCTCTGTTCGTATAGTCGGTCCAACATATAAAAGGTGGAATTCCAACAGGGGGAAACGTTGCATATCAGCCTATTTTGGGGGGATACCATTCTGCCGCTGCAGCTCAAGGATGGTGTGCTTTGCAGTGTACGAGTAGCTGAAGTGCATGCAAACTTTTCTGGCCATTTTTAGGATGTGTTGCAGATGGGTGGGAGACTTCAGGAACCGCTTGACAACCAGACTAAACATGTGTGCCATTGTCGGTCACCATGGTTCCGATTTTCAGTTGTCAGGGAGAAATCCAGGGTTCGATTTCTTGATGAAGGACACGGAGCAGTTCCTCCCTTGTGTGTCTCCGTTTGCCAAGGGAAACCAGGTGCAAAACAGCATGACACCGCCGTGCTCTGCACATGTGGTATGCTGGAGGGGCACTGTGACTTGTCCCTGTAGTGGAGGCTGAGGACATGGTGGAGGATGAGGAGGCAGAGGCGGACATTTTCTCAGGACCAACGGTGTGACAAAGTGGAGGCGGAAGCGGCGTGACCTGGCCAAGGTGTGGCTGTGCAGGAACCACATTCACCCTGTGGGCCGTAAAGGACATGTATTTTCCCTGCCTGTAATTACAGCTCCACACGTTGGTGCTGCCGTGCACTTTGGCAGACACCGACAGGCTCAAGGACTGGCCCATCTTCTGTTCTACATATTTGTGCAGGGCTGGTACTGCCTTTTTCGCAAAAATATGATGGCTTGGGACTCTCCACCTCGGCTCGGCACCAGCCATCAGTTCTCTGAAAGGTGCAGAGTCCACCACTTGGAAAGGGAGGGACTGCAGCACCAGCAACTTGGACAGGAGCACATTCAGCTTTTGCACCCTTGGATGAGTGCACTTATACTGCTGTCTCTTGGCAATCGCTTCGGTGATCAATTACTGACGGAATCACTTAGGAGGCGCAGGAGCATCGGGACCAGCAGATAATGGGAATGACAGACAGCTCCTTTCGGCTGAGGTGGTGGAGCCTTGACTGCCTGAAACCGGGTGCATGCCACAGATTTTACATATGGCCAAGTTCACCTCTTCCGACGGCTTAACAAAAACCACGAGTAGGTGATTTTCCCCCAACAGTCTGCACTGACTGACTGCTACCAAGCAGGTAGGCTGCTGCGAAGCAGGTGGTATACCCCGGGCACCTTTGGCTTCCGACCTCCCACTGCTGCCACCCTGCTGACTCCCAGCCATGCTACCAACTTGCTGGCTCAGCCGCTGCCTCACAGGCAAGCTGCCACCCTCTTCTCCTGATGAAGATAAAGCCCCTTCTGCACCCGGCTCCCAAGTGCAATCGGCTTCATCATCATCGAGTAGTGTCTACACGTCACTGATGTCCTCCTCAACGGTCTCTGGGTCAGGAGCCTGACTGCTCGCAACTCCCACGCCACTCTCCTTATTACTACTTGCCAGCCTAGCGGAGGAAGCTGCTGACTGTCCTCTAGTAGCTCGTCCTCACTGTATAGTGGAGCTGAGCCCACAGCATACAATACTTCTGTGGCTGAGGGAACAGCAAAGGATAGAGGCAGGTAGAGGACAGGTGAGGGCACAGGACCTGCTCCCAGGCCATGCCAACTAAGAGTTGTGTCTGAGAAACCCACCAACTGTTGCCTGGGGGTGTCTGATGTCACTGTCACGACCCAGGTTTAGGTCGTGCGTGTGGTTGTCAGCGGCAACGTGTCGTCTGCACAGAGGGCTGCTACCCCGTTGCCCTATGTGCGGTTGCCGTTGGCAACGAGTCACCCGCCTGGCGGTCGTGGCTTTTACCTGTGGCCTCGCATACACTGATGTATGTTATCTCGTATGTGTATGTGTTATGTTTGGCGCAGGGCCACGGCTGCTCTGTCTTTAGTGTGGTGACACATAGACACACATGCTGGTTGCTGCTAGCAACTTCTTGTGGTGCATGTGTGTCGTTCCCCCTTTCCTGTGCACGATTCCCTTGTTTATTGTCTTCTGTGTTTGTGTGGCGTGCACGGGGTTAAGGTGTGGCTGCATTGTGGGTGTGTCCTCAGGCGTCCTTTAAGTTCCTGTGTTTGGAGCCTGGAGGTCAGTTTGGTTTGTCCAGTCATGGCGTGAGCATGGCTGGAGCTTATTGTCTGTTCCCCACTTGATGTCTGCGTGATCCACCCTTATTTGTTATATTGTTTGCTAAGTTGTTCCTTCCCTGGGGAGTGTCTGTGTATCCCTTCCCCACCTGGTTGCTGTAGAATGGTGTGGGTATGTTTGGTGTTTGTTGACACGGTGTGACGCTCCGGACGGGCTTGCCCGCCCGGAGGGGTGTGGTACCTACCTGATGGTGTGCTGCCACTTTGGGATCCATCCGCATGCGTCAGTTGTCCGCATGGGAGGTCGGGAGTTCTTGGATCCGCTTTATCTTCTGCGGTGCGGCAGGTAAGAGTGTTTGGTTGTATGCTCTCCTGCGGTACTGGGGTTCACACTGTCAGGATCCCGGCTGCAGAGGGGCCTCGGGAGACTCCTGCTCATCCGTGTCCCTGGGTGAGCAGGTGGTCTCTGCCCTGTTAGATCCAGGGTGAAGCAGGGATGTCCAGGGCTCTAGGTTCCGGACGTATGGGCCCTCCTACCTTCGGGGTCGGCCCATACTGTTAGGAGACCAGGGCCAGCGTTAGGGATGTGCTAGTTTGGCAGTTCCTATGTCCCTGCTTTTAGTCCTTTTTGGCCCAGCGGCCGTGGATAGTGCGCGGCGGGGGGTTTCCCCACTTCCCGCCGTGACTTTATAACAAATAAAGGCTCCGCAGCCCTTTTTGCCTTCGAAAGAGGGCGCAGCATGCAATGCCGGCTCTTTTCTGGCACGCGTGCGCGTTCTCCGGAGGGAGAGCGTTACTGGGTTTTTCACCGTGTACGGCATGGTTGGTGGCTTTTCTCCTGTCACCTTCCTAACCGTGTCCGTAGTGGTGTTTCCCCCCCTCCTTGTCCGTTTCAGGGTTCCTGACTCTGGTCGTTGGCTCTCTTCGCTACCCTCGGTGTCTGGCTGGGTTCGGACTTGGGACTGTTGTTGAGGGCAACGACCTGGAGTAGGAGCTTCCCCTGAGCTGGATGAGGTCTCCATGCTTCAGGGTTCCTAACTCCGGTCGTTTGGCTCTCTTCGTTACCCTTGGTGTCTGGCTGGGTTCGGACTTGGGACTGTTGTTGAGGGCAATGACCTGGAGTAGGAGCTTTTTCCCTGAAGCTGGACGAGGTGTCCACGGTATCCTCAGACGTCCTGTGTTGTGACTGCCTGTGGACCTAGGTAGTGGTCCAGGTAGTTCGGCGGGAGTCTGGGGGTATTGACGGGCATCTTCTGGGCAGTGTCTCCGGTGGTCTTTCTTCGTCTGTCTCGGTGTCGGCAGCCTGGGACCTGTTTCCGGTCCAGGTGTGTTGGCGGCAGTTTGGAGGAAGACACTGGGGGTCTTTTTGCATTGCCCCTCCCCCCCTCCCTTTGTTGTGTGCCCTTCCAACTGTCCTTTTTGTTGGGGGGGGCTTTGAGGGGTGGGAGTGTCACGACCCAGGTTTAGGTCGTGCGTGTGGTTGTCAGCGGCAACGTGTCGTCTGCACGGAGGGCTGCTACCCCGTTGCCCTATGTGCGGTTGCCGTTGGCAATGGGTCACCCGCTGTCACGACCCAGGTTTAGGTCGTGCGTGTGGTTGTCAGCGCCAACGTGTCGTCTGCACGGAGGGCTGCTACCCCTTTGCCCTATGTGCGGTTGCCGTTGGCAACGGGTCACCCGCCTGGCGGTCGTGGCTTTTACCTGTGGCCTCGCATACACTGATGTATGTTATCTCGTATGTGTATGTGTTATGTTTGGCGCAGGGCCAGGGCTGCTCTGTCTTTGGTGTGGTGACACATAGACACACATGCTGGTTGCTGCTAGCAACTTCTTGTGGTGCATGTGTGTCGTTCCCCCTTTCCTGTGCACGATTCCCTTGTTTAGTGTCTTCTGTGTTTGTGTGGCGTGCACGGGGTTAAGGTGTGGCTAAGGTGTGGCTGCATTGTGGGTGTGTCCTCAGGCTTCCTTTAAGTTCCTGTGTTTGGAGCCTGGAGGTCAGTTTGGTTTGTCCAGTCATGGTGTGAGCATTGCTGGAGCTTATTGTCTGTTCCCCACTTGATGTCTGCGTGAGCCACCCTTATTTGTTATATTGTTTGCTAAGTTGTTCCTTCCCTGGTGAGTGTCTGTGTATCCCTTCCCCACCTGGTTGCTGTAGTATGGTGTGGGTATGTTTGGTGTTTGTTGACACGGTGTGACGCTCCGGAAGGAGCTTGCCCGCCCGGAGGGGTGTGGTACCTACCTGATGGTGTGCTGCCACTTTGGGATCCATCCGCATGCGTCAGTTGTCCGCATGGGAGGTCGGGAGTTCTTGGATCCGCTTTATCTTCTGCGGTGCGGCAGGTAAGAGTGTTTGGTTGTATGCTCTCCTGCGGTACTGGGGTTCACACTGTCAGGGTCCCGGCTGCAGAGGGGCCTCGGGAGACTCCTGCTCATCCGTGTCCCTGGGTGAGCAGGTGGTCTCTGCCCTGTTAGATCCAGGGTCAAGCAGGGATGTCCAGGGCTTTAGGTTCCTGTCGTATGGGCCCTCCCACCCTTGGGGTCGGCCCATACACGTAGGAGACCAGGGCCAGCGTTAGGGACGTGCTAGTTTGGCAGTTCCTATGTCCCTGCTTTTAGTCCTTTTTGGCCCAGCGGCCGTGGATAGTGCGCGGCGGGGTTTCCCCACTCCCGGTCGTGACAGTCACTTGGCATGAAGTGGATGACTGAATTAACCAATCAAGAACCTCTGGGTTGCTGTTCAAGATACGACCACTAGGTGACACCGGGCGCTTAGGCCTCTCGCTGCGACTCCTGCTGCAACGCCCCCTTACTCTGCTGAGTCCTCTGCCTGCGCCAGAAACATTCAGGCCTCTGCCACTCCTCTGTGCATGGCCTGGCATTTCTCTGCAAATTAAAACACCCTTAAAAGCAACAAAAATATTTTTCTTTTTGTACCGAAATAGGTCACTAAATGCTTTCAGCACAAATAACTGCAACAGTGAAGTGCGTATATATTTTGTCTTTCTGTACTGAAATAGGTCACTTAGGATGTTCGGAACACGGACCCGAACCCGAACATTTTCATATAAGTTTTGGTTCCGTTGTTCGGTGATTCTTCCCGCTTTTTGAAAGGCTGCAGAGCAGCCAATCAGCAAGCGTTTTACATCTTTGCCCATAAGAAACCATCACAGCCATGCCATTTAATGGCATGGCTGTGATTGGCTTAGTGCAGCATGTGACCCAGCCTCTTTATAAGCTGGAGTCACGTAGTGCCGCACGTCACTCTGCCGCTGTTAGTATAGAGAAAGGTTGCTGCCGGTGTTCCCAGGGAGAGATTAGGAAAGAAATCTGTTGAACCTGGTTGTGTGAAATCTTCAAGCTACAGCAATTATTGAGGGAGGGTGCTACTGCAATCCTACATTTTTGGACCCAGCCCTGAACCCAGTGATACTGCAATTTTTTTTTATCCATCTTTTAACGAGGTGGGGGTCGGCAGCCATTTTAGCCACTGCAGTGTCCTTGAAACTGCATGTCACCTACATGTGTGCCAGCCTGCCAGGGACATCAGTCTAATACTTTTTGGTAGCTCAGTGAAAAAAAAATCCTTTTTTTATGGCAGGTCAAGTCCCCTACATTACCTTTTGTATAATTTAGGGGTGACATAGTCCATTTCCGTAGTCTGGGGCAAAAATCTGAACTGTGGTGCCATAGAGCACTTGTGCATACAACGCATCAAAACACACTATTTCACTGCTGAAATTGAAAATATATCAGTGTATTTTTGGGAAAAAAAGTTGGATTTCTGGTCCACAAAGCAGTTTTAAATACACTGCCCAAATACCTATTTTACATGCAGTGAAATAGTGCATCAGGGTATTCCTGGTCCACAAAGCAGTTGTGCATACAGCGTACAAATACCAATTTAAATCTCAGCACTGAAATAGTGCATTACCGTGTTTTAGGGAAAAAAACAGCGGTATTCCTGGTCCACAAAGCAGTTGTGCATACAGCATTCAAATACCAATTTAAATTTCAGCACTGAAATAGTACATTACTGTGTTTTAGGGAAAAATAGCGGTATTCCTGGTCCACAAAGAAGTTTAAAATACACAGCCCAAATTCCTATTTTACATTTCTGCAGTGAAATAGTGCATCAGTGTATTTTTGAAAAAAAAAGTGGTATTCCTGGTTCACAAGGCAGTTCTGCATACAGCGTACAAATACATATTTTAAATTTCAGCACTTAAATAGTGCATTAGTGTGTTTTAGGGAAAAAAAGCCCTGTTCTTGGTTCACAAAGCAGTTGTGCATACAGCATACAAATACCTACGTTTAATTTCCAGCCGTTAAATAGTGCATTTCTGAATTTTGGAGAAAAAAGCCGTGTTTTTGGTTCACAAAGCAGTTGTGCATACAGCATACAAATACCTACATTTAATTTCCAGCTTTTAAATAGTGCATTTGTGAATTTTGGAGAAAAAAGCCGTGTTCTTGGTTCACAAAGCACTTTTGCATTAGGCGTAAAAATACCCACGTTTAATTTCCAGCTGTTAAATAGTGCATTTCTGAATTTTGGGGAAAAAAGCTGTGTTCTTGGTCCACAAAGCAGTTGTGCATAGAGTGTACAAATACATATTTTATATTTCAGCACTGAAATAGTGCATTAGTGTGTGTTTAGGGGAAAAAAAGCAGTATTCCTGGTCCACAAAGCAGTTTTGCATACAGCATACAATCACCTATTTTAAATGTCAGCACTGAAATAGTGCATTACTGTGTTTTAGGGAAAAATAGCGGTATTCCTGGTCCACAAAGCAGTTTAAAAAAACACCGCCCAAATACCTATTTTACATTTCTGTAGTGAAATAGTGCATCAGTGTGTTTTAGGGGAAAAAACGCGGTATTCCTGGTCCACAAAGCAGTTGTGCATACAGCGTACAAATACCAATTTAAATTTCAGCACTGAAATAGTGCATTACTGTGTTTTAGGGAAAAATAGCGGTATTCCTGGTCCACAAAGCAGTTTAAAATACACAGCCCAAATTCCTATTTTATATTTCTGCAGTGAAATATTGCATCAGTGTATTTTTGGGAAAAAAAAGCGGTATTCCTGGTTCACAAAGCAGTTCTGCATACAGTGTACAAATACCTATTTTAAATATCAGCACTTAAATAGTGCATTAGTGTGTTTTAGGGAAAAAAAAGCCCTGTTCTTGGTTCACAAAGCAGTTGTGCATACAACATACAAATACCTACGTTTAATTTTCAGCCGTTAAATAGTGCATTTGTGAATTTTGGAGAAAAAAGCGTGTTTTTGGTTCACAAAGCAGTTGTGCATACAGCGTACAAATACCTACGTTTAATTTCCAGCCGTTAAATAGTGCATTTGTGAATTTTGGAGAAAAAAGCCGTGTTCTTGGTTCACAAAGCACTTTTGCATACAGCATAAAAATACCTACATTTAATTTCCAGCCTTTAAATAGTGCATTTCTGAATTTTGGGGAAAAAAGCTGTGTTCTTGGTCTACAAAGCAGTTGTGCATAAAGTGTACAAATACATATTTTTAATTTCAGCACTGAAATAGTGCATTAGTGTGTGTTTAGGGGAAAAAAACAGTATTCCTGGTCCACAAAGCAGTTTTGCATACAGCATACAATCACCTATTTTAAATGTCAGCACTGAAATAGTGCATTAGTGTGTTTTAGGGAAAAAAAAGCCCTGTTCTTTGTTCACAAAGCAGTTGTGCATAAAGCGTACAAATACCTATGTTTAATTTCCAGCCGTTATATAGTGCATTTGTGAATTTTGGGGGAAAAAGCCATGTTCTTGGTTCACAAAGCAGTTGTGCATACAGCTTACAAATACCTATGTTTAATTTCCAGCCGTCAAATAGTGCATTTGTGAATTTTCGCGAAAAAAGACGTTTTCTTTGTCCACAAAGCAATATAGAAATAACAAATTAAAAGACAGGTGCACACTGCGGTCTTACTAAGCCCTCAAACTGATGTTAAAATTGAGAGATTAGTCAACATGTCTTGCTGTGGAGGACATGTCTAAGCACGAGCACCACGCCAAGGTAGCTCGGGACCTAACACTCACCTACCAGTGCCTTATGGGCAATACCAGGGGGAAAAATTACAGGAATGTATAGGCCGACTCGCAGCAGACTCCCCAGTTAACTCCAGCATGTAGCCATGCCTGCAATGGGAGGAGGGAGAAGGCTGTGAGCCCCACCCAAGACTGGCTTATATGGCCCCTGGTATTGCCCATACGGCACAGGTAGGTGAGTGTTAGGTCCCGAGCTACTTGAGAAACCTTGGCGTGGTGCTCGTGCTTAGACATGTCCTCCACATGTTGACTAATCTCTCAATTTTAACATCAGTTTGAGGGCTTAGTAAGACCGCAGTGTGCACCTGTTATGTCATTTGTTATTGCTATATTGTTATATTATTTATCACATCCACGCAATTGCCATCTGGTGAAGGATATCTATTGTGGTACATATGGTCCTCTTCGGGCATCTTCCATTGGTTCACAAAGCAGTTGTACATACAGCGTACAAATACCTACATTTTGGGGAAAAAAGCTGTGTTCTTGGTTAGCAAAGCAGTTGTGCATACAGTGTAAAAATACCATTGTTTAATTTCCAGCCGTTAAATAGTGCATTTGTAATTTTTGGAAAAACAAAAACGGTATTCCTGGTCCACAAAGCAGTTGTGCATACAGTATTCAAATACCTATTTTAAATTTCAGCAGGGGTGAAGACTGGGTGGAAGATGATGTTGACAACAATGAGGTCCTACACCTCAAAATATACCACTGAAATACATGTTTTCCATGGGTGGTGATAAAATCATAATTTTTTAGGCCAGGAATTACCGAGGACAATAATATAGTTAATCCTTCTGGGAGTTAAGGGGTTGAAATATTCCAATTATTTGCTGTCAAGTAACCCTGCACTGCATTGATGGGTGTCAGATTACCATTTTTGCACGGTACAAAGCCCTGAACTGCATAGGTGACCGAAAATGTAAATAATCCTCTTTTAAATTGTTGGGTGTAATATTACATTTTTTGCTGGGTACAAAGCCCTGTTATACATAGGTGACAGGGACTGAAAATGTGAATAATCCACTTTTAAATTGTTGGGTGAAATATTACCATTTTTGCCAGGTACAAACCCTTGCACTGCCTAACTGTCAGGGAACTTACGGTTGGCGGTTACATTCTTGCATGACATAAAGTCTTTTTGGACTGTGAAGCCAAAGGTAGTCGCCAACAAAATGTTTTTTATTTTTTAAAATAAATTGTAGACCCCAACAAATTGGGAAAATATAAAAAATAAAACAAAGTGTAAGTGCACAGTAGTATAATAATGGTTTGGTGAGGCCGGTATACATGTTTATTCTGCATAAGGTACAAACAAGTCCTGTGGGATCCATGCATGGTTCTTTTTAATAAACGAAAGCTTGCCCACATTGGCTGCGGAAAGGCGGCTGCGCTTGTCTGTGATAATGCCCCCAGCAATGCTAAACACATGTTCAGACAATACTGTGGCTGCAGGTAGGCCAGCACCTCCAAGGCGTAAAGGGCAACCTCAGGACATGTGCCCAATATGAAGACCCAGAAGTTGAATGTGGCAGACCCAGCGGCGTAGCTAGAAATGATTGGGCACCACAGCAAATATTTGACTGGGGCCCCCCCTCCTACAGTAATTTTTGTGCAATCCCTTTCTTTCATGCCTCCATTCCTGGGGCTACTAAAGATCGCTCTCTCAGACCAGGCCCAGCAGCTGTTCCATCCACGTTCTACACTGTACTGTATATAATTTCATTAAATAATACTGTTGAGGGGGTCCTGGCAAAGTCCTCCTCCTCCTGGATGGGCCTCTTCTATGTCAGAGCCCCAAAGCAGCAGCTTCCCCTGTAGCTATGCCCTTGGGCAAACCCATCAGTCAGTACATGTACTGTTCTACCATGTTGCTGAAATGCTGCCTCCTGTTAAGACGTTCCAGATCTGCTGGTGGTGCAGGTTGTTGTGGCGTGATGACAAAGCTTTTCCACATTTTGCTCATGATAACCCTGCCTACTAAGGTGTTGGTGGTGACCCAGCTGCGTTGGCGACTTCTTTCTCCTCCTCCTATGCCTTCAGCTTGTGCTTCCACCGAGTCCCCGGTGTCAGGTGTGAATGCCATCAGCAGCGTGTCTGCTGGTGGGAGCATCTTCCTATCAAACTCCAATGAGGGAATTAGGGACGGCACGTTGTCCTTGTAACGGGGATTCAGAAGAGAAATGCCCTGCAATCCTTTGGGGCAGAAGGACATTCACAAAAATGCTATGTGCCTCAGGCCCAGCCGCCACTGCATTTACCCAGTGTGCTGTTAAGAGAGATATAATGTCCCTGCCTGTGCTTACTGGTCCATGTATTGGTTGTTATATGGATCTTGTCACAGATGGCATTGCGCAGTGCACACCTGATTTTGTCCGCCACTTGGTTGTGCAGGGAAGAGATGGCTCGCCTGCAGAAGTAGTGGCGACTGGGATCCACGTACTGTGGGACAGCCACCGCTAGAAGGTTTTTAAAACTGTCCACCAGACAGAATGACAGCATTTCAAAGGACCAGGAATTTTGGAATCAAGGCATTCAGAGCCAGGTATCGCGGGTGGGTAGTGGGGTACTTCCTCTTTCTATTTTTCTTTCTCTCCAGTGTTTGGGAGATGGACAGCTGATAGCTGAACACTTCCATGGGATTTGGTGGAGATGCTTGGTGACGGTGCCAGATGTGGTGGCGTTGCTGCCACATCCTCTGTTTGCTGGGTGGCAGGTGCCACTGTCACTCACTTGGGCTCAGGTTTAGAATGTTTATTTATAATATTTCTGTATTTTATTGTTATTTTAAGTCATTTCCTTATCCACATTTGTTTGCAGGGCATTTACCTACATGTTGCTGCCTTTTGCAGCCCTCTAGCCCCTTCCAAGGCTATTTCACAGCCATTTTAGTGCCCAAAAGTTCAGGTCCCCATTGACTTCAAGTTTGGGTCAAGTTTGGGTTAAGTTCGGATCCCGAACCGGAACTTTTTGGTGAAGTTCGGCCGAACCCGTCGAACCCGAACTTCCAGGTGTTCGCTCAACTCTATAGGTCACTAAAAGCTTTCGCCAAAATTAACTACAACAGTGAAGTATGTATATATTTTGTCTTTCTGTACTGAAATAGGCCATTAAAAGCTTTTGCCACAAATTACTGAAGAAGTAAAATGCATATATTTTTCTTAGTGTACTGAAATAGGAAACAAAACGCTTTTACCACATATAACTGCAGAAGTGAAATCCGTATATATTTTTCTTTCTATACTGAAATAGGCGACTAAATACTTTCACCACATATAACTGCAGAAGTGAACTGAGAATATATATATATATTTTTTGTACTGAAATTGGCCTCTAAACGCTTTTACCGCAAATAACTGCAACAATCAAATGCGTATATATATTTCTTTAGGTATTGAAATTGGCTGCTTCTGTACATAGGGGGACACTCACCATTGGAGATCCCCCCTCCATTCTGGATTAGTCCCCTTATCCCAATGGATCAGGACTTCATGCAACTACACCCTGTTGCCCACTGGTACTTGCTAATCCTATTTTTGGGCCATATACTGGACGATGCGGTGAACCACATAACAGACTATGTTTGTGGTTTATCCCTGCGCTTTTTTGATCGACCCCTCCGTGTATTGGGGGAGTATCGATCCCAGTATATTTCCACAAGCCCCCCTTGTAGCCCCATTTCTTGTCCACTACTCCCCTGATGATTTTTTAGACACGAATGAAACGTGGCACGTCGGGAGATATTTTCTGTCTGGGAGCTCTCTTCCTTAGGGCATAACCAGGGACTCCGGCTGGTCTAGGGACAGGGATCCGGACGGGGTCGCCCCTTTCGGGGTGGGTGCTCTGTATAGGTAGGTAGGGTGTCTGATAGCCCCCTTCCCTTGCTTTAGGGTTCACATAGGGACCTTTCCAGCTCCCACCTACCTCCTCCTCTACAGAGCCCCCATGTTCTTTGTTCGTCCAATGTACTGGATATCGACAGCAACCAACCGGGACTTGACTCTCTCCACTCATCTCGTGGTCTCCATAGCAGCCATCCAAACGGTCCACTTTTCTCCTCAATTGACTACATCGAGGATCTGGTGAGCACGTTCCATGTTATTGTCCGGCTGATATTGAAGTTGCTATGCTTTATGTCTTTTTGTATGTCTCTGTGTTTTGCAGACTATCCGAGCCTCTGAGCCTGTTGTTTGGCCTAGGGCCCTATAGCTTTGCTTCCACCTGAATAGGAGTAACATTTTCACTTGTTACTTGGCGTAATATTTTATACACTTTAGCATTAAAAGTTATGTTTTAGCTTTATCATTCCCCCTCTATTCCCGCTTAGGGATTAGTATTTGACTATTGAGTCTTGGGAGAATTTAGGTTGGGGACATCACGCATACCCCACCACCTGTGTGTACTGAAATAGGCCACTAAATGCTTTTACTGCAAATAACTGCAACAGTGAACTGCTTATATATATTTTTTTTTGTACTGAAATATGCCACTAAACGCTTTCACCACATATAACTGAAAAAGTAAACTTACATTATATTTTTCTTTTTGTACAGAAATAGGCCACTAAATGCTTTTAGCAGATATAACTGCAGAAGTGAACTGAGAATATATTTTTCTACTTGTACTGAAATAGGCCAATAAACGTTTTTACCACATATAACTGCAGAAGTGAATGCAGAATATATTTTTCGTTTTGTACTGAAATAAGCCACTAAATGCTTTTACCGCAAATAACTGCAACAGTGAACTGTATATATATATATATTTCTTTTTGTACTGAAATAGACCAATAAATGCTTTCACCACATATAACTGCAGAAGTAAACTGCGTATATATTTTTCTTTTAGTACTGAAATACGTCACTAAACGCTTTTACCGCAAATAACTTCAAAAGTGAATTGCGCATATATATTTCTTTTTGTACTGTAAGACATAATTAAATACTTTTACCACAAATAACTGCAACAGTGAACTGCGTATATATTTTTCTTTTCGTACTGAAATACGTCACTAAATGCTTTTACCACAAATAACTGCAACAGTAGTGTGAAGCGAACAGTTCGAGCATAGTTTGGGTTCGTAACGAATTTTGGGGTGTCCGGGACACGGACCCGAACCCGGACATTTTCAAAAAAGTTCGGGTTCGTTGTTCGGCGATTACTTCTCGCTTTCTGAAGGGCTGCACAGCAGCCAATCATCTAGCGTTTTACTTCTTGCCCTAAGAGCCCATCACAGCCATGCCTACTAATGGCATGGCTGTGATTGGCCAAGTGCAGCATGTGACCCAGCTTCTATTTAAGCTGGAGTCACGTAGCGCCGCACGTCACACTCTTCTGATTAGTGTAGGGAGAGGACGCAGCTTCTGTGAGGGTGAGATTAGGCAGGGAAAAGGCAGCAACAGCACCTAATAAACGGATCGATCTACAGCTGTGAATGATTAAATTTCTGCTAGTTACTTGCTCACTGGTTTTTAGGCTGCACAAAGCGTTTTTCTGTCACTTATTTTCTGGGGTGATCGGCCGCCATTTTGTGACTTGTGGTGCACCAGAACAAGCTGCCCCCAAGTCCATCAATCCATCAATACTAGTTTTTTTTTTTTTGCTATATCCTACATCAGGGGCTTGGCTGTGCTAATTGTCACCCCAAGAAACTCAGGAGAGCAATTTCTATGATTTATTAAGGGGTTAAATACAATTGCCCAAATACAAATCCCCTAAATCTGGTGTTCCGGCTTTGGCTAGCCAAGTATAATACTGTCCGCTGTCTGGCAAAGGATAGATTATTTTCTGTTGTGAAATTCAATTGCTAAAATAGCAATACCATAAATCAGTGGTTTCAGCTGTGGCTGGCAAAGTATAATAGTGTCCGCCAAAACATATATTTTGTTCTGGGGTGAAATTCAATTGACAAAATGGCAATACCCTGAATCTGGTGTCCCAGCTGTTGCAGGCCAATATTCATAGTGTCCGCAAAAACATATATTTTGTTCTGGGGTGAAATTCAATTGCCAAAATAGCAACACGCTGAATCTGGTGTCCCAGCTGTTGCAGGCAAATATTCATAGTGTCCGCAAAAACATATATTTTGTTCTGGGGTGAAATTCAATTGCCAAAATAGCAATACCATAAATCAGTGGTTTCAGCTGTGGCTGGCAAAGCATAATAGTGTCCACCAAAACATATATTTTGTTCTGGGGTGAAATTCAATTGCCAAAATGGCAATACCCTGAATCTGGTGTCCCAGCTGTGGCAGGCCAAGATTCATAGTGTCCGCCAAAACATATATTTTGATCTGGGGTGAAATTAAATTGCCAAAATAGCAATACCCTGAATATGGTTTCCCAGCTGTTGCAGGCCAAGATTCATAGTGTCCGCCAAAACATATATTTTGTTCTGGGGTGAAATTCAATTGCTAAAATAGCAATATCCTGAATCTGGTGCTTGGTCAACGGTAACAATGAGGAAAACATCTAGTAAGGGACGTGGACACGGTCGTGGTGGTGTTAGTGTACACTCTTGTGCTGGGAGAGGACGTGGCCATTCTGCCACAGCCACACGTCCTAGTGAACCAACTACCTCAGGTTCCAGTACCCACAAGAATTTACAGCGATATTTGGTAGGGACCAATGCCGTTCTAAGGATGGTAAGGCCTGAGCAGGTACAGGCGCTAGTCAATTGGGTGGCCGACAGTGGATCCAGCATGTTCACAACATTATCTCCAACCCAGTCTTCTGCAGAAAGCGCACAGGTGGCACCTGAAAACCAAGCCCATCAGTCTGTCACATCAACCCCATGCATATCAAGGAAACTGTCTGAGCCTCAAGTTATGCAGCAGTCTCTTATGCTGTTTGAAGACTCTGCTGGCAGGGTTTCCCAAGGAAATCCACCTAGCCCTTCCCCAGTGGTGGAAGACATAGAATGGTCTGATGCACAACCACTGATGTTTCCTGATGATGAGGACATGGGAATGCCACCTCATCGGAGTCCACACGTCTCTGATGATGACGAAACACAGGTGCCAACTGCTGCATCTTGCTGCAGTGTGCAGACCGAACAGGAGGTCAGGGAGGAAGACTGTGTGGAAGACTATGCAGGGGACGATGAGGTCCTAGACCCCACATGGAATGAAGGTCGTGCCACTGACTTTCATAGTTCAGAGGAAGAGGCAGTGGTGAGACCGAGCCAACAGTGTAGCAAAAGAGAGAGCATGGGGCAAAAGCAGAACAGCAGCCTCCAAGAGAGTTCGCCTGCTACTGGCCACCGCCACCAGGGACCGAGCACCCCAAAGGCAGCTTCAAGAAGTTCCCAGGCATGGCACTTCTTTAAACAATGTGCTGACGACAAGACCCGAGTGGTTTGCACGCTGTGCCATCAGATCCTGAAGCGAGGCATTAACGTTCTGAACCTTAGCACAACCTGCATGACCAGGCATCTACATGCAAAGCATGAACTGCAGTGGAGTAAACACCTTAAAAGCAAGGAACTCACTCTGGCTCCCCCTGCTCCCTCTTCTGCTGCTGCCTTGGCCTCTTCCTCCGCCTCGGGAGGAATGTTGGCACCTGCCGCCCACCAAACAGAGGATGTGCCACCGACAACTCCACCTGCGTCACCAAGCATCTCCACCATGTCACACGGCAGCGTTCAGCTCTCTATCTCACAAACCTTGGAGAGAAAGCGTAAATTCCCACCTAGCCACCCTCAAGCCCTGGGCCTGAATGCAAGCATTTCTAAACCACTGGCCTTTGAAATGCTGTCATTCAGGCTGGTGGACACAGACAGCTTCAAACAGCTGATGTCCATGGCTGTCCCACAGTATGTTGTTCCCAGCCTTCACTACTTCTCCAAGACAGCCGTGCCTTCCCTGCACAACCAAGTATCCGATAAAATCAAGTGTGCACTGCGCAACGCCATCTGTGGCAAGGTCCACCTAACCACAGATACGTGGACCAGTAAGCACGGCCAGGGACGCTATATCTCCCTAACTGCACACTGGGTAAATGTTGTGGCGGCTGGGCCGCAGGCGGAGAGTTCCTTGGCGCACGTCCTTCCGCCGCCAAGGATCGCAGGGCATCATTCTTTGCCTCCTGTAGCCTCCTCCTCCTACTCGACTTCGTCCTCCTCTGCTTCCACCAGCTCATCCAGTCAGCCACACACCTTCACCACCAACTTCAGCACAGCCCGGGGTAAACGTCAGCAGGCCATTCTGAAACTCATATGTTTGGGGGACAGGCCCCATACCGCGCAGGAGTTGTGGCGGCGTATTGAACAACAGACCGACGAGTGGTTTCTGTCAGTGGGCCTCAAGCCCGGCCTGGTGGTGTGCGATAATGGGCGAAATCTCGTCGCAGCTCTGGGACTAGCCGGTTTGACACACATCCCTTGCCTGGCGCATGTGCTGAATTTGGTGGTGCAGAAGTTCATTCACAACTACCCCGACATGTCAGAGCTGCTGCATAAAGTGAGGGCCGTCTGTGCGCGCTTCCGGTGTTCACATCCTGCCGCTGCTCACCTGTCTGAGCTACAGCGGAACTTTGGCCTTCCCGCTCACCACCTCATATGCGACTTGCCCACCAGCTGGAACTCCACCTTGCACATGCTGGAGAGACTGTGCGAGCAGCAGCAGGCGATAGTGGAGTGTCAGCTGCAGCATGCATGCGTCAGTCGCACTGCCGAACAGCACCACTTCACCACCAATGATTGGGCCTCCATGCGAGACCTGTGTGCCCTGTTGCGCTGTTTCGAGTACTCCACCAACATGGCCAGTGGCGATGACACCGTTATCAGCGTTACAATACCACTTCTATGTCTCCTTGAGAAAACGCTTAGGGCGATGATGGAAGAGGAGGTGGCCCAGGAGGAGGAGGAGGAGGAGGAGGATGAGGGGTCATTTTTAGCACTTTCAGGCCAGTCTGTTAGAAGTGGCACAGAGGGAGGTTTTTTGCAACAGCAGAGGCCAGGTACAAATGTGGCCAGCCAGGGCCCACTACTGGAGGACGAGGAGGATGAGGAGAAGGTGGAGGAGGATGAGGATAAAGCAGGTTCACAGCGGGGTGGCACCCGACACAGCTCAGGCCCATCACTGGTGCGTGGCTGGGGGGATACGGAGGACGATGACGATACGCCTACCACAGAGGACAGCTTGTCCTAACCTCTGGGGAGCCTGGCACACATGAGCGACTACATGCTGCAGTGCTTGCGAAACGACAGCAGAGTTGCCCACATTTTAACGTGTGCGGACTACTGGGTTGCCACCCTGCTGGATCCCCGGTACAAAGACAATGTGCCCATCATACTTCCTGCACTGGAGCGTGATAGGAAGATGCGCGAGTACAAGCGCACGCTGGTAGACACGCTCCTGAGAGCATTCCCAAATGTCACAGGGGAACATGTGGAAGCCCAAGGCGAAAGCAGAGGAGGAGCAAGAGGTCATCAACGCAGCTGTGTCACGGCCAGCTCCTTTGAGGGCAGGGTTATCATGGCAGAAATGTGGAAAAGTTTTGTCTCCACACCGCAGCTAACTGCACCACCACCTGATACGGAACGTGTTAGCAGGAGGCAGCATTTCACTTACATGGTTGAACAGTACGTCTGCACACCCCTCCACGTACTGACTGATGGTTCGGCCCCATTCAACTTCTGGGTCTCCAAATTGTCCACGTGGCCAGAGTTAGCATTTTATGCTTTGGAGGTGCTGGCCTGCCCGGCGGCCAGCGTTTTGTCTGAACGTGTATTCAGCACGGCAGGGGGCGTCATTACTGACAAACGCAGCCTCCTGTCCACAGCCAACGTGGACAAGCTGACGTTCATAAAAATGAACCAGGCATGGATCCCACAAGATCTGTGCCTCCCTTGTGCAGAATAGACATTTATAACTGCCTCCCCCTCAACCATGTATTCTTGTACTCCGGGGCACTTCTTTATTGAATCCTCATTTTTTTAACTTTACCATGATCTTAGGTGCAACCCAAAGTTTATTGAAGCTCTCCTCTGTCTGGGCGGCGGGGCCGAAATAACTGAGTGGCCTTCTCCAGTGGTGGGTGATATGAAGCATGATTCCTTGCTGTGGGACCTGTATCCTCGGTCTGGGTGCTGGGCCGAAATAACTGAAAGTGGCCTTCACCAGTGGTGGGTGATATGACGCATGATTCCTTGCTATGGGACCTCGCTCCTCTGTCTGGGTGCTGGGTCCGAAATAACTGAAAGTGGCCTTCTCCAGTGGTGGGTGATATGACGCATGATTCCTTGCTGTGGGACCTGTATCCTCGGTCTGGGTGCTGGGCCGAAATAACTGAAAGTGGCCTTCTCCAGTGGTGGGTGAAATGACACATGATTCCTTGCTGTGGGACCGCTCTCCTCTGTCTGGGTGCTGGGTCCGAAATAACTGAAAGTGGCCTTCTCCAGTGTTGGGTGATATGACGCATGATTCCTTGCAGTGGGACCTCTCTTCAATTGATATTGGTTAAATTTTATTTATTTTATTTTAATTAATTTCCCTATCCACATTTGTTTGCAGGGGATTTACCTACATTTTGCTGCCTTTGGCAGCCCTCTCGCCCGTTCCTGGACTATTTTACAGCCTTTTTAGTGCCTAAAAGTTCGGGTCCCCATTGACTTCAATGGGGTTCGGGTTCGGGATAATGTTCGGATCCCGAACCCGAACATTTTTGGGAAGTTCGGCCAAACTTCCCGAACCCGAACTTCCAGGTGTTCGCTTATCTCTATGCACCAGTGAACTGCATATATATTTTTCTTTTCGTACTGAAATGCTTTCACCACAAATAACTACAACAGGGAACTGCGTATATATTTTTCTTTTTGTACTGTAATACTTCATTAAATACTTTTACCACAAATAACTGCAACAGTGAACTGCGTATATATTTTTCTTTTCGTACTGAAATACGTCACTAAATGCTTTTACCACAAATAACTGCTACAGTGAACCGCATAAATATTTTTCTTTTCATACTGAAATGCTTTTACCGCAAATAACTACAACAGGGAACTGCGTATATATTTTTCTTCGTACTGAAATACGTCACTAAACGCTTTCACCACATATAACTGCAGATGTGAACTGAGAATATATTTTTCCACAGATATAAGCCACTAAAGGCTTTTCAACATAGCATTTGCACCCCAAGAACAAATTAATGGAATGACAGAGCTGTCTGACGGCTATTTGGGTCCCCAAATAATCTTTCCGTGCACTTGTAAATCGTTATTTTTTTTTTCACTATGAGGTTTTTCCTATCACTGCCCCTAGCACCTTCTGATGTCTTTCCAAGAACTAAGATGCTGTGAAATGATTCCTCGCTAGCCTTTTTTTTTCTTCATTTTTTCTGTTTTTTTTCCCCCCCAATGTGGACTTTCCTACTGCTGTCCCTTGCACCTTATCACCTCTGTCCCTGCACTCAGAACGCTGGAAAATATCTGAATCCAAGATGGCCACCGTATTTATAGGGCTCTGACATCACAGGGCTGGCTGGCTGCTGATTGCTTGGGTCAATTGCCAAAAATATTTTGGCAATTGAATTTCACCCCAGAACAAAATATATCCTTTGCCGGACACTATTAAACTTGGCCAGCCACAGCTGAAACCACTGATTGATGGTATTGCTATTGCTATTGGAGGGAGCTACCCTTCAAACATACTACCAGAAATTTTAGACTAGCGCATCCAAAATCACAGGTGTACATCCATAAAGCTAACATGCAGACAGCAAGCAAAAAAAATGTATGTCAGCACACCATTACACATGCAAACAATAGAATTTTCTTTGGCTACTTTACTGTTGAGTATATTATAAAATTACTTACAGGAGAATTTACCCCAATTAAAAGTTAAGTTTTAATGATGCCATTTAAACCACATAAACATAACTCTATATTTAAAAAAATTGTATAGAGCACATATCTGGCATCATATCATTCAATATACCGTAGGTTCTTTTAGGGTAAATTGATAAAAGGTGGGGCTTATATCAATACTTTATCAAACCCGTCTTTACTTACAGTCATACACCGTGATCAGAGTAAGGAGACAAATGTAGATTCATTTTCATGGATCTCTTTTCTTTGCTCATCGACAGGTTTTTTAGTTTCAGTATGATTTCTAAGGAGAAGAGGGGGTTCATTTTTGAAGCCGAGTCATCTGTCCCTGATTTCTCCATGGCACTTCCCTGCCTACAAGCAGAGCAAAAGGGGTGACCCCACTTCTCAGTGACTAAGCCCTCAGAATACCCTGAAATTCCCCTATTGGTGCTTGGTGCTTGAAAACTGCTAAAGCTGACTCACCCAGTCAGATAGTGGGGCAATATATATCAAGAAAATAGCAGGCACACTCTCTAATCTGAGATAAGAAATGATTAGTTTATTAATGATAAAAAAGAAATAGATTGTAGAAAGGTGGGTGGAGGTTTTGGAAGGGGTGAACCTCCTAGTGAAGACGGTATACAAAGGTGTGTAGAAATACTAAAAATAAGTCCAAATAGAAGTCCATAAAGAATGATAGTAAAAAATGTAAATAAAAGTATTAAAGTATACCGGTTTAAAAATAATAGGTAGTTAGCTTATTTAAGCTATACTAAAAAGTGTTAAAAAATGATAAAAAATTATGAGGTCCCAATGGAAGGTTGGTTGTTGGGTTTAATGCCGTATTGTAGTTGATTCAGCATTCATGTACCCAAAATAGTGTGGGATTTGTGTTAATGTTGTTGGTATATCCACATGACACACTGGTTGTCCGTCGGGGTGGGACAGCCTATGTCATTCGCTCTGGTTTCTCCTTGGCGTGCGACCGCTCCCTATAACACAATATCATCTATCTTATTTGCATAATTTATTGGAATAATTAACATGCCAATTAACTCCGTGCTATATAAAACATGGAATGCTGCAATCCTCTTACTGATGAAGGGAAGCATATCCCAAAACGCGTTTAAGCTTGTGGAGGATTGCATAGAATAAGTCTTATTTATTCTCTCTAATACCGCTGGACCTAAATTAATCAAGGAGCGCTCCGATACAAGACATACATTGCTGAAGAGTTAATGAACAGCAGTGCGGTCACATGACTTTGTGACGTCTGCAACAAGCGTGCGAGTCAGTGCAATATTGACACGAGGAACGCCGACCTCCAGACACTGGAACTTAACAGCACTAAGTATCACCCGGACCAATAACTCCAGCAACCAGAAGCTGACTGCACTAGCGTGTCATCGGGGGTAAGTGAACTCTGAAGCCAAAGACAGTACGGGACGCCGCACTCAGGCCATGGAGCACCGGTACCTTTTTCCCCCCACAGGATTACAACAAACTGCAATTTCACAAGACTTCTTTGCAATTGTTTTGATTCCCACAGGATTACAAAAGACTGTAATACTGCAAGGCTCCCTTGCCATTGTATTGTTTCCCCACAGGATTAAAACACTGCTACACTGTGAGGTCTCTTTGCTATCCTACTGATCCCATAAAATTAAAGTGTGTCATGTGGATATACCAACAACATTAACACAAATCCCACACCATTTTGGGCTACATGAATGCTGAATCAACTACAATACGGCATAAAACCCAACAACAAACCTTCCATTGGGACCTCATCATTTTTTATCATTTTTTAACACTTTTTAGTATAGCTTAAATAAGCTAACTACCTATTATTTTTAAACCAGTATATTTTAATACTTTTATTTACATTTTTTTGCTATCATTCTTTATGGACTTCTATTTGGACTTATTTTTAGTATTTCTACACACCTTTGTATACCGTGTTCACTAGGAGGTTCACCCCTTCCAAAACCTCCACCGTTCTACAATCTATTTCTTTCTTATTATTAATAAACTAATCATTTCCTATCTCAGATTAGAGTGTGCCTGCTATTTTCTCTTGATATATATTGTTCTCTAATAATGCTCTATTGGTAATGAGTGGCCTCTCTTGATGTAGTAATAGGTGTAACTGTGTACTAGCCCTTTAGTAACTTATATATCCTCCTAACTCCTCCCCAAAGTTTTCTCGCATGTGGTCCTAGTAATCAACAGTTCGCTCATATATGGGGCCCATCATAAAATAAAATCTAGAGTGCGTTCCACACTGGAGTGCACGCTATGTACCTGTTCCCCTTCTCTCCCAGCCTGTATTAAGCTGGCGAAACTGGGGGCGAATAAAAATTATTATGAAACCAAAAATAGTTGTGATCCAAGCAAAATTCAACACATTTCAAAATGTACAAGGAAAGTTTATTTTGAAGTGTGTTGAATTTCGCTTGGATCACAACTATTTTTGTTTTCATAATAATTTTTATTTTCAGTATACAGGAACGGAGATGGGGGTGAAATTTGCCCCCAGTTTCTACAATTTATTTATGGGGTTATAGGAGAAAGAAAATATTAGTCCATTTTTATGTAAAAAAAATGCCTGGTGGAGAGCTCACGCCTTGGAAGAGATTTATTGATGATTGTCTGCTAATTTGGGTTGGAGAGAGAAGGGGTTTAGAGCAATTCATAACTGGTTTGAGTGAAAATAGCTGGAATTTACATTTCACCAGTAGTATTAGTAACTCCTCAATCATCTTCCTAGATTTGTGTATTCTCCTGGATAGTAAGAGCCTTAAAACGAAGATGCACTTCAAAGAGACAGACGTGAATGCATATATTGATAAAATTAGTTGCCATCATGAACCTTGGTTGAGAAGTGTCCCCAGGGGCCAATTTAAAAGGGTGTCGCGTAACTGCACTGATGTAGCAGATTATAGGGTGCAAAGTCAAGCTATACAAGCAAGACTTTTAGAAAAAGGTTATGGAGAGGAAGAGTAAAAGTGTTGCATGAAACCTGTAGAAGAAAGTAGAGTTGTAGAGGAATTGGAAAAAAAGAAAGAAGAAAGTGATTTTCGCTTTACATTTATGACACAATTCAATTACCGATGTAGGGTTCATAAAAAATGCAGTAGTATGTATACTTACCGGCTTTGTTGTGTCAGTGAGAAACTGGGAATGACCAGAGACAGAATGATGTGTAAAGCTGGCCTCCTATTGGTAGATAGGAACATGTGCTGTAATAATGAATGGGGATAGGAAATGTACCGTGATTGGTTAAAAGTAACGCGTGATTAAATGATGAATGGAGAACCGGGTTCTATTATAGTGAACAGGATAGGTATAAGAAGGAGCTTGTTTAACAATAAAAATGGAAGAATTATGTTGAGAATTTAGAAAAACAATCTTCAGATGTTGAACTGCTATTATACAAGAGGTGTTGTAAGTAGAATGGGAAGCATTTTAGGGGTTGATCCACCTGTTTGATTTGTAGAAGTGTTATTTGCGATTTGTATGTGACATACGGTAATTTTCCAATCCTTGTGAATTGGGGGAGGGGGAAGTTAAATAGCTTCCTCTCCTATTAATGTTAGATTTCGCCCCAGACAAAGCCTTGTGAGGAACCCGGGTCAGGCCGTGATGAAAAATTGATTTTAAGATATGCTGGCAATTTTAATATTCTTGTGAGTATAATAAAAACTTGAATTTTTTAATAAATAGAACGTACCTCACTATTGTGTGATTTTTGATACTCTGCAGAGGAACTCGTAGTGGTTCATTTTAACCACCTCAGCCCCCCTAGCTTAAACACCCTTAATGACCAGACCAATTTTTACAATTCAGCACTACACTACTTTCACCGTTTAATGCTCGGTCATGCAACTTACCACCAAAATGAATTTTACCTCCTTTTCTCACTAATAGAGCTTTCATTTGGTGCTATTTTATTGTTGCTGACATTTTTACTTTTTTCTCTAAATGTATTGTTCTACATGTCTTTGATAAAAAAAAATGCAATAAGTGTATATTTATTGGTTTGGGTAAAAGTTATTTACAAACTATGTTTGCAAAAACCGTTTACAAACTATGGTGCAAAAAAGTGAATTTCCGCATTTTGAAGCAGCTCTGACTTTCTGATCACCTGTCATGTTTCTTCAGGTGCTAGAATGCCAGGATAGTATAAATACCCCTCAAATGAAACCATTTTAGAAAGAAGACACCCCAAAGAATTCGTGGAGGGGCATGGTGAGTTCATGTATGATTTCATTTTTTTTCACAAGTTAGCGGAAAATGACACTTTCCGAGGAAAAAAAGAATAATAAAGTTTCCATTTCTGCTAACTTCTGGCAAAAAAAATTAAAATCTTCCACGGACTCACTATGCCCCTCAGTAAATACCTTGAGGTGTCTACTTTCCGAAATGGGGTCATTTGTGGGGTGTGTTTACTGTTCTGGCATTTGAGCGAGCTAATGTGAGCAACCTGTAGCCTAGTACTCGTTGACGCTACGCATTTAGGCTGCAAAGTGACACACATGGTATCGCCGACTCAGAGAGTAGGCAATGTGTTTTGGGGTGTATTTTTACATATACCCATGCTATGCATGAGAAATATCTCTGTAAATGACAACTTTAAATTTTTTTTTATAGAAAGTTGTCAATTTACAGAGATATTTCTCTCACCCTTCATGGGTATATGCAAAAATACACCCCAAAACACATTGCCCTACTTCTCCTGAGTACGGCGATACCACATGTGTGCCACTTTTTTGCAGCCTAGGTGCATAAAGGGGCGTAAAGTCCAACGAGTACCTTTAGGTTTTACAGGGTTGCTCACAATTTAGCCCCGCCCAAAATGCCAAAACAGTGCTATGTGCTTTCCGCATCAGCATTTGCTGAGCTGCGGCCGCGAACTTCCGGGTTTCGGCCCCGAAACATCAGGCTGCAGCTACGCAAAAGATAGAGCATGTCCTATTCTTGTCTGCAATTGCGGACAAGAAAAGGCATTTTCTATAAAGTTCTGGCAATGTGCGGATGCGGAAAATGCGGAAAGCACTTTGCCCGTGTCCAGATTTTGCGGATCCGCGGATCCATGGATCCGCAAAACACATACGGACGTCTGAATGAGCCTTACAGGGGGGTGATTAGTGACAGGGTGGGTGATAGGGGGTGATCAGGGGGGTGACATGGGATGATCAGGGGTTAATCAGGGGTTAATTAGCGACGGGAGGTGGTGATTGGTGCACTTTAGCTGCCTGTGTCCTCTGGTGGTCACAAGCAAAAGGGTCCACCAGAAGAGCAGGCAGCAGGCATATCAGACGCTGTTTACAAAACATCGTCTGATATGCGATTTTTTTTCTGACATATACAGCCTGCCAGTGCATGATCAGCGCTGGCAGGCTGTAGTAAAACTTCCCCCGGACGCGATCCTGGGAATCTCGCCTCTAGCGAGGTGATGCACCGCCGCGTCAAGAAGGAATAACCCTTCCGCCGGTGGTCAGGTAGTGGTTAAGTGAACGTTGGAAGTGTCGATATCTTGGGTCTGACTACGTGGATAACTGCATCAGAGGATAATGTTGCCATTGACTGAGGAGCAGCGTGGTTCAAATATTATCGCACTGTAAGTCCAGCAAACCTGTCTTATTAGGGTACAAGTGCTCTTTGATACAGGCATTAACAATGTTTATTACAAGTAAATATTTCTATATTTTATTTGCCCTTGTGAGGTGCAGTTATATGTTCTAAAGCATTTTTTGGCTGGTATTAGTGGGAAAAAAGGGCTTATTACCCGTTGTGTAGTGAAGGGCGAAAAATACAGCATTTTTTGTTTTGTATTAGTGGAAAAAGGAAAAATATCTTTGCCGCTCTGCGGTGCAGTTATCTGTTTTATAGCCCTTTTTGCATCTATTAGTGGAAAAAGAATAAAAATATTTGCCTCGCAGCGGTGCAGTTATCTGTTCTACAGGCCTTTTTTTCTGTGTGTTAGTGGAAAAAGAAAAAACAACTGCTCAGCTGTGCAGTGATATATTTGGAAGCCCAGTATGCAATGTATTAGTGGTGAAATAAAAATAAATTTGCCATCCAGCGTTGTATATATCTGTTAAAAGCCTGTTGTGTAAAAGTAGAAAAGAATTTGGGCCTAATTGACGTTGTGCGGTGCAGTGATATATTCTGAAGCCCTTTTTGCAGTGTATTAGTGATGAAATAAAAATATATTCGCCGTCCAGCGTTGTACTCCTCTGCGTTGTACTTCTCAGTGTTGTGTATACAATGCACTAACCTGTATATTCAATTTCTGCAGTATTTTTGTGATAAAAAGCTGTGACCCTGGTGCCCAAAGCAGTTGAAATACACCGCCCAAATACACATTTGACATTTCTGCAATGAAATAGTGAATTTTTTTTTTATTTTTTTGTGGGAGAAAAACAATATTCTTGCTTCACAAAGCAGTTGTGCATACAGCGTAAAAATACATATTTAATATTTCTGCAGGGAAATAGTGCATCAGTGTGTTTCAGGGGGAAATTTTTTTTACCTTGGTCCACAAAACAGTTTGAAATACACCCCCCAAATACACATTTGACATTTCTGCCGTGAAATAGAGCCTCTGTGTATTTTTTGGAAAAATAGAAGTATTCCTGGTCCACCAAGCAGTGTTAAATACACCGCCTAAATAGATATTTTACATTTCTTGAGTGAAATAGAGAATCAGTGTATTTTTGGCAAAAAAACAACAACTTTTCCTGGTGTTCAAAACAGTTGTGCAGACAGCGTACAAATACATATTTAATATTTCTGCAGGGAAATAGTGCATCAGTGTGTTTCCTGGGGAAAAAAAATTGTATTCCTGGTCCACAAAACAGTTTGAAATACCCCGCCCAAATACACATTTGACATTTCTGCTGTGAAATAGAGCCTCAGTGTATTTTGGGGAAAAATAGAAGTATTCCTGGTCCACAAAGCAGTTCCAAATACACCACCCAAATACACATTTGACATTTTTCTTTGTGGGGAAAAAATTTATATTTTTGCTTCACAAAGCAGTTGTGCATACAGCATAGAAATGCCAACGTTTTTCTGTGTTTTATCAAAAGAAATCTATGTTCTGGGTCCACAAACCACTTTGCATAAACCGTATAAATAGCTACGTGTTATTAATAGCAGTGAAAAACTGCTTTTCTGTGTTTTATTAAAAAGATCCTTGTTTTGGGTCCACAAACCACTTTTGCATAAACCGTAGAAATTGCTACATTTTATTAATAGCAGAGAAATACGGATTTTCTGTGCTTTATTGAAAAAATCTGTGTTCTTGGTCCACAAACCACTTCTGCATAAACAGTAGAAATAGCTAAGTTTTATTAATAGTAGTGAAATACCCCGCCTCTCAGGGACAGGAAACAATGAGAACCAACCCATTAAAGCCTCCTCCCATGTTCCTTCTCTAGTTGTTTCCTGTCCCTCTGGGATGAAGTGGAGAACGGAGCGGGGTTCTCTCCTATTTTTTACCTTTTGCGCTCAGCCTGACTTGGTTCTATCCGTGGCTGGAGATCAGGAGGGCTGCAGCAGGATGTCAGGTCTCGGAGCAAGAACAAAGGCCCTTCTGACATCTCGCGGTGGCAGGCTACCCCGAGCGACACGGCGTCCATGTGTGACCTGCGTAGGAGGAGGCCGGCTGAGCGAGAACTTCCGGGCCGAAGTCTCGCGTGATCAGGTCAAATGGGTGCACGCGCGCAATGTCGGCGTGCGTGCGGTACCATGTGACCAGGAAGTAGTGTAAAAGCTGGCTGGAGGCAGAGAAGGACGTCTGTCTCGTCGTGTGAGCCCAGTCGGCATCATGTCGCTCCCTGCAGATTTACCCTCAGACCCTCCAAATGCCCTGAGCCCGGTAAGCCTCCTCCTTGTGGGAGTAAACTTTTTTCTGTCTTATGTCTCCCTGACACCCCTACCATGTTATTTTTCACTGGGGGCTCTGTTCTGGGTGAAGGCTCCCTTTACTGAAAAATTTTCCTTTATGAAACTTTCCTCAGGATCCAATTCGGATTCATCGGATAATAACTCCGGCAGGCCCCTCTGTTCAGTCGAGGATACTGACTCTTTATTGAAAACCATTAGAGTAGCTATGAATATTGAACATGTCAAAGAACCTCAATCCTTCCAGGATCACCTGTTTAAGTGTCTGGCTGACAAAAAAAGACGGGTTTTTCCAGTACATGAGAACAGTAAAAAACTAATTGCTAATAAATGGAAAGACCCGGAGAAAAGATCAGGGGTCTCCAGAGTCTTTAAATGCAAGTGCCCCTTCAGAGAATCGGACTCGGCTCACTGGGATAAAACCCCGCGAGTTGATGCCCCAGTCGCTAGGATTCCCAAAAAAATCCTCTCTCCCTTTTAAAGATGTCGGACTCTTAAAAGAGCCCATGGACAAGAAATGCGAGTCGAATCTTAAGAAATCCTGGGACACTTGCACCTCTATGTTACGCCCCAGCATTGCGGCTACCTATACTGCTAGGACCCTTTCAATGTGGTTGGCCCAATTAGAAGAACATCTCCTTGCAGGAACTCCTGCGGAAGACATATTAGCCTCCCTTAAGCAAGCCACTAGCTTTCTATCAGATGCCTCTGCGGATCTTGTAAAGCTTTCAGCCAGATCGGCCGCCTTGGCTAATTCTGCCAGAAGGTCTATATGGCTAAGATCATGGTCAGGGGATAATACCTCTAAAAATAAATTGTATAGCATCCCCTGCGAAGGAGACAGGCTTTTTGGCTTCATCCTGGATGATATCCTGGATAAAGCTTCACACAGGAAGAAAGGATTTCCATCAGAAACTAGATTCTTCCATAACCGCCGGTCCTTTCGTCCCCAAAAGAAAAGTAGGCCAGACTACAAGAAAAGAGAAAGTTCCTCTACATGGCAACCATCCAGAGGTAGAGGAAGAGGGTTTCTCTTAAACCCGGATAAATCTTCCAAGCATCCTGGTCAATGACATCAGCAGCCCGGTGGGGGGAAGACTTCTAAATTTCCTCCCAGCCTGGGAAAAAATCACAAATTCACCCTGGGTCTTGGATCTGATTGCCTCAGGGTACAAAATAGAATTCGCTTCCCATCCACCAAAAAGTTTCTACATAAACCGGAAACTCTCTGTAAAAAATCAAGCCCTTGTAGAAGCACAAATTCAGTCCTTGCTCTTAAAACAGGCAGTGATAACAGTGCCCCAAGATCAGGAAGGGGAAAGTTTCTATTCTCCAGTCTTTTTGGTAAAAAAAAACGAACGGCTCCTACAGAGCAATCATAAACTTAAGAGACCTAAACAAACATGTTTCCTACAAAAAATTCAAGATGGAAACAATAAAATCCAATATAAACCTATTATACCGGAACTGCTATATGGTGACTCTCGACCTGGCCGACGCCTATTGTCATATCCCCATCTGCAAGGAACATCAAAAGTATTTGAGGTTTGCGATCCAGATAGGCACCCGTCTGGTTCATTTTCAGTTTCAGGTACTTCTATTCGGCATCTCATCCGCCCCTCGGGTGTTCACGAAAGTCATGACAGAAGTCTCGGCTTATATCCATCAACAGAAGATCTTGTTCATCCCCTATCTGGACGATTTCCTGATAGCTGCTCATTCTCCAGAAGACCTTCTCAGCGACTTACAAGTGGTCAAAGATACACTGCAGTTCCTGGGATGGATGGTGAATCTAGAAATATCAGACCTCGTTCCTTCCCGGAGGAAAGAATTTCTACTGGATTCCCAGGTAATTACATCTTTTCTCCCAGAAGGGAAAATTCAGGACCTAAGATCAAGGATCCTGTCAATCCGGTCATCACCAAAAGTGTCCTTCAGACAAATTATGACTGTCCTAGGGCTGATGACTTCAACAATTCCCTTTGTCAAATGGGCACAATCCCACAGCAGACCTCTACAGAATTTCCTGTTGTCAACTTGGAACAAAAGTTCCCTTTCACTAGACAAGAAATTGTCTCTCCCATTTCAGATAAAATCAACCCTAAACTGGTGGTTAAAAACAGATCACTTGGCTCAAGGAGTCCAATGGAGACCGCAGAACCCAATCGTGATCACCACCGATGCAAGCGTTTCGGGTTGGGGGGCTCACTGCGGGGACCTGGTGGTACAGGGAGTTTGGAAACAGTCAGATCTCCCCATGTCTTTAAACCTGAGAGAACTTCAGGCAATTTTTGTAGCCCAAAAAGCCTTTTCATCGGATATACACCGGAAAGATGTAAAAGTTCTATCCGACAACAGTACGGCAGTAACTTATGTGAAAAAGCAGGGGGGCACAAGAAGCAAAAACCTCAACCACACATATTACCATTTGTTCTCCTGGGCACAAGTCTGGGTAAATTCAATATCAGCGGTCCATCTCAAAGAAAAAGAGAATCAGCTTGCGGACTTCCTGAGCATTAATCCCCTAAAATCAGGAGAATGGTCCCTAAACAAGAGGGTCTTCCAAATTCTGTGCAAAAAATGGGTCACTCCAATTCTGAATCTATTTGCCTCAAAAACAAACAGACAAGTAGAGCAGTTCTTTTCCCTATCTTATCAGGACAACCCAAACGGGGTGGACGCATTCTCAATACCTTGGCCAACAGGCCTGCTATATGCTTTCCCCCCCCATACCTCTAATCCCCAGAACTCTAGCCAAACTGATGGAGGACAGATGCGAAGTAATCCTGATAGCCCCATTCTGGCCAAGACGGACTTGGTTCCCCCTCTTATTGAATCTATCCAAAGGGAACTTCTGGACGCTTCCTCGAATCCCGGATCTTTTTCTCCAGGGTCCTGTTCATCATCCAGACATCCGGCAGCTGAACCTGACAGCTTGGAGACTGAGCATTCCCTCCTAAGAGCTAAGGGTCTTTCAGATTCGGTAATCAATACTCTTTTGTACAGCCATAAGCCAATCACCTTAAAAATCTACCTTAGAGTATGGAAAACCTTTCTGCAAGTTTCAGCTCATTGCTGGGATCCTTCAAAGAAACCAGAAATTAAAACAATTTTAGATTTTCTGCAGAAAGGTTTGGAAAGCGGTTTAAGAGTTAGTACCTTGAAAGTACAGATAGCAGCCCTTAGTGCCGTTGGGGAGGCGTATGGAAAAGATGATAATTACTTACCGGTAATTGGATTTTCCATTTAGCCTCCACAACGGCACTGCTATTTCCCACCCTTATATTTTCTTGTGACTTCTGGTTATGATGTACCTTGGCTGGTTTTGCATGGTGCTCTTTTGCCTTTTTCTTTAATAAACTCTTATGTTCAGCATCATCTTTTAGTTACTCGGATACTTACTGGAGAAGGAACATGGGAGGAGGCTTTTATGAGTTGGTTCTCCACGTTGTTTCCTGTCCCTGAGAGGCGGGGTAACCCTCCTGCTTAGTGCTGTTGTGGAGGCTAAATGGAAAATCCAATTACCGGTAAGTAATTATCATCTTTTCTGTGTTTTATTAAAAAAAAATCTTTGTTCTGGGTCCACAAACCACTTTTGCATAAACCGTTGAAATAGCTAAGTTTTAATAGCAGTGAAATACAGATTTTCAGTTGTTTATTGAAAAAATCAGTGCTCTGGGTCCACAAAACCACTTTTCCATAAACCGTAGAAAAAGCTACATTTTATTAATATCAGTGAAATACTGCTTTTCTGGGTTTTAGAAAAAAAATCCTTGTTCTGAGTCTACAAACCACTTTTGCATAAACCGTAGAAATAGCTACGTTTTATTAATAGCAGTGAAATACTGCTTTTCTGTGTGTTATTGAAAAAATCCGTATTCTGGGTCCACAAACCACTTTTGCATAAACCGAAGAAATAGCTACATTTTATTATTAGCAGTGAAATACTGCTTTTCTGTACAAATACCAATTTGTAATTGCAGCACACAAATAGTACTTTAATGTGTTTTACTGAAAAAAAAACCGTGTTCTGGGTTTACCAAAAAGTTGTGCATACAGCGTACAAATAAATATTTTACATTTCTGTAGTGAAATTTAGAATCCGTGTGTTTTAGGCCAAAAAAACTCCTTGGTCCACAGGGCATTTTTATGACACGGGCACTGCCTTAGTGAACTTAATTCTTGATAATTGGCAATTAAATTGACACCGGAGAGAAACGATCTTTCAGCTTGCTGGGTGAATGCAAATAATTAGGAGAACATCAACTAAGGGAAGTGAGCATGGTCATGGTGGTGTTGGTGGAGCTCCCGTTGCTGGGAGAGGACGTGGCCATTCAGCGCCAACCACCGGTACAAGTGAAACACCTTCCTCTGGTGCAAGTAGGCGACAGAACCAGCAGCGTTATTTGGTAGGCGCGAATGTCGCTCTACGGATGGTGAGGCCAGAACAAGTACATGCGATAGAAGATGGGTGTATGACAGTGCCTACAGTTCCTTCACAGTGTCTCCCACCCAGTCCTCTGCAGAAAGCTCAGAGTTGGCACCTGCAGCCCATGCTCATTAGTCTTTCACCTCACCCCCTTGCAAATCAGCCAAGCAGTCAGAGCTCCAAGTCATGCAGCAAACTCTTATGCTTTTTGGTGACTCTGTCGGCTGACCTTTCCCGGCCCATCCACCTAGCCCTGCCCCAGAAGTGGAAGACCTTGATTGCACTGATGCCCAACCACTTATGTTGCAGGATGAGGGCATGGGAAGACCGCCGTAGCACGTCTCTGATGATGACAAAACACAGGTGCCAACTGCTGTGGCTTTCTGCAATGTGCAGTCCGACGAGGAGGGCAGGGGTCATGAATGGGTGGAAGATGATGTGGAGGATGATGAGGTCCTAGACCCAGACTGGACTGAAGTTTGTGCTAGTGATGTGTGCAGTTCTGAGGAAGAGGCGGTGGTCGCACAGAGGCAACAACACAGCAAAAGAGGGAGCAAGGTGCAAAAGCGGAGTGGCCGTTCCATAGACAGTACGCCTGCTACTGCACACCGCACCCAGGCACTGAGCACACCAAGGCCTGCTCCAAGGAGTTCATTGGCATAGAAGTTCTTAACACAATGTCCTGACGAGAAGGCACAAGTGATCCGAAAGAAAAGAGAAACTGTGGCACTACTAAAATCCACTCGCCCTGCGATCAGCTGATGCGGGTTCGATCCAAGTACAAATCGATCCAATGCATAGAGTGACACAAAAAATACCGGTAAAGTAGGTGGTGCTCAGCAAACAGAAACAAAGCTGTAAAAGTCCAGAAAAAGAAAAGTGCGGCACTCACCAAATCCGGATGTAGAAAACAGATTTATTAGGTACAGTGTAACAACACTTACAAAAAGCCTATGCGGGTATGGGGCAGACACCAGCTAGTGTGCGGTCCCGGCGACGGCCGTTTCGCGCGTGTCCACGCGCGAACATGAAGCCTGTTTTGCTGTTGTGTGACCTCTCTCCTCTGTCATGGTGCCTGCGTCTTAAATTACTGAAAATGGCCTGTTGCTTTGGTGGGTGACATGAAGCTTGTTTTGCTGTGCATTGACCTCTCTCCTCTGTCTGGTTGGCTGCGGCCTACATTAATGGTATTAGCCTGTTCCATTGCTGGATGACATGAAGCCTGTTTTGTTGTTACGGGACCTCTCTCCTCTGTCTGGGTGCCTGCGGCCTACATTGATGATAATCGCCTGCTCCATTGCTGGGGGACATGAAGCCTGTTTTGCTGGACTGTGAGGATACGGATGACACAGACGATACGCCACCTACAGAGGACAGCTTATCTCTACCTCTGGGCAGCCTTGCACACATGAACGACTACATGCTGCAGTGCCTGCGCAATGACAGCAGAGTTGCCCACATTGTAACTTGTGCTGACTACTGGGTTGCCACCTGGCAGAATCCCAGTACACAGATAACGTGCCAACCTTAATTCCAGCACTGGAGTGTGATAAGAAGATGCGCGAGTACAAGCGCACGCTGTTAGACGCACTGCTGAGGGCATTCCCAACTAACACAGGGGGACAAGTGGAAGCACAAAACGAAGGCAGAGGAGGAGGAGCAAGAGGACGCCAACGCAGCTTTGTCACGGCCAGCTCCTCAAAAGGCAGGGTTAGCATGGCTGATATGTGGAAAAGTTTTGTCTCCGCGCCAGAGCAACCTGCACCAGCAGCTGATACGGAACTTCTAGCAGGAGGCAGCATTTGAACAATATGGTGGAACAGTATGTGTTAATACACCTCCACGTACTGACTGATGGTTCTGCCCCATTCAACTTCTGGGTCTCCAAATTGTCCACATGGCCTGAGCTTGCCCTTCATGCCTTGAAGGTGCTGGCCTGCCCTGCAGCCAGTACTATTATTTTGTGGGCTACCCCAATTTGAATAAACCTCTCCTCTGTCTGGGTGCCTGTGGCCAAAATTACTGAAAATGGCATGTTGCTTTGGTGGGGGACATGAAGCTTGTTTTGCCATGCATTGACCTCTCTCCTCTGTCTGGGTGGCTGTGGCCTACATTTATGATAATCGCCTGTTGCTTTGGTGGGTGACATTAACCTCTTTTTGCCATGTATTGACCTCTCCTCTGTCTGGTTGCCAGGGGTCTACATTTATGATAATCAACTGCTGCATTGCTGGGTGACATGAAGCCAATTTTGCTGTTACATGACCTCTCATCTCTGTCATGGTGCCTGCGGCCTAAATTACTGAAAATGGCCTGTTGCTTTGGTGGTTGACATGAAGCTTGTTTTGCCGTGCATTGACCTCTCTCCTCTGTCTGGGTTCCTGTGTCCAACATTATTGGTAATCGCCTGTTCCATTGATTGAAGACATGAAGCCTGTTTTGTTGTTACGGGATCTCTCTTCTCTGACTAGGTGCCTGCGGCCTACATAGATGATAATCGCCTGTTCCATTGCTGGGTGACATTAAGCCTGTTTTGCTGTTACGGGACCTCTGTCAGGGTGCTAGGGCCCAACTTACTGAAAGTGGCCTGCTGCATTGGTGGGTGACATGAAGCCTGTTTTGCCGTGTATTGACCTCTCTCCTCTGTCTGGGTGGCTGCGGCCTACATATATGATAATTGCCTGCTGCTTTAGTGGGTGACTAACCTTTTTTTGCCGTGCATTGACCTCTCCTCTGTCTAGGTGCCAGGGGCCTACATTTATAATAATCGACTGCTGCATTGCTGGGTGACATGAAGCCTGTTTTAATGAGCATTGACCCATCTTCTGTCTGGTGCCAGGGGCCTAACATTTCTGAATATCACCTGTTCCATTGGTGGGTTACATTAACCCATTTTTGCCAGTGATAAGCCACAGCTTATCACTTTGCTAAACCAAATTTTGCAAAAAAGTATGTTACTGATGAAAAGAGGCATGACTACTGACTACAAAATGCACGCTGGTAGACGCGCTGCTGATGGCATTCCCACCTGATGCCTCCCCAACCTCCTATTGCACCTCCTCCTCCGAGTTGCCAATTAATATTGTTTCATTTTTAGTTATTTTATTTTAAGTTATTTCCCTATCCACATTTGTTTGCAGGGCACTTTCCCACATTTTGCTGCCTTTTGCAGCCCTCTGGCCCTTTCCAGGGCTATTTTACAGCTATTTTAGTGCCCAAAAGTTCGGGTCCCCATTGACTTCAATGGGTTTCAGGTTCGGGATCAAGTTCGGGTCAAGTTCAGTTCACGAACCCAAACATTTCCTTGAAGTTCGGCCGAACTTCTCGAACCCGAACGTTCAGGTGTCCGCTAAACTCTAGCGATGATAAATTGTGAAGCTCAGTTTGCCGTGTATTAGTGGCGAAATAAAAATATATTCGCCGTCCAGCGTTGTACATCTCGGTTGAAAAGCCTGTTGTGTAAAAGTAGAAAAAAATTTGGGCCTAATTGACTTTCTGCGGTGCAGTGATATATTCTGAAGCCCTGTTTGCCCTGTATTAGTGGCAAGATAAAAATATATGCCGTTCAGCGTTACACTTATCTGTTGAAAAGCCTTTTGTGTTGAGTAAAAGTAGAAAACAATTAGGGCCTAATTGCCATTCAGCGGTGCAGTGATATATTCTAAAGCCCTGTTTGACGTGCATTAGTGGTGAAAGAAAAAATATTTGATATAACATTTGATTATTTGATCTAACAGTATGTCAGACAGAGAAGGACCAAGCCCTGCACAGGGAAGATGCAGAGGTCTAAATGTTTCTGGCTCAGGCAGAGGTCTCAGCTGAGTAAGGGGGCTTGGCAGCAGGGGTCGCAGCGAGAGGCCTGAGCTCCTGGTTTCATCTAGCGGTCGTGTCTTGACCAGCAACCCAACAAGTAACATCAGACACCCCCAGCCAACAGTTGTGGGTTTCTGTGACATGACGCTTAGTTGGCATGGCCAAGGAGCAGGCCCTGTGCCTCAACCATCCTCTTTCCTTTTCTGTTCCCTCAGTAGATATGTATTATATGCTGTGGCCTCGGCTCCACTTTTCAGCGAGGATGAGCTACTAGAGGACAGTCAGCTGCTGCTGCCCAGCCAAGATCTAGAGCAGACATCTGCCGCTTTCTCTACTAGGCGGGCAAGTACTGATGAGGAGAGTGGCGTGAGAGCTGGTGTTGCGAGTGGTCACGCTCCTGACCCAGAGATGGTTGAGGAGGACATCAGTGACGTGCAGACAGCACTCGATGATGATGATGTAGCTGATCGGACTTGGGATCCAGTTGATAAAGGGGCTTCATCATCAGTGGGGGAAGAGGGTGGGAGCTTGCCCGTGATTCTAGCTATTCTATTAAGTGGCCAGCTATTCTATTAAGTGGCCGGAAGTCAGCAGGGTGGCAACAGTGGGAGGCCGGGAGTGAAATGTGCCTGGGATAGACCACCCTCTTCGCAGGAGCCTACCTGCCAGGGAAGGAGGAGTGCAGGGGTTCACAGAGGCAGCGGCGGTAGCAGTCAGTCAGTGCGGAGTGTTGTGGTAAAATCACCTACTCAGCGGTGTTGCAGGTTTTTATTAAGCCGCCGGAGGAGGTGGACATGGCCATATGTAGAATATGTGGGCAGAAGGTGAAGCGTTTCCAGGGTGCCAATGTTGGCACCACGGCCCAGCGTCAACATATGCAGTGTCACCATAAAGTGGCCTGGGAGAACCGTGGCTCCGATGTGGTGGTCCAGTCTGCTGCAACAACTGCTGCATCACCCAGTCGCACTCACCCGGTTTCAGGCAGTCAAGGCTCCACCACCTTTAGGCGAAGGGAGCTGTCTGTCCTTCCCATCATCTGCTGGTCATGATGTTCCTGCTCCTCCAACTCCTCATCAGTCTTTCCATCAGCAATCGATCACCAAAGCGATTGCCAAAAGACAGCAGTATACGTGCATGCATCCAACGGTGCAGAAGCTGAATGTGCTCCTGTCCAAGTTGCTGGTGCTGCAGTCCTTCCCTTTCTAAGTGGTGGATTCTTCACCTTTCAGAGAACTGATAGCTTGCGCCAAGCCGAGGTGGAGAGTCCCAAACCATCATTTATTTGCCAAAAAGGCAGTACCAGCCCTGTACACACATGTAGAACAGAAGGTGAGCCAGTCCTATAGTGCACAGCAGCGCCAACGTGTGGAGCTGTAACTACAGGCAGGTACAATACATGTCCTTTACGGCCCACTGGGTGAATGTGGTTCCTGCACAGCCACACCAGCAACTTGGCCAGACGACGCCGCTTCTGCCTCCACATTGCCACGCCGTTGGTCCTGAGACAATGTCCGCCTCTGTCTCCTCATTCTCAACCGTGTCCTCAGCCTCCACTGCAGGGATAATTCAAAGGGGCCCTGCCACGCTGTTCTGTACCTCGTTTCCCTGGGCTAACGGAGTCTCACAGGGGAGGAAGGAACTGCTCTGTGTCCTTCGTCAAGAAATCGAATCCTGGCTTTCTCTGCGACAACTCCAAATCTGAACCATGGTGACCAACAACTGGAAGAACATTGTCTTGATGCTGCTTAAAGAAGGGCTGAGCCGTGCGCCCTGCATGGCACACGTGGTCAATCTGGTTGCCAAGTGGTTCCTGAAGACTTCCACCCATCTGCAAAATATCCTAAAAATGGCGAGGAAACTTTGCATGCACTTCAGCCACTCGTACACAGCAGCAGAACAGCACCCCCAAACATAGGCTGATATGTGATGTTTTCACCTGTTGGAATTCCACCCTCCATGTACAACCGACTATATGAACAGATAAAAACGCCATAAACGATTTCTTAATGATCCAAGCGGACAGGATCTGTCAACCAGTGGCAGCTCATGCTTGAAACCTGCTGTTTGCTCAGGCCCTTTGAGGATGCCAAGTTATTTGTCAGTCGCCAGGACTACGGGATTAACAATGTCATTTCACTTCTTCATGTCCTGGAACAGATGCTGGTAAATGTGGATGGTCAGGGGGCTGGAGACGTGGCGCCTAGATCTCAAGGCCACATGAGCCCTGTGGGGGCTGAACTAGAGGAGGAGGAGGACATTGGAGCACAAGCAATCTGTAGCGAAATGGGTGGTTTTTCTACACAGGAGAGGAGGAGCAGGAGCAGCCAGAGGGGGCTACAGGGCGATGAGGATTATGAGGCAGAGGACCCAGACACACTGTGGCAGTATGCAGTGGAAATGGAGGCAGGGAGTCCCTCCGAGTCACTTGTACAAATGGCCCGATGAATGCTCACTTGCTTGTGTAGTGACAACCGAATTGTCACTATTCGGCAGAGGGATGACTTCTGGCTTTTCACCTTGTTGGGCCCTCGCTACCCGTCCAAAATGGGGGCATTTTTTACTCCCACTGAGAGGGAGGACAAACTGAACTACTATAGCAACATCCTATGTAGTCAGTTGGTCGCTGCCTATCTGTGCCTTCGTCCATCTTCTCGCGGTTCCAACAGGGGCACTCTGTGCTCACATCCACTGCCATGGCTGCAGGGGAGGGGTGGGGAGGCAGGAGCAGTACCAGCTCTATCAGCAGCAGCCTGAGTTTAGAGTTGCTAATGAGCAGCTTTCTTCACGCGCATAGTGAAGAAAGTACTCACCAGCAGCAGCAGCTAGACCTGGAGCAGGACCTGAACTAGCAGTTGGTGGCATACTTGGACAGCACCCTGCCACCCCACATTGAAGATCCAATGGACATCGGCAATGTGCTTTCCGCATTTTGCGGATTCGCACATTGCCAGAACTATATAGAAAATGCCTTTTCTTGTCCGCAATTGCGGACAAAAATAGGACATGCTCTATCTTTTGCAGAGCTGCGGCCGGATGTTTGGGGGCCGAAACCCGGAAGTTTGCAGCCACAGCTCCGCAAATGCTGATGTCGCGAGCACATGCTCGCCGCATCACCGCCGGCCCCATTCACACTGAATGGGTCCGCATCTATTCCGCAGATTTTTTCATCCACATTGATCGATGCGAATGAGGAAATCTGTGCCGTTCATTTTTTTTTTTTTCAGCCCAGAGGCTGAATGGAAAAAAAAAATCTCTGTATGCTCAATGGAGAATCGCAGAAACTCCTAATGCTGGCCATATGTGTAATGATTGCAGAGACCCTCAAATGCCAGGGCAGTACAAACACCCCACATGTGACCCCATTTTAGAAAGAAGACACCCCAAGGTATTCCGTGCTGGGTATGGTGAGTTCATGTAAAATTTTAATTTTTGTCACTAGTTAGTGGAAATTTAAAACTTTGTAAAACAAAAAATATATATATCAATTTCCGCTAACTTGTGCCAAAAAAATAATAATTCTGTGAACTTGCATTGCCCCTCACGGAATACCTTGGGGTGTCTTCTTTCCACAATGGGGTCACATGTGGGGTATTTATACTGCCCTGGCATTTTAGGGGCCGAAAGCGTGAGAATCCATATGCGGAAAAATGACCTTTTAGGGCCCCTTTGCACATCTTGGCTGCAAAAAAGTGTCACACATGTGGTATCACCGTACTCAGGAGAAGTAGGGCAATGTGTTTCGTAGTGTATTTTTACATATACCCATGCTGGGTGAGATAAATATCTCTGTAAATTGACAACTTTGTATAAAAAAATTTAAAAAGTTGTCATTTACAGAGATATTTCTCACACCCAGTATTTCACGCCCCTGTGAAAAAGCAGGTAGCGAAACGCGCGTTGGGGCTGAGGTGACGGCGTCCACCCTTGTTCGGTATTGTATCCTCCCGTAAGTGCACCTTAGAGTTAGTTGTGGTTGATTATTTTCCTCATGTATTTGTACATCTGACTTTTCCCTCTCTGAACAAAGCGCATATGTCTTATTCCTCCCGGGTACCATATGATTGATTTGGACCCCGGATGGTATCTATGGGCTCAGTTTGCTGTTCAGAGTGGGCAACAGAGTAAGTGAGGAAAGCCATATATCCGTTAGGTATTATACGCATTCTAACTTTGGCTATTATAGGCGGGAGAGATCCTTACTGACCAGGGGTGTACGCCCCTCCACTTGTTGATAGTCTATTTATCTTTATGTAATCATGGATTTTATGTATAATGTTTTAATGATTGGTCAATAAAGGAACTTTTGTTATAAATTGGCGCATGACCTTTTTGTTGGAGGTAGTGGTATATAGGGCGGTTTGGAGCCTTTCCTGGCCCAGGGGTTTCTAGAAGGGGATTTGATTTTTTTCCAGCATGGGTATATGTAAAAATACACCCCAAAACTCATTTCCCTACTTCTCCTGAGTACGGTGATTCCACATGAGTGACACTTTGCAGCCAAGATGCGCAAAGGGGCACTAAAACCAATGAGCACCTTTAGGATTTCACAGGAAATTTTTACGCATTTTGGATTCTCACGCTTTAGGGCCCCTAAAATGCCAGGACAGTATAAATACCCCACATGTGACCCCATTTTGGAAAGAAGACACCCCAAGGTATTTTCTGTGAGGGGAATGGCGAGTTCACAGAAAAAAAAAATTTGGCACAAATTAGCGGAAATTGATTTTTTTTTTTTTTTTTTTTTTTTTTTTACATGGTCTCATATTTCACTAACTTGTGCCAAAAAATAAAATTTTACATGAACTCACCATGCCCCTCACGAAATACCTTGTCTTCTTTCTAAAATGGGGTCACTTGTGGGGTATTTATACTGCCCTGGCATTTTAGAGGCCCCTAAAGCGTGAGAAGAAGTCTGGAATCCAAATGTGTAAAAATGCCCTGTGAAATCCTAAACGTACTCATTGGAATTTTGGCCCCTTTGTGCATCTTGGCTGCAAAAAAGTGTCACACATGTGGTATCACAGTACTCAGGAGAAGTAGGGAAATGAGTTTGGGTGTACTTTTACATATAACCATGCTGGGTGTGAGAAATATCTCTGTAAACGACAACTTTTTAAATTTTTTTATACAAAGTTGTCAGTTTACAGAGATATTTCTCTCACCCAACATGGGTATATGTAAAAATACACACCCCAAAACACATTGCCCTACTTCTCCTGAGTACGGCGATACCACATGAGTGACACTTTTTTGCAGCCTGGGTGCGCAAAGGGGCCCAAATTCCAACGAGTACCTTTAGCTTTTACATGGCTGCTCACAATTTAGCCCCGCCCAAAATGCTAGAACAGTAAACACACCCCACAAATGACCCCATTTCGGAAAGTAGACACCCTAAGGTATTCACTGAGGGGCATAGTGAGTCCATGGGAGATTTTTTTTTTTTTTTGCCAGAAGTTAGCAGAAATGGAAACTTTATTATTTTTATTTTTTTCCTCAAAGTGTCATTTTCCGCTAACTTGTGAAAAAAAATGAAATCATACATGAACTCACCATGCCCCTCCGCGAATACTTTGGGGTGTCTTCTTTCTAAAATGGTGTCATTTGGGGGGTATTTATACTTTCCTGGCATTCTAGCACCTGAAGAAACATGACAGGTGCTCAGAAAGTCAGAGCTGCCTTAAAATGCAGAAATTCACTTTTTTGCACTATAGTTTGTAAACGCTATAACTTTTACCCAAACCAATAAATATGCACTTATTGGATTTTTTTTTTTATCAAAGACATGTAGAACAATACATTTTGCGAAAAATGTATAGAAATGTAGTTTTTTAAAAAAAAATTACAACAGAATGTGAAAAATGTCATTTTTTTTTCAAAAATTTTGGTCATTTTTGATTAATAGCAAAAAAATTAAAAATGTCAGCAGCAATGAAATACCACCAAATGAAAGCTCTATTAGTGAGAAGAAAAGGAGGTAAAATTCATTTGGGTGGTAAGTTGTATGACGGAGCAATAAACGGTGAAAGTAGTGTAGTGCAGAATTGTAAAAAGTGGCCTGGTCATTAAGGGTGTTTAAGCTAGGGGGGCTTAAGTGGTTAAATCACCTCCCTTTCTGTATAATTAAAAAATAAATACCTTAATAACTACAAATATCAACATCATGGGTTTTACCACGACCGAAAACGTCCATACAATTAAAATAGAAAAAAAATTCCAATACGGCGAATGGCGTAACGGAAAAAGGGTCAAAATGGCCTATTTGCTATTTTTTTATTGCTTCTCTTACCCCAATAAATGTAATAAAATGTGATCAAAAAGTCACGCACACTCCAAAATGGTATCAATAAAAACGATTGTTCCTCAAAAAATATCCCCTAAACAGCTCAGTAGACATCAGTATAAAAAAGTTATGAGAGTAAGAATATGGTGAATTAAACAAAAAATATATCAAAGTTTCAATTTATTTTTACACTATTTAGACATAAACAAACTATACATATGGGGTATCATTGTAATTGTACGGACCCAGAGAATAAGGAGCATTTATGCTGTAAACGAAACGCCGTGGGAACAAAACCCGTAAAACGGTGGAGTAATTGAGTTTTTTTTTTTCCAATTCCACCGCATTTGAAATTTGTTCTGAGAGAGACAGCAGTGTCATTGCTGTGCTCTGTGCTTTGCTGAGTCATCTGGATCCTTATTCAATTACATTAGATAGTTATTTAGCTCATATATATAATACAGATAGTTAGTGGGAGATAGTAATTTTCCAGTGCAGGGTGTTAGGTAGTGTAACAGGAATTACTGTACTGTGATAGCAAATATATTGGAGCAGTCTATGTGCATATAAAGCTATTGTTCTGCTATTTATGTGAAATGTAATCAAAAACAGTGCTGTAATGTAAAATTACTTACAGTGATCAGGAGGAGTTCTTCCTCACAGTCGCGAAAGTTGCTGCGAACCATTTTCTCCAGTCTCAGAAAAACTTCTAGCAGCTTGAAAAATGTAGCAAAAGTGAGCCACGCCTATATTATGTGCGCATTACGCGCATATTATATTGCCAATTTTCACAATCATGAAAATAATGACTGGAGATCACGAATACTTCTTCATTTACATGTGCTTTGTAGAAATAAAGTCTTTAAATTGACACTTGAAAATGAAAACTATATAGAAACATAGAAACATAGAATGTGTCGGCAGATAAGAACCATTTGGCCCATCTAGTCTGCCCAATGTACTGAATACTATGAATAGCCCCAGGCCCTATCTTATATGAAGGATGGCCTTATGCCTATCCCATGCATGCTTAAACTCCTTCACTTTATTTGCAGCTACCACTTCTGCAGGAAGGCTATTCCATGCGTCCACTACTCTCTCAGTAAAGTAATTCTTCCTGATGTTACTTTTAAACCTTTGCCCCTCTAATTTAAAACTATGTCCTCTTGTAGCAGTTTTTCTTCTTTTAAATATTCTCTCCTCTTTTACCGTGATGATTCCCTTTATGTATTTAAAAGTTTCTATCATATCCCCTCTGTCTCTTCTTACTTCCAAGCTATACATGTTAAGGTCCTTTAACCTTTCCTGGTAAGTTTTGTCCTGCAATCCATGTACTAGTTTAGTAGCTCTTCTCTGAACTCTCTCCAAAGTTTCAATATCCTTCTGCAGATATGGTCTCCAGTACTGCACACAATACTCTAAATGAGGTCTCACTAGTGCTCTGTAGAGCGGCATGAGCACCTCCCTCTTTCTACTGTTAATGCCTCTCCCTATACACCCAAGCATTCTGCTGGCATTGCCTGCTGCTCTATGACATTGTCTGCCCACTAAACTAGACCCCCTAAGGTATTCATCTAGGGGTGTAGGGAGCTTTTAGACTCCCTAGAATTTAATGTTAAGCAGGCTAAAAAATATAACAGATAAGAGTTTGTAACATAAGGGAGTGGTCAATGGTGTCAAAAGCAGAGGACAGGTCAAGGAGGAGGAGGACAGAGTAATGTTTTTTGGTTTTAGCTGTTGGTGACTTTGGTAAGGGCAGTTTCAGTTGAGTGGTGGGGTCTTAGGCCAGATTGTAGTCGGTCAAAGAGGGTGCAAAGGGGGGTGAGAGGACAGTTCAGAATAGACATGTTGTTCAAGAAGCTTTGAGGCATATAGAATAAGTGATATGGGGGGATAACTGGATAAAGAAGATGGGTCAAGTGAAGGCTTTTTGAGGATGGGTGAAATGTTAGCATGTTTAAAGACACCAAAAGTTAGTGATAGGTTGAAGAGAGGAATTAGGGCTGGTATAAACACTGTTGTGAGGTTAGGGATGAGGTGGAATGGGATTGGGTTAAGTGTGCAGGGGGTGAGATGTGATCTGGAGAGTAGGTTGGAAAGTTTTTCTTCTGTAATGGTGGAGAAGAGGACTGAGCAGTTGTGTAGAGGGTCTGTGGGGACTGTGCACTGAAGCTTTCTCCGATGTTGACGATCTTTTGTTTGAAGTATGTTGCAAAGTCCTCAGCAGAGATGAGAGGTGAGGGTAGAGGTGCTGGGGGACGGAGAAGAGAGTTGAAAGTGTTAAAAAGTTGTTTAGGGTTGTGGGACAGGTAAGATATGAGAGATGAGAAGTAGGTCTGTTTTGCATCAGTGAGTAAAGATTTGAAAATGAGGAGGGATTGCTTGTATGTGGTGAAGTGATCCTTAGAATGGGATTTCTTCCATTGCCGCTCTGCATAAATAGAAGCTTGTCTGAAGCCTGCTGACTACGTCTGTACCTCTGTAACTTTGCTCAGGTACCTTCTGGTTTGCCTGGACCAGCTGCCTTGTGTGTCAATCCTCAAGAGGTGGCGACCTGGTGTTCCCCTCGGGACAGTCTATCTTCACAATCAGGAGTACTGTGGAGAATGAGGGGTTCACTTAGACAATGTAGCAGAAAATAATGCACATTTAATACCATATTGTGCAGGATGTTTTTTTATATAGTTTTTTCAGTGATTTTTCTGTGGTTTGTTTGATTTGTCTTGAAGGAGTGGCACCTTCATGTGTGAATACGATCCTATACTGGGAGTGATATTCAAGTGCCCTTTTGCCCAATCTATCTAATAAGTGACCTTGATTAAGATTGTGCACATAGGTGTGTGTGTCTCTCCTCCCACTGGTTGCTGATGCACATGGAGGTAACAAGGGGCAGCACACCATATGTGCGGGGACTGTGCTCCTGAAAAATGCGCCACAGCATCAATAGGTTAGCATAGGAACCCCCCTGAACTGGGACCACCTTGTCGCTGGTATGTGCGCTTAGATGTATTTTGATCAAAATGTATTGACTAAGTGTCTTAGGTTTTATCAAGAGTGAGGGCTTAGTCCATATGTCTTGCATCTATTTTTATAGTGCATTATTTTCTTTTATTTTGTAAATGTAGCCATATACATTCGCACATTTAATACCATATCGTGCAGGATGATTTATATATAGTTTCCAATCACTGCGGTCTCTGCCTTTGGATCGCTGCGATTCGTCAGTCAGATTTGACTGACTCATCGCAGCGTTTAGCAGCGCAGCTCCAATGTCCTCAGTGAGTGTCGAGAAGATCGGGGATGCACTGCTGTGTTCACTGTGATCCGATTCCCCCCCCCCGCCCCCACCATTCAGAATAGTCGAGTGGGACCAGGTAACAATGAGGGGGCAACCCCCCTCTCCCCGCCCCCACAACTTTCCAGGATGTCCGAGCGGTAGTAGATTGTCAGCTGTAACATACAGCTGACAATCTACTGTAATGGACGACATTGGTGTTGGCACTGATGTCGGCCGTTTAACCACTACCCGACCGCCTAACGCAGGGATGCGTTGGGGTGTCTTCTTTCTAAAATGGTGTCACTTGTGGGGTATTTATACTGCCCTGGCATTTTAGGGGCCCCTAATGCGTGAGAAGAAGTCTGGAATCCAAATGTGTAAAAATACCCTGTGAAATCCTAAAGCTACTCATTGGAATTTTGGCCCCTTTGTGCATCCAGGCTGCAAAAAAGTGTCACATCTGTGGTATCCAAGTATAGAAACAGCAGCCAGTGTAATAATGCTTAAATGGTTTATTTTCTTTTCAGTTATTTCATGTGCGACAGTAGTTGTATTACGTTTCGGCATATATTTGCCTTCGTCAGATACTACATGAGAAAAGGAGTACAGATTACAATCATAATAATCATACATGAACAGTGACACTATATAATGAAGAAATACAATAGTACACTGGTGTACTATTGTATTTCTTCATTATATAGTGTCACTGTTCATGTATGATTATTATGATTGTAATCTGTACTCCTTTTCTCATGTAGTATCTGACGAAGGCAAATATATGCCGAAACGTAATACAACTACTGTCGCACATGAAATAACTGAAAAGAAAATAAACCATTTAAGCATTATTACACTGGCTGCTGTTTCTATACTTGTGTATCTATTGGGTTGGAACCCTACAGTCAGCCTTCAAACAGAGTGCGCCAAAGACAGATTTGCACATCTGTGGTATCACCATACTTAGGAGAAGTAGGGCAATGTGCTTTGGGGTGTATATTTACATATACCCATGCTGGGTGAGAGAAATATCTCTGTAAATGACAACTTTTTAAAAAATTTTATACAAAGTTGACAATTTACAGATATATTTCTCTCACCCAACATGGGTATATGTAAAAATACACCCTAAACACATTGCGCTACTTCTGAGTACGGCGATACCACATGTGTGCCACTTTTTTGCAGCCTAGGTGCATAAAGGGGCGTAAAGTCCAACGAGTACCTTTAGGTTTTACAGGGTTGCTCACAATTTAGCCCCGCCCAAAATGCCAGAACAGTAAACACACCCCACAAATGACCCCATTTCGGAAAGTAGACACCCCATGGTATTCACTGAGGGGCATAGTGAGTCCGTGGGAGATTTTTTATTTTTTTTTGCAAGAAGTTAGCAGAAATGGAAACTTTATTATTATTTCTTTTTTTCCTCAGAAAGTGTCATTTTCCGCTAACTTGTGGAAAAAAAATGAAATCATACATGAACTCACCATGCCCCTCCGCGAATACTTTGGGGTGTCTTCTTTCTAAAATGGTGTCATTGGGGGGTATTTATACTATCCTGGCATTCTAGCACCTTAAGAAACATGACAGGCGCTCAAAGACAGAGCCGCTTCAAAATGCAGAAATTCACTTTTTTGCACCATAGTTTGTAAACGCTATAACTTTTACCCAGACCAATAAATATACACTTATTGGACTTTTTTTTTATCAAAGACATGTAGAACAATACATTTAGGGAAAACTTTATATAGAAATGTAGTTTTTTAAAAAAAAATTTACAACAGAAAGTGAAAAATGTCATTTTTATGCAAAAATTTTGGCCATTTTTGATTAATATCAAAAAAAGTAAAAATGTCAGCAGCAATGAAATACCACCAAATAAAAGCTCTATTAGTGAGAAGAAAAGGAGGTAAAATTCATTTGGGTGGTAAGTTGTATGACCGAGCAATAAACCATGAAATTAGTGTAGTGCAGAATTGTAAAAAGTGGTCTGGTCATTAAGGGTGTTTAGGCTAGGAGGGGTGAGGTGGTTAAGTTATGGTATTATTTAGTTATCTCTCTGTAAGGGTAACGTATCAATGGTCGTTTATACAAAAAAATAAAAAAAAATTGCATGTTTACTGTCACATGTGGGGCGCACGTCCGCAGTTAGCTCCAGACATGCAAGGTGTTGGTAAATGTATATCAGTGGTCTGTATAGGGGGCACAAACAGATTGGTCAAGGCTTCTGTATTTGAGTTCTGATGCTCTTGTATGTAAGTGTGTTTAATCTATAAACTGTATGTTATGGACACGCATGTGTCAGCGGTTCAGTGCTATGTTTATAGGTGCACTATTATGTCGATTAATTGGCGTTGCATCAAGGTTTACGTTCAACCACGTTTATGTTTTTCTTAGAGGAACACGAGGTGGTGTTGTGGTGACCATCATTAGAAAAAAAAAACTCCTGCAGCATTATGTGGAGGTTCGTTCGCACCTGGGCAATAGCATAAGGTGCTAGGCGAGTGCTGGCATTCATGGTAGAATCGGGCTTGGTTACACGGTCCATGACTTGCAGTGATCTAGGGCGAAGGGGGTTGGGCGCTAATGGTCGAATGATTATGGTTAGGTTTGTTACCTTCAAAAGCTACTTCCATGTGTCTGCATTTACATTTTGTCCTATACTCCTTTCACTACTAGAGCTGCGTTCATGCATTTGCTGTTGCATCACAATACTCTGCTCACTTCAGATTGCATTCATACGGCTGCGTTATACCTTGCTCTTCATGCTCAGAGCTGGGCCCATACCATGTTTTTAGGCACCACTCACATCCAGAGCTGCATTCACCCATCTGTTCTTACATCAGATGTTATACTCTGCTTCCATTTTCCTTTTCATTGCTACATCATGGTTTACTCAGTATTTTCACTAGGGTAGTCAGCACACCGCTCTGATACCGTTCTCCCGATAAACATAGCTGCTTTCTTTTCAGGCTTACGTTTCTTTCCTCGCTGGTTGTTACATTCCATAGGCCTACTTTTTCTGTTCACTTCGGTGGGAAAAAAAAATATAAATATTGTGGGGTTCTTTAGTCCTGGTTCGCATTCACTCAGACTGGTCTCCTTTACTTCTGGTTCACATTTACTCAGATTGGTCCCCTGCCCCAGTTCACCATACAGTTCCTCAGCGGTCAGTGGGCCAATAGGAGTAAGTTTCCTACTATGTTTCACAAGTTGTTCATTCATTTGTCACAATAAGGGTCTTCTCTTAGCGAACTGCAATGCCTCTGGCTCTTGTTTTTCTCCCATCTGTTCAATTTCACGGTTCATGGTTGGTTTAATGTTTTATTTATGTACGTGGTTCGGATCACAAATGTCTATGCATATTCCATCAGGTCTGGTTCACGTTTTAATTACTTATCGTCACTGTAAGTCTTGGCTTCAAGGGGCCTCATGGCTTCGGGGGCCCGATGACCGCTTCAGCCTCATGGCTCCGCGGGGCCTATGACCATTCTTCACATTATTCGTTAGGGGTACAGTATGGTTGTAGGCTGGTTAGTGTCCTAGGTTAACTGTCGGAGGGGGTCATGGTTATGCGAGTCCCCAAATCATACTGGTGCTGCATAAGTGCTTTATATTTAAAAAAATAAAAAATCCGCCATTAGTCTTGCATTCATGGCTACGCCATTAGAGTCTCTCACGCATGGCTTCTCCGTTTAAGTTGCCACATGAGACCCGCCATTAGGGTCCATTCACACGTCCGTTTTTTGCGGATCCTATTTTCCAAGAATTCTTTCCGTTTGTCATCCGTTTTTTGCGGATCCGCAAAAAAAAACGGATAGAAGAATACATTTTCCTATTCCAATAAAGTTTTATCCGCAATTTTCGGATTAGAATAGGACATGTTTTATTTTTTGACGGACACTATGTACTGAGAAAATTATGCGGACAGCACACTTTGTGCTGTCCGCATATTTTATAGACCCATTGAAAATCAATGGGTCCGAATTCTGTCCGCAACTATTCCGAAAAATCGGGATCAGATGCGGAACTAAACAACGGACGTGTGAATGGACCCTTAGAGTCTCTCACACATGGCCCCTCCATTAGAGTCTCTCACGCATGGCTCCGCCATTAGAATCTCTCATGCATGGCTTCTCCGTTTAATTTTTACACACATGACTCCGCCATTAGAGTCTCTCACGCATTGCTCCACCTTTAGAGTCTTTCATGCATGGCTCCACCGTTAGACTCTCACGCATGGCTTCTCCATTTAACTTTTACACACACGACTCCGTCATTAAAGTCTCTCACGCATGGCTCCACCTTTAGTTTCTCTCACACATGACTTCTCCATTAGTCTCTCTCACACATGACTCCGCCATTAGTCCCTCACGCATAGCTCCGCCATTAGTCTCTCTCACGCATAGCTCCGCCATTAGTCTCTCACGCTTGGCTCCACCATTAGTCTCTCACACATGACTCCACCATTAGTCTCTCTCACGCATAGCTCCGCCATTAGTCTCTCACGCTTGGCTCCGCCATTAGTCTCTCTCACGCGACTCTCCCATTAGTCTCTCTCACGCTTGGCTCCGTCATTAGTCTCTCACGTTTGGACCCACAATTAGTTTCTCATGCATGGCTTCTCCATTTAAATTTTACACACATAACGCACCATTCGAGGTCGGCTGTGTGGTCCCGCCACAGCAGGTTTCATGTCTTTTTCTGCTTTCAGGCCCGCTTGCATGGCACGGTCAGCTGTGGCTCACAATACAATTTTTCTTGTGGAGGCTCGCATGCGTGGCTTTTGCCATTAGAGCTTCACTCACATTATTGTTTTTTCTCTGACATTTATTTTCTAGGTCGTTGGGTCTTCATTGTTTTCTTTTCAAGCAGTCATCCCAAGCCTTCCTTTTCAGACATCACCTCCTAGGTTCGCATCTTCTCCCACTTACCCTCTCTAGATTCTTGCTTCCCCTCGCTCCCCGCTGTTACTTTTCTATTGCCCGTTCTTGCATTATAGACCCATTCTCCCAGGAAGCTGACCCTGTGGTCTAATTTTTCACGTTTCTCAAGTTCCACCTCTCCAGGGGTTGTTCAAAAAAATAAAAAAAACAAAAAAACACTATACTATGGTGTCAGTTTCATCCACAGGGAGTCCTGTCTCACCACTACAGGCAATTTACCAAGTCTGTCACGTCTACAGACTAATAAGTCCTGTCACGAATACAGGTGATTTACGAAGTCTGACACGATAAGTCCTAGCACGACTAAAGGCGCAGCATACGTAGTCTATCATGACCTTAAGCTTTTCCTGTCATAGCGGCAGCCATTGTGTGTACATTATGTCTTTATTACAGGTATGCTTACTTCATCTACAAACTCGGGCTGAGGGTGTTGCGCCTAGTTCCTGGGTACCGGTCCATCTTCCAGTAGGAGGTACAGTAATAAGGCACAATATACGAAGTCTGTCATGTCTACGGACATGACAAGTCCTATAACTACTACATACACAGCATACATTGTTTATCACGACCTTATGCTTAATTCCTGTCACAATTGCAAGTATGGTGGGTACGTTCTCTGTCCTCATTACAGGCAACATTAGCTCGTTAATTGAAACAGCCATGTATTCATGTTTTATGGTTCCCCAGGGCTGGTGAGTTTACACATTTCACTTAATCTACTACTAGAGTTAGACGGCATACGCCATCTTCCAACTTTTTGGGTCCTGGGGTATAAGTATAGGTGAAGTATTTTGCCACCAGGAACTGTTGGGGTCTGATCAAGGGCCTTGGCGAATGGTTGGAGTTCATTTAAGCCCTTCCCTTCCATCAGATTCACCATTGTTGTTTCAGTCTGCAGCTCTCAGGATTCAGACCTTCTCGTAAAATGTTCATATGTTGGTCAACATAGGAGTAAATCGTTTCTGATTACCGGCCACTCTTTCAAATGCAACCTCCAAGAACGACGTGCCGGTGCATGTGACAAAGAGGTAAGGTACATAGAAGTCTCTGTGATATGTACGATATATTCACCTTCATCGTGAAATGTCTTTTGCGTTCAAAGTGGGTGTCATAATAGTATGAATATATTTTGCTCTAAACTAAGGTCTGCTCTTTTTGGCCCCTTTAGGCTGCCCTACCACAGCGGTTATGGCATAATTCTACTGCTTGTTGTAGATAGGGTTAGATAGGTTAGGTACACCTCTCTGATAGCTGATCCGACCACAAGTATTAAGCAAATATATTGCTGTATTTGTGGGAGGGGAGGCTGATTAATAGGCTATTTATATGCACCTGTGGGCCCAGGCTGGCTAATTACTAGGCTATTTATAGGCACCTGTGGGCCCAGGCTGACACCAATTCAGCTGATTTCACCCACCCACACCAACTTAGTCACTCCATATTGAGGTGGCCCCCTTTAGGCTGCCCTACCACAGCAGTTATGGCATAATTCTACTGCTTGTTGTAGATAGGGTTAGATAGGTTAGGTACACCTCTCTGATAGCTGATCCGACCACAAGTATTAAGCAAACCACAAATAAAATATAACAAATTACAAGAAAGTGTCTTCTTTAAATACAATAATAAAACATGCCATATAATATATTCTTGAAAGTACGACATGCTTATGAAAGTGCTCTTAACTGATGGCGTGCTGGTAACAGCTCAATAATAGAATAAAGTAGCTTCTTTCAACAAAGTGTAATATCTGAATCCATAATCTCAATAACACGCTGTGTACAAATATAAAGCGGTGATTACTGAAATTGCTCTATCATCACGGCCTATATTTTGTGGGGAATGATACGCTATATGTCTCCCATTTAGGTCCTCGAAAAGGTGATGACGAACGACTGCTTAAGTACAATGATGGCCTTTCAAAACCTTTAACATCTTAAATATCTGGAATCTTCCACAAGAATACATTCTCAGTAATTTATTGAAAGTATTAAGCTGAAATGCCTTTCACTGACGGCATCACAGAGCATTCATAAAAGTAACACAAATGGCATCAAAGTGGGAATGCTGCACAGTTACAATGTCAACACGATGTATAATCCATGTAAGAACTGCACTTGGAATTCTAGGGTATCTCTCTATAGAGAGTGGAGAGGAAAATTGTGTCAGCTTTACATGCCATAGTGCTATTTATTAGTGCTATTCATTGTGTGAAGGATTGTTGTCTATGCCGGAGAAGAAGGCAGGAACAAGGGTTAGCAGTAGCTGACAGCAGTGCACTCCCGAAAAACGCATAAAATATTATTTTTTTTCTCTTTTAATTTCTAGGATAACCCCTTTAATTCTTGGTCTGGAAAAGAGATGAGTGAACCAGTTTGTAACAAACTAGGTTCATAGTAACATAGTACATAAGGCCGAAAAATACATTTGTCCATCCAGTTCGGCCTGTCTTCCTGCAAGTTGATCCAGAGGAAGACAAAAAAACCCTGTGAGGTAGAAGCCAATTTTCCCCATTTAAGGGGAATAAAAAATTCCTTCCCGACTCCAATCAGGCAATCAGAATAATTCCCTGGATCAATGACCCATCTCTAGTAGCTATAACCTGTAATATTATTATACTCCAGAAATACATCCAGGCCCCTCTTGAATTCCTTTATTGTACTCACCATCACCACCTCCTCAGGCAGAGAGTTCCATAGTCTCACTGCTCTTATCTTAAAGAATCCTCTTTTATGTTTGTGTACAAACCTTCTTTCCGCCAGACGCAGAGGATGTCCCCTCGTCACAATACTGTTGATAAATAGATGATGGGAGAGATCTCTGTACTGACCCCTAATATATTTATACATAGTAATAAGATCTCCCCTCAGTCGTCTTTTTTCTAAAGTGAATAACTTTATGAACTTTCCAAAATTTTGTCTAACATCCGAACCCAAAGCTTTTAATATTAGTTTCGGACTAGGAATCCAGTAAAACAGCACGCAGCGCCATTTTACTGCACATGTCAGCGGAAAAAAGCACTAGGGAGGAGGAAGAAGAATGCTCACATGACCGCAAGAGTAAGTTGGGGGGGAGTACTTGCCTTAATTGGCTCACAAGCCAACAGACAGACTAGATGAGCCAATCAGTGCTGCAGAAGGCAGGGAGGTGCCCTTGCAGAATGAACAGAACGTCATTCTGCATTGGGTTGTGAATGAGGGTGGATGCGTTTTGCAGTTTCTGACAGAAAACAATCTTATGGACACTGTTCAGTCACGATCAAGTTTCTATTCTACTGTCAGGGACATTGAAGGGAAAGGCTTGAATATAAAATTGTGCAGAATAGGGAAAGGCATGGAAATCTGTCAAGCAGGGAGAGAGAAGGGAGGATCTGAGGCTGGGTGTGCCTGTCAGTATGTTCCAACTGCAATTTCTGCCTTATCACACAGCTGCAGTTTCTGCAGGACATCAAAAGCAGCTACCTGCAAGGACATTTCTTCTCTTTTTACCACATAAACAGAAATAGTATTTTTTGTTGGTGTATTTTTTTTTTTTGTGGGGGGGTGGGCGGGATGGGCTCAAAATGTACAACATGTGTTTTATCATAAAGCGCATCTCAGTGAAAATGTCAACTAATAATCCAAAACCCATTTCAGGGCAGAGTCTGATAAAAGCGGCAGGGAGGGTGAGGACTCCAATGACGATGGTGTGCTGATCAGGACCTGGGAGCTGGATAGAGGTGCTGAGGAGGAGGCAACATCAGAGCAGGAGGGTGGTGGAAGCAGCAATAAAGAGCAGAGGCAGCAATAAAGAGACAGGGCAACCTCTGCTTTGGGATTTGGTGATGCCACTGACATTGTAGGTGGGTTAGGCCCAAAATGTGCCAGAGCTAAGTGTTATGCAAGCTTCACTGCGCCACTGACCGGCTATAGTCTGGAGGGGCGTGACTAAGCAACTACCTGGTCTTCACTAGAGACTCTGATGGTGAGGATGGGCTTGGGCCATTAGGGTAGTTGCCAGGTGCCACTCCAGAGCAGTTCCCGAGTCAGTGGCAGCTCACCAGGGGGTCAGAGATACTGGTGCAAGCACCATGGGGAGGGACATGGTCAGGAAGTCCGAGGTCAGGGCAGGCAGTGATCAAGCAAGGTCCTTAAATGAAGTCCAAGGTAAGGGGCCGGCGGCAAACAAGCAAAATCCGATAATTCCAAAGCAGGGTCCGGTACACAGCAAAGCAGAACTACAAAAACACCTTCATAAACAGAAGTGACCATGATTTTCTCAGGCATCTTCCTGGGGTAGGATGCGCCTTTAAATACTTCCTGCAATCCAGCCATAGGCTGGTAAAATAGAGGGAGTGTACGTGCTGCCTAACAAGTGAGGTGAGGCACACCCATGCAAGCCCTAACAAACAGTTCAGGTCTCCAGCAGGAAGTAAACTCTGGCATGGAGAACAGATGCAACAGTTAAGCTACCTGTTGCCCGCGCTTGTCAGCACGGTGCATGGCAGCAGTAGGGAAGGAGGAAGCCCAGCGCCCGTGCCCACAGGTAGGGGCAGCAGTGCCGGCACGGACCGCTAGGCTAACAGTACCCCCCTTACACCCCCTCTCCTCAAGCCTGGCCCTAGACACAAAAGAAAATTTCAGAAGAAGATAGGCATTGATGTTTTCTCTGGGTTCCCAAGATCTTAACTCAGGACCAAACCCTTTTCAATCAACAAGATAAAGTTTTACCTTTACTCTTCTTCATCCCCAGAATAGCTTTCACCTCATACTCGTTTTCATCACTGACCGCAACAGGAGAAGGAATTCGGTACCAGGAGAGAGGCTGGCAGATTAAGCTTGTAAGGAACATCATTAATTTGCTCGAGAATCTCAAATGGACCGATGAAGCGTGGACCCAATTTGTTTGAGGGTATTTTGAGCCTGATGTATTTGGAGGCAAGCCACACCTTATCACCAGGACGGAACTTAGGAGAATCTCTACGTCTTTTATCAGCAGCTTCCTTCATGAGCACAGAAGCCTCTTTCAGAGCTCCCCTGGTCTCCTACCAGATTTTAGAGAACTCTCTTGAAGTTGCATCTGCAGCAGAGATACCAGAAGAACAAAAAATTGTGATTTCTTGGAAGACTTGCTGACATGATTGTTGTATGAAAATTCAGGCCAGGGCAATAGTTCAACCCATTTGTCTTGATTAATATTAGTGAAGTGGTGCAAAAAGTTTGTAAGAATTTGGTTGACACGCTCCACTTGACCGTTGGACTGTGGATGATACGCTGAAGAGAAGTCCAGGGATACATTCCGTAGCTTGCAGAGAGCTCTCCAGAATTTTGACGTGAACTATACGCTTCTACCGGACCCAATATGGAGTGGTAAGCCATGAAGACGGAAAATGTGTTCGATAAATTTCTTGGCCAGTTGGGGAGCAGAGGGGAGTCCAGGCAGAGGAAAGAAATGTGCCATTTTAGAGAAGTTGTCTACCACTACCCAAATCACCAGAGGAAATGGGTAGATAATAAAGTCCATAGCTATTTGTTGCCAGGGAACCTCAGGAACAGGAAGAGGAAGCAGAAGACCAGCTGGGCGTTGTTTGGAAGTTTTATTTTGCATGCAGGACGGACAAGCAGTGACTGTCGCATGGACAGCCACCAGTACCATTTTGCAATGAATCTGAAGGTCTTTCGGCGACTGGCATGACCTGCCACTTTAGTAAGGCCCCATAGTAAGATCTGCTTTCTGAGAGACTCTGCAACAAAGGTATTTCCAGGAGGAATCTTGGATAGCTTGACAAGGCAGGCAGAGATTCTAGCAGGATAGATGATATGTTGGGGCTCCTCCTCTGGGTCGGTAGAATCAATGGATCGAGAAAGCATTTGCTTTGATGTTCTTATCTGCAGCACGAAAGTAAAGAACAAAATCAAAACGGGCAAAGAACAGGGACCATCTAGCTTGTCGAGGATTAAGTCAGACTGCAGACAGGTGAGGTTCTTGTGGTTGGTATAGATCAGCACAGGATGATTGGCCATCCAATCCAATGCCATCTTAATGGCCAACAACTCTCTGCCCCCAATTGAGTAGTTGCGCTCATGAGCAGAGAAGGCCCTGGAGAAGAAGCCACGGGTTGTCATCTTACCCGAGGGAGACTTTTGTGAAAGCACTGCCCCAGCTACAATAGACGATGCATCCACCTCCAGAAAAAATTGCTTGCTGGCATCAGGACGATGGAGTACTGGAGCGGTAGAGAAGGCCTGCTTTAAGGCTTGAAAGGCTGATTCAGCCTCAGCAGTCTAGCTTTTGGGATTCGTCCCTTAGTGTGTCAAGGCTGAGATGGGAGCTGTCAAAGAAGAGAAGTCCGTCACAAACTGGCGATAGTAATTGGCAAACCCCAGGAAGCGCTGAATTGCCTTTAAACCAGAAGGACGAGGTCACTTCAAAATCACAGACAGCTTCTTAGGACCGATACTGCAGGCCAGTATCAGATATCATGTACCCCATAAATGGAAGCGAGGATTGTTCAAAGATACATTTTTCAAATTTGGGGTACAGATTATTCTCTCTAAGCCTTTTTAGAACCAGACGGACCTGTTTCCGGTGTGAGACCAAATCTGAGGAGAAGATTAGAATGTCGTCAAGATAGACCACAACACATGAATAGAGTAAGTCTCTGAAGATATCATTGACGAATTCTTGAAATACCGTTGAGGCATTGCTTAGCCCGAAGGGCATCACTAGATATTCATAGTGACCGTCACGGGTGTTAAAGGCGGTCTTCCAGTTGTCTCCTTGACGAATTCGGATAAAGTTGTAGGTCCAACGCAGGTTTAATTTGGAGAAGATCTTAGCTCCTCTAAAGCGGTCAAAAAACTCTGAAATAAGGGAAAGCGGGAATTTGTTCTTGACTTTGATCTTATTTAGACCCCTATAATCGATGCATGGGCAGAGAGAACCATCTTTTTTATTCACAAAGAAGAATTCACCACCAGCCGGAAAACATGATTTTCAGATAAATCCTCTATCAAGATTTTCTTTAACATATTCAGACATGGATTGAGTCTCTGCTGGTGACAGGGGATAGATGCGTCCAAGAGGAGCCGAGGAGCCGGCACCAAATCAATAGGGCAGTCATACAGCTGTGAGGAGGTAGCGTCTCAGCCTCTTTCTTGTCAAAGACATCCGCATAAGCATGATAGGCTGCTAGCAGTCCCGAGGTGGCCGAGCAAAAGAAAGACTCTTCCCAAGACAGGACTGTCCCCAACGAAGCACCTCTCCAGACCTCCAGTCAAGAACAGAAGGAGAGGATAAGACAGACTTGAGAAGACCAGGAACGAAATCTCTTCATAATGAAGCGCTCCCACCTGTAATTTTACACGTTCCATGATGAACTGTATGGACTCAGACAGAGCCTTTTCATTGACGAACGATACCGTCAGAGGACTCTGCAGGCGTCGAACAGGTATCTGATGATGATCCACTAGACGTTGTTGTAGGAAGTTCCCTGCTGCTTAGGAATCCAAAAGCGCCATCTCCATAAATCGAACATCGCCTAATGACAAGGTTACTGGCAGAGTCAGAGGAGGAGAGGAATCGTCTTCACCTAGGGTCGCCTCCCCAACAGACCCTAGGCTCGGGAATTTTCCTGGCTTCAGAGGAATGGAACAGAGAAGATGTCCAGCACTACCAATAGAAGAAAAGCCCCCTTGTACGACGATGACCACATTCTTGCTCAGTCAGCTTGACCGAGTCATCCAGCAAGGGTTTTGGAGCAGCAGCAGACGTAGAAGGCTGAGGGACTGAAGACTGCTGGAAAGAAGACACTGGATGATACGGTCTTTTCTCACATGCTACATCCTTAGCACGCCCCTGGATGTGCAGATCAATCCAGGTGGCCAGGGAAATAATGCTATCCTGGGTAGAGGGAACAATGCGTCTGGCCAGTTCAACCTTATTTTTCCCGGAGAGACCCTCCCAAAAGGCGGCCACTCCAGAGCAGTCCCGGAGTCATTGGCAGCTCACTAGTGAATCAGAGATACCGGTGAAAGCAAAGTGGGAAAGGACTTGGTCAGGAAGTCCGAGGTCAGGGCAGGCAGTGATCAAGCAAGGTCTGTAAACAAAGCCCAAAGCCAGGGGCAGACGGCAAACAAGCAAAATCCGATAATTCCAAAGCAGAGTCCGTTACACAGCAAAGCAGAACTACGCACAAAAACACCTGGTAAGACAGAGGGCGTGTACGTGCTGCCTCACAAGTGAGGAGAGACACATCCATGCAAGCCCTAACAAACAGTTCAAGTCTCCAGCAGGAAGTAAACTTTGGCATGGGGCGAAGATACAACCTTTACACTACCTGCTGCCTGCGCTTGTCAGCATGGTAGCAGGAGGGAAAGAGGGAGCCCGAGCCCACGGGTAGGGGTAGCAGCGCCGGCACGGACCGCTGGTCTAACACCAAGCCAAGCTCAGCTGCTTTTAGCTCTGTGCGAGCAACTCACGTATTGTGTTTTTTTCTCCACAAGGCGGCCACACAAATCCACAGCTGTGCAAGATCTACAGGATTAAAATAAGTCATGACCATTCAAACACATCATAGGTACCAGAGCTCTATTGCAGCACATGAGACGGCATTACCAGATCTATTGTGGAAATTAAACTGGCCATCATCCCCATTCAGCATAAGTCTGTCCTCCTTCTCCTGATTCTCTTTGTGGCAGCCAACCCACATCCCAAAGTGATACAGTGTCCGTGTCATCATCATCACCTACTTCTTATTCATTTGCTAAGACTCCTCCTTCTCATCAGCTCCATTGTAAGACATCTATAATGGAATGTTTGGTCATGAAAAAACTTTTCTTCACTTGCACCTTAGCTTGTCTACAAGCTAAACCCTCACCTGGCCATGTTGCTAGTGATGCAGTCGCTGCTGTACCATTTTAAAGTGCCTTGTACTCTTGTGTGGCAAAGATACACTCGCTGCTCCAGTGATATTGAGATTGAGATTCTTGCTGTGTGGCAAGCTGCACTCCACAGTGGACACCTGTAGCAACTGTTGCAGGCAGGGACAGTACATGTCTTTCATGGCCCACTGGGTCAATGTTTTTTGCAGCAGCAGACAGGCAGCACCCAGCAACATGGACAGGTCCTTTTGACCCCTACATGATTTCATAAGGCTGACTACCATAGCAGGCATTTATCCTCCTCCTCCACTTACTCCTCCTCAGACACACACCCATCCCCACAGCAGCAGGGCACAGAGTCACTCCCGCTCCCCCTACTCCCTATCATTCTGTCGAGCAGTCTCTCAAGTACATCAAGCAGCAAACATCCCGCTGGCTGACCCCCCCCCCCCCCCCCACACACACACACACACACACACATTCCTCCGGCTCTAACGGGGCAAGGTGGTTAGTGACAATAGCTGTAATATCTTGGCTGCTCTGAACCTGGGGGGGGGGGAACATGCTCCATGCATCGTTTTTTTTTTTAAAGTACACTGGCTTGCGCAAGGTGCTGCCAATGTCCAGAAAATTGCTTCTCTTTTCAGCCACTGTCATGTGGTAAGTAATGCTCTCCTGGACTTGCAGCGTCAGAATTGATGACAGCTACATCTCTTAATTCATGACGTTCCAACTTGCTGGAATTCAAATTTGCAAATCCCAGAGTGTCTGTACGATCAGTGAAAAGCCATGAACTATTTTGTTATACACCAGACTACTTCAGCAGGGAGCATGTGTTGTTTCCAGGTTGGGCAGCTCACGATGTTCATGCTGCAGTTGTCCCTCATCCCCCTCCACTTGAAAAATGGCAAAACATCATATTTAGCATGGCTGGATCTTAACCACTTGCCGCCACGCTAACGCCCTCAGCATGGGCATAACTAAAAAAAATGTATTGCGGTCATATTGGTCTAAAGACCCAATACATTACATGCCCATGTACTCTGCTGCAATGTCCAGGGCACGGTTTGAGGTCATCATGCGCTTTATGCATTTCACTGACAATGAAACCTGTCATCCAAGAGGCCACCCTGCTTATGACCGGCTCCATAAAATTCGGCCCCTCATAGACCATTTGTCATCTAAATTTGCAGATGTGTATACCCCCAGTCAGAACATCTGCATAGACGAGTCCCTCGTACAATTTACCGGGCGCCTTGGCATCAAACAGTACATCCCCAGCAAGCGCGCCCGGTACGCGGTCAAATTGTATAAGCTCTGTGAAAGGGCCACAGGCTATACATATCATTTTAGGGTCTATGAGGGAAAAGACTCAAAACTGGAGCCGGTCGGATGCCCTGACTACCTGGGGTTCAGTGGCAAGATTGTCTGGGACTTGGTGTCACCCTTAGTCTGCAAGCGGTACCACTTATACGTGGACAATTTTTACACAAGTGTGGCCCTCTTTCGGCACTTACATCTAGTCAGAATCCAATGCTGTGGCACCGCGCGGCATAGTCGCCGGGGCTTCCCCCAACGGCTCATTAATACCCGACTTGCACGGGGGGAGAGGGCTGCCTTGTGTGACCAAGAACTGCTCGCGGTGAAGTGGCGGGACAAGAGGGACATTTACCTTCTGTCCACCATTCACGCAGACACGACTGTCCAAATAGAACGGGCGACAGGAGTCATTGAAAAGCCCCTCTCAGTCCACGATTATAATCTCCACATGGGAGGGGTGGACTTCAATGACCAAATGTTGGCTCCATATTTAGTTTCCCGACGCACCAGACGCTGGTATAAAAGGTGTCTGTATATTTGATTCAATTGGCCATATATAACAGTTACGTTCTCTACAGTAAGGCTGGGAGAACGGGATCCTTCCTTAAATTCCAGGAAGAGATCATTTCGGAACTCTTGTATCCAGGAGGTTCTGTGCCCCAAGTCCCCGATGTAGTGAGCCGGCTACATGAGACACTTCCCCAGTGTCTTCCTGGTACCCTAAGCCACCGTTCCCCAAGAAAAAGATGTCGTGTCTGTAGCAGGAGTGGACTAAGGCGTGACACCACCGTTTTTGTCCTGACTGTCCTGACCAGCCTGCCCTATGCATAGGGAGTGCTTCCATAAGTATCACACCCAGGTACATTATTAGCATAGGGATTACAAGACACAGGCCAGGCACACAAGAGTCTTAGGGCCCTTGCACACGAGCATTGCTCACGCATGGTGATCGCAAGGGCGCCCGTCCTGACTTCTCCCGCACAGACGGGTCGCATAGCATCATATTGATTTATGATGCTATGTAACTCCTACAGTTCTGGAATGCATTGGATAGCACTGGCATACTGCTGCTGCCAGTGCTATCCAATGCATTCCAGAACTGTAAGGGTACATAGCATCATAAATCAATATGATGCTATGCGACTCATCTGTGCGGGAGAAGTCAGCCAGCGCTCCTCTGCGATCACCATGCGTGAGCTGCCGTTGCAAAGCCCTCAGAGCCCTTTCACACAGAGCTGCTGCAAACCTCTCCTTTCACCTGGGACAAAGTGCATAATGTACTTCGCCACAGCTCTGGGTGATTTGTGCTTTGCACATTGTCCCACGAGGAAGGAGAGGTTTATCCTCTAAGGCCTCATGCACACGGCCGTGGAACACGCCGTGCATGGACCGTGGTATCCTGGCCTGGCATCCATCTGACAGCAGGAGCGCACGGCGTCATAGCAACCAGTGACGCCGTGCGCTCCTGCTGTCAGATGGCTGCCAGGCCGAGATACTAGCGGTCCATGCACGGCCGTGTTTCACGGCCGTGTGCATGAGGCCTTAAGGTAAAAAAACAAAAAAAAATCCACAGGTAAGCAAAAAGTTCAAGTTATGTTTCAAATGTTTAAGTTAACGTTCGGTTTCTAATGTTCTATAAAGTTAATGTTAATAAAATTATTGCGTTGCTGCCTGGTTTTTTCTTTCTTTTTTTTTTTTTTTACCTTCTAGGTGGATCAAGCAAAGAGCCAGCTGCAGCACTGATGTGCATTCTGAGAGAAGCATTGCGCTGCTATCAGAAGACACGTGAAGTCGGTGTATGCGGCGCTGCAAGACGAGATTTCTCCTCTGCAGTACAGGTACGTTTGCCCAGGCATATGAGCTGAGGAGAGTTGTTGGAGTTCATATGCTTTGGCAAACACTTTGTATAAAAAAATCTGGCAAAGATGTCTTCCTCCACACCGATCAATTGATCGATGTGAATGGAGAAATCACGTTTGCCAGGACATAGGAGCTGAAGTGGGTATGGATGTTTGGGCGGAGCCCCCATGTCCTGGCAATCGCCAGGCCCCTTTTTTCTTCTTGCATATTTTTTGGCAGAGATTTTTTCATCCACATCAATCGATGCGAATAAGGAAATCTGTGCCGTTCATTTTTTCTCTCAGCCCAGAGGCTGAACGGAAAAAAAAATATCATTACCCGTATGCTCCATATAAGGAGAATAGCAGAAACTCCGAATGCTGGCCATACGTGTAATGATTGCGGAGACCCTCAAATGCCAGGGCAGTACAAAAACCTCACATGTGACCCCATTTTAGAAAGAAGACACCCCAAGGTATTTGCTGAGGGGCATATTGAGTCTATGAAAGATTGAACTTTTTGTCACAAGTTAGTGGAAAGGGAGACTTTGTGAGAAAAAAAAAAAAAAAAAAAATTCCGCTGACTTGTGCGAAAAAAAAAATAAAATATGAACTCGCCATGCCCCTCAAAGAATACCTTGGGGTGTCCTCTTTCTAAAATGGGGTCACATGTGGGGTATTTATACTGCCCTGGCATTTTAGGGGCCCTAAAGCGAGAGAAGAAAAATGCGCAAAAATGCCCTCCTAAAAGGTACTCATTGGATTTAGGGCCCCTTTGCGCACCTTGGCTGCAAAAGTGGCACACATGTGGTATCGCCGTACTCAGGAGAAGTAGGGCAATGTGTTTTAGGGTGTATTTTACATATACCCATGCTGGGTGAGACAAATATCTCTGTAAATGGACAACTTTGTATAAAAAAATTGAAAAAGTTGTCATTTAAAGAGATATTTTTCACACCCAGTATGGGTATATGTAAAAATACACCCTAAAACACATTGCCCTACTCTCCTGAGTACGGCGATACCACATGTGTGACACTTTTGCATCCAACATGCGCAAAGGGGCCCAAATTCCAATGAGTACCTTTAGGATTTCACAGGACATTTTTACGCATTTGGATTCCAAACTGCTTCTGACGTTTAGGGGCCCCTAATATGCCAGGACAGTATAAATACCCCACAAGTGACCCCATTTTAGAAAGAAGACACCCTAAGGTATTCTGTGAGGGGTATGGTGAGTTCATGTAAAAGTTTATTTTTGTCACAAGTTGGTGGAATATAAGACTTTGTAAAAAAAAAAAAAAATTCCATTTCCGCTAACTTGTGCCAAAAATAAAAACTTCCATGAACTCACTATGCCCCTCAGCGAATACCTTAGGGTGTCTACTTTCCGAAATGGGGTCATTGTGTGGTATTTATACTGTCCTGGCATATTAGGGGCCCCTAAACGTCAGAAGCAGTTTGGAATCCAAATGCGTAAAAAATGTCCTGTGAAATCCTAAAGGAACTCGTTGAATTTGGGCCTCTTTGCACCTTGGCTGCAAAAGTGGCACACATGTGGTATTGCCGTACTCAGGAGAAGTAGGGCAATGTGTTTTGAGGTGTATTTTTACATATACCCATGCTGGGTGAGAGAAAAATCTCTGTAAATGGACAACTTTGTATAAAAAATGGAAAAGTTGTCATTTGCAGAGATATTTTTACACCCAGCATGGGTATATGTAAAAATACACCACAAACACATTGCCCTACTTCTCCTGAGTACGGCGATACCACATGTGTGCCACTTTTTTGCAGCCAAGATGCGCAAAGGGGCCCTAAATCCAATGAGTACCTTTAGGATTTCACAGGACATTTTTTACGCATTTGGATTTTAAACTGCTTCTGACGTTTAGGGGCCCCTAATATGCCAGGACAGTATAAATACCCCACAAGTGACCCCATTTTAGAAAGAAGACACTCCAAGGTATTCCGTGAGGGGTATGGTGAGTTCATGTAAAAGTTTATTTTTTGTCACAAGTTAGTGAAATATGAGACTTTGTAAAAAAAAAAAAATCAATTTCCGCTAACTTGTGACAAAAAATAAAAACTTCCATGAACTACTATCCCCCTCAGTAAATACCTTAGGGTGTCTACTTTCCGAAATGAGGTCATTTATGGGGTGTTTCTACTGTCTGGGCATTGTAGCACGTCAGGAAACAGGACAGGCGCTCAGAAAGTCAAATTGCGGAAATTCACTTTTTTGCAACATAGTTTGTAAACGCTATAACTTTTACCCAAACCAATAAATATACACTTATAGAATTTTTTTTTATCAAAGACATGTAGAACAATGCATTTAGTGAAAAATGTATAGAGAAATGTAGTTTTATTTGTCAAATTTTCCAACAGAAAGTGAAAAATGTCATTTTTTTGAAAAAATTTCGCCAAAAAAAGTAAAATATCAAAAAAAGTAAAAATGTCAGCAAGAATGAAATAGCACCAAATGAAAGCTCTATTAGTGAGAAGAAAAGGAGGTAAAATTCATTTGGGTGGTAAGTTGTATGACCGAGCAATAAACGGTGAAAGTAGTGTAGTGCGGATTTGTAAAAAAGTGCCTGGTCACTAGGGGTGTATAAACCTGTGGCCTTCAAGTGGTTAACAAGGTTCCAAGTAGAGCTTTAACATGCAACAAGAAGAAATGGGAGTGAGACAAAACATTTATTGAGCATTCAATTTAATGAAAACAATGAATAAACTGAAACAGGCTGTTTTTCAGCTGATCAAAAGTTTAGGACCACACCTCCAAAAAAAAACTAAACCCCCCTCAAAACAGAAATCAAACTTCCAAACATGAACTCCGTACTGAGTAGCTCCGCTGTTATTGTTGATCACTTCGAAAATTCGTTTCGGCATGCTTGATGCAGGCGTTTCAATGAGGTAAGTGGGTACATTTCTCGAAGTGGTGTAGACGGCCGCACGAAGGCCATCTACTGTCTGGAACTGTTGTCCATTTTTGTCAACTTCCCTTGCCAGCCATCCTTAAAGGTTCTCAATTGGAGTTAGATCAGGGTAACACGCAGGATGGGCCAAAAGAGTGATGGTATTCTCCTGAAAGAAGTCCCTTGTCCTGCGGGCATTGTGTAATGTAGCATTGTCCTATTGAAAAACCCAGTCGTTACCACACAGACGAGGGCCCTCAGTCATGAGGAACGCTCTCTGCAACATCTGGACATAGCCAGCGTCCGTTTGATGCCCCTGCTCTTCCTGAAGCTCTATTGTTCCACTGAAGGAAAAAGCACCCCAGACCATTATGGTGCCCCCTCCACTGTGGCACGTAGAAAACATCTCAGGTGGGATCTGCTTGTCATGCCAGTAACGTTGGAAACCATCAGGACCACATCAAAGTTTAAAATTTTCTCATCAGAGAATTAAAACTTTCTTCCACTTTTGATTGTCCCATGTTTGGTGGTCTCTTGCAAAGTCCAAATGAGCAGTTCTGTGGCATTCAAGGAGACGAGGTCTTTGAAGCCGTTTTTGTTTTCGAAGCCCTTCAGTCACAGATGCTGTCTGATGGTTATGGGGCTGCAGTCAGCACCAGTAAGGGCCTTAATTTGGGTCAAGGATCGTCCAGTGTCTTGACGGACAGCTAATTGGATTCTCCAGCTCAGTGCTGGTGAAATTTTTTTGGGTCTTCCACTTGACTTTTTTGTTCCATAACCCTCAGGATCATTTAAGAAATTCCAAATGACTGTCTTACTGCGTCCCACCTCAGCAGTGATGGCTCGCTGTGAGAGACCCTGCTTATGCAGTTCAACAACCGACCAGTTCACAAAGGGAGAGTTTTTTTGCCTTTGCCATCACAACGTGTGACTACCTGACAGAAAATGACAATGAATCCACATGTTTGCCCAGATTTGGCCTTTTAAAGGCATGTGGTCCTAAAATTGGATCAGCTAAAAACCAGCCTGTTTCTGTTTAATCGTTATTTTCAATTAATTGAATGCTCAAAAAATGTTTTGTCTCACTCTCTTCTTGTTGCATGTTGAAGCTCTACGTGGAAACTTGTTAAGATCCAACAATGTAAAATATGATTTTTTGCCATTTTTCAAGTGGTCTTAAACTTTTGATCAGGACTGTATGTCTCTTAGGCTACTTTCACATCAGCATTTTACTTTCCGGTATTAAGAGCCATCATAGGATCTCAAAACTGGAGGAGAACGCTTCAGTTTTGTCCCCATTCATTGTCAATGGGGACAAAACTGAACTGAACGTAACAGAGTGCTTCAGAATTTACTCTGTACCATTTGGTTGCATTCCCATGCCAAACACAAAACCGTTACAAGTACTTGACCCCGAACCTGAACCCCATTGAAGTCAATGGAGACCTGAACTTTTGGGCACTAAAATGGCTGTAAAATAGCCCTGGAAAGGGCTAGAGGGCTGCAAATGGCAGCAAAATGTAGGTAAACCCCATGCTAACAAATGTGGACAGGGAAATGACTTAAAATAAAATAAATAAAAATTAACCAATATTAATTGGCAACTTGGAGGAGGAGGTGGAATAGGAGGTTGGGGTGGCGTCAGGTGGGAATGCTATGGAAGTTGAAGTTCTCCTCACAGCCAAAAAGGATTAATGTCTGCCTGCAGTGCCACAGGCCTCATTCACAGCTTCAGGCCCATGGCAACAATACATGGGAGTTGGAGAAGTTCTCATCACAGCCAAAAAGGATTCATGTCTGCCAGCAGTGCCACATGCCAAATTCATAGATTGAGGCCCAAGACAACCATACATGGGAGTTGGAGAAGTTGTCATCAAAGCCAAAAAGTACTCATGCACAGACTCAGGCCCCTGGTACCCACAAATAGGAGAGTTCAAATCACACCAAAACAGTATTAATTTCACCCAACAGTGCCACAGGCAACAAACACTCATTCAGGCCCATGGCTCCCGCAGAGAGGAGAACGGTCCTGTAACAGCAACACAGCCCTCTGGTCAACCTGCAATGTAACATGCGATTATCATTTATGTAGGCCCTAACAGCAAAACAAGCATCATGTTACCCAGCAATGGAACAGGCCACTTTCAGCAATTTAGGCCCTAGCACCCAGACAGAGGAGAAAGGTCCCATAACAGCAAAACAAGCATCATGTCACGCACCAATGCTGCAGGCGATTATAATAATGTAGTCCCCTGGCATCCAGACAGAGGAGAGAAGTCCCATAACAGCAAAACAGACATCATGTCACCCACCAATGCAGCAGGCGATTATAATTAATGTAGGCCCCTGGCACCCAGACAGAGGAGAGAGGTCCCATAACAGCAAAACAGGCATCATGTTACCCACCAATGCAGCAGGCGATTATCATAATGTAGGCCCCTGGCACCCAGACAGAGGAGAAAGTTCCCATAACAGCAAAACAGACATCATGTCACCCACCAATGCAGCAGGCGATTATAATTAATGTAGGCCCATGGCACCCAGACAGAGGAGAGAGGTCCCATAACAGCAAAACAGGCATCATGTTACCCAGCAATGGAACAGGCCACTTTCAGGAATTTAGGCCCTGGCACCCAGACAGAGGAGAGAGGTCCCATAACAGCAAAACAGACATCATGTCACCCACCAATGCAGCAGGCGATTATAATTAATGTAGGCCCCTGGCACCCAGACAGAGGAGAGAGGTCCCATAACAGTAAAATGGGCATCATGTCACCCACCAATGCAGCAGTGCCCTGGAGTACAAGAATGTATGGTTGAGAGCGAGGCAGTTATAAATGTCTATTCTGCACAAGGTACGGAAAAGTCCTGTGGGATCCATGCCTGGTTCATTTGAATGAACGTGAGCTTGTCCACATAGGCTGTGGATAGGCGGCTGTGTTTGTCTGTAATGACGCCCCCTGCCGTGCTAACTACACGTCCAGACAATACACTGGCCGCAGGGCAGGGCAGCACCTCCAAGGCATAAAGGGCAAACTCGGGCCATGTGGTCAGTTTGGAGACCCAGAAGTTGAATGGGGCAGAACCATCAGTCAGTACGTGGAGGCGTGTGCACATGTACTGTTCCACCATGTTGTTGAAATGCTGCCTCCTGCAAACACGTTCCCTTTCAACTGGTGGTGCAGGTTGCTGTGGCGCGGTGACAAAACTTTTCCACATCTCAGCCATGCTAACCCTGCTGTCTGAGGAGCTGGCCATGACACAGCTGCGTTGGCGACCTCTTCCTCCTCCCCCTCCTCCTTCACCTTGTGCTTCCACTTGTCTCCCCGTGTCAGGTGAGAATGCCCTCAGGTGCGCGTCTACCAGTGTGCGCTTGTAGTCGCACATCTTCCTATCACGCTCCAGTGTGGGAATTAAGGTGGTTGCGTTGTCCTTGTACCGGAGATCCAGCAAGGTGGCAACCCAGTAGTCAACACAAGTTAAAATGTGGGCAACTCTGCTGTCGTTGCGCAGGCACTGCAGCATGTAGTCGCTCATGTGTGCCAGGCTGCCCAGAGGTACTGATATGCTGTCCTCTGTAGGTGGTGTATCGTCTGAAACTCTGTATCCCCCCAGCCACGCTCCAGTGATGGCCCTGAGCTGCGTAGGGTGCCACCCTGCAGTGAAACCGGTCCTCCTCCTCCTTCGCTACCTCACCCTCGTCCTCCTCATCCTCCTGAAGTGTGCCCTGGCTGTCCACATGTGTACCTGGCCTCTGCTGGTGCAGGAACCCGCCCTCTAAGCTAATTCTGTATGACCTGCCTGAAACCCTGTGAAATACCCCCTCTTCCTCCTCCTCCTGTGCCGCATCCTCTTCCATCATTGTCGTAATATTTTTTTCAAGGAGACATAGAAGGGGTATTGTAATGCTAACAATGACGTCATCAGCACTGGCCATGTTGGTGGAGTACTCAAAAGACCGCAACAAGGTACACAGGTCTCGCATGCAGGCCCAGTCACTGGTGGTGAAGTGGTGCGGATCCACAGAGCGACTGACCCCTGCATGCTGCATCTGAAACTCCACTATCACCCGCTGCTGCTCGCACAGTGTCTCCAGCATATGTAAGGTGGAGTTCCACCTGGTGGTCATGTCGCATATGAGGCAGTGAGCAGGAAGGCCAAAGTTACGCTGCAGCGCAGACAGGCGAGCAGCAGCAGGGTGAGAACGCCGAAAGCGCCCACATACGGACCGCACTTTTACAGCAGCTCTGACATGTCTGGGTAGTTTTTAAGAAACTTCTGCACCACCAGAATCAGCACATGCACCAGGCAAAGGATTTGCGTCTAACCGGCTAGTCCAAGAGCTGCAACGAGATTTCGCCCATTATCGCACACCACCAGGCTGGGCTTGAGGCTCACCGGCAGCAACCACTCATCAGTCTGCTGTTCTATGCCCCTCCAAAGCTCCTGTGCAATGTGGGGTTTGTCACCCTAACACATGAGTTTTAAAATCGCCTGCTGACGTTTACCCCGGGCTGTGCTGAAGTTGGGGGTGAGGTTCTTTCGATGACTGGATGTGAGGGTGGTAGAAGAGGAGTAGGAGGAGGAGGATGCGGAGTAGGAGGAAGGAACAGGAGGCAACGAATAATGCCCTGCAATCCTCGGTGGTGGAAGGACATGCGCCAAACCACTATTCGCCTCAGGCCCAGCCACCACTACATTTACCCAGTGTGCACTTAGGGAGATATAGCGACCCTCACCGTGCTTACTGGTCCATGTATCTGTGGTTATGTGAACCTTATCACAGATGGTGTTGCAGAGCGCACACTTGATTTTATCCTCCACTTGGTTGTGCAGGGAAGGGACGGCTCGTCTGGAAAAGTAGTGGCGGCTGGGAACAACGAAATGGGGGACAGCCACCACCGTTAGCTGTTTGAAACAGTGCGTTTCCACCAGACAGAATGACAGCATTTCAAAGGCCAGTAATTTTGAAATGATGGCATTCAGGGCCAGGGCTCGAGGGTAGGTAGGTGGTTATTTCCTCCTTCTCTCCAATGTTTGGGAGATGTACAGCTGAATGCTGCCGTGTGACATGGTGGAGATGCTTGGTGATGGTGTCGTATGTGGTGGTGTTGGTGGAACATCCTCTGTTTGCTGGTCGCCTGGTGCCACGGTGACGTCAGAGGGGAAGGAACAGGCCGAGCCAGCATCAGAAGAGATAGCAGGAGGAGCATGAGAGAGTTCCTTGTTTTTAAGGTGTTTATTCCACTGCAGTTCATGCTTTGCATGTAGATGCCTGGTCATGCAGGTTGTGCTCAGGTTAAGAACGTTTATGCCTCTCTTCAGGCTCTGATGGCACAACATGCAAACCACTCGTGTCTTGTCGTCAGGACATTGTGTGAAGAACTGCCACGCCAATGAACTCCTTGGAGCAGGCCTTGGTGTGCTCCGTGCCTGGGTGCGTACAGCAGGCGTACTTTCTCTGGAACGGCCGCTGCGCTTTTGCACCCTGCTCCCTCTTTTGCTGTGCTGTTGCCTCTGTGCGACCACCGCCTCTTCCTAAGACCTGCACGCCTCACTAGCACGACCTTCAGTCCAGTCTGGGTCTAGACTTCATCATCCTCCACATCATCTTCCACCCATTCATGACCCCTGCCCTCCTCGTCGGTCTGCACATTGCAGAAAGCCACAACAGTTGGCACCTGTGTTTCGTCATCATCAGAGACGTTTTGTGGCGGTATTCCCATGTCCTCATCCTGCAACAAAAGTGGTTGAGCATCAGTGCATTCAAGGTCTTCCTCTTCTGGGGCAGGGCTAGGTGGATGGGCCAGGGAAACCCTGCCAACAGAGTCATCAAAAAGCATGAGACTTTCCTGCATGATTTGGGGCTCTGACTGCTTGGCTGATTTGCAAGGGGGTGAGGTGGAAGACTGATGGACATGGGTTGCAGGTGCCAACTCTGAGCTTTCTGCAGAGGACTGGGTGTTAGATATTGTGAAGGAACTGGAGGCACTGTCAGCCACAAATCTACTCGCACTAGAGGAAAGTGTTTGACTTGGAGCAGTATTTGGTGCTGAACGGCCACGTCCTCTCCCAGCAACAGGAGCTCCACCAACACTACCACGACCATGCCCACGTCCCTTATTTGATGTTCTCCTCATTATTAGCGTTCACCCACCAAGCTGAAAGATTGGTCTCTCCGGTGTCAATTTACCTGCCAATAGTCGACAATTACGTTTGCTAAGGCAGTGCCCATGTTATAAAAATGCTCTGTGGACCCAGAATAATGTTTTTTGGGCCCAAAATACACAGATTCTAAATTTCTATGTAGAAATGTAAAAAAAAAATGGTACGCTGTATGCACAAGTGGTTTGTGGAACAAGAACAAGTATTTTTGTGATTAAAAACTGAAAATTTTTATTTCACTGCTGTAAATTGAAATTAATTATTTATACTCCGATGCAAAACTGTTTTTTCGGCCTAAAACACAGTTTTTTCAATAAAACCCCAAAATGCAGTTTTTAACTGCTGTACATTAAAAATCGATAATTATACTATGTATAATCATCAGATTTGGGGACCCAGAACGCGGATTTGGTCACCAAAATTTACAAATGCAGTTTTTGACTGTTATAAACTGGAAATAATTATTTAAACGACGGATGCACAACTATTTTTTCGGCCTAAAACATGGCTTTTTTTCAATAAAACCCCAAAATGCAGTTTTTAACTGCTGTACATTAAAAGTAGATATTTATACTATGTATGGACACCAGATTTGGGGACCCAGAACACGGATTTGGTCACCAAAATTTACAAATGCAGTATTTAACTGCTATAAATTGCTAATAATTATTTAAACGACAGATGCACAACAGTTGGTTCGGTCTAAAACACAGTTTTTTTCAATAAAACCCCAAAATGCAGTTTTTTCTGCTGTAAATTTAAATTAGATATTTATAAGAATATTGCTTTTTTCCCACAAAAAAGAATAATGCACTATTTCTCAGCTGTAAGTGTATTTAAAAATGCTTTGTGGATCAGGATTTCCACTTTTTTGTCAAAAAATACACTTATGCTGTATTTCACAGCAGCAATGTAAAATAGGTGGTCGGAATGGGTATTTCAGACTGTTTGGTAGACCTTGAATAAAGTTTTTTTTCTATAAAAAACAAAGAAGCACTATTTCCCTGCAGAAATATAAAATATGTCCCGTTTGACGGTTTATGCAGAACCGTTTTGTGGACAAGTAATACGTTTTTTCCCCCAAAATTACACAGATTCTCTATTTCACCGTAGAAATGTTAAATATATATTTTGGCGGTGTAAAATAGGCTTGGTGGATCAGAATGACCACTTTTTTTTTTAACTAAAATACACTGATGCACTATTTGATAACTGAAATTGAATATACGGTTTAGTGCATAGTATACAAAAGTGCTCTGTGGCACCACAGATCCCAGGCTAGACAAATGGACTATGTCACCCCTTAAACATACAAAAGGCAATAAAGGGAACTTAAGCAGCCAGAAAAAAAAAGTTTTTTTTTCCTTCACTGAGCTACAAAATAGGATTAGGCTGATGTCCCTGGCTGGCTGGCACACATGCAGTACACTGCAGTGGCTAATAAGGCCGCCGAGCACCACCTCAGTAACAGATGGATTAGGGCTCTTCACACTTGCGCTCTGCAAGTCGCCTGAAAGCATTTGAAGACTAATCAGGATCCTGATCAGTCTTCGAAATGCTTCCAGGTTACCATGGCAGCCAGGACGCTACTGAAGTCCTGGCTGCCATGTTATTCCGCAGCAGTGTACCTACCTGCGCTGCGGCTGCCGGGCGCTCCTTCATGACGTCACAGGTCCCCACGGCGCATAGATCAATCCGCAGCCCGGACCTGTGACGTCATGAAGGAGCTTACACTGGAACTGCTGCTGCGCATGCGCAGAGCTAAACGTCGGATCCGGAGATGCACCAAAACGACGTTTAACTTAATGCCGGATCCGGATTAATGCACTTAAATGGGCATTAATTCCGGATCCGGCGATACGCATGTCTTCCGAATTTTTGGACGGAGACAAATCCGCAGCATGCTGCGGTTTTGTCAACGTCCAAAAAACATTCTCATACTGAACGGAAGACATCCTGATGCATCCTGAACGGATTTCTCTCAGAATGCATTAGGATAATCCTGATCGGTATCTTTCCGTCCTAGAGCCCCGAGGACGGAACTCTAGGACAGAAAGCAAAAACGCAAGTGTGAAGGAGCCCTTACAAAAAAAGATTTCCCTTGCAGTGGCTGGGTACAGAAATGTTGGATTGCTGAAGCTCCCTCCCTCTCTATTTGCTGTATCTTGTGGATTAAAGTAGCACAGGTTCTTCTGATTTCTGCCCTATTTCTATCACTGATCTCAGCACCAACATCCTCTCCCTAAGCTCATATCAGCAGAGTGAGGTGCGGCAGTACATGACTCCAGCTTATAAAGTGGCTGGGTCACATGCTGCACTTAGCCAATCACAGCCATGCCAACTACTACATTGTGTTTCATGCCGTCTTGAGTCAATGGTGCCGGATCAGTTTTTTCGGACACAATAAAAATGCTGATCTGGCGTCTATTGGCTTACAATGGTTTTAGTGCTGCATCTGTCTTATTTATTTTAGATACAATGCAACTGGATCTGTTCAGAACGGATGCAGCCGATTGTATGATTATAATTGAAGTATTTTGGATATGAAAGTAGGCTTAAAAGAGACACTGATGTTCATGCAATGCGTGGCAATGGAGAATGTAGAAAAATAGCTAACAAATCTTGCTTTCCGCCCTACAGCTATTGGGGGCCCACAAAGAGGGATTAGGAAGAGGATAAGGTGCTGTCACTGGAGGAGGAGGAGTCGGTGTTGGAGGAGCAAGAGAATGATGATGATGCAGTTGACACTGGCCACAACAATCACCTCAGTGGGGAGAAGAGTTGGAAATAACTGGGACATGCTCGCAAGAATGGCGAGATCTATAGTCACTTGTATTCTACCATGAGCACTACTTACTGGATATATTCAGTCAGTCCAATGCGTGGCGGTGCCTGCAGTGTAAGGTACTGGCCTCCCGGTCCTTGTCAGCAACAGCAAAATGTAAAGAAACTGCGGCACACCAGTGAATCCAATTATTTAATGCTTTATTAACACCGAAATTACAGCAACGTTTCGACCCAATGGTCTTTGTCAAGCTTGAAAAATTGCCAAAAGCCGAAAACTTAGTCACAATACCAGATCCAAAAGTCCACAGCCAAAGTAAAAGCAATATCAGAAGGGAACAGCAGGGAGAGCCAGAGGAAAAGAAATTCACTGCCATCTGCTCACTGCAGATGCCGGCCTTTATATTAAGCTGGGAGGCACTCATTCCAGTGTCCTAGCATGCCAGGTAGCGCTGCCGCCCATGCGCCCTGATGTTCGGGAGCACTAGCACACTTCCTCATTGGTCTGGGTTTCAGATGACAGAGAGGGCCAGGCCGCAACAAGACGCTGCTGCCATACGGAGAAGACAGCATCCGGGGAAACCATAACGAACAGCCAAGAGACCCATGATCACTCTGGAGGAGCTGCAAAGATTCACAGCTCAGATGGGACAATCTGTCCACAGGACATCTATTAGTAATGTACTCCACAAATATGTCCTTTATGTAAGGGTAGCATGAAGAAAGTCATTTTTGAAAGCAAGCCATAAGACGTCCCATTTTGCTGCAAGTCATGTAGGGAGCATAGCAAACATATCGAAGAAAGTGCTCTGGTCAGATGAGACCAAAGTTTAACTTTTTAGCCTAAATGCAAAACACAATGTGTGGTCGAAAACTAAAACTGCACATCATCCTGAACACAACATTCCAACTATAAAACATGGTGATGGCAACATCATGCTGTGGGGGTGCTTTTCTTCAGTAGGGACAGGGAGAAGCTGGTCAAAGTTGATGCGAAGATGGATGCAAGAAACTTGATACTGGGACCGACGTTCATTTTCCAGCAGGACAACAACCCTAAATATACAACCAGCGCTATAATCAAATGGTTTAGATAAAAACATATTCATGTATTAGAATGGCCCAGTCAAAGTCAGGGGGGTGGAATACAAATGCACGCCACACTTTCTATATTTATATATTTTTTTTAATTTGGACCAGGTATCATTTTCTTTTCACATCACACATACTTGCTACTTTGTGTTTGCCTATCACATAAACGACACTAACAATGTTACCTGCTAACCGCTACAGGACCGCCTAACGCAGGGATGCGTCCTGCGGGCGGTCCTGTAGCTCTGAGATGACGCGGCGGCGCGTCATCTCGTGAGAGCCGAGACTTCCTGTGAACGCGCGAGCGCACAGAGAAGTGCGTCTCGGCAGTTCGGCTACAGCCTGCCAGCGATGATCCATCGCTGGCAGGCTGTAGATGCGAATTAAATCGCATCAAACAGCAATATCAGACGCTGTTTTGTGAACAGTGTCTGATATAGCTGCTACCTGGTCCTCTGGTGGTCCCATTTGCTGGGATCGACCACCAGAGGACCAGGTAACACTGTAAAGTTGCACCAAACACTACACTAACCCCCCCACCCCCCCTCACCTATTAACCCCTTGATCACCCCATCTAGACCCCCTGATCACCCCCCTGTCATTGATCACACCCCTTGTAAGGCTCCATTCAGACGTCCATATGTGTTTTGCGGATCCGTGGATTCACGGATCCGCGGATCAGATCCGCGGATCCTATCCGCAGATCCTCAAAACACGGACACCGGCAATGTGCTTTCCGCATTTTGCAGATCCGCACATTGCCAGAACTATATAAAAAATGCTTTTTCTTGTCCACAATTGCGGACAGAATAGGACATGTTCTATATTTTTGCGGAACGGAAGTGCAGACCCGGAAGCGCGGATCCGTAATTCCGGATTCGAGCGGGGCAAAGTCTGTCCCCAAAGAAATGAATGGGTCCACAATTCCGTTCCGCAAGCAGAATTTCGGACGTGTGAATGGGGCATAAGGGTCCCCTATCACCGCCAGTTAGTTAGCTACTTGTTAGGTAGCTAGCGCCCAGCCCACCGCACCGCAGTCACTGATTTTGGCAGAGATTTTTTCATCCACATTGAACGATGCGAATGAAAAAATCTGTGCCGTTCATTTTTTTTTTTTTCAGCGCAGAGGCTGAACGGAAAAAAAAATCTCATTACCCGTATGCTCAATATAAGGAGAATCGCAGAAACTCCTAATGCGGGCCATACGTGTAATGATTGCGGAGACCCTCAAATGCCAGGACAGTATAAATACCCCACATGTGACCCCATTTTAGAAAGAAGACACCTCAAAGTTTCCCGTGAGGTGTATGGTGAGTTCATGCAAAATTTTATTTTTTGTCACAAGTTAGTAGAATATGAGACTGTAAAAAAAAAAAAAAAAAAAATCAATTTCCGCTAACTTGTGCCAAATTTTTTTTTTTCTGTGAACTCGCCATACCCCTCACGGAATACCTTGGGGTGTCTTCTTTCCACAATGGGGTCACATGTGGGGTATTTATACTGCCCTGGCATTTTAGGGGTCCTAAAGCGTGAGAATCCAAATGCATAAAAATGGCCTGTGAAATCCTAAAGGTACTCATTGATTTTAGGGCCCCTTTGCGCATCTTGGCTGCAAAAAAGTGTCACTCATGTGGTATCGCCGTACTCAGGAGAAGTATGGCAATGTGCTTTGGGGTGTATTTTTACATATACCCATACTGTGTGTGAGAAATATCGCTGTAAACGACAACTTTTTAAAAAATTTTATTCAAAGTTGTCAATTTACAGAGATATTTCTCTCACCCAGCATGGGTATATGTAAAAATACACCCCAAAACACATTGCCCTACTTCTCCTGAGTACGGGGATACCACATGAGTGACACTTTTTTTAAGCCTGGGTGCGCAAAGGGGCCCTAAAACCAATGAGTATGTAACGGATCGCCTGGCACCCCAACTGGGTACCTCCGTTGAAAGATGCTCCTAGCGCTTCTTGAGGATTCCAAGCGCTCTAGACGACACCACAACCACCGAACCTGAGAAGCATACGAATCCTCTCAAGCCTCTGAATGCTGTAGACAGTTGAATAGGAACCATACGAATAGGTTTGCACTCCTAGCAGTCAGACTGGAACAGCATGCAATAAATCCTCCCCCAATAATGAGACGACACTTCACTTTGAGGGTTAAACAGGAACTCTTTATTGGATGGCAAAGCTTGGCCTTTTATGCAAGTCTTCCAGCCAGGGCTACTCCCCCGGGGACCTGATTGAGGACAGGCACACAAAATACAGTGACCAATCAACATACAGCCAGATATATCCCACCCCCACATGCATGGTCCATTGTGTTTGCTGATTAGGTCACAGGTAATGTCCATTGTGAATGTTGATTAGGTCACAGGTAATGTCCATTGTGGATGTTGATTAGGTCACAGGTAATGTCCATTGTGGATGTTGATTAGGTCACAGCAATGTCCATTGTGAATGCCAACTGTCACTGGGGCCATAGTCACAGGGTAAGAGGCTAGCAAGCATGCCTCTCCAATGACCAGGGATAAATGGCAGTTTGTCACAGAGTACCTTTAGGATTTCACAGGCCATTTTTATGCATTTGGATTCTCACGCTTTAGGGGCCCCTAAAATGCCAGGTGAGTATAAATACCCCACATGTGACCCCATTTTGGAAAGAAGACACCCCAAGGTATTCCGTGAGCGGCATGGCGAGTCCACAGAATTTTTTTGCACAAGTTAGCGGAAATTGATATATTTTTTTTTTAATTTTGTTTTTTACAAAGTCTCATATTCCACTAACTTGTGACAAAAAATAAAATTTTACATGAACTCACCATACCCCTCACGGAATACCTTGGGGTGTCTTCTTTCCAAAATGGTGTCACATGTGGGGTATTTATATTGTCCTGGCATTTTAGGGGCCCCTGAAGCGTGAGAAGAAGTCTGGAATCCAAATGCGTAAAAATGCCCTGTGAAATCCTAAAGGTACTCATTGGTTTTAGGGCTTTGCGTACCAGGCTGCAAAAAAGTGGCACACATGTGGTATCGCCGTACTCAGGAGAAGTAGGGCAATGTGTTTTGGGGTGTATTTTTATATATACCCATACTTTGTGTGAAAAATATCTCTGTAAACGACAACTTTAAAAAAAAATTTATACAAAGTTGACAATTTACAGAGATATTTCTCTCACCCAACATGGGTATATGTAAAAATACACCCCAAAACACATTGCCCTACTTCTCCTGAGTACGGCGATACCAGATGAGTAACACTTTTTTGCAGCCTGGGTGCGCAAAGGTGCCCAAATTCAAACGAGTACCTTTAGGTTTTACATGGCTGCTCACAATTTAGCCCCGCCCAAAATGCCAGAACTGTAAACACACCCCACAAATGACCCCATTTCGGAAAGTAGACACCCCAAGGTATTCACTGAGGGGCATAGTGAGTCTGTCTGAGATTTTTTTTTTTTTTTTTGCCAGAAGTTATCAGAAATTGAAACTTTATTTTATTTTTTTTTCTCAGAAAGTGTCATTTTCCGCTAACTTGTGAAAAAAAATGAAATGATACATGAACTCACCATGCCCCTCCGCGAATACTTTGGGGTGTCTTCTATCTAAAATGGTGTGATTTGGGGCGTATTTATACTATCCTGACATTCTAGCACCTGAAGAAACATGACAGGCGCTCAGAAAGTCAGGGCTGCTTCAAAATGCCGAAATTCACTTTTTTGCACCATAGTTTGTAAACGCTATAACTTTTACCCAAACCAATAAATATACACTTATTGGACTTTTTTTTTTATCAAAGACATGTAGAACAATAAATTTAGAGAAAAATTTATATAGAAATGTAGTTTTTTTTTTAATAATTTTACAACAGAAAGTGAAAAATGTCATTTTTTTGCAAAAATGTCGTTAAATTTGTATTAATGGCAAAAAAAGTAAAAATGTCAGCAACAATAAAATATCACCAAATGAAAGCTCTATTAGTGAGAAGAAAAGGAGGTAAAATTCATTTGGGTGGTAAGTTGCATGACGGAGCAATAAACGGTGAAAGTAGTGTAGTGCGGAATTGTAAAAAGTGGCCTGGTCATTAAGGCCCCTTTCACACGGGCGAGTTTTCCGCGCGGGTGAAATGCGTGAGGAGGACGCATTGCACCCGCACTGAATCCGGACCCATTCATTTCTATGGGGCTGTGCACATGAGCGGTGATTTTCACGCATCACTTCTGCGTTGCGTGAAAATCGCAGCATGTTCTATATTCTGCGTTTTTCACGCAATGCAGGCCCCATAGAAGTTAATGGGGCTGCAGGAAAATCGCAAGCATCCGCAACCAAGTGCGGATGCGTTGCGATTTTCCCGCATTGTTGCTTAGCAACGGGACCCAATCTCTATTATTTCCCCTTATAACATGGTTATAAGGGGAAATAATAGCATTCTTAATAAAGAATGCATTGTTAAATTAAGAGGAAGGGGTTAAAAATAATAAAAGTTAACTTACCTTAGCCACTTGATCGCGTAGTTGCAATCTGTCCTCTCTTTCCCTGCAGCATCTATGATCTGAAAGGACCTGTGATGATGCCACATCACATGGTCCAATCACATGGTCCATCTTACCATGGTGATGGACCATGTGATTGGACCATGTGATGTGACGTCATCACAGGTCCTTTATTAGATCATAGATGCTGCAGGGAAAGAGAGGACAGATCGCGACTACGCGATCAAGTGGCTAAGGTAAGTTAACTTTTATTATTTTTAACCCCTTCCTCTTCATTTAACAATGCATTCTTTATTAAGAATGCTATTATTTCCCCTTATAACCATGTTATAAGGGGAAATAATCAATTCTCCATTATACCCGAAACCGGACTTCAGTGATGAAGTCCGGCTTCGGGTTGGGTACCAAACATGGCGTTTTTTCTCACGCGCGTGCAAAACGTGTTGCAAACGTTTGCACCCGCGCGGGAAAAACGCACATATTCCCGCAACGCACCCGCCTCTTATCCAGGCGTCAAACATGACGCCCGTGTGAAAGAGGCCTAAGGGTGTTTAAGCTAGGGGGGCTGAAGCGGCTAAAGTAACTACCAAAAGTGTGGCTGCAATGCAACAAAACCCCAAAAAGACCAACTAACATAAGCATAAATAAATCTCTTCATTACAATGTTCACATATATCCATATAAATACACACATATTACATAAAATTGGATCCCAAAGTGACAGTAGACGGTAGAACAAAAATACAGCAGGCTATAAGATCATCCTCCAAAATGAGGAAAGAAAGAACCCATACACAAACATGCTGGAACTTCCCCCATGTACAGCCACAAAGTATAAAACAGATACAATAGTCTAGTCAATCAGAGGTAGAACCAGAACCTATCCGACACTATATTCCTAGACATACGTATCTGTGAAAAATACTTACAATATACATGCATGAATATTAGTAAGACAATGTACGAGAACATTAGAGAGGCTGACATGAAAGCAAATACAGACCGCACAATACTGTAACCACCGCCGATATCCGGCGTACGGGTGCCTATTTGGCTTCTTCCAAGGGGCATAAAAACTGTGTGCAAAAGCCAGGTTTAAATACTCACATAATTATCTTGAATAACCACCTACCTCCTTCGATTAATGTGTTTGACCATAAATTACACATAAATATAAATATATCAAATACAAATTCATATAAATATATAAAATACCCAAATTCATATAATCGCACACCCCCATTGTAAAACCATATTTAACACATAATACTCCAATATAGAAACATGATCATATGTGTGTATAATTATATTCTTACATATTTTTAGTAGTAGTAAATCAGTGTCATTATTCCAGTGTATTAATAAGATCCCCCATCTATCCATAAATGTTTCAGCCAAACCACCTTATAGTCCCTCCCTCCTCTTTCTCTTATAATGGTATACACCCCTTGAGACATCATTGCCATCCTTCTTCCAAACTCTTTTGTACAATGATTCTCATTCATTTCCATAACTCTTCTATAACAGTAGTGTCCCGGAAACAGATCTTTTTGTTTTCGTTTACTTGAAATCTCCAATCATGCGGGCATATAGGTCCAACAAATCTAGGAAAAGATACATAACAAAGTCGAGAATACAAAATAACCCATATGATCACCTGTACTACCATGGGGGGGGGGGTGTATTGGGTCATCTGTCCATGTAAGAAAATATATGTGGGCATGACCTCCCGCCCCTTTAAATGCTGGATAAGAGAGCATGTGTTAGCTATTGAAGCGGCAAAGGAAACTGAGGAGATGGAATTACAAACTATTCCAAGACATTTTCGGGATGTTCATGATTCCGATGGAACAGTATGCAGATACAGAGGTATTGACAGAGTGCTCATCTCCAAGAGAGGGGCTGATTGGAAAAGAATCCTAGCTCAAAAAGAGACTAAATGCATATACACTCTGGATACTCTTATACCCAAAGGCCTTAATGAGGTGAATAGCTTTGTGCCCTTCCTTTAGGTGTGATTTATTGTTTTGAATTGCCCCTTTAGTTAATTATATTTAATGTGGTTTTATATTGTAATTGTTTGTTTTATTTATTTAAATATTTTTTTAAAACAATTTCCCACCTTGATGTGGGTGTGCAGTTGGGTATTCTTATGTATTTGACTAACTTGGGATTTGTTGTGTATTTTTTCCTAGATTTGTCGGACTTCTATGCCCGCATGATTGGAGATGACAAGTAAACAAAAAGAAAAAGATCTGTTTCCGGGACACCACTGCTATAGAAGAGTTATAGAAATGAATGAGAATCATAGTACAAAAGAGTTTGGAAGAAGGATGACAATGATGTCTCAAGGGGTGTATACCATTATAACAGAAAGAGGAGGGAGGTACTATAAGGTGGTTTCTTGATATAGTTGCCTGAAACATGTGTGGATAGATGGGGGATATTATTAATACACTGGAATAATGACAATGATTTACTACTACTAAAAATGTAGTTATTTATTTATTTCATGTATGAGAATATAATTATACACACATATGATCAAGTTTATATATTGGAGTATCATGTGTTAAGTATGGTTTTACACTGGGGGTGTGCGATTATATGAATTTGGGTATTTCATATATTTATATATATATGTATTTAGTAACATGGTAACATAGCATATAAAGGCCGAAAAAAGACATCTGTCCATCCAGTTCGGCCTGTCATCCTGGTAGTTAATCCAGAGGAAGGCAAAAGGAAGGCAAAAAAAAGTTCCATAGTCTCACTGCTCTTACCGTAAAGAATCCTCTTCTGTGTTTGTGTACAAACCTTCTTTCCTCCAGATGCAGAGGATGTCCCCTCGTCACAGTCACAGTCTTAGTGATAAATAGATGATGGGAGAGATCTCTGTACTGACCCCTGATATATTTATACATAGTTATTAGATCTCCCCTCAGTCGTCTTTTTTCTAAAGTGAATAACCCTAATTTTGATTATCTTTAAGGGTACTGTAGTTGCCCCATTCCAGTTATTACTTTAGTTACCCTCCTCAGAACCCTCTCCAGCACTGCTATGTCTGCCTTGTTCACAGGAGCCCAGAACTGTACACAGTACTCCATGTGTGGTCTGGCTAGCGATTTGTAAAGTGGTAGGACTATGTTCTCATCATATTTATATTTATGTGTAAGTTATGGTGAAAAACACAGGGATTTCTATTTCTATTTATAATTGTTTTCTTTCACGTGTGGCACTCTTTAGGCACAAGCGCTTTATTTTGGGCACTGGCACTTTGTCGTATTGTCTCCCATTATGGATAGGGGTACATGTCTCAATAATGGTACCTATTTAAGTTATTGACTTCCGGGCGCCGCTCCTGTAGTAGTAAGTTGTCTATTGCCCCCTTTCCAAGATGGCGGGAGGGGCACTTCCGGTTTCCAGAGTTGTGTGCATCTAGCTTCGCTTGCGTCCTTATGGGGATGGGCATTAGCTGTTCTCCCGATCCTGGAAATTATTAGGTCTGACATCTGGAGATTAATCGAAGGAGGTGGGTGGTTATTTAAAATAATTATGTGAGTTTTTAAACCTGGCTTTTGCACACTGTTTTTATGCCCCTTGGAAGAAGCCAAATAGGCGAAACGTACGTCGGGTATCGGCAGTGGTTACATTATTGTGCGGTCTGTATTTGCTTTCATCTCAGCCTCTCTAATGTTCTCGTACATTGTCTTACTAATATTCATGCATGTATATTGTAAGTATTTTTCACAGATACGTATGTCTAGAAATACAGTGTGCGATAGGTTCTACCTCTGATTGACTAGACTATTGAATCTGGGTTATACTTTGTGGCTGTACGTGGGGGAAGTTCCAGCATGTTTGTGTATGGGTTCTTTCTACCCTCATTTTGGAGGATGATCTTATGACCTGCTGTATTTTAGTTCTACCGTCTACTGTCACTTTGGGATCCAATTTTATGTAATATGTGTGTATTTATATGGATATATGTGGATATTGTAAAAAAGAGATTTATTTATTTATTTATTTATGCTTATGTTAGTGTGGTCTTTTTTTTTTTTTTTTCCCTATCACATAAACTAACAATAACATACTTTTAGGTTTGTGGGTGTAACGTGAAAAAATGTGGAAAAGTTAAAGAGGTAAGAATACTTTTTCACATCACTGTAGATAAAAGGCAACATATGAATATTATATAAATACAGTTGCAAAAAAAAAGGATCTGAACCCTTTGGAATGATGTGGATTTCTGCACAAATTGGTCATAAAATGTGATCTGATCTTCATCTAAGTCACAACAATAGACAATTACAGTCTGCTTAAACTAATAAAACACAAATAATTAAATGTTACCATGTTTTTATTGAACACACTATGTAACCATTCACAGTGCAGGTGGAAAAAGTATGTGAACCCTTGGATTTAAAAACTGGTTGAACCTCCTTTGGCAGCAATAACTTCAACCAAGCATTTCCTGAAGTTGCAGATCAGACGTGCACAATTGTCAGGAGTAATTCTTGACCATTCCTCTTTACAGAACTGTTTCAGTTCAGCAATATTCTTGGGATGAATGGTGTGAATCACTTTCTTGAGGTCATGCCACAGCATCTCAATTGGGTTGAGGTCAGGACTCTGACTGAGCCACTCCAGAAGGCGTATTTTCTTCTGTTTAAACCATTCTGTGGCTGATTTACTTCTATACTTTGGGTCGTTAACCTGTTGCAACACCCATCTTCTGTTTAACTTCAGCTGGTGGACAGATGGCCTTAAGTTCTCCTGCAAAATATGTTGATAAACTTGGGAATTCATTTTTCCTTTGATGAAAGCTATCCGTCTAGGCCCTGACGCAGCAAAGCAGTCCCAAACCATGATGCTCCCACCACCATACTTCACAGTTGAGATGAGGTTTTGATGTTGGTGTGCTGTGCCTCATTTTCATGTTTTATGTATCGTAGATTCGCTAACAGGGATGTTAGCATATGCCAGAGACTTTTGCAAGTCTTTAGCTGACACTCAAGTCTTCTTCTTCACCTCATTGAGCAGTCTGCGCTGTGCCCCTGCAGTCATCTTTACACGCTGGCCACTCCTAGGGAGATTAGCAGCAGTGCTGAACTTTCTCCATTTATAGACAATTTGTCTTACCATGGACTGATGAACAGCAAGGCTTTTGGAGATAGTTTTATAACCCTTTCCAGCTTTATGCAAGTCAACAATTCTTAATAGTAGGTCTTCTGAGAGCTCTTTTGTGCAAGGCATAATTCACACCAGGAAATGCTTCTTGGGAAAAGCAAACCCAGAACTGGTGTGAGTTTTTTATAGGGCAGCTGTAACAAACACCTCCAATTTCATCTCATTGATTGGACTCCAGTTGGCTGACACCTCACTCCAATTCGTTCTTGGAGATGTCATTAGTCTAGGGGTTCATATACTTTTTCCACCTGCACTGTGAATGTTTACATGGTGTGTTTAATAAAAACAAGGTAACATTTAATTCTTTGTGTGTTATAAGTTTAAGCAGACTGTGATTGTCTAATGTTGTGACTTAAAATGAAGATCAGATCACATTTTATGACCAATTTGTGCAGAAATCCATATCATTCCAAAGGGTTCACATACTTTTTCTTGCAACTGTATACCGAATTACAAAATCATATAATATACTAACACTTAGGGGAGCACAATGCTGTAACATGAAGGCAGGTTCCAATCCATGTTTCCACAATTATATTGCATAAACCAATTAAAGACAATGCACATCCACGTTAAGCTCACAAAAAACAATATCTCCAATGAAATAGTGAACAGGAAAAGACTGATCTATGGCAATAAGCTCAATTTCATTTAATAAGCCTTAATTGGAAGCCCAAGGTTTATAAATGTCGCATCCAATGCAAAGTAATAAGCAGGATGATACATTTTTATGAATTGTATTTACATAATGTGAAATCTCCAATAAATGTTCATCCGGAACTATTTACTCACCAATTTACCCATGATTTACAGTATTAATTAGTTTCAGATACAATGCACAGCTTATCAGTTGAGAAGTGAGCCCCTTGTATACAGCTTAATGCTGGGTTCACCTCTTCTTTGCAAAATCACAATTATTCAGTATCAGATAAAAAAAAAAAAAAAAAAAAAAACTTTTGTAACTTAAGTTCCATTAACTATTCTGTGTACATACACGTGTACATTTATAAGTCTATTCTTTCAGAAGTTTGCTCTTCAAAAATATCTAAAAATAAGAGTAAATCAGGATCGCACATCCACATGCTATGCTTTAATCTAATAACTGCTTCTCAGCATAATTAAAATTGCTTCTCAGCTAAATAAATGGTATACAGGCCCATGTGTTGGATGCTATACATAAGGCATTAGTATACATTTTGATCAAAAAGCATAGGCCCACTCACAACGACGAGGTTGCCTCCTCCAGCGGCAACCTACTCTAAATTTGGCGTGGAGCTGCATGATGACCACTGGCGTTGCAGCACCACACCAGCAGGTGACGGGACCCAGTGGCCAAACAGCACCCCAGCTGCCTCGGTATACAAGTATCTAGTAAATTGGACATGAATGCAGGTAACAGGTCACCATTAACCCTTTTAGTATCAGATGATTTTCCTTTTTCATTTTCCACTCCCTGCCTTCCTGGAACCATATTTTTTTTATTTTTTTGTCCATATATAGCCATATGAGGGGTTTTCTTGTGAGAAAAGTTGTACTTTCAACTGGTGCCATTTAATATTACATATGAAGTAGTTAGAAAGCTATAAAAAAACGGGTTTATGGGTTTTTATTTTTACAGCATTTTTTGTGTGGTAAAACGACTACAGTTTTACAAATTTGTTTCATTTTTTTGTTGTGTTTTAATACTTAAAAAAAACTTATATTAATTATATTACTACTAATACTAATATTAATATTTTGTTTTTTTTCTCCTTCAACTTTTATATATAGTTATGTCTACGAAGCTGTGTCTGCAATTTTTTTGCATGGTGATCTTTGTTTTTTATTGCTAACATTATGGGGTGTATGTTACATTTTGATAATTTTTTATTCAATTATTTTTGTAGGTGAAGCGATAGAAAAATGGTGAATCAGTCATAATTTTATTTTTAGGATAAATATGTTTATATTTTAATAGTACAGGCATTTTGGGAAACAGCAATGCATGTGATCTTTATTTTTGTTTTTTTTTATTATGGGGAAAAGGGGGCTGATTAGAATTTCTATATATTTTTATATTTTAAAAACATTTTCTACATTTTTTTAACTTTTTGAAGTCCTTTTAGGAACTTGAATATGCAAGCATCTAACCGCTACTCCCTTACACTGCAATGAATTATGGAAGATTTGTCAAGTTCTTATGGAGCCCTGCCAGCTGCTGGCCACCATGATAACTACCACTGTAATAGCCTGGCATCCTTCCCAATGCTCCAGGCTATTACAGAGAATGAACGACTTCCCCAATCTCTGCACAGGGAAGCAATTCAGAACCCTGGAACACAGCACTCCTGAGGAAAACTACATCAGATGCCATAGTCACATTTGAAAGCCAGCTATGGGTTCTGCTGTACTTGTGAGCTGGTGCTACACGTATCTTTAAAGACTCAACCAGGGCCATTTAAGTACTGTGCTGTTCGGAAGTGGTTAATGTATTGCAATGCTAGCAACCCTGCACTTTATGGCTAAAGACAATACCAAACTTCAGTTTACTTCTTACTTTAGTCCCGCTAATAAGATATATTATTGGATTCTACGAAATGTAGGTCAAAAACAAAATTGTTTGTCGAGTCTTCAGCAAGTACTTGGATATACGGACAATGATAGATCGAGTGGTCAGGAAATGTTTTAAAACGACTGTAAAAGTATCTTTTACTAATACTTTGATTGTTCTAGAGATAGACAAGGCACTCTCACAGCAGGGATACACATTTTTTTTCCAGTTATGTATCTAAAGATTAAGAGTTCATTTATAAAGTCTGTCCCCTGAGTACAACAAGATTGTCCTTGTTAGATGTTAAAGCAAAAAACTAAACAAGCAAACTGGCCTTAAAAACATCTATCATTAATAATAGAAGAATGCAAGCAAAATAATCTGCAGTTAGAGCTTATACTCAGCAGTTATATTGTTACTTGAATGTACGTTTATGCACATGTAAGATACAGGTGGAAGGACCACAAACATAAACTGGATTGCCATTAACTCTTTCTTTACTGAAGAGGATGAGTTCTATGGATCCACAGCGGCAAACAGAAAAATAAAATACTTCAACAGTTTGGAATCACTCTTGATTGAGCCTAGCGTCTGCATTAGAGATGAGCGAATTAAAGTTGACGAAGTGGAATTTGAGCCGAATTTCAGGAAAAACTCGATTCGCACCAAAACCGAATTTCCCCACGCTTCGTGGTAACGAATCACATTTTTTCCTAATATGGCTTCTGCACCTGTGAGGACATGGAGAAAGGAACTCTTAGTGTAGGGAGAGACGTGTCTGCAGGCTCTAGGGACAATGATAGGAAAGACTTGATCGTGGTGAAAAAACGATTTATAAGTTCCAGGAAAGGATAGAAAGGAATCATTACAGAGCATTTATGTAGAATGGGGTTCAGTAGGGGAGGTTGCAAACTGGGTAATACGAACAATTCTGTTACACCTTGGAGCACTGACTGGGGATCCAAATTGCCATTATACAGCTCTGTCATTTCAGCAAACTGTTCTTGTTATTGGGGTGCAAGTGCTGTTTGGTACAGCCATTAATAGGGTTTATTACAAGGAAATATTTCTAGAGTATGTCTTATTTGCCCTTGTGCGGTACAGTTATAGGTTGTAAAGCCTGTGTTGCCGTGTATTAGTGGCAAAAGAAAAATATATTTGCCCTTGTGCGGTGCAGTTGTGTTGTGGAAAAGTGGAAAAAAATTAGGGCCTTATTGCTGTTCTGTGGTGCAATGATATATTCAAAACCCCCCTCTGCCGTGTATTAATCGTGAAATAAAAATATATTTGCCGTTCAGCGTTGCACTTATCTGTTGAAAAGCCTTTTGTATAAAAGTTAAAAAAATGAGGCCTAATTGCCTTTCTGCAGTGCAGTGATATATTCTGAAGACCTGTTTGCCGTGTATTAGTGGCTAAATAAAAAAATATTCGCTGTTCATCATTGCACTTATCTGTTTTAAAGCCTTTTGTGTTGTGTAAAAGTAGAAAAAAATTAAGGCCGAATTGCTGTTTAGCAGTGCAGTGATATAATCTGAAGACCTGTTTGCCATGTATTAGTGGCAAAAAAATATATATTCGCCATTCATCATTGCACTTATCTGTTTCAAAGCCTTTTGTGTTTTGTAAAAGTAGAAAAAAATTAGGGCCAAATTGCCGTTCTGCGGTGCAGTGATATATTCTGAAGCCCTTTTTGCCGTGTATTAGTGGTGAAATAAAAATACATTGACCGTTCATCGTTGCACTTATCTGTTGAAAAGCCTTTTGTGTTTTGTAAAAGGTGAAAAAAATTAGGGCCTAATTGCTGTTCAGGGGTGCCGTGATATATTCTGAAGCACTGTTTGCCGTGTATTAGTGGCGAAATGAAAATGCATTTGCGGTTCATCGTTGCACATATCTGTTTTAAAGCCTTTTGTGTTGTGTAAAATAGAAAAAAAAAATGGCCTAATTGCCATTCAGCAGTGCAGTGATATATTCTGAAGCGCTGTTTGCCGTGTATTAGTGGCGAAATAAAAATATATTCGCCGTTCATCGTTGCACTTATCTGTTTTAAAGTCTTTTGTGTTGTGTAAAAGTAGAAAAAAATGAAGGCCTAATTGCCGTTCAGCAGTGCAGTGATTTATTCTGAAGCCCAGTTTGCAGTGTATTAGTGGCGAAATAAAAATATATTCGCCATTCATTGATGCACTTATTTGTTTTAAAGCCTTTTGTGTTGTGTAAAAGTAGAAAAACAATTAGGGCCTAATTACCATTCTGCGGTGCAGTAATATATTCTGAAGCCCTGTTTGCCATGTATTAGTGGCGAAATAAAAATACATTCGCAGTTCATCGTTGCACTTACCTGTTAAAAAGCCTTTTGTGCAAAAGTTGAAAAAAATTAGGGCCTAATTGCCATTCTGCGGTGCAGTGATATATTCTACAGCCCAGTTTTCCGTGTATTAGTGGCGAAATAAAAATATATGACAAGTGAGAGTGAAGCTGAGTTGCACACCCTCAACACTATGCTTTAGATATAACGAATGTCCTTCAGCATAATTACATGGCATCTCGGCTCAATTTGTAATATATTCTATGCTGTGCATAAATTAGGCATTAGTATACAGTTTGATCAAAGATCATAGGCACACTTACCGCGACATGGTTGCCTCTTCAAGTGGGGACCTACTCTAACTTTGGCAAAGCACTGCACGGTGACCATTGGCGCCCCAGCACGGCGCTAGCAGACGGCAGGGCCCAGTAGCCACACAGCACCCCCACTGTGCAGAAAAGCCACCTTGGCTCTGGGTCCCACCACTCCACCAGCACAGGACCAAGGCAGCAATTGCCGCCGTGCCTTGCCACACCATGTGAATGGGTGCAAAGAGTTCATCCGGTCATGTCTCTCTGGAAATACAACTGAGAGATAGTAGGAATTTATAGACCCTTTACTGACTACTGGCAATTTAAAACACCTGGTCCAAATGGGAAGGAGTGCTGACACCAGCAAAAGAAAAAGACAAGACTATACCGAATGTATGACATGTGAGAGTGAAGCTGAGCCGAGATGCTATGTAATTATGCAGAAGGACAGTTGTTATATCAAAAGCATAGTGTTGAGGATGTGCGACCCAGCTTCACTCTCACATGTCATACAATCGAAATAAAAATATATTCGCTGTTCATCATTGCACTTATCTGTTTTAAAGCCTTTTGTGTAAAAGTTGAAAAAAATGAGGGCCTAATTGCCGTTCTGCAGTGCAGTGATATATTATCCGTGTATTAGTGTATATTTTCCGTGTATTAGGGGCAAATTAAAAATATATTCGCCGTTTATCGTTGCACTTATCTGTTTTAAAGCCTTTTGTGTTGTGTAAAAGTAGAAAAAAATTAAGGCCGAATTGCTGTTTAGCAGTGCAGTAATATAATCTGAAGACCTGTTTGCCATGTATTAGTGGCAAAAAAATATATATTCGCCATTCATCATTGCACTTATCTGTTTCAAAGCCTTTTGTGTTTTGTAAAAGTAGAAAAAAATTAGGGCCAAATTGCCGTTCTGCGGTGCAGTGATATATTCTGAAGCCCTTTTTGCCGTGTATTAGTGGTGAAATAAAAATACATTGACCGTTCATCGTTGCACTTATCTGTTGAAAAGCCTTTTGTGTTTTGTAAAAGGTGAAAAAAATTAGGGCCTAATTGCTGTTCAGGGGTGCCGTGATATATTCTGAAGCACTGTTTGCCGTGTATTAGTGGCGAAATGAAAATGCATTTGCGGTTCATCGTTGCACTTATCTGTTTTAAAGCCTTTTGTGTTGCGTAAAAGTAGAAAAAAATGAAGGCCTAATTGCCGTTCAGCAGTGCAGTGATTTATTCTGAAGCCCAGTTTGCAGTGTATTAGTGGCGAAATAAAAATATATTCGCCATTCATTGATGCACTTATTTGTTTTAAAGCCTTTTGTGTTGTGTAAAAGTAGAAAAACAATTAGGGCCTAATTACCATTCTGCGGTGCAGTAATATATTCTGAAGCCCTGTTTGCCATGTATTAGTGGCGAAATAAAAATACATTCGCAGTTCATCGTTGCACTTACCTGTTAAAAAGCCTTTTGTGCAAAAGTTGAAAAAAATTAGGGCCTAATTGCCATTCTGCGGTGCAGTGATATATTCTACAGCCCAGTTTTCCGTGTATTAGTGGCGAAATAAAAATATATGACAAGTGAGAGTGAAGCTGAGTTGCACACCCTCAACACTATGCTTTAGATATAACGAATGTCCTTCAGCATAATTACATGGCATCTCGGCTCAATTTGTAATATATTCTATGCTGTGCATAAATTAGGCATTAGTATACAGTTTGATCAAAGATCATAGGCACACTTACCGCGACATGGTTGCCTCTTCAAGTGGGGACCTACTCTAACTTTGGCAAAGCACTGCACGGTGACCATTGGCGCCCCAGCACGGCGCTAGCAGACGGCAGGGCCCAGTAGCCACACAGCACCCCCACTGTGCAGAAAAGCCACCTTGGCTCTGGGTCCCACCACTCCACCAGCACAGGACCAAGGCAGCAATTGCCGCCGTGCCTTGCCACACCATGTGAATGGGTGCAAAGAGTTCATCCGGTCATGTCTCTCTGGAAATACAACTGAGAGATAGTAGGAATTTATAGACCCTTTACTGACTACTGGCAATTTAAAACACCTGGTCCAAATGGGAAGGAGTGCTGACACCAGCAAAAGAAAAAGACAAGACTATACCGAATGTATGACATGTGAGAGTGAAGCTGAGCCGAGATGCTATGTAATTATGCAGAAGGACAGTTGTTATATCAAAAGCATAGTGTTGAGGATGTGCGACCCAGCTTCACTCTCACATGTCATACAATCGAAATAAAAATATATTCGCTGTTCATCATTGCACTTATCTGTTTTAAAGCCTTTTGTGTAAAAGTTGAAAAAAATGAGGGCCTAATTGCCGTTCTGCAGTGCAGTGATATATTATCCGTGTATTAGTGTATATTTTCCGTGTATTAGGGGCAAATTAAAAATATATTCGCCGTTTATCGTTGCACTTATCTGTTTTAAAGCCTTTTGTGTTGTGTAAAAGTAGAAAAAAATTGGGGCCTAATTGCGGTTTAGCGGTGCAGTAATATATTCTGAAGCCCTGTTTGCAGTGTATTAGTGGCAAAATAAAAATACATTAGCTGTTCATCGTTGCACTTAGAAAGATAGAAACATAGAATGTGTCAGCAGATAAGAACCATTTGGCCCATCTAGTCTGCCCAATATACTGAATATTATGAATAGCGCCTGGCCCTATCTTATATGAAGGATGGCCTTATGCCTATCACATGCATGATTAAACTCCTTCACTGTATTTGCAGTCACCACTTCAGTAGGAAGGCTTTTCCATGCGTCCACTCCTCTCTCAGTAAAGTAATACTTCCTGATATTACTTTTAAACCTTTGCCCCTAATTTAAAACTATGTCCTCTTGTAGCAGTTTTTCTTCTTTTAAATATTCTCTCCTCTTTTACAGTGTTGATTCCCTTTATGTATTTAAAAGTTTCTATCATATCCCCTCTGTCTCTTCTTACTTCCAAGCTATACATGTTAACCACCTCAGACCCCCTAGCTTAAACACCCTTAATGAGCAGGCCACTTTTTACAATTCTGCACTACACTACTTTCACTGTTTATTGCTCGGCCATACAACTTACCACCCAAATTAATTTTATATCTTTTTCTTCTCACTAATAGAGCTTTCATTTGGTGCTATTTCATTCTTGCTGACATTTTTACTTTTTTTGATATTTTACTTTTTTTGACGAAATTTTTGCAATGATACCACATGTGTGCCAATTTGTTGCAGCCAAGATGCGCAAAGGGGCCCTAATTCCAATATGTACCTTTTAGGATGGCATTTTTACGCATTTTTCTTCTCACGCTTTAGGGCCCCTAAAATGCCAGGGCAGTAAAAATACCCCAAATGTGACCCCATTTTAGAAAGAAGACACCCCAAGGTATTCTGTGAGGGGCATGGCGAGTTCATAGAAGATTTTTTTTGGCACAAGTTAGCGGAATTTGATTTTTTTTGTTTTTTCTCACAAAGTCTCCCTTTCCGCTAACTTGTGACAAAAAATTCAATCTTTTATGGACTCAATATGCCCCTCAGCGAATACCTTGCGGTTCTTTCCAAAATGGGGTCACATGTGAGGTTTTTGTACTGCTCTGGCATTTGAGGGTCTCCGCAATCATTACCTGTATGGCCAGCATTAGGAGTTTCTGCTATTCTCCTTATATTGAGCATACAGGTAGTGAGATTTTTTTCCGTTCAGCCTCTGGGCTGAAAGAAAAAATGAACGGCACAGATTTCCTCATTCGCATCGATCGATGTGTATGAAAAAATCTCTGCCAAAAAATATGCAAGAAAAAAAAGAGGGGCCTGGCGATTGCCAGGACATAGGGGCTCCGCCCAAACATCCATACCCACTTTAGCTCCTATGTCCTGGCAAACGTGATTTCTGCATTCACATCGATCAATCGATCATTGTGGAGGAAGACATCTTTGCCAGATTTTTGATACAAAGGGTTTGCCAAAGCATATGAACTCCAACACCCCTCCTCAGCTCATATGCCTGGGCAAGCGTACCTGTACTGCAGAGGAGACATCTCGTCTTGCAGCGCCGCATACACCGACTTCACTTGTCTTCTGACAGCAGCGCAATGCTTCTCTCAGAATGCACATCGGTGCTGCAGTGTTTTCGTCGGTTGGTCCGTTGGTCTACCTGGAAAATAATGGGTGGTTGGGGGGAAAAAAAAGAAAAAACAGGCAGCAGGCTTATAAACTTGAATGTTACAAACTTTATAAAGCCTGAACATCAAAACTTTTAAAACCTGAACTAACTCAAGATTTCTTTTTCTTGCTACCTGTTTACATTTTTTTTCTTTTCACTCTTTATTTTCCTTGCAGAAACCTCTCCTCTCCCATAGGACAATGTGTAAAGTGTATATCACACAGAGATGGTGCGAAGTACATTATGCTCTTTATCCCAAGTGAAAGGAGACGTTTCTACCGTTTCACATTTCTGCTGTAGCACACCAGCACCCCTATGTGTTAGGGTCTCTCAGAACCTAGTATCCTGAGAGACCCTAGAGCCTGATTGTAAAAACTACCTGTGTTGTGCTGTCCCTACGTCCATAAGTGCACTTGAGTGTGGTACTTCCGGAAACACTCCCCTAGGCATAGGGCAGGGTGGTCAGGACAGTCAGAACAGAAATAACGGGTGTCACGCCTTATTCCACTCCTGCTACAGACACGACATCTTTTTCGGGGTGGCGGTTGGGTTGAGGTACCATCAACGACATTGGGGAAATGTTGCACGTGTAGACGGCTCGCTACACTGGTGGTTGGGGCCACGGAACCTCCTGGATACAGGAGGTTCTCGATGATCTATTCCTGAAATTTGAGGAAGGATCCTGTTCTCCCAGCCTTACTGTAGAGAACAAAGCTATTATATATAGCCAATTGAAATAAATATACAGACACCTTCTTATACCAGCGTCTGGTGCGGCGGGAAATCAAATACGGGGCCAACATCTGGTCATTGAAGTCCACCCCTCCCATGTGGAGGTTATAGTCGTGGACTGAGAGGGGCTTTTCAATGACACTGGTTGCCCGTTCAATTCGTATTGTCGTGTCTGCGTGAATGGAGGAGAGCATGTAAACGTCACGCTTATCTCTCCATTTCACCGCGAGCAGTTCTTGGTTACACAAGGCAGCCCTCTTCCCCCTTGCAAGACGGGTGGTAACGAGCCATTGGGGGAAGCCCCGGCGACTAGGTCGCACAGTACCACAGCAGCCAATCTGTTCTACGAACAAATGCCTGAAGAGGGCCACACTTGTGTAGAAATTGTCCACATAAAGATGGTACCCCTTGCCGAATAAGGGTGACACCAAGTCCCAGACTATCTTCCCACTGCTCCCCAGGTAGTCAGGGCAACCGACCGGCTCCAGGGTCTGATCTTTTCCCTCATAGATCCGAAATTTGTGCGTATAGCCTGTGGCCCTTTCACAGAGCTTATACAACTTGACCCCATACCGGGCGCGCTTGCTTGGGATGTACTGGTTGAAGCCAAGGCACCCGGTAAAATGTATCAGGGACTCGTCTACGCAGATGTTTTGTGCGAAGGTATACAAATCTGCAAATTTTGTGGAGCCGGTCAAAAGCTGGGTGGCCTCCGGGACGTGTGTTGGTCTTGTCGATAAAGTGCAGAAAACGTGTCCTGGACATGGCAGCAGAGTACATGGGCATGTGATGAATTGGGTTCGTGGACCAATATGACCGCAATTCATGTTTTTTTGTCAGGCCCATGTTAAGGAAAAGGCCCAGAAAAGTTTTACATTCGGAAACTTGAAGTGGTTTCCACTGGAAAGGATGGACATAGAAGCTTTCAGGGTTGGCGGTAATAAATTGAGTGGCATACCGATTTGTTTCTGCCACGACTAAGTCATAGAGCTCCGCAGTGAAGAACAGCTCAAAAAACCCCAGTGCCGATCCGATCTGAGCTGTCTCCACCCGAACTCCTGACTGGGCGGTGAAAGGGGGAACTAATGGTGTGGCTGAAGATGGGGGCTGCCAATCAGGGTTTGCCAGCACCTCAGGGATTCTAGGGGCTCTACGGGCCTGTCTGCGCGTTGGCTGCGACGGGGGAATTACTGCACGTGCCACCGTACCAGCTTCAACTGCCCTTCTGGTGCTCGCCACTTCACCATGTTGTACGGCAGTGCTGGTAGTAGGTCCAGGATGGGCTGCGCTGCTGGTGTATGCCTCACCACGTAATCCGGCAGCGCCAGCCCCACTCTGCTGCCCTTGAAACGGATCCTGGTCTCACTAGTGCTCTGTAGAGCGGCACGAGCCCCTCCCTCTTTCTACTGTTAATGCCTCTCCCTATACACCCAAGCATTCTGCTGGCATTATCTGCTGCTCTATGACATTGTCTGCCTACCATTAGGTCGTCTGATATAATGACCCCTAAATCCCTTTCCTCAGATACTGAGGTTAGTACTGTATCACTGATTTTATATTCTGCTCTTGGGTTTTTACGCCCCAGGAACATTATCTTGCACTTATCGACATTAAATTTTAGTTGCCAGATTTTTGACCATTCCTCTAGTTTTCCTAAATCCTTTTCCATTTGTTGTATCAACCCTGTTACAAATCTTTGTGTCATCAGCAAAAAGACACACCTTACTATTTAGGCCTTCTGCAATTTCGCTGATAAAGATATTAAACAATATGGGTCCCAGAACAGACCCCTGAGGTACCCCACTGGTAACAAGTCTGTGGTCTGCATATACTCCATTGACTACAATCCTCTGTTATCTGTTGAAAAGCCTTTTGTGTGAAAAAAAAAAAAAAAGATGCCTAATTGCCTTTCTGCAGTGGATATATTCTAATGCCCAGTTCGCCGTGTATTAGTGTCAAAATAAAAATATATTTGTCATTCACTTATCTGTTGAAAAGCCTTTTGTGTTGCGTAAAAGTAGAAAAAAATTAGGGCACAATTGCCGTTCTGCGATGCAGTGATATATTCTTAAGCCCGTTTTATGAGCGAGCATGTTCGGGTGTTTGGGTACTCGGTCCGAACACATAGCGATATTTGTGCACTCGGCCGAGCACCCGAGTATAATGGAGACAACCAGGCACCCCCTGCTCGGATGAGGGGAGGGTGCCTGGTCCATTGGAAAAAGTCAGAAAGTGACAGAAACACCACCAAAATGGATCTGGAACAGCATGGGGACCATGTCTGCATGCATCTTGGACTCCAATGTCGCTGCTGGGAACCATATTGTCCCAGTTGTCCGCCACTTTTACATAGCGACAAAATCCTGCCCAAAATCCCACCCCCTCAACAAAAAAAAAAAAAAAACATTTTTAGAGGTAAAATTGTTAGGAAACTTTCTTTCCTGTTATTCAATTATATATACAGTGCAAATGCAGCCAAAAATTACAAGGAAGAAGCACTCCGATACAGCTTGTATATCCCATAAAGGAGGGCGTCATTCACATGGTGCTACAATTGTTCAGGTACACTGCTACACTCATATAGCCTATGCACTAAGTGAAAGGTCTGGCAAAAATTACAAGGAACCGGCACTCCATTAACCCTTAATTACACATAAAGGAGGGCATCATACACACCCTTGAAAAATTATGTTTGATGGCCTGCTGGTGACCCTCAAAAACATTTAGAGCAAGGGCCTGCTGGTCACCCTCTAAAACATTATGGTTGAGGGCTGAAGGTGAGCGGACCCTATAAAAATTTGTAGTGAGGGCCTGAAGGTGAGCGAACCCCATAAAACATTGCAGTGATGGCCTACAGATGAGCAGACCGTATAAAACATTAGAGGTGAGGGCCTGAAGTCAAGCGAACCCCATAAAACATTGCAGTGATGGCCTACAGGTGAGCAGACCGTATAAAACATTAGAGGTGAGGGCCTGAAGCCAAGGGAACCCCATAAAACATTGCAGTAATGGCCTACAGGTGAGCAGACCGTATAAATCATTGGAAGTGAGGGCCTGAAGCTGAGTGAACCCCATAAAACAGTGCAGTGATGGCCTACAGGTGAGCAGACCGTATAAAACATTAGAGGTGAGGGCCTGATGCCAAGTGAACCCCATAAAACATTGCAGTAATGGCTTACAGGTGAGCAGACTGTATAAAACATTGGAGGTGAGGGCCTGAAGCCGAGCGAACCCTATAAAACAGTGCAGTGATGGCCTACAGGTGAGCAGACCATAAAAAACATTAGAGGTGAGGGCCTGAAGGTGATCGAACCCCATAAAACATTGCAGTAATGGCCTACAGGTGAGCAGACAATATAAAACATTGGAGGTGAGGGCCTGAAGGTGATCGAACCCCATAACACATTGCAGTAATGGCCTACAGGTTAGCAGACAGTATAAAACATTCGAGGTGAGGGACTGAAGGTGAGCGAACCCCATAAAACATCGCAGTGATGACCTGAAGGTGAGCACACCGTATAAAACATTAGAGGTGAGAGCCTGAAGGTGATAGAACCCCATAAAACATTGCAGTAATGGCCTACAGGTGAGCAGACCGTATAAAACATTAGAGGTGAGGGCCTGAAGCCGAGCGAACCCTACAAAACATTGCAGTGAGGGCATATATATTCTGTATGCAAGAGGAGGAGGAGGCGGATGAGAAAACAAGATTCAAACATATACCCTTTTTTTGCAGTGAAAAGGGTGCATCTGAATCTTGTGGATTGAGTACATTATAAAGCATACATTTAAATAGCGTTTTTGTTCCTCATTAGCTCAGCTTTCCTCTGGTGGAGTGGAGAAGTCAGGTGCAATCTAGGCCTTGTTCATTTTGATCTGAGTCAATCTCTCAGCATTGTCAGTGGACAAGCGAATATGTTTATCTGTTATAATACCACCAGCAGCACTAAATACACGCTCAGACAATACTCTGGTTGCAGGGCAGGCCAGCACGTCCAAGGTGTGGAGCCAAGTTCGTGCCACGTGTCCAGCTTGGACACCAAGTAGTTGTAAGGCACTGAGGGATCATTTAGGACGCTGACATGGTCTGCAATGTAGTCCTTCAACATCTTCCAAAACGTTTCCCTCCTTGTAGCACTAGGCCGCGCTTTAGGGTGAGGTTGCTGGTGGGGTGTCATAAAAGTGTCCCATGCCTTGGAAAGTGTTGCCCTGCCTCTGTTGAAACTACTGTGTGTTCCTCTTGTCTCCCTTCCTCGGTTGCCTAAGGAAGTACGGACTCTGGCGGCTGCATTGTCAGATGGAAAATTTTTGAGCAATCTGTCATCAAGTACCCTCTAGTATTAAGACAGACTAGAAAGTGATGAGAGGGCACTCCTATATTTGGTTTAAATTGCTCGTAGTTTATTATATAGACATGTAAATGTTACAAAAAATCACATTAATTTAAATAAAATTCCATAAAATTGTTACAATGAGGTTGGTAACAAGCTGGCTATTTAAAATTCACCCTTTTTGAGGGAAGATACCCATATATGCATAAATTGACCATTAGACTCTGTATATAATGTCTTATTGCATATCTATCAGAGTCTAATGCTCCAGTGTCTCCGATGTCAGATTATAATAATGCCTCTAATCTGTATAGATATACAGTGAGATTAAATGAATTAAAGTTCATTATCTGCTTCTAGGAGAATTGTATGAGATTATATCTCAATAGATCGGTAGTTGAGAGGATTGTGGCAGTCTAAATGTTGCCTTATAATGTCTGTGGATTATCTCTAGCAAAGAGTAACCGTTAATCATTAATTGCATTAACTTTCTTTTACAATGTCTTTTTGGTTACTTTACCACTCCCGGCGTGTGTGGGGACCCTTCTTGTTGTAGATGTCTCCCGGGCTTGTTTTGTCTGCGGTCCGCTCTACTATCTGTATGCCGTGCGGTCTATTGTGTTGGATACTGCCGGCTGAGTACACGTATCCTCTGCTGGGCCGGCTTGCGCGATCTCCCGCCGTCACCAGCTTGCGGCGTTCCACGTGCAGTCTGTTCTGTATGCCGTGCGGTCTGTTCTGTTAGGTGTTGCCGGCTGTATGCACGTATCCTCTGCTGGGCCGACTTGTGCGATCTCCCGCCACCACAAGCTTGCGGCGTTCCACGTGGTAATTTGTATCTTCCCGGTCTTTTCTATTGCGGGATACTGAGCGCTCAATATGTAACTTGTCTCACTGTGCTTTGATGATGACTGGCATTCGGATTCACCCAGACGCGTTTCGGGACACACAGTCCCTTCTTCAGTGGTGCCAGTTTTATTAAAATGTCCCTTTTTTATAGGGGAGATGTATTTAGTATGCAGATTGCGTCACTGATGAGGTCACTGATGGGGCAGGGTTTCTGTGTATCTTCTTAATCCTTTCACTCCTGTTCTAGTAAGTAGTCCTTAATACATATTTAGAAGATGTATATACAGGATATCAAACATGGGTCAATACAATTAAAGACTAGAAATTGCAAGATAATTGAGTCAATAAAATTGGAATTAAAAACTAAAAATTATAAGATAACAAGATTGGTTCCCTATTACATGATATAGATACATCTGTATGTTAGAGAGTTAATTTCACACATTAGTCATGGAGTATGTGTATGGTTATGATTATAGATGCAGCTTATGGAATCATATGGATGCATATGGAGGACATATATAGGTAATAATTATCCCTCTATATGTCTTAATAATTATCCCTATATATGTCCTCCATATGCATCCATATGATTCCATAAGCTGCATCTATAATCATAACCATATACATACTCCATGACTAATGTGTGAAAACCACGTGGAACGCCGCAAGCTTGTGGAGGCGGGAGATCGCACAAGTCGGCCCAGCAGAGGATACGTGCATACAGCCAGCAACACCTAACAGAACAGACCGCACGGCATACAGAACAGACTGCACGTGGAACGCCGCAAGCTGGTGACGGCGGGAGATCGCGCAAGCCGGCCCAGCAGAGGATACGTGTACTCAGCCGGCAGTATCCAACACAATAGACCGCACGGCATACAGATAGTAGCGCGGACCGCAGACAACACAAGCCCGGGAGACATCCACAACAAGAAGGGTCCCCACACACGCCGGGAGTGGTAAAGTAACCAAAAAGACATTGTAAAAGAAAGTTAATGCAATTAATAATTAACGGTTACTCTTTGCTAGAGATAATCCACAGACGTTATAAGGCAACATTTAGACTGCTACAATCCTCTCAACTACCGATCTATTGAGATATAATCTCATACAATTCTCCTAGAAGCAGATAATGAACTTTAATTCATTTAATCTCACTGTATATCTATACAGATTAGAGGCATTATTATAATCTGACATCGGAGACACTGGAGCATTAGACTCTGATAGATATGCAATAAGACATTATATGCAGAGTCTAATGGTCAATTTATGCATATATACCAACCTCATTGTAACAATTTTATGGAATTTTATTTGAATTAATGTGATTTTTAGTAACATTTACACGTCTATATAATAAACTACGAACAATTTAAACCAAATATAGGAGTGCCCTCTCATCACTTTCTATTCTGTCTAAACCCATTTAATGCAAGGGTGTTGCCTTCCTGAGAGTGAGCACCCATTCCATATAATCTGAAGGGAGAGCCATTGAATACTTTTTATTATCCTACCCTCTAGTATTGCAAAGTTTTTTAAAACCTCACATAGGTCTGACATCAATGCCCACTCCTCGCTTGTGAATAGTGGCAGTTGACTGGAAAGGCGACGACCATGTTGCAGCTGGTATTTCACAACTGCCCTCTGCTGCTCATAAAGCCTGGCCAACATGTAGAACGTAGAGTTCCACCGTCAGCTTACATCCCACAACAGTCAGTGAGCTAGAAGCCACAATAACTGTTGCAGCGTTGACAGACCGGCTGAAGCATTTTGGTAAGGCACAAGTTGCAAACTACTCTTTTGTCATCTGCGCTTTCCTAAAAATAAACGCCATAATGCGGAACACCTACACCTTGGCAAGGTAGATTTACGCATGGGGGTGCTCAGTGTAACGGTTGCGGGCCTGATTGGTGTGGGCCGACGTCTCCATTTTGCAACCCCACTGCCTATTCCAGAGTGTTGCGGCGCTGAAGATCCCTCCCGCTCTGAACTGCTGTCCTCGCTCGGCTTTTCACCTTCCCATGTTGGGTCAGTGACCTCATTGTCCACCACCTCCTCTTCCACTTCCTCAATTTGCTCATCCTCCTGACTTGACCTATCTACTTCCTCAGTGATTGACAACTGTGTCTCATCATCAACCACCTCGTGAATGAATGATTGCCGTTCACCACCGTCATCTTCTTGAGACTGTGAAGGCTCAAGAGGTTGGGAATTATGGCACAATATCTCAGGCACCTCTTCAAGCATGCTTGGTGAGAGAGCCAAACCAAGTACTGGCGATGAAAAGAGGTCATGTGAATACCCAAGTGTGGGATCACTTGCTTGGCTAGACGCGACATGGTGGGAGGAAGGAGGATCAGAGTGAGGATTCCATTGACCAGACTCTTGGCTACAGAGACTGGACTTAGTGGAAGAGAGGGTGGTGCTTAACATACTGGAAGCATTATCTTCAGCAAGCCAACCGACCACCTGTTCGCACTGGTCCGACTTTGACAGTGTGGTCCTGCGCCGCCCAGCTAAGTTGGACATGAAGTTGGGTAAGGTGGATTTTTTTGTTTTTTCTGGTGCACTGGCAGCAGGCACAGTTTCATTGCGCCCATGGCCACGGCCTCTACTTGCACCATCAGCATCACACACACTTCCCTGTCCCTTTGTGCTCGACTTCTTCATATTAGTGGTTTTGTCTGTAGATTTACTGTCCGCTAAAGACACAGTTTTCTGATGCAGGACATTACTGGATAAGGAAAAATACAGATTTTGGCCACAACACCAGGCCAGTGATAATGTATTTTTTACGATACACACTGTATTGACATGCAGTAAGGTACTGGATACATAAAAATACAAATTTTGACCAATACACTTAGCCAGAGATAATGTGATTTTTACGATACACACTGTATTGACTTGCAGTAAGGTACTGGATAGAGGGAAAAAAAACTGATTTTGGCCACTACACTAGGCCAGAGATAATGTAATTTTTACGATACACACTGTATTAACTTGCAGTAAGGTACTGGATAGAGGGAAAAAAAAGTGATTTTGGCCAATACACTAGGCCAGAGATAATGTAATTTTTACGATATACACCGTATTGACTTTAAGTAAGGTACTGGATACAGAAAAATAGAGATTTGGATAATATACTAGGCCAGAGATAATGCACTTTTTATAATACACACTGTATTGACTTGCAGTAAGGAACTGGATAAAGAAAAATAGACATTTGGATAATATACTAGGCCAGAGAAAATGCACTTTTTATGATACACACTGTATTGACTTTCTGTAAGGTACTAGATACAGAAAAATACAGATTTTGGCCACTACACTAGGACAGAGCTAATGTAATTTTTACGATACATACTGTATTGACATGCAGTAAGGTACTGGATACAGAAAAATACAGATTTTGGCCACTACACTAGACCAGAGACAATGTAATTTTTATGGTACACACTGTATTGACTTTCAGTAAGGTACTGGATACACAAAAATACAGATTTTGACTACTACACTAGGCCAAAGATAATGTAATTTTTATTATACACACTGTATTGAATTGCAGTAAGGTACTGGATACAGAAAAATAGAGATTTTGGGCACTACACTAATCCCCAGATACTGTAATTTTTACGATACACACTGTATTAACATGCAGTAAGGTACTGGATACAGAAAAATACAGATTTTCGGCACGCCACTAGGCAGAGATAATGAAATTTTTACGATACACACTGTATTGACTTTCAGTAAAATAATGGAGACAGAAAAATGCAGATTTTGGCCACTACACTAGACCAGAGACAATGTAATGTTTAGAATACACACTGTATTGACTTGCAGTAAGGTACTGGATACAGAAAAATACAGATTTTGGCCACTACACTAATCCCCAGATAATGTAATTTTTACAATACACACTGTATTAACATGCAGTAAGGTACTGTATACAGAAAAATACAGATTTTGGGCACTACGTTAGGCCAGAGATAATGTAATTTTTACGATACACACTGTATTGACTTTCAGTAAGATGATAGATACAGAAAAATGCAGATTTTGACCATTACACTAGGCCAGAGATAATGTAATTTTTGCGATACACACTGTATTGACATACAGTAAGGTATTGGATACAGAAAAATACAGATTTTGACCACTACACTAGGCCAAAGATAATGTAATTTTTATGGTAAACACTGTATTGCAGTAAGGTACAGCATACAGAAAAATACAGATTTTGGCCACTACACTAGGCCAGAGATAATGTAATTTTTTACGATACACACTGTATTGACATGCAGTAAGGTACTGGATACAGAAAAATACAGATTTTGGCCACTACACTAGACCAGAGACAATGTAATGTTTAGAATACACACTGTATTGAATTGCTGTAAGGTACTGGATACAGAAAAAAACTGATTTTGGCCACTACACTAATCCCCAGATAATGTAATTTTTACGATACACACTGTATTAACATGCAGTAAGGTACTGAATGCAAAAATATACCGGGCACTACGCTAGGCCAGAGATAATGTAATTGTTATAATACACACTGTATTGACTTTCTGTAAGATAATGGATACAGAAAAATACAGATTTTGACCACTACACTAGGCCAGAGATAATGTAATGTTTGCGATACACACTGTATTGACATACAGTAAGGTATTGGATATAGAAAAATACAGATTTTGGCCACTACACTAGGCCAAAGATAATGTCATTTTTATGGTACACACTGTATTGCAGTAAGGTACAGGATACAGAAAAATACAGATTTTGGCCACTACACTAGGCCAGAGACAATGTAATGTTTAGAATACACACTGTATTGATTTGCTGTAAGGTACTGGATGCAGAAAAATACAGATTTTAGCCACTACGCTAGGCCAGAGATAATGTAATTTTTACGATACACACTGTATTGACTTGAAATAAGGTACTGAATACAGAAAAATACAGATTTTGGACACTACACTAGAACAGAGATAATGTAATGTTTGCTATACACACTGTATTGACTTGCTGTAAGGTACTAGATACAGAAAAATACAGATTTTAGCCACTACACTAGGCCAGAGATAATGTAATTTTTACGATACACACTGTATTGGCTTGCAGTAAGGTACTGGATACACTAAAATACAGATTTTGGACACTACACTAGGCCAGAGATAATGTAATTTTTATGATACACACTGTATTGACATGCAGTAAGGTACTGGATACAGAAAAAATACTGATTTTGGCCACTACACTAGGCTAAAGATAATGCAATTTTTAATATTACGATGTAGTTCTATATCGGATACAAAATTGTCCCAAATAAAATGTATTTTCTGCTGGAATACTGTATATATGGTTGCAGCCTAAATGCACATACAGATGTTCCCAAAACTAGTTAACTATGGCCAAAATATAAATCACTCTCTGCTGGAGTTATTAATATAATGGTTGTGGATTGAATGCACACACACAGATGTGGCACATGTTAGGTTAATTTCCCCAGAAAAAATAATTTCTCTGATGGTACAGTGTATATCTCTGTACCAGGTACACCATAGTGAATAAGCCCCTTTTTATAATGTCTGCCCAACACAATGCTTTATGATAGTTGTAGTGTATATATCAGTACCATGCACACTGTAGTGAATAAGCCCCTTTTTATAATGTCGGCCCAACACACTGCTTTATGATGGGGTATTGTAGATAAGAAGAGAAGAGACCAGCACTCACTTTTAGATAACCTTGCTGTTATTTATTGTCACATTCCAGTGATGCGTTTCAGCATACAATCTGCCTTTGTCAAACTGTGAACAAACAGTGAAAAAGCACTCATTTAACCCCTTAAGGACCGGGCTCATTTTCACCTTAGGACCAGGCCATTTTTTGCAAATCTGACCAGTGTCACTTTATATAGTGATAACTTTAAAACGCTTTTTCTTATCCAGGCCATTCTGAGATTGTTTTTTCGTCACATATTGTACTTCATGACACTGGTAAAATTAAGTCGAAAAATTTCATTTTTATTTATAAAAAAATATCAAATTTACCAAAAATTTTGAAAAATTTGCAATTTTCCAAGTTTCAATTTCTCTACTTCTATAATACATAGTAATACCGCCCAAAAAAGTTATTGATTTACATTCCCCATATATCTACTTCATGTATCGATCATTTTGGGAACGCCATTTTATTTTTTGGGGATGTTACAAGGCTTAGAAGTTTAGAAGCAAATCTTGAAATTTTTCAGAAATTTTCAAAAACCCACTTTTTAGGGACCAGTTCAGGTCTGAAGTCACTTTGTGAGGCTTACATAATAGAAACCATCCAAAAATGACCCCATTCTAGAAACTACACCCCTCAAGGTATTCAAAACTGATTTTACAAACGTCATTTACCCTTTAGGTTTTCCACAAGAGTTAATGGCAAATAGAGATAAAATTTCAGAATTTCGATTTTTTGGAAAATTTTCCGTTTGAATCCATTTTTTCCAGTAACAAAGCAAGGGTTAACAGCCAAACAAAACTCAATATTTATTGCCCCGATTCTGTAGTTTTCAGAAACACCCCATATTTGGGCGTAAACTGCTGTATGGCCAAACGGTGGAGCGCAGAAGGAAGGGGACGCCATATGGTTTTTGGAAGGCGGATTTTGCTGGTCTGGATTTTTGACACCATGTCCCATTTGAAGCCCCTGATGCACCCCTAGAGTAGAAACTCCAAAAAGTGACTCAATCTAAGAAACTACACCCCTCAAGGTATTCAAAACTGATTTTACAAACTTTGTTAACCCTTTAGGTGTTCCACAAGAGTTATTGGCAAATGGAGATGAAATTTCGAATTTCTATTTTTGTTACCTTGTCTCAAAAAAAGTGTAATATAGAGCAACCAAAAATCATATTTACCCTAAAATAATACAAACAAAACTGCTACCTTATCCCGTAGTTTCCAAAATGGGGTCGCTTTTTGGAGTTTCCACTGTAGGGGTGCATCAGGGGCTTCAAATGGGACATGGTGTCAAATAACCAGTCCAGCAAAATCCGCCTTCCAAAAACCATATGGCGTTCCCTTCCTTCTACGCCCTGCCGTTTGGCCATACAGCAGTTTACGACCACATGTGGGGTGTTTCTGCAAACTACAGAATCAGGGCAATAAATATTGAGTTTTGTTTGGCTGTTAACCTTGCTTTGTTACTGAAAAAATGGATTAAAATTTACAAAAAAATAGCTGTTTTGGGACAGTTTTGTATTTTTTGTTATTTACATCGTTGAACTGACAGGTTAGATTGTGTGCTATTTCTATAGAGCAGGTTGTTACGGACGCGACAATACCAAATATGTCTACTTTTTGGGGTTTTTTGTATCAGTTTTACATAATAAAGCATTTTTGAAAAAAATGATTTTTTAGTGTCTCCACATTCTGAAAGCCATGTTTTTTTTTTTTTTTTGGCAATTGTCCTATGTAGGGGCTCATTTTTTGCGGGATGAGATGGCGGTTTGAATGGTACTATCTTGGGGTGCATATGACTTTTTGATCACTTGCTATTACACTTTTTGTGATGTAAGGTGACAAAAAATGACTTTTTTACAACGTTTTTATTTTTTATGTTTACGGCGTTCACCTGAGGGGTTAGGTTATGTTATATATTTATAGAGCAGGTCGTTACTGAACGCTGACGATACCCAATATGTATACTTTTTTATTTATTTTGGTTTTACACAATAATATCCTTTTGAAACAAAAAAAATATGTTTTAGTGTCTCCATAGTCTGAGAGCCATATTTTTTCAGTTTTTAGGCGATTGTCTCAGGTTGGGTATAATTTTTGCGGGATGAGGTGGCGGTTAGATTGGCACTATTTGGGGGTCATATGACGTTTTGATCGCTTGCTATTACACTTTTTGTGATGTAAGGTGACAAAAAATGGCTTTTTGACAAAGTTTTTTTTTTTTACAGTGTTTACTTGAGGGGTTAGGTCATGTGATATTTTTATAGAGCAGCTTCTTACGGACGTGGAGATACCCAATATGTCTACTTTTTTAAATTTTTTACATTTAACACTGAAAAGCATTTTTGAAACAAAAAATCATGTTTTAGTCTGAGAGGCATAGTTTTTATTTTTTGGGCAATTGTTTTATGAAGGGCTCATTTTTGCGGGATGAGATGGCGGTTAGATTGGTACTATTTTGGGAGGCATACGCCTTTTGATCGCTTTGTATTACACTTTTAGTGATGTAAGGTGCCAAAAAATGGCTTATTTACACTATTTTTTATTTTATTTTTATGGCGTTCATGTGAGGGGTTCAGTCATGTGATATTTTTATAGAGCTGTTTTTTACGGACGCGGCGATACCTAATATGTGTAGTGTATTTTTTTTTTACTTTTTATTCAGTGATTTGTGTTTTTTTATTTTTACTTTTTTCACTTTTTACATTTTTTTGGACCCAGACCCATTTGGTTCTTGTAGATCCAGTGGATCTGGTGTCTATATAATACAGTACAGTACACTATATGGTGTACTGCACTGTATTTTTACTTTCACAGTCTGGTCAGACTTCTGCCTTTAGCAGAAGTCTGACCAGAGTTACTACCATGGCAAGCAGGACGCTTCTGAAAGCGTCCTGCTGCCATGGTAACCATCACCCACTGCCATTAGAGAGCAGTGGGTGATGGATGGGGAGGGAGGGGAGGTCCCTCCCTCTGCGATCCCATCCTGGGGGGGGCTGCATAGGCACAGCAGCCCCCCGATGGGAGAGGGAGGGAGCTCCCTCCCTGTTAACACCTTCCATACCGCGGTCCGTCCGGACCGCGGTAAGGAAGGGGTTAAACGGCTGGCATCTGCAGCACAGATGCCAGCCGTTTTTCTATCAGAGTGCCAGCAATGTGCTGGCACTCTGATAGAACCACTAGACACCAGGGAATTATTACAAGGGAGGCGGGCGTGGGATCGCTATTGCGATCCCGCCTCCCGCACCGCCCGCCTCCCGCCGCCGCAACCACCCCTCTGCACCCCGCCGCCATAACAAGATTGGGGGCTGCAGGGGGTTAAAATTTTCAACTTTGGGGCAATTAACTCTCTGATCCACGCGGTCACAGACCGCGGGGATCAGAGATCGCTGAAACCGCTGCAAACCGCAGGTCTGAATTGACCTGCGGTTTGCAGCGATCGCCGATACGGGGGGGTCACATGACCCCCCTCGGCATTAGAACATGGTTCCTGCTGATCTACATCAGCAGGAACCATGTTGCTACTGCGCCCACATCGGGTGCAGTAGCAGTTTAAACACAGGGCGTACATGTACGCCCTTGGTCCTTAAGTACCAGGACGCAAGGGCGTACATGTACGCCCTTCGTCATTAAGGGGTTAAATAACCCGCCAAATCTCCAGTTTCGTGTGAGGTAGTCATGAAACCAAATAAACAAACAGTAAACAGAAGGAAAAGCAAACAGGGGAGGGGTAGAGAAGGGGGAGTTGTTGGAGTAGAGAAAGTCTGTGGCATGATGAGAATCAATATAGTTCATAGAGGACATCCATCTTATTGATATGAAGTCAAATTCATTTCACGTCCGCTGTAGGAAATAATTTAATCATTATAATAGTCATCAAAGAAGAAAAAATGTTTTTTATAAAAAGCTATTCAATGCATAGTCCCGATTCAGCCAGAGGTTATCCCAAAAATTTGCGGATAGAACAACGGGGCAAAATAGATAGGACACAAGTAGAAAAAATTCCAAAGAAACCACGCATCCCCCTAATCATAAAATACCACGCTTGGATGAACAAAATCAGGTCTGTCATTTATAAACATTGGAATGTAATAGCCCAGTCCTATTTACAGGTGGAAGAATTACAGAGTCCACCGATGGTCTGTTACAAAAGAGCAAACAACATCAGGGACAAAATAGTCAGAGCTGACATTGAGAATAATAGAGGGTTCCCCAGATAGAGCACGATCTCCACTCTCAGATCTGGAACCTTTCCTTGTGTGAGCTGTATACATTGTTCCAGCATCATTAGAGGCACACATCTCACACATCCACACACAGAAGAAAGTATGTCCATACGTGGCACATTCACGTGTTATAGCAAATTCATCATATACATCCTAAAGTGCCCTTGTGGCCTAGTGTAATTGGGAGAAACCTCCATGAGGATGAAGGACAGATTTTCAAAACACAAATCCACCATACGAAAAGGAAATCTGATGTTACCTATTCCACACCATTTTCACTTACATTGCTCAATTACGCTTTCAGATCATTGACAGTGTCCCCCAACCACAACGTGGTGGTGATAGACACAAACTTCTGCTAAAAAAAGAGGCTTATTGGATCCACCGTCTCCAGACAGAGGACTGAATCGGGACTAAGCATTGAATAGCTTTTTATAAAAAAAAAAATTTCTTCTTTGATGACTATTATAATGATTAAATTATTTCCTACTGCGGACGTAAAATGAATTTGACTTCATATCGATAAGATGGATGTCCACTATGAACTATATTGATTGTCATGATACCACGGACTTTCTTTACTCCAACAACTCCCCCTTCTCTACCCCTCTCCCGTTTGCTGTTCCTTCTGTTTACTGTTTGTTTATTTGGTTGCCATGACTACCTCACACAAAACTGGAGATTTGGCAAGTTATTTAAATGAGTGCTTTTTCACTGTTTGTTCACAGTTTGACAAAGGCAGATTGTATGCCGAAACGCGTCACTGGAATGTGACAATAAATCACAGCAAGATTATGTAAAAGCGAGTGCCGGTCTCTTCTCTTCTTAACTTTATGGAAAGCCTGCCCTGAGCAACGCGCACTGCTGCTCTACTTCACCGCAGTGCCGATCGACATATTGTTTCGTCGTATTGTAGATGTCACTAATTTGAAATCTTTCCGTCTTTTAGAAGTTTGGGTAGTTAAAAAAGTGATTTTCAAGCCCTGCACTATCCCTGCCTGGTGATGCCTGTCCCTGATAGTGCTGAAGAAAACCCCTTCTTAAAAATAAAAAAAGGGCTGCACTGCTGTCAAACATATACTGTAGTCCTTAAAAGGACTGTTAGGTCTTTCAATAAGGTTTTTGGAGTAAAATCTGTAAGTTTAGAGCAAAACACTATCTGTCCCTGCCTACTGTCTGCTGTCCCTGACGTTGAATGAGCCGAGCACCGGACCTCAGCTCCTATATGAAATGGTATCACGTGTCGGCAAGCCAAACAGTGTAAGGCTTACAGCTAACATGGCTATGGCCTTACACTGCGGGGAATTACTTTCCTGGACCTTGATTAGCTGCTTAGAAGGCACCAAACGTGTGGGGAGGAGACTCGAGCAATGCGACGAATACATGTGGTACTCGGCCGAGTAAAGCCGAGCGCCGAGCATATCGATGCTCGAGCCGAACCAATACTCGGCTGAGCATGCTCACTCATCACTAATTGTCGCACTTATCTGTTGAAAAGCCTTTTGTGTAAAAGTAGAAAAAAATGAGGGCCTAATTGCTGTTCTGCGGTGCAGTGATATATTCTGAAGTCCTGTTTGCCGTGTATTAGTGGTGATATAAAAAATATTTGATCTAACATTTGATTATTTGATCTAACACTATGTCAGACAGAAAAGTGCCAGGCCCTACACAGGGGAGTGGCAGAGGCCTAAATGTTTCTAGTGCAGACAGAGGTCACAGCATAGTAAGGGGCCGTGACAGCAGGGTTCAACTTCGAGACAGCTTTCAGTGTCCTCTAGTGGTCGTGTCGTGACCAGCAACCCAGCGGTTCTTGAATGGTTGACTCGATCTTCCACTTTGTCGCAAGTAAACACCCCCAGCCAAGAGTCAGTGAGTTCGTCAGACACAATCCTTAGTTGGCATGGCCCGGGAGCAGGCCCTGTGACCTCACCTGTCCTCAACCTGCCTCTGTCCTTTCCTCCAGTAGGCGGGCAGGCAGTGATGAGGAGATTTATATGGGAGCTGGTGTTGTGTGCGATCAGGCTCCTGACTCAGAGACCGTTGAGATGGACATCAGTGAGGTGGAGACATTACTCAATGATGATGATGTAGCTGATCCCACTTGGTAGCTGGGTGATGAAGGGGCTTCTTTTTTATTTTATTTTTTTCTGTATATAATAATATAATACACTTTCAAAATAATCCTTCAGCGGGGCAAATAGATGCCGGATGACCGGGAGGCTCCATGACGTTCCCACCAGTTGCGGTCGGGAGCAGCGATTCATTTTTCAGACGTCCGTATAGGGCAGGGGAGTCTGAAGACCTCCTCACCATCTCCGTGCACCACAGTATGTCCTCCTTCCCATACATGATGACTGGGAACTCGTGATGTTTTTCCTGATGAAGAGACCAGGGGCTGGTAGTTATGGTTTGAATTTTGATGAACTTCTCGACTCTTCCGGGCTCCAAGCAATCTTGAATCTTTGTCTTCTCATTGTCTGTAGCTACTAGAGGCCTTTTCATGCAAGGCAGGTGTCTTAGGCAACAATTCGGGTCCAAGTTCAGGTTCGGGATCTGAACTTGATCCGAACTCGAACCAGAACCCCATTATAGTCAAGGGGGACGCGAACTTTGGTGCACTAAAATGGCTGTAAAATAGTCATAGTGAGGGCTAGAGGGCTGCACATGGAAGAAAAATGGGGTAAGAGCAGGAAAATTGCCCTGCAAACAAATGTGGATAGGAAAATTACATAAAATAACATAGAATATACAAAAGATTAAAAATAATTATCTTGAACTAGGAGGCGGAGGTCAAAGTGGAGTAGGAGGTTGAGGAGGCGGTGGAAGTGGCGGTGTAGGTGGAAGTGGCAGTGTAGGTGGGAGCGGCGGTGGAGAGGGAGGCGGTAGCCAACACTTTTTTTTTTTTTTATATATTTTTTTACTTTATTTCTTTTTTAATTCTCTTACTTTTTTAGAAATTTGGGAAGACCCCAAAACATTGGAAACTAGAAAAGAGAATGCAAAGAAAAGTGTGCTGGAGTCTAACAATGACTGGGTGCGGCCGATACACTTGTCTTTTCAGCACAAGGTACAGACAAGTCCTGTGGGATCCATGCCTAGTTCATTTTAATGAACGTGAGCTTGTCCACATTGGCAATAGACAGGTGGCTGTGATCACCTTCCTGCCATGCTAAACACACGTTTGAACAATACACTGGCCACAGGGCAGGCCAGCATCTCCAACGCGTAAAGGGCAAGCTCAGGTCATGTGCCCAATTTGGAGACCCAGAAGTTGAATGGGGCAGACCCATCAGTCAGTACGTGTAGGCATGTGCACAAGTAATGTTCGTTCATGTTGCTGAAATGCTGCCTTCTGCTAAGACGTTCCGTATCAGCTGGTGGTGCTGGTTGTTGAGACGTGATGACAAAGCTTTTCCACATTTCAGCAATGCTAACCCTCCCTTTTGAGGTGCTGGCGGTGCCCCAGTTGCTTTGGCGTCTTCTACCTCCTCCTCTGCCTCTGCCTCCTCTGTGCTTCCATTGATACTCCACTCTCAGGTGGGAATGCCATCAGCAGGGCGTCTACCAGCGTGCGCTTGTACTCGCGCATCTTCCGATCACGCTCCTGTGATGGAAATAAGGATGGAAAATTGTCCTTGTAGCGGTGATCCAGCAGGGTAGCCACCCAGTAATCAACACTGCTTAGAATGTGGGCAACTTGGCGGTTGTTGCCCAGGCACTGCAGCATGTGGTCGCTCATGTGTGCCAGGCTGCCCAGAGTCAACAACAAGCTGTTCTATGTAGGAGGTTCCTCCTCATCATCATCCTCCTCCAAAACTGTGTCCTGGCTGGACAGTTGTGTACATGGCCTCTGTTGGTGCAGGAACCCACCCTCCGAGCCACTTGTGAATGACTGGCCTGATAACCATGGAAATGACCCCTTTTCCTCCTCCTCTTCCTTCTGAGCCACATCCTCTTTCATCATCTCTCGAAGCGTATTTTCAAGGAGACATAGAAGTGGGACAGTAATGCTGAGGATGGCGTCACCTACACTGGCCATGTTGGTGGAGTTTTCGAAACAGTGCAATATGGCAGACACGTCCTGCATGGAGGACCACTCGTTGGTGGTGAAGTGGTGCTGTTTCGCAGAGCAACTCACCTGTCCATGCTGCAGCTGAAACTCCACTATCGCCTGCTGCTGCTCGCACAGTCTCTCCAGCATGTGCAAGGTGGAGTGCCACCTTGTGGGTACGTCGCATATGAGGCGGTGAGTGGGAAGGTCGAAGTTACACTGCAGCGCATACAGGCGAGCAGCCGCAGGGTGAGAATGCCGGAAGCGCGCAGAGATGGCCCGCACATTCTTCAGCAGCTCTGACATATCGGGGTAATTTTTCAGGAACCTCTGCACCACCAAATTCAGCAGATGTGCCAGGCAAGGGATGTCTGTCAAACTGGCTAGGCCTACAGCTGCTACAAGATTTTGCCTGTTATCGCACACCACCAGGCCGGCCTTGAGGCTCAGTGGCACCAACCATTTATCGGTCTGTTGTTCCATTCCCTTCCATAACTCCTGTGTGTGGTTTTTCCCCCAAAAAGATGAGTTTCAAAAAAGCCTGCTGTCGTTTCCCCCTGGCTGTGCTGGAGTTGGTGGTGCAAGTGTTATGCTGACTGGATGAGGAGGGGGTAGATGAGGAAGTGGAGTAGGAGGAGGAGACAACAGGAGGCAATGAGAAATGTCCTGCAATCCTCGGTGGCGGAAGGACATGCGCCAAACTGCTATCCGCCTTAGGTCCAGTAAGCCCATGCTTACTGGTCCACGTATCGGTGGTTATGTAGACCTTGCCACAAATGGCGTTGCGCAGTGCACACCTGATTTTGTCTGCTACTTGGTTGTGCAGGGCAGGTATGGCTCACCTGGAAAAGTAGTGGCGACTGGGAACCACATACTGTGGGACAGGCACCACAATAAGGTTTTTAAAAGTCTCTCTCTCCACCAGATGGAATTACAGCATTTCAAAGGCCAGAAATTTTGAAATGCTGGTATTCAGGGCCAGGGATTGCTGGTTGGTAGGGCGGTAATTCCTCTTTCTCTCCAGTGTTTGGGAGATGGAAAGCTGAACACTTCTATGGGACAGTGTGGACATGCTGGGTGACGGTGTTGGTGTTGCTGCCACATCTGTGGTGGGCAGGTGCCACTGTCCCTCCAGAAGAGGAGGAAGAGGCTGAGACTGCAGCCGAAGAGGGAGCAGGAGGAGCCTGAGATATTTCGGGGTTTTTGATGTGTGTACTCCACTACAGCTCGTGATTTGCATTTAGATGCCTGGTCATGCAGGTGGTGCTCAGGTTTATAACATTTATGCCTCGTTTCAGGCTCTGATTGCATAGCGTGCAAACCACTCGCGTCTTGTCGTCAGCATATTGTTTGAAGAACTGCCACGCCAGGGAACTCCTTGGAGCTGGCTTTGGTGTGCTCAGTCCTTGGGTGCCGTGGTGGGCAGTAGCAGGCGTACTGGCAAGGGGACGGCCACTTTGCTTTTGCACCCTGCTCTCTCTTTTGCTGTGCGACTGGCGCTGTGTGACCAACACCTCTTCCTCCGAACTGCACATGTCACTCGCATGACCTTGATTCCATGTGAGGTCTAGGACCTCATCATCCTCCACATCATCTTCCACCCACTTTTACGCCTGCCCTCCTTGTCGGTCTGCATTTCAGAAAGCTGCAGCAGATGGCACCTGTGTTTCGCCATCATCAGAGATGTGCTACGGTGGTCCTCCCATGTCCACATCCTGAAACATAAGTGGTTGGGCATCACTACACTCAATCTCTTCCACTTTTGTGGCAGGTCTAGGTGGATGGCCGATGGAAACCCTGCAACCCTGAAAAAGCATAAGAGACTGATGCATGACTGCAAGGGGGTGAGGTGAAAGACAGATGCACATGGGCTACAGGTGCCAACTCTTCTATTTCAGCAGGGGACTGGGTGGGAGACAATGTGAAGGAACTCGAGGCACTGTCAGCCACCCAATCTACTACCGCCTCTACTTGTTCTGGCCTCACCATTCGGGCTTACAAAATAACGCTGAACGTTCTGTCACTTGCGTTCCATTTGGGCGTGTAGCTGGCACAGATCGGCCATGTCCACATCCTCTCACTGCAACAGGAGCTCCACCAACACCAGCAACACCACAACCAGGGCCACGTCCCTTATTTCATGCTCTCCTCATTCTTTGAGGTCACCCACTGAACTAACAGAAGGATTAAATAGATTTTTTTCCCTGTCATGTATGCAATGCAGGTGTACCCCTCACAAACAATTGATATATGTCACCAACCGAACTAACAGATGGATTAACTAGATTAATTTCCCTGTCACGTATGCAGTGCAGGTGCACCCCACACAAACAATTGTTATATGTTACCAACTGATGTAACAGATGGAATAGCTAGATTTATTTCCCTGTCACGTATGCAGTGCAGGTATACCCCACACAAATAATTGGGTATATGTCACCCACCAAATTAACATACATATTAACTATTATATTTTTGTGTCAGGGGTACAAAGATTGTGCATTGCACCCACAAAAAAATCGCTATAGGTCACCACAGTATAAATAGCCATATGAGATTACTAACACTTTCCCTCACTTCAGCTGCCTGCTTCCTGTCCCTGAAATACTCAGAGCTGATGGGTGATGCTACATGTGATCCTGCTTTTGTTGAGGCTGGGTCACGTGATGCAGGGCTAATCACAGTCATGCCATTAATAGACATGGCTGTGATGGTTTCTAAGTGCCCACAGCTTAAAAACTTAATGATTGGCTGCCCTGCAGCCTTTCAACAAGCTTTATTAAATGCCCAAGCACCGAACTCGAACCCGAACTTTTCCGGCAAAGTTCAGGTCCGGGTCAGGGTACCCAAACTCGCAAAGTTCGTTATGGACCCGAACTTTACAATTCGGGTTCACTCAACACTAAAAAAAATTATTGAATATTTAATTTTAAATTGAACCAAAACTTGATTAAAATTATAAGAAAGTAAAATTAAATTTGCCAATATAATATCCCAATCCTCGAGTGAAATTCCCAGACAATCAACATGCCAAGCCTTTTGTGCCGGAGAATATATATTATTAAATCGTGTTTTAAGCAACACATTCTGTTGCCTCCTCATGTTGCTGCGAACTCCGCAATCTCTCATCGTCATGCCACTCTGTTGCCTCCTCATGCAGCCACGTCCGCAGTCTCTCGTCGTCATGCCTCTCTATGGCCTTCTCATGCTGCTGCCACCTCCACAATCTCTCGTCGTCTTTCCACTCTGTGCCCTCCTTAAGTTGCTGCTGTCTCCGCAATCTCTCATCGTCATGCCACTCTGTAGTCTCCACATACTGTTGCCACCTCCGCAATCTCTCGTCGTCATTCCACTCTGCTGCTGCCACCTCCACAACCCCTCGTCCTGCCACTCTGTGGCCTCCTCATGCTGCTGCCACCTCCACAATCTCTCGTCATGCCACTCTGTGGCTTCATCATGCTGCTGCCACCTCCGAAATCTCTCATCGGGGTACTCTATGGCCTCCTCATGCTGCTGCCTCCTCCACACTATGCCACCTTGCCACTCTGTGCCCTCCTCATGCTGCTGCCACCTCCACAATATGTCACCTCTCCACTCTGTGGTCTCTTCATGCTGCTGCCACCTCCAAACTATGTCACCTTGCCACTCTGTGGCCTCCTGAAGCTGCTGCCACCTCTACACTGTCACCGGGTCACTCTGTGGTCTCCTGATGCTGCTGCCACCTCCACAGTGTGTCACCTTGCCACTCTGTGCTCTCTTCAAGCTGCTGCCACCTCAGCAATCTCTCGTCGTCATGCCAATCTGTGGCCTACTCATGCTGCTGCCACCTCCACAATCTCTCATCATCATGCCACTCTATGGACTTCTCATGCTGCTGCCACCTCCACACTTTGTCGTCATTCCACTCTGTGGCCTCCTCATGCTGCTGCGACCTCCACAATCTCTCGTCGTTCTGCCACTCTGTGCCCTCCTCATGCTGCTGCCTCCTCTGCAATCTCTCGTCGTCATGCCACTCTGTGGCCTCTTAATGCTGCTGCCACCTCTGCAATCTTTCATCTTTCAATCTCTTTGGCCTCCTCATGCTGCAGCCACCTCAATAATCTCTCGTCATGCCACTCTGTGGCCTCCTCATGCTGCTGCCAGCTCCACACTATGTCACCTTTCTACTCTGTGGCCTCCTTATGCTGCTGCCACCTCTACACTATGTCACCTTACCACTCTGTGGCCTCCTGATGCTGCTGCCAGTTCCATTCTCTGTCACCGGTTCACTCTGTGGTCTCCTAATGCTGCTGCCACCTCCAAACTATGTCACTTTGCCACTCTGTTGTCTCCTCATGTTGATGCCACCTCTGCACTATGTCACCTTGCCACTCTCTGGTCTCCTGATGCTGCCGCCACCTGCACATTGTCATTGTGCCACTCTGTGGCCTCCTCCTGATGCTGTTGCTGCCACCTCCACACTGTCCTTGTGCCACTCTGTGGCCTCCTCATGCTGCTTCCACATCACCACTATGTCATAGGGCACTCTGTGGACGTCTCATGCTCTTCCCACACTCCCCACTTCATGACAGTCCCGAAAGGGACTGGCTGAGATCATCATTTTTTTGACCTTTCTTCAGATCTGTCAGAAGGAAGGAAAAATGAGATGCACAACGGATCCTGTCTGTGTTGCAGCTGTAAGGCCTGTATGGTCCCATCAGAATTGGCTTTTGATTTGGTAGCCAAAAGCAGGAGTGGGTACAAAACACAGAAGACATGCAAATATTCCGTTTACGTGTCATCTCTGTTTTGGATCCACTCCTGTTTTTTTTGGCATTAGCAATACTGATGGATAGTGTTGAGCGAACAGTTCGAGAATAGTTCGGGTTCGTACCGAACTTTGGGGTGTTCGTGACACGGACCAGAACCCGAACATTTTCGTAAAAGTTCGGGTTCGGGTTCGGAGTTCGGCATGTTCTCTCGATGCATTTTGAAAGTACTATATAGTAGAATAGTACAGGCTTAAAGCTGAAATCGCATTGCGATTACAACTTTGAGCTACCGATCACCATGGGAACGCCTCCTCCAGTAGAATGTACTGTCGGATGTTTGAATTACGTTGAAATCGCAATGCGATTCTTATATATTTGCTTAATCGCATTGCGATTTCAACTTCTCAAATCCGACCGTACATTCTAGCATTGTTCCCATGGTGATGTAGACGCTCCATTAGCACGAAATCCGGCTGAAGCAGAAATCGCAATGCGATTCTTAGAACTCAAATAAATCGCATCACACTACACGTTCTAATTGCATTCGATTTTAACTTTACTGTTTGGTTTTGTATCGCGATAATACAAAATTTGAATAATCGCGTGCGTGCTGTTCTAGCACGCAGTGCTAGTTCAGATCTCACTCTTAAGTTCTAATCGCATTCGATGTTAACTTATGCATTATTATTTTTTTTGCCAGGCATCAGCAGTAAGTTAAAATAAAATGCGATGCCTGGCAAAAAAAAAGCATAAGTTAAAATCGAATGCGATTAGAACTTAAGAGTGGGATACGAATAGCACTAGTGTTGTTGAGCGCACATTATGAGAATAGTTCCGGTCCGTACAGAATTTTGGGGTGTTCGTGACACGACCCGAACCCGAACATTTTCATAAAAATTCGGGTTCGGTTTTGTAGTTCGTCATTTTTTGTGGCCCCTTTTTGAAAGGCTGCAAAGCAGCCAATCAACATGCATAATACTACTTGCCCTAAGATGCCATCGCAGCCATGCCTACTATTGGCAAGACTGTGATTGGCCAAGTGCAGCATGTGACTCAGCCTCTTTATAAGCTTGTGCGCACGTCGGGACGTGCTCACTCCCGATGTGAATAGAACAGGGATAGATGCAGCTGCTGTGAGGGCGAGATAGGCAGGGAATAATCGAGGAAAAAAACCTGAGAAGAAGTGAAAGATCTACACCAGTGAATCAAAACAACTCAGCTGAGCTGTTCACTGAAAGTTTATTTTTTTTTACACTGGCCAGATCGATTTTTACCGGCACATGTAACTGGGCTGACCGGCGGCGGCCATTTTGGGACCTGTGGTGCGCCAGCTCAAGCTGCCATAGAGTCCAAAGAAAAGCTCCAAAGAATTGAAAAATCTACTCCTGTGACACAGAACAACAGCGATTCAGCTGCTCAGTCAAAGTCAATTTTTTTCTGGCTGGGCAGACCATTTTCTGGCACATGTTACTGGGCTGATAGGCGGCGGCCATTTTGGGACTTGTGGTGCGCCAGCAAAAGCTGCCACAGCGTCCATTAATCTCATGTAATAGTCGATTTTTCATAGATATACTACATCAGGGGTTTGGCTGTGCTTGTGTCGCCCCTACTAACTGCCAATATATTTAATATATCAGTGGTGAAACTGAAAGTAACCCACTTGGATAGCAAATCCCATGAATGTGCTGTTCCAGCTAGGCTAGCCAGTGTCACTACAGCCAGGTCCAATACTGTCAGCCAGAAATTTTTTATTTTTTTTTGCCAGAAATATAAATTAAAAAAATCTTTCCCTGTAACAAACATAATTCTGGTGTTAGACCAGAAGAAGCACTCGTTCAGTAAATAATACTGTAAAAAGGTTTAGGCAATAATTCTCCCAGTGTGGGCAATTTATGTACCAAAACGAGCATTTTAAAAATTCCGGTGTTCTGAAATACCAGCAGTCCTCTTGTAATTAATACCAGAAAAAGGCATTATAGTGTCCAGTGTTGTCATTTTGGTTCAAAAAAGGGCAATTTAATCAATCTGGTGTTGGTGACACCTGAAATAGTAGGCCGCACGTTGTTACTCCTTTGAAAAGGAAATAGTTCTCCCACTGTGGGAATTCATTTAACATAAGTAGCATTTAAAAAATTCTGGTGTCCAATTTGCAGCAGTCCTCTTGTAATTAATACCAGAAAAAGGCATTATAGTGTCCATTGTTGTCATTTTGGTTCAAAAAAGGGCAATTTAATCAATCTGGTGTTGGTGACACCCGAAATAGTAGGCCGCACGTTGTTACTCCTTTGAAAAGGAAATAGTTCTCCCACTGTGGGAATTCATTTAACATAAGTAGCATTTAAAAAATTCTGGTGTCCAATTTGCAGCAGTCCTCTTGTAATTAATACCAGAAAAAGGCATTATAGTGTCCAGTGTTGTCATTTTGGTTCAAAAAAGGCCAATTTAATTAATCTGGTGTTGGTGACACCCGAAATAGTAGGCCGAACGTTGTTACTCCTTTAAAAAGGAAATAGTTCTCCCACTGTGGGAATTCATTTAACATAAGTAGCATTTAAAAAATTCTGGTGTCCAATTTGCAGCAGTCTTCTTGTAATTAATACCAGAAAAAGGCATTATAGTGTCCAGTGTTGTCATTTTGGTTCCAAAAAGGCCAATTTAATCAATCTGGTGTTGGTGACACCGGAAATAGTAGGCCGCACGTTGTTACTCCTTTGAAAAGGAAATAGTTCTCCCACTGTGGGAATTCATTTAACATAAGTAGCATTTAAAAAATTCTGGTGTCCAATTTGCAGCAGTCTTCTTGTAATTAATACCAGAAAAAGGCATTATAGTGTCCAGTGTTGTCATTTTGGTTCAAAAAAGGCCAATTTAATCAATCTGGTGTTGGTGACACCCGAAATAGTAGGCCGCACGTTGTTACTCCTTTAAAAAGGAAATAGTTCTCCCACTGTGGGAATTCATTTAACATAAGTAGCATTTAAAAAATTCTGGTGTCCAATTTGCAGCAGTCCTCTTGTAATTAATACCAGAAAAAGGCATTATAGTGTCCAGTGTTGTCATTTTGGTTCCAAAAGGCCAATTTAATCAATCTGGTGTTGGTGACACCCGAAATAGTAGGCCGCACGTTGTGACTCCTTTGAAAAGGAAATAGTTCTCCCACTGTGGGAATTCATTTAACATAAGTAGCATTTAAAAAAATCTGGTGTCCAATTTGCAGCAGTGCTCTTGTAATTAATACCAGAAAAAGGCATTATAGTGTCCAGTGTTGTCATTTTGGTTCAAAAAAGGCCAATTTAATCAATCTGGTGTTGGTGACACCCGAAATAGTAGGCCGCACGTTGTTACTCCTTTAAAAAGGAAATAGTTCTCCCACGGTGGGAATTCATTTAACAGAAGTAGCATTTAAAAATGTCTGGTGTCCAATTTGCAGCAGTTTTCTTGTAAGTAATACCGGAAAAAGGAATTACGGTATATCTTCCAGTGTGGGAATTTTGGGGCTAAAAAATAATATATTTTATTGTGGTGCGAGTTAAATCGCAACAATGAGGAAACATTCTATTAAGGGACGAGGACGCGGTCGTGGTGGTGTCCGTGGAGCCTCTGTTGCTGGCAGAGGATGTGGCCGTTCGGCCTCAGGCGCACAAAGTAGTGAACCAACTCCCTCAAGTAACCGGCAGAATTTACAGCGATATTTGGTGGGGCCCAATGCAGTTATGAGGATGGTAAGGCCTGAGCAGGTACAGGCATTAGTCGATTGAGTGGCCGACAGTGCTTCCAGCACGTTCACCACATTGTCTTCCACCCAGTCTTCTGCGGAAAGCGCACAGATGGCACCTGAAAACCAAGCCCATCAGTCTGTCACATCACCCCCATGCATATCAGAGAAACTGTCTGAGCCTCAAGTTATGCAGCAGTCTCTTATTCTGTTGGAAGACTCTGCTTGCATGGTTTCCCAGGGGCGTCCACCTAGCCCTTGCCCAGCGGTGGAAGACATTCCATGCACTGACTCACAACCACTTATGTATACAGATGATGAGGACATGGGAATACCACCACAGCAGAGTGACCGAGTCTCTGATGATGACGAAACACTGGTGCCCACTGCCGCGTCTTATTGCAGTGTGCAGACTGAACAGGAGGAGGTCAGGGAGGAAGACTGGGTGGAAGACGATGCAGAGGACGATGAGGTCTTAGACCCCACATGGACTGAAGGTCTTGCCGCTGACTTAAATAGTTCAGAGGAAGAGGCAGTGGTGAGACCGAGACAACAGCGAAGCCAAAGAGGGAGCAGGGGGCAAAAGCAGAACAGCCGCCGTCCAGAGAGTTCGCCTGCTATTGGCCAGCGCCAACAGGAACCCAGCACCCCAAAGGCATCTTCAAGGAGTTCCCTGGCATGGCACTTCTTCAAACAATGTGCTGACGACAAGACCAGAGTGATTTGCACGCTGTGCCATCAGACCCTGAGGCGAGGCATTAACGTTCTTAACCTGAGCACCACCTGCATGATCAGGCATCTACATGCAAAGCATGAACTGCAGTGGAGTACAGACCTTAAAAACAAGGAACCCGCTCAGGCTCCCCCTGCTCCCTCTACCGCTGCTGCCTCGGCTTCCGCCTCGAGAGGAATGTTGCCTTCAAACAGCTGATGGCCATGGCTGTCGCCCAGTATGTGGTTCCCAGCCGCCACTACTTCTCCAAGACAGCCGTGCCTTCCCTGCACATGCAAGTGTCTGATAAAATCAAGTGTGCACTGCGCAACGCCATTTGTGCCAAGGTCCACCTAACCACAGATACGTGGACCAGTAAGCACGGCCAAGGACGCTATATCTCACTAACTGCACACTGGGTGAATGTAGTGGCGGCTGGGCCCCAGGCGGAGAGTTCCTTGGCGCACGTCCTTCCGCCACCTAGGATCGCAGGGCATCATTCTTTGCCTCCTGTAGCCTCCTCCTCCTACTCGGCTTCCTCCTCCACTGCTTCCACCAGCTCCTCCTGTCAGCCACACACCTTCACCACCAACTTCAGCACAGCCCGGGTAAACGTCAGCAGGCCATTCTGAAACTCTTATGTTTGGGGACAGGCCCCACACCGCGCAGGAGTTGTGGCGGGGTATTGAACAACAGACGGATGAGTGGTTGCTGCCGGTGGGCCTCAAGCCAGGCCTGGTGGTATGCGATAATGGGAAAATCTCGTGGCAGCTCTGGGACTAGCCGGTTTGACGCACATCCCTTGCCTGGCGCATGTGCTGAATTTGGTGGTGCAGAGGTTCATTCACCACTACCCCAACATGTCAGAGCTGCTGCATAAAGTGCGGGCCGTCTGTGCGCACTTCCGGCGTTCACATCCTGCCGCTGCTCGCCTGTCTGCGCTACAGCGGAACTTCGGCCTTCCCGCTCACCGCCTCATATGTGACGTGCCCACCCGGTGGAACTCCACCTTGCACATGCTGGAGAGACTGTGCGAGCAGCAGCAGGCCATAGTGGAGTTTCAGCTGCAGCACGCTCGCGTCAGTCGTACTGCGGAACGGCACCACTTCACCACCAATGATTGGGCCTCCATGCGAGACCTGTGTGCCCTGCTGCACTGCTTTGAGTACTCCACCAACATGGCCAGTGGCGATGACACTGTTATCAGCGTTACAATACCAATTCTATGTCTCCTAGAGAAAACGCTTAGGGCAATGATGGAAGAGGAGGTGGCCCAGGTGGAGGAGGAGGAGGAGGGCTCGTTTCTAAGACTTTCAGGCCAGTCTGTTAGAAGTAGCTCAGAGGGAGGTTTTTTGAAGCAGCAGAGGGCAGGTTCACAAGTCGCCAGCCAAGGCACTCTAATGGAGGACGAGGAGGATGAGGAGGAGGTGGAGGAGGACGAGGATGAAGCAGGTTCACAGCAGGGTGGCAGCCCACACAGCTCAGGCCCATCACTAGTGCGTGGCTGGGGGGATACGGTGGACGATGACGATACGCCTCCCACAGAGGACAGCTTGTCCTTACCTCTGGGGAGCCTGGCACACATGAGCGATTACATGCTGCAGTGCCTGCGCAACGACAGCAGAGTTGTCCACATTTTAACGTGTGCTGACTACTGGGTGGCCACCCTGCTGGATCCCCGGTACAAAGACAATGTGCCCACTTTACTTCCTGCACTGGAGCGTGATAGGAAGATGCGCGAGTACAAGCGCACACTGGTAGACGCGCTCCTGAGAGCATTCCCAAATGTCACAGGGGAACAGGTGGAAGCCCAAGGCGAAGGCAGAGGAGGAGCAAGAGGTCGCCAATGCAGCTGTGTCACGGCCAGCTCCTCTGAGGGCAGGGTTAGCATGGCAGAAATGTGGAAAAGTTTTGTCTCCACGCCACAGCTAACTGCCCCACCACCTGATACGGAACGTGTTAGCAGGAGGCAGCATTTCACTAACATGGTTGAACAGTATGTCTGCACACCCCTCCACGTACTGACGGACGGTTTGGCCCCATTCAACTTCTGGGTTTCAAAATTGTCCACGTGGCCAGAGTTAGCATGTTATGCCTTGGAGGTACTTTCCTGCCCGGCGGCCAGCGTTTTATCAGAAGGCGTATTCAGCACGGCGGGGGGCGTCATTACTGACAAGCGCAGCCGCCTGTCCACAGCCAATGTGGACAAGCTGACGTTCATAAAAATGAACCAGGCATGGATCCCACAGGACCTGTCTCTCCCTTGTGCAGAGTAGTCCTTAATAACTGCCTAAAACATGTCTTGTTGTACTACGGGCCACTTCTTTATTTAATACAAATTTTATGTAACCCACAGTTGAATGAAACTCTCCTCTGTCTGGGCGCCGGGGCCTAACTAGATGAAAGTGGCCTGTTAAACTATCGGGTGACATGAAGCCATAACCTCTGCCATGCTACCTCTGTCCTCTGTCTGGGTGCTGAGGCCTAAGTCAAATAAAGCGGTCTTCTGCTGTGCTGGGGGTTATGAAGCTAATCTCTGACCTCTCTCCTCTGTCTGGGTCCAAAGGCCTAAGTCACTGAAAGAGGCCTTCTCCTGTGGTGTGTGATATGATGCCTGAATTTGTGCTGTGGGACCTCTCTCCTCTTCCTGGGTGCAGGGGTCAAAGTATCTAAAAGTGTCCTTCTCTTGCGGTGGTTGATATGATGCCTGAATATGTGCTGTGGGGCCTCTCTCCTCTGTCTGGGTGAAGGGGTCAAAGTAACTTTATGGTGGCTTCTCCTGTTGTGGTTGATATTATGCCTGATTCTCTGCTGTGGAACCTCTCTCCTCTTCCTGGGTGCAGGGGTCAAAGTAACTAAATGGTGGCCTAGTCGTGTGGTTATTGATATGATGCCTGAATATGTGCTGTGTGGCCTCTCTCCTCTGTCTGGGTGAAGGGGTCAAAGTAACTAAATGGTGGCCTACTCCTGTAGTGGTTGATATGATGCCAGATTCTCTGCTGTGGGACCTCTCTCCTTTGTCTGGGTGCTGGGGTCGAAATAATAGTAAGTGACCTTCTCCATTGGTGGGTGACTTGAAGCCTGATTCTGTGCTATGGGACCTCACTCCAATTAATATTGTTTAATTTTTATTTATTTTATGTTAACTCATCATTTCCCTATCTACAGCAGGGGATTTACCTACATTTTGCTGCCTTTTGCAGCCCTCTAGCCCTTTCCGGGTGTGTTTTTTACAGCCTTACCAGAAACCTTACCAGATCTAGCACATAAACCAGTTGAACTTGAAACCCTTGAAAGATTACAGTAATATAAAATAATTATTAATATGGGCAACACTATCTGTACCCTTTGTTTCCAATCAAACAAAACGCAATAAATTTGATTTAACATTATAGTTTTATAAAATAATCTTTAACAAAATAGAATTATTTTTTAACATAAATATATAAATAACCAAAAAAATTAAGGTAATTTTTTAATTTTTCTCTGCTCCTCCAGCAGATCATCGATGTCCTTAAGATGAGCCTCCTCCATGGCTCGCATTTGGTGGGAGAACCGCATCTTGAGCTGCCTCATCTTCCTGGTTTGCTGCTCCCTGAACTGCTGCATTCGCAGCTGGTGCTTTCTTCGCATTGTTTTTATTTTTTTTAACATGATGTTGTTAGCTGTAAAATAAATGAAATAAAATTTGGAAATGTACATTAAAATACAATCATTAATTGTTATATAAAGCAGATGATATTTTTTTCTTGAAATCTGTTATATATTGGTTTAGGTAGGATTAATAATAGTTCCTTTTAGTTTTGGGTTATTGACTTAGTAGTTACGTTAATGGTTTTGATGTTGATCAATTACTTTTAGTGTTTATTTTTATATTACTGTTATGTGATGTACTTTATTTGTTGCCTGTTTTATTATATTTTCTTCATTTAAAAAAATAATATAGTTTGTTAAATTATATTCTTACAAAAATGTATATATTGCATGCTTGTTATATCGTACTTCCAAAAATGTATGTGTCAGTTAGATACGTTATGGAAATCAGTACTCCCACCCGTAACATTAGCTTTCTGGGACACTGAATAAATAAAAATATCCACATCATCCATTTACCTTCTTGTCGGGGGGTAGTGACCATCTCCTCTTCTGCCTCCTCAGAGTCATCACCCTCCTCCACTGCAGCAGGTGGGCTATGGGCCCGATAGCCTGATGGCCCTGCCTCTTCCTGCTCCTCCTCGTCCGAGTGGTCTGTCTCCTCCTCCACCTCCACCGCCTTCTTCTTTTTAGAGAGCTTGGCTCTCACTTTGGGAAGCGGAGCATCTGTAATGATGATGACCAAATTTTTTAAAAATGCCAAGATAAACAAGTAAAGCCAAATTACAGTTAAAGGTACACAAATTAATCTATGGTAGTGTCTGGATGGCATAATAATTAACTACACCTATCTTTCTTCTCCTTTTGGCTTAGATCAAGTGTAGTATCATCAGTGTCTGCCTTGACCTGCCGGACCAGGACCCTGTGGGTACCCCCTGCACTCTGCCTTTGAGCATCGTTGATTAAGTTCAGCTTCAACTCACTGCTGCTATTGGGTGTTGGGCCACTCCCCAGGGAACAAGAGTGATTTGAGTCTATGACTTAATTTGGGCATGTGGCCTAATTGTCCTGATCGATGCTTGTTGTCTACACTCGTCCAGACGTGCGAGGAGTTTGGACAAGCTTCAGGGGCCAAAGTCAACTGTGTAAAGTCAAAAAACATATGTGGCCCAGAAAGAGGTCTCATATTGCCACCTTAAGCACCCTTTCCCATCAGTTCAACACCACTGTACTAAGTGATTTATTGTAAAGGGTTAAAATACTTATTTCTCTCACCAACATATTATTATCTATCTGCTCAGTTATGCAAATAAGTATTGTACCTGGAAAAGATTTATCTCTGATCTTAGTGATCAGATCCATCCTGTGGCGCTTCAGATCTGACCACTTTTTTAAAATCTCATCCTTCCGATGAGTGCACCCATGCTTCTGCCACAGCTGGAAAGCAATTCTCCGCACTATGGCCTGCTTTTCGCCCCTTGACCTTCTGCGGTCGTACCCCTTCTCCAACATTTCCTGCAAGATATCAATTAAATCATGTAATCCCACAGTTCTAAAATACAATTATTAGTTATCATAGTCATAAGAACCATCAAAAATAACATTTAATATCAAAACAGTCAAAGAGTAGAACATCGCCATCCCTTTAAAAGTGACTTGAACATTGCCGCCCCTTTAAAAGTGACTTGAACACTGCAGCCCCTTTAAAAGTGACTTGAACATCGCCATCCCTTTAAAACTGACTTGAACATCGCCATCCCTTTAAAAGTGACTTGAACATTGCCGCCCCTTTAAAAGTGACTTGAACACTGCAGCCCCTTTAAAAGTGACTTGAACATTGCCATCTGTTTAAAAGTGACTTGAACATTGCGATCCCTTTAAAAGTGACTTGAATATTGCCACCCCTTTAAAAGTGACTTGAACATCGCCATCCCTTTAAAAGTGACTTGAACATTGCGATCCCTTTAAAAGTGACTTGAATATTGCCGCCCCTTTAAAAGTGACTTGAACATCGCCATCCCTTTAAAAGTGACTTGAACATCGTCATCCCTTTAAAAGTGACTTGAACATTGCCACCCCTTTAACAGTGTCTTTCACTAATCACTCATGTAGTTGTGCAGTCTGCTAAAGCCTGTGTGATGAGTTTATGTCACCAAGCAGTAGGACATGTGACAGTGTAAGGCAGTTATGAGATCAGTGAAGGCCTGCAGGCTTCTTGGCTAATAAAAATCATTAATAAGTTTAAATCACATTACTGCATTACACACTAACTAAGTTCAATTACTTACAGTTATTAAGAAATCCAGCTCTTCTTTAGAGATATTACTTTTCGCCATAATCGCTGGGACAGTCACCAATCTCCACTCTCGTCTCTCTCGATCCGATCCGAGGTAACGCACACACGTACAGACGCACGTACACGATTCTTGAATAGTTGTATTATCGCGATAATAAAACTAACAGTGTAAAGTTGACTGTATTGCTCTAAGTTATATTCGCGTACGAATGTAACTTCTATTACAGCACACCAATACTAAAACTGACTAAGAGACAGCTTTAAGTTCTATTCGAACGCGATTGCAACTTTGGAATTTAAAGTGGTGTACGATTTTAAAAGTTGAGTACTAAAAGTTGAAATCGCAATGCGATTCTTATGTATTTGCTTAATCGCATTGCGATTACAACTTTGAGCTACCGATCACCATGGGAACGCCTCCTCCAGTAGAATGTACTGTCGGATGTGAGAATTAAGTTGAAATCGCAATGCGATTCTTATATATCTGCTTAATCGCATTGCCGTTTCAACTTAGCATTGCTAAATAATTCCATCCATATTCGTTAACTTACTGACTCAGTAAGTTAACGATATGGATGGAATTATTTAGCAATGCTAAGTTGAAATCGCAATGCGATTAAGCAAATATATAAGAATCGCATTGCGATTTCAACTTAATTCTCAGATCCGACAGTACATTCTACTGGAGGAGGCGTTCCCATGGTGATCGTTAGCTCAAAGTTGTAATCGCAATGCGTTTATTGCGGTATATTATCCCTCTGGGTGTCTTTTACAGCCTTTTTAGTGCCCAAAAGTTCGGGTCCCCATTGACTTCTATGGGGTTCGGGTTCGGGATGAAGTTCGGGTCGAGTTCGGATCCCGAACCCGAACTTTTCCCGGAAGTTCGGCCGAACTCGCCGAACCCGAACTTCCAGGTGTTCGCTCAACTCTACTGATGGATTACTGACCAAATGCTGACCGAGTGAAGGCGGATGCTCTACAAACAGGATCAGTATTTTGGGGGTTATTGTTCTGACGGATCAGACGAAGGGCAAAATAATCAGTGTCGTCAACACCAACTTACTGCTGACACCCTCTCCACTCTGTCGTGGGGCTCTACTTGTATAAGCTTTTAATAGAACAGGTTCTGTAGACATCTATGTATAATCAGCTGATGACGGTGTAAAAGGAGTGTGATTCTTCTTGGTGCTAATTTCGACCTGTAAGGCTGAGTTCATACTTGAGTTATTTGGCCAGTTTTGGCCCCGTGACCGCCCAAATAAGTGAAGTGTGCAGTGATTCTAAGAGCGACGCCTGTCATCTGCATGTCATGCAGACCTACAGTATTTCACTACCAAACCACTATATAGGCTCTCTGCAGCCAGGAAATAGCCGTTTTTTTAAGGAAATTTGCAGCAAAGAAAATCGAATCAAACTAAATTTTTCCGTAAAAATTCGGTGCACCGGTGAATCGAATCTTCAAAAAATTCGCTTATCTCTATTCTACACCAGGCATTTGTTTTTGGGGGTGTCAGAGGTGCAATTTGCTTGTGTTCTTCTGCAACACAGTGGCTTGTACACTTTTGGAATCATTTAAGCTCTGCTGCTCTAGTCACTCCAGTGTCTGACCAATTCTGACATTGCTGATAATCTGCACCAGGACCCTGAGGCCAGAACTTCTCCTTTTGTGGCTCCAGTTCCTCACTGGGGCTGCTTTTGGACACTGTATCTTCTTTTAAAGGTTAATATCCAAGGCTATAACAGACCTTCCATTGTGCCCGATCCATGGTGGTGATCATACCTACCTGGTCCTTGCCTTAGGGTCCAATCTTCATCTCCCGGCTGTGCTGAAGTAATTATTCTTTTGACTCTGTATGTGGGGGGCTGGGGGGAGGGGTGTTGTCACATGAATGCTGCAACCAATGGCTGGCTTGTGTCACCTGACCAATGATATTACAGTAGAGTGTCTGTTTTTCAAACACATATCCAAAGAAAAGGATAGCATTTTAAGAAGGTCTACCCAGAAAGATTGTTGCTAAAGCATTCTACTTTTGTTTCACATCACGGCTGGTGACTGAGAAGTACAGAATAGTTGTTCCAAGGTTTAGCCTTACATTAAAGTACTTTAAATGGGTTGGTCACATGGGGGGGGGGGGGGGGGGGTTGGCAAGTACTCCCTGCTGGGCAGACTGCAAAGAGAGACATTCTTACCTGCTCCCTGCCTTTGGGCCTTTGATTTTCTGCTTCAGCTGTCTTGTTCAGTTTTCCCACTGTCAACAAACGCTTTGACAACTCTGCAGTCAACTGTTCACATAATGCAAAGAAAACAGGTAATTTCTGCAGCAAGAAATTGGCTTCAGTGTTTGTCAAAGCGAATGTTGACAGTAAGAGAGTGAGCTAGGTACCTGAGGCTGGAAAGCAAAGGAGCCTTGACTCAGTGGCAGAGAGCAGGTAAGTAAGCTTTGCTTTGCAAGTCTACCCAGGAGAGATTTTGCCAAAACCTGTCAAAAAGGTGGTCAATCCCTTTAAATGAATATTCCCACTTATGGCATATTCACATTACTTATTTCTGTTGATGAAACCACAACCTATAAGAACACTGGAGAACACTCAGTATATTAGAAAAGTATATATTTTATTGAGACATCAAGTTAATTTGTTTATAGCATAATAAATAACAACGCCATTAAAAACAAGGTGGGCAGAGAGAAACGAGCACCACCCTGGTGGGACACAAACGAAGGTACACCGAAACGCGTGTTGAGGTGGCGTCATCCTGGTGGTTGTTTCACTGCAGCGGCATTTGGTAGGTTTATCCATTGGCTTATCTAGTTTTGCTTTTGCCTCTTTGTCTTTTTGTGAGACTGCTCCTGTTACTATACCTTTACAGATATAAGCCGCCTTTGGTCCTACTACGTATTTCAACTTTTATATGTACTCAGCTTTGCCCTTTGTGCCTGTTTACTGTTACACTTTATATACACTTATGTGCCGTTTGTGTCCCACCAGGATGGCGCTCGTTTCTCTCTGCCCACCTTGTTTTTGATGGCATTGTTATTTATTATGCTATAAACAAATGAACTTGACATCTCAATAAAATATATAATTTTCTAATATACTGAGTGTGCTCCAGTTTTCTTATAGGTTGTGGTTTCGCCTCTGGGAGCGTACACTCTAGCTTTGAGCTATATATATTTCCCTGTCCATTGAGCCCCCATTATTAGCATATTATGCATGACCTCAACAAATTTTAGTTTAGGCTTGAGGGTTCATATGTGCATTGGTTTTCTTTGTATTTATTTCTGTTAATGTATATGGGAAAAAGCAAAGCATTCCTGCCTAGCTATTTTGTCCAGAGACAAATTTATACTAGTTTCCTCCTATATACGTCTGCCACTTTGGCTTGCTAAAAAGGGGCCTGATAAGTAAAGGTCCTCGCTGTGGAATCCCCACTTATCAGCTTTACAAAGTATATTCTGGGGCTATGCCATAAATGTCCGATGGGATAATACCCGTTTAATAAAATGGAGCCTGTGGATGTCATGGGGTCCGAAGAAGAGTGCTCCTCGATGTCAAAAAGCTCAAGTACCTTGAAGAAACATTGTCTACTGCTCCATGATTAGCTTCAGGAGTCCATAACTAGAGTTGTATTGGAAAACTGGAGGCACGTGATATCAAGTAGTAACCAAAGAGGGGAACGTTTTATTGGACTTCCTGCCATCAATCCTGTTGAACTATCTTAGAGAAATATGAAATAGTGGATAACATATAAAACTAGATTGAAGCAATTTTGTAAGCAAATGGACAAGTTAGATTTTAAGAGCATTGCCTGGAAGAACTTTGGTGAAAGAACCTCAATCAATATTGAACCTTGAAGTTTTTACTGTATTTTGTCATGCTATGTAATGTTGTCATGTAAATGTTATTACCTTGACAGCACATCAGAGATCTACAGAATGCACTCCTAATTCTCACTCCTACTCTTCTTGATCTATTCATAATTTTTCTTCAGCATTGCCTCCAGGCACCAACTATCATTATTCAGCCACTAGGGAATCAGTGATTAGTTATATTGTTGGATCTAGATTTAGCAACACACACACGTTTGTTGTTTTTATAGTACTATGATGGTTACATAATTCAAAGACAGGTCTAAAGATAAATAGTAGATGGTCCATTGCTACCTAAGACTTTGTGCCAAGTAGTGCCTATAATTTGTACATCTCGCCCAGCTGAGCAGCTCTACCCAACCATTCTTCTTCTCAACTTTATTTCTAGAAGTCACCACACTATGGATCACTGTATTTTTGTATTTTGCACACAAATCTGACATTGTATCCTGAATTCAGTATTATTAGCTGCCAGAAAATATTGTTTAAAGAAATTTCAGCATAGCCTTTTTTTTATTTTATAAAATTGAAAGCCTCACTAGGGTCCTAGTTGGCTGCCTACCTCCTTATCTTCTCTCTGTTTGTAAATTATTTTCTTTGGTAAAAAAAATAATAATAATAATAATATCAAAAGCCTTTGAGACATAAATATGAATTTATAAAAATTTCATAGACACAGAATTCAAAAGCATTACAACATAATTATTGTATAATTACATCACGAATTGTATACCTTGTGTGTTGGGGCACAATGTAATCAACATCCATTTTCTTTGGCTGTACCATCGAGATGCTGACATAAGATTTTAGCTACAAATATATCTATTCTAAATAATGGGCAGCATTAATGCTTATGACTAGAGTAATTTGGCTCACTGTCTATTTATCTAGCTACAGAGTCTTGGTATTTGCATCTAATGATCTATAGGTGTTCTTATTTAACACCATGGGCAACATTGACCCCAATGTCTTCTCCATTTTTCTTATTTGAAATTAATCCAGGGAGGGAAGCAATGACGTTGATCAGGTTTAGAGTCATGTGAAACCATCATGGAAAGAAATCTAGGACAAAATGAACACTCAATATTTATGAACAGAAATTATTCCATTGATTACTTCTTTGTGGCCCGGATATACAGTAGTTCTGCCATGATAAATAGATGTCCTGATATTGATAAAGCAAGTGCACACTAAGAGCTCAGAAATGTAAAGGCATGAAAACTATAAATGGGCCAAATGTAAAGAAGTTATCTTGGATTGCTCAAGAAATGGTTTGATCATGCAGGACTTGCCAAGCTTAGATATCAGGCATGACTCTTAGCGTGCAAACCTTACTTGTCATTTGTTTATCTCTAGAGCAGTTTAATGTTCTCTATATCCTCTACATAATATTAAAAAAGGCCATTCAAAATTAGCTTCTGACATCATTTTAATGGGGTGTGTCCCTCACTAAAGCATGAATCCCTGTCTATATATATGACCTTATAATCCTGATGCTAGTCACCTCTGGAAATCTTGCACCAGGACGAAATGTAATGAAGGACACGTGTGAAGAAAATAATCACTTGGACATATTTGAATACTTCTTAGAATTCAAGTACATTATGGTTAGTGATATTCGAATTTGTGATATTTTGCGAATATTCGGGTGAATATTTGCCATATATTTACAAATTCGAAAATTCATTATCTCCAGTCATTATGTTCTTGATTGCGGAAATCGGCAATTTCAAAATTTGCATTACAAAAATTCACATTCAAGACTACTCCTAAAATCAAAGATATTGCATCCTTCTCATTGGCCCAGAAGCAGGGAGGATCATGTGTACTGTTAAGAAAATAAATCTCAAATATTCAAAATTACGAATATATATCACTATATTCTAAATATTCGCGATAAAATTTAGCAATTTGAATATTCGTGATCAAAACTAATTATAGTAAGTACTTAAAAAAATACATTTGAAAAAGTTTGCTTGCAAATAATGGCTATTGGTCTGTGTCAGGAGCAGACTGAAAACTTACAAAGGCCCTGGAAAAAAAACTAGAAGTGCCACATGTTGTAGGCAGATCCAAATTGACAAAAGATAAGGCAGTGCAAGTAAGCAGGGTCAACACAAGTAGGGAGGACAACAGACATAGGCAGGGCCAACAATACAATAAAGCAGCACAAAATAGCGCCCCAGCAGACTCGAATACGATGGCACAGTAATTTGCAGCAGTGGGATGTCCTCCAAAAGCCATACTGCACACAAATCAGGAGAGTAATGATGTTTACAAATTCATGATACGATGACTTTAATATATTATTAATAAAAATACTTCAGTGTGCACTGGATGCCTATTGGGAAAAACCTCGATCCACCTCATCACCTTCACCATCTTCATAATCTAAAAAATATCTTCATAATCTAGAAAAAAATAGAGAGAAAATTATGGGACTTTGAATGACACGGTAGTGCGGCCCTAGTAACCTGGGGCAACACACAGTTGTCACTTGAATGGGTTAATGTTGCGGGCTGATAGTAAGGTCCGCAGCATATGACCCTTGACCCCCATCTGGCAGCGATCTGTATGTGTGTGTATGCTCCACTTTTTCTGTGGGAGGGGTGATCCGCAGTATGCCTGATGTAAGCGCAGTGTGTGCTCTGGATATCTCCTTCCTCCAGGATGACGCGGCAGGAGAGAGAATGGTCACATGATAGTCACATGATTATGTGACGTCAGTTCTGTCATATTCCGGCGGATGCGGGGTCGGCTGACCGGGACGCCGTGGAATGAATGGACTATTACACATGCGGTCAGTACACTGGTGCCTAATGCCACCCTCTTCCCTCGGTTTCCGCCTACTCACACTCCACCGGTGAAAAGATTTTTTAACCCTTAGTATGAACAGTCATTTACACTGAATGATATGCTGTATTTTTATTGGTACACCAATTATTATTTTTATGAAATCACATCAATTATGCACATGCACTATCATGGATGTATGTACTTGACCACTTTATGACACTGTATTTGTATTTTATATGTACTCACTGTTTATTCTGGCAATGTATGAGTTAATTGTCAGTCTGATTACAAGGTCACATGAAAGGATGTTTCATTGCACTTATCCTTTAAATATTTCACATTGTCTCTTTGGATTTGCTTGAGAAAGGCTCATGTTTAGAGCCAAAACGTCGCCTGCACTGGTGTGTGAATAAAGAACAACACCTTTTTTGCACTATTTTGGTCTGCTGCTCTACTTTTTTGACAATATTGAAGATTGGGTTGCTTATCCCTTTACTTGAGCCTGCACCCGAACTGCTCAGTCTGTGCTGCCACATCTTTTGTCTTTCTGTATATATATATATATATATATATATATATATATATATATATATCTTCCATATAAACCCTGATATCCAAGCGACCAAGCTAGCTGTGCTCAAGGGGATCCATCAAATGACATGATCTTGCATTAGCACAAAGACATCTGGTGGTAGCAATCTGAAAAACCAACCTACCCAAGTATTTGACTCCAGAACACATTGCTATTATTATCACATTGTTTTACATTAGTACATTACATTAAAATTCAGTAGTGATAAAGCATTTTCTTGTGCCATCTGAGAATTTAATATCTACTTCATGTATATCACTATACGGTACAACTCTACTGTAAAGCTTCTAATTTGTCTTTTAACTTCATTTCCCAGCTAAGGCCAAGGTTCCAGAGTCCGTGTCAGAACATATAGACACGCTTCATGCTGCACTGATCTTACTTAATTACTTTCAGTAAGTGAATTTAAAGTCAAGTCAATTAGGGATTTGTAATATGTATGAGCTCTATCTCATGTCATTGTTAAAAGGTACAATTACTGTTGATTTACTGAAAGATTGAATAATAGACTCCAATAAAGCATTCTGATGATAATAAATGTACAAGGCTAAAGATTTATGGTGTGTTCTTACACACATGAAAATGCACAGTTTATACAGGGTTAGGCAAAAGTCTGGACACCCCCTTTTAACTGGTGTTATTTGTAGAACATTGACTACCAGTGTGGAGGAAATTTTTTTGGCTGACATTTTGAATTCAGTTCAGGTTTTTTCAATAGGGATTATGTGATAGTGTTGAGAACGAATATTGTAATTGTGAATTTTTATTGCGAATATTAACACTTCAAGAATTCCCGAAGATCTAGAATATAGGGCTATATCTTAGTAATTGCGAATATTCTAGATTTTTTTTATCACTATATAAACCTTTAATCTTTTTTCACGTACTGTATATAGCTTCTCTTTATCCTTTGGTGTTCTCTTTATAGTTATTATTTTACCTTTCAATAATAAAATTTTATTATAAGTATTTTCCTACCTATCATTAATAATTTCTTTTTATAGATGCTATATTATTTTTAAAATAAATCATTACCTATAACATACAAAAGACAACATATAACAATCAATCACACAAAAGCTGTATGCCAAAAGCCGAGTACGTGCAAGCCAACAACCTACCATGAGACAGGCACAGTCAGCATACCTTACAATGGCAGCCTTGTGTACTATGAAGCAACTTGCATAATCATGCCTCGGATAAACCTCATTGGCTATGATACTGCCAAGCCCAGCTTTACATTTTTATTATAAAACTAAAAAACTTACAATCAAACATTTCATCAAAAGTTACTCAAGAAGCACATTCCACATGTTAATATTCCACAATGTAGCAGCTCTAACACCTAAATATTTTTTGTCACTTAAATAGAAATCTCACTTAAAGTAAGTTTGTTGCATTTTTTCATCAAGTCTCTCCTTAACAACAAAATATTACAAACTTTCCATAATGCATTTTTCAAGCAGTTCACCATAGTCCATAGTACCTTCTTCTAACCTGTCTGAGGCACAGTACAAAGTCCATACATTACTAGTAGAGATGAGCGAATTTTTAAAAAATTCGATTTGCTGGTTCACCAAATTTCTAGGGAAAAATTTTATTAGATCCGAATATATGTGGCGAATTACTTTAAAAAACAGCTATTTCCTGGCTGCTGATAGCCTTTATGGTGATGTTAAACACAGTGCCTTGCAGTAACATGCATAGGGAGTCTGCTTTGGTAGAGAAATAATACTGTGAGTCAGACAGGCGTTACTCTTAGAATAACTGCATACTTCACAGGGCCAAAACTGACCAAAAAACTCAAGTATCAACTCAGCCTTACAGGTAGATGTTAGCGTCAAGAAGAAGTGCATTCCTTTTACACCCTTGTCAGCTGATTCCATATAGATGTCTAGAGAACCTGTTCTATTAAATGTTGAAGACAGAGTTCAGACCGCGCGTTGGAATCGAAAGTCCCAAAAAGCAGTTCCCCTATCCCTCCAGAAAATGTTGAGGTCTGCAGATATCCTGGATTCAGATATCCTGCAACTTGTAAAAGATACACAGTGAAGTTCCGTGAGGTTCCTCACCCTTTTTTTCGCACAGATTATACTCACAAAAGTGGCAGATTTTTCAGGCACATCAAAACAGAAGCTGCAGCTTCAGCCCTTCATACGCTCAGAAGGCCCGCTCCCACAATAGCAGAAAGGGTGTAGTGTATACTCAGGAACACACCGACTTCAGAGGAGGCTTCCTTTTCCTTCAAACAAAACAGATTCTTTAAAATCACATAAAATTCCAGCGTTATTTTGTCCTCTCGCCCGACCCGGGTTTCGCTCCCAGAGCTTCGTCATGTGAGCCCCTGACGAAGCTCTGGGAGCGAAACCCGGGTCGGGCGAGAGGACAAAATAACTGCTTTTTGGGACTTTCGATTCCAACGCGCGGTCTGAACTCTGTCTTCAAAATTGTAAACGTGTTGAATACCCACAACACACTACGGACTCGCAGCGGTTTGTTTACAGGACTGGTGATATTATTTTTCCTTTTTGGTATATTTCTGTTTTATTAAATGCCTATACAAGTAGAGCCCCCCGACAGAGTGGAGAGGGTATTAGCAGTAAGTTTGTGTTGACGTCACTGATTAATTTTCCCATTCTCTGATCCGTCAGAACAATTACCCAGAAAAAAACGGATCCTGTCTGTGAAGCATATGCCTTCACTCGGTCAGCATTTGCTCAATAATCCATCAGTATTGCTAAAGGCAAAAAAAAAAAACTGAGTGGATCTAAAACAGAGATGTCACGTGAATGGAATATTTACATGTCTTCTGTGTTTTATACCCACTCCTGCTTTTGGCTACCAAATAATAAGCCAATCCTGATGGGACCATACAGGCCTTAAAGCTGCTACACAGACAGGATCCATTGTGTTGTTTTTCCTTCCTTCTGACAGATCAGAAGAAGTGTCAAATAAAGGATGATGTCAGCCAGGCCGAAAACCAAAAGAGTGGACCAGTCATGAAGTGGGGATGGTGGGAAACGCATGAGAAGTCCACAGAGTGGACCTATGACATAGTTGTGAGGTGGAAGCAGCATGGCCCAATGACAGGGTCTGGAGTTGGCAGCCGTATGAGGAGGCCACTGAGTGGCACAATGACAGAGTCTGGAGGTGGCAGCAGCATGAGGAGACCACAGAGCGGTAATGTGACATACTGTGGAGGTGGGTGGCAATACCAGTACCGGCTGAAGATGTTGGGTGAAAGAAGGAGCACTTGGCATCAGATGTGTGGCATCAGGCAGGTAACAGCATCAGAATAGTAGCCAAGGCAGTTAACCAGAAGATACCGGTCTCTTTTGTCAAATTGTTGGTGTGGCACCATGGATGATTTACTGTAGTCTGATGCATCAGGCATTGGTGTATGGAAATCCTGGCTGATCCATACCTAATTCATTTTGATGCAGTGTCCCACTATGTTCTATATGTGGGCACTTTAAACTCTTGCTAAATGTCATATCAAACGTGCTATCATGCTGTATTCCCTTTAACAGGCTGGCTGTGTCATTTACCTTTATTCCCTCCTAGGTGGTGCTGGCACAATTTATATTTATAGCTGGGGGGTGGGGTGTAAAGTTAGTGTGTCTGATGATAATGAAGAGATGAAGAAGTGAATGGGTGGAAATTTGTATTGCTACCGAAATAATTCAAAAAAGATTTTACCACATATAACTGCAGTGCTGAACGCAAAATATCTTTTTCTTTTTCTACTGATATATGCCACTAAAGGCTTTACCACATATAACTGGAACAGTGAATGCCAAGTATATTTTTCTTCCTCCACATATATACGCCACTAAAGGCTTTTCAACAAAGGGTTATAGGCTGTCAGTTTAAAAAAAACAACAGCGCCTGAGGCGGAGTGATCTGAAGTGAACGGGAAATAGCGGAGGAAGTAGGTCACTCTGGAAGAGCTAGACGCGGCCCTCGCACAGTTTTTGTGCTGCAGAAAAGTCACAGTTACAGTAAGCAAATAGATGTGGGCTGGTGTGAATTAATTCGCACTTTTGTGCAGGGTTAGTGCATGGTATATTAACCAGCATTGGTGCACCGCTCTTATAAATACAAAATTTCACAACAACGTAATTCGGTCCATACAGCAAAAAGGACTTTCCCCGCATATAACTGCAGCGCTGAACACTGAATATATTTTTATTTTTATACTGATATACAGTGGATATAAAATAGTCTACACACCCCTGTTAAAATGGCAGGTTTCTGTGCTTTAAAAAAATGAGACAAAGATAAATCATTTCAGAACTTTTTCCACCTTTAATGTGACCTATAATCTGTATAACTCAATTGAAAAAAACTGAAATCTTTTAGGTAGAGGGAAGAAATATAATATAATATAAATATATTATAAAAATAAAATAATATGGTTGCAAAAGTATGCACACCCTTTCACTAATACATTGTTTAACCACTTCAAGACCGCCTAACGCACATCTGCGTTCTCGCGGCGGTCGGGCTGTTCTGGGGCGCCGCATATGTGCGTCATCTCGCGAGACGCGAGATTTCGCACATATTTGGCCGCGCATGCGCAAGGCTTACATGAAGTGGGTCATCAGCCTGCCAGCCAATCGGCATCGCTGGCGGGCTGATGACTTTTTAAAAAACGAATCGCAAGCCATTTAACCCATCATATTTGTAAATAGATGGATTAAATGGCTTCTGTGCTCTCTCCTGGGTCCTTTTCGTCGGTTGGACCCAGGAGAGAGCACACCTCTACAGTGAGTACACCAAGCACCACACACTAGCCCCTGATCAGCCCCCCCATCACCCAAATGAACCCCTTGATTACCCCTCTCAGCACCTGTCAATCATCTAGTGAAAGGGAAAAAAGTGATCAGTGTAAACTGTCACTTTTTTTTTTTCACTAGGATTGACTTTTAGGTTTAGATTAGTTTAGGCCCCCTTTGGTAGGTAGTTAGCGTTAGCGCCAAGCCCACCGCACCGCAGTCACTGGTTCGCTGATTAGCGTAGCGCTAATCAGCGTTTGTACTTTTATAGTATCTGTAAGTGATCAGAACTGATCACGGTCAGATCTATAATAGTACTAGTGTCACTTTAGTTCGCCCTCCACCCCAAACGCAGTGTTTGCCCGATCAGGCCTGATCGGTCGCCCACACCTGCGTTCACCCACACCCACCCCGCCGCGGTGACAAAAATTTTTTTTTTTTTGTAATCACTGCACAATCCCTTCACAAGCGCTGCGGCGATAAAAAAAAATCTGTTTTTATCTTTTTTATCAATCGCAGTGGCTTCTGTACTTCGCTACCCTCTCAATTGTAAGACAGGCTTGCTTTTTTTCTTGGGTAGTCTCAGGGAATACCCCCTAAATTTAGTTGCCCAAATGTCAAGAAAGGGGTATTCTCCTGAAGAGGCCTACAGGATTCTGACCCAGTCGGATGAGGAATGGGAACCCTCATCTGACGAATCTAGCGGGTCAGAATACGAACCTGTAGAGAGCAGTGGCAGTCTGACCCAAAGTTCGGACGAGGAGGTTGAGGTCCCTGATAGAACCAGGCGTACCCGGCCCCGTGTCGCTAGACCGCAGGTTACGCAGGATCCGTTTCAAGGGCAGCAGAGTGGGGCTGGCGCTGCCGGATTACGTGGTGAGGCATACACCAGCAGCGCAGCCCTTCCTGGACCTTCTACCAGCACTGTCGTACAACATGGTGAAGTGGCGAGCACCAGAAGGGCAGTTGAAGCTGGTACGGTGGCACGTGCAGTAGTTTCCCCGTCGCAGCCACCGCGCAGACAGGCCCGTAGAGCCCCTAGAATCCCTGAGGTGCTGGCAAACCCTGATTGGCTGTCCCCATCTTCAGCCGCACCATTAGTTCCCCCTTTCACCGCCCAGTCAGGAGTTCGGGTGGAAACAGCTCAGATCGGATTGGCGCTGGGGTTTTTTGAGCTGTTTTTCACTGCGGAGCTCTCTGACTTAGTCGTGGCAGAAACAAATCGGTATGCCACTCAATTTATCGCCGACAACCCGGGAAGCTCCTATGCCCAGTCTTTCCGGTGGAAACCAGTCCAAGTTTCCGAATTTAGAACTTTTCTGGGCCTTCTCCTCAACATGGGCATTACAAAAAAGCATGAATTGCGGTCATATTGGTCCACAAACCCAATTCATCACATGTCCATGTACTCTGCTGCCATGTCCAGGACACGTTTTGAGACCATCCTGTGTTTCCTGCACTTTAGCGACAACACCACCTCCCGTCCCAGAGGCCACCCAGCTTTTGACCGGCTCCATAAAATTCGGCCCCTCATAGACCATTACAACCAGAAATTTGCAGATTTGTATACCCCTGCACAAAACATCTGCGTAGACGAGTCCCTTGTACATTTTACCGGCGCCTTGGCTTCAAACAGTACATCCCAAGCAAGCGCGTCGGTATGGGGTCAAATTGTATAAGCTCTGTGAAAGGGCCACAGGCTATACGCACAAATTTCGGATCTATGAGGGAAAAGATCAGACTCTGGAGCCGGTCGGTTGCCCTGACTACCTGGGGAGCAGTGGGAAGATAGTCTGGGACTTGGTGTCACCCTTATTCGGCAAGGGGTACCATCTTTATGTGGACAACTTTTACACAAGTGTGGCCCTCTTCAAGCATTTGTTCCTAGAACAGATTGGCTGCTGTGGCACCGTGCGACCTAGTCGCCGGGGCTTCCCCCAACTGCTCATTACCACCCGTCTAGCAAGGGGGCAGAGGGCTGCATTGTGTAACGAAGAACTGCTCGCGGTGAAATGGATAGACAAGCGTGACGTTTACATGCTCTCCTCCATTCACGCAGACACGACAGTCCAAATTGAACGGGCAACCAGTGTCGTTGAAAAGCCCCTCTCAGTCCACGACTATAACCTCCACATGGGAGGGGTGGACTTCAACGACCAGATGTTGGCCCCTTATTTGCTTTCCCGACGAACCAGACGCTGGTATAAGAAGGTGTCTGTATATTTAATCCAATTGGCTGCCTATAATAGTTACGTTCTCTACAGTAAGGCTGGGAGAACGGGATCCTTCCTTAAATTCCAGGAAGAGATCATTTCGGAACTCCTGTATCCAGGAGGTTCCGTGGCCCCAACCACCAGTGTAGTTAGCCGTCTACACGAGCGACACTTCCCCAGTGTCTTTCCTGGTACCTCAACCCAACCGTCACCCCGAAAAAGATGTCGTGTCTGTGGCAGGAGTGGAATAAGGCGTGACACCCGCTATTTCTGTCCTGACTGTCCTGACCATATGCTTTGGAGAGTGTTTACGGAAGTACCACACTCAGGTACACTTAGGGACATAGGGACAGCACGACACAGGTAGTTTTTTTCACTCAGGCTCAAGGGTCTCTCAGGATACTAGTTTTTGAGAGACCCTAACACATAGGGAACGGTGCTGGTGTGCTACAGCAGAAGTGTGAAACGGTAGAAACCTCTCCTTTAACTTGGGATAACGTGTATAGTGTACTTCGCACCATCTCTGTGTGATTTACACTTTACACATTGTCTCATGGGAAAGGAGAGGTTTCTGCTAGGAAAATAAAGAGTGAAATGGTTAAAAAAAAAAAAAATTAACAGGTAGCAAGAAAAAAAAATCTTGAGTTAGTTCAGGTTTTTATGTTCATGTTTTATAAAAGTTTTACAATGTTCCGGTTTTATAAAGTTTGTAACGTTCAAGTTTTTGTGCCTGCTGCCTGTTTTTTCTTCTTCTTTTTTTTTTCCCCCATAACTACCCTTTATTTTCCAGGAAGACCAACGGACCAACCGACGAAAACGCCGCAGCACTGTGCATTCTGAGAGAAGCATTGCGCTGCTGTCAGAAGACACGTGAAGTCGGTGTATGCGGCGCTGCAAGACGAGATTTCTCCTCTGCAGGACAGGTACGTTTGCCCAGGCATATGAGCTGAGGAGAGGTGTTGGAGTTCATATTCTTTGGCAAACACTTTGTATAAAAAAATCTGGCAAAGATGTCTTCCTCCACAACGATCGATTGATCGATGTGAATGGAGAAATCACGTTTGCCAGGACATAGGAGCTAAGTGGGTATGGATGTTTGGGCGGAGCCCCTATGTCCTGGCAATCGCCAGGCCCCTCTTTTTTTTTCTTGCATATTTTTTGGCAGAGATTTTTTCATCCACATCGATCGATGCGAATGAGGAAATCTGTGCTGTTCATTTTTTCTTTCAGCCCAGAGGCTGAACGGGAAAAAAAATCTCATTACCTGTATGCTCAATATAAGGAGAATAGCAGAAACTCCTAATGCTGGCCATACATGTAATGATTGTGGAGACCCTCAAATGCCATGGCAGTGGAAAAACCTCACATGTGACCCCATTTCGGAAAGAAGACACCCCAAGGTATTCGCTGAGGGGCATATTGAGTCCATGAAAGATTAAACTTTTTGTCACAAGTTAGCGGAAAGGGAAACTTTGTGAGAAAAAATAAATAAAAATTCTGCTAACTTGTGGCAAAAAAAAAAATCTTCTATGAACTCGCCATGCCCCTCACAGATTACCTTGGGGTGTCTTCTTTCTAAAATGGGGTCACATTTGGGGTATTTTTACTGCCCTGGCATTTTAGGGGCCCAGAAGCGTGAGAAGAAAAAGGCGTAAAAATGCCATCCTGAAAGGTACTCATTGGATTTAGGGCCCCTTTGCGCATCTTGGCTGCAAAAAAGTGTCACACATGTGGTATCGCCGTACTCAGGAGAAGTAGGGCAATGTGTTTTGGGGTGTATTTTTACATATACCCATGCTGGGTGAGAGAAATATCTCTGTAAATGGACAACTTTGTATAAAAAAATGGAAAACGTTGTCATTTACAGAGATATTTTTTTACACCCAGTATGGGTATATGTAAAAATACACCCCAAAACACATTTCCCTACTTCTCCCGAGTACGGCGATACCACATGTGTGGCACTTTTCGCAGCCAAGATGCAAAGAGCCCTAAATCAATGAGTACCTTTAGGATTTCACAGGACATTTTTACGCATTTGGATTCCAAACTGCTTCTGACGTTTAGGGGCCCCTAAAATGCCAGGGCAGTAAAAATACCACACAAGTGACCCCATTTTAGAAAGAAGACACCCCAAGGTATTCTGTGAGGGGTATGGTGAGTTTATGTAAAAGTTTATTTTTTTGTCACAAGTTAGTGGAATATCAGACTTTGTAAAAAAAAAAAAAATGTCAATTTCCGCTAATTTGTGCCAATAAATAAAAACTTCCATGAACTCACTATGCCCATCAGCGAATACCTTAGGATGTCTTCTTTCCGAAATGGGGTCACTTGTGTGCTATTTTTACTGCCCTGACATTTTAGGGGCCCCTAAAGCGAGAGAAGTAGTTTGGAATCCAAATGCGTAAAAATGCCCTGTGAAATCCTAAAGGTACTCATTGGATTTAGGGCCCCTTTGCGCATCTTAGCTGTAAAAAAGTGCCACACATGTGGTATCGCCATACTCAGGAGAGGTAGGGCAATGTGTTTTGGGGTGTATTTTTACATATACCCATGCGGGGTGTGAGAAATATCTCTGTAAATGGACAACTTTGTATAAAAAAAATGGAAAAAGTTGTCATTTACAGAGATATTTTTCACACCCAGTATGGGTATATGTAAAAATACACCCCAAAACACATTGCCCTACTTCTCCCGAGTACGGCGATACCACATGTGTGACACTTTTTTTGCTGCCAAGATGCGCACAGGGGCCCTAAATCCAATGAGTACCTTTAGAATTTCACAGGGCATTTTTACGCATTTGGATTCCAAACTGCTTCTGACGTTTAGGGGCCCCTAAAATGCCAGGGCAGTAAAAATACCACACAAGTGACCACATTTTAGAAAGAAGACACCCCAAGGTATTCTGTGAGGGGTATAGTGAGTTCATGTAAAAGTTTATTTTTTGTCACAAGTTAGTGGAATATGAGAATTTGTTTAAAAAAAAAAAAAATCATATTCCGCTAACTTGTGCCAAAAAATAAAAACTGCCATGAACTCACTATGCCCCTCAGTGAATACCTTAGGGTGTCTACTTTCCGAAATGGGGTCATTTATGGGGTGTTTTTACTGTCTGGGCATTGTAGTACGTCAGGAAACAGGACAGGTGCTCAGAAAGTCAAAGTGCGGAAATTCACTTTTTTGCACCATAGTTTGTAAACCCTATAACTTTTACCCAAACCAATAAATATACACTTATTGCATTTTTTTTTATCAAAGACATGTAGAACAATAAATTTAGAGAAAAATTTATAGAGAAATTTAGTTTTATTTGGCAAATTTTCCAACATAAAGTGAAAAATGTCATTTTTTTGCAAAAATTTCGTCAAAAAAAGTAAAATATCAGAAAAAGTAAAAATGTCAGCAGCAATGAAATATAACCAAATGAAAGCTCTATTAGTGAGAAGAAAAGGAGGTAACATTTATTTGGGTGGTAAGTTGTATGGCCAGCAATAAACGGGTAAAGTAGTGAAGTGCAGAATTGTAAAAAGTGGCCTGGTCATTAAAGGGGTATTCCCATCTTGCTATTTTGTCCTCACCTCAGCCAGCTCTACATTTCACTTCCTGGTTTCCTGCTGCTATGGCTAGGCGGGCTTAGGCAGTTGAGTGAAGGCCGGCCACGCCTCCTTATGACATCACACTGAGAGCTCAGTCCTTGCCGTGCTCGTTCATGTGGATAGTATGAGTCATCAGTCTGTCTGTGCAGCTCATCCTTTCTGCTGGGAAATCATCACTCAGAGAGCACTGGTCAGTGACCTCAGTAAACAGAAACATGCTGCTGTCCTGCAGTCCAATACAGTTTTAGACACAAAACCTGTGTTTCTTTTCCAAAGCCATTCTGAGCAGCTAAACAATAATTCACTAATATACATAATCCCAAAATCATGTTAGCTAGTAGCCAAAACTTCCAATACAGCTCTGCTACATCTGTCTACCTCTACACTACCAGGACCTCTACTTCATAATGTCCTGGGAAGGGACATTGAGTTTCATGATCTATACACCAAGAATGAAATGTCGTGTAGAGGAAGACAGATGTAGCAGAGCTGTATAAGAAGCAGTTCAGCCAGAGTGCTAGTGGGGAAGGCCAGATGTAGCAGAGCTCTATCGGAAGATCAGCGTATATGAAGATCAGTGCATGTGCGGCCACCCAAAGACTTCGGGGACAGAAGTGGAAAGAGAGGACGTGCCGGAGAAGTATTAGAGGACCAGGACAACTTCAAAATAGTTGAGTATCATTTTTATTTGAATAAATGCACCACCAAATCCACCAACAATATTACAATATAGGACAATTCAGTAATTCAGCATGAACCCCATTATGGAATGGAGCAACATAGGGGGAAGACGGTATGGAGTGGAGGGACACAGAGGGGACACCATTATGGAATGAAGGGACACAGGGGGATGATATTATGGAATGGAGACACACAGAGGGGACGCCATTATGGAATAGAGGGACACGGGGGGGGGGATATTATGGAATGGAGGGACACAGAGGGGACGCCATTATGGAATGGAGGGACACAGGGGGGGGGATGTTATGGAATGGAGGGACTCAGAGGGGACGCCATTATGGAATAGAGGGACACGGGGGGGGATATTATGGAATGGAGGGACACTGAGGGGACGCTATTATGCAATGAAGGGACACGGGGGGGATATTATGGAATGGAGGGACACTGAGGGGACGCTATTATGCAATGGAGGGACACGGGGGGGGGGCATTATGGAATGGGAGGAAACACAATGTCCCTCCATTTCATAATGTCCTCCCCTCTGTGTCCCTTCTCTCCATAATGGCGTCCCCTGTATCCCTCTAGAATGTCTTCCTCTCTGTGTCCCTCCATTTGATGTCATCCCATCTATGTCCCTTCATTCAATATTGCAGCAGCCACTATGTGCTCAACAGGAGGGTAAGAGGGCAGCAGTCAAAAATCACCTCCTCCTTTCCCGCTTCCCTCATCGTTCAGCCCCTCCAGTCACACAGTGATTGCGGTCTTCATCAGTGACAGATTTATGGTCTCTGTCACTGCTCAGTAGTCACCGGGCTGAATCCTTTGTGCGGAGTTCGGCAGCATGTGAGGCGGCAGCTCAGCGCTCCAGCTGTTCGTAACACGAGCCTGCCGGGGTAGAGATAAGAGCCCTCGGCCGATCAGACATGCTGCTGTCCGGAGCCTACCCCCATCTTGCCTCCTGTCCTTTGCTTCTAGCTATAGCCCTGTTGATGAAGGCACTTTATTGCTTTGTGCTGCATCCAAAACGGAGCTGCGGCACACAGGAATAAAGAACAGCGCATGCGTGGCCGCGCGCCCTGCTCGTTCATGACTGAAAGGAGAGGCCGGCCAGAGGACCAGAGGAGTTCATTTGCGCAAGCGCGGCCTAGGTGTGCGGCTGGCAAGATGTGGCCGTATCTATGGGAAACGGAACTCAAACAATGAGGTAGGAGGCACCTAATTTTATAAGAAGGGTTAAAATTTGGTAATGAAATATACTTACAAAAAGGCTCACTGGGACCTCATTATCAAAATAAAATGTGATCACTAAGATGGGAATACCCCTTTAAGGGTGTTTATGCTAGGGGGGCTGAAGTGGTTAAGCACCTTTTGATTTTACTACAGCACTTTTTGGGTTTGAGTCTATCAGCATGGCACATTTTGACTTGGCAAGATTTGCCCACTCTTCTTTGCAAAAACACTCCAAATCTGTCAGATTGCAAGGGCATCTCCTGTGCACAGCCCTCTTCAGGGCAGTGTCGCCAAACAAACGCGCGTTTGTTTGGCGACACTGCTGTGACCCATTGCTGGTGTGTATATTACTATGTTGTTTATCTTGTGCGATTATCCTCGTGTTTACTGTGGTTAAAATACTTATGGTGACCGGCTACTTAGCCCAAACTAGCAACTGTCTGTTTTGTTGGGTCCCAATTATCTATTTGGTGTGTACACTGACTGTGGATATTTGCGCATAGTTGTTATCAATTTTCACCAGTTATATTCTGATTGTGCTATGTGGTGTGTCGCTCTTTGTGCAATTGTTTTTACTTGTTTTTTAATATTTTTTGTACCAATCATGCTTCATAAATTGTTCTAATAAAGACGCATTGCTATTTATATTTTTTCAATTTTTGACTCTGATATCATTCTTTTGGATCTCTATGTTTCTGATATTGGGCCGTGTACCAGTGGGAATCATTGTTGGTTAACTGTGTAGACTTTTTATATCCACTGTACGTCAATAAAGGTTTTTCAAGAAATAAGTGCAGCAGAGAATTGCGAATGTATATTTCTTTTTCTACTGATATATGTCAATAAGGCCTCATGCACACGACCGTTGCCTGCCTCCGCGTCCGCTCCTCCTTGAAATTTCGCGTCCGTCAAAAAAAACGGATGACGGACCGTTTTTTTTGTCGGATCCGATTTTTATGGCAGATCATTGTAAAAATGCCTATCCTTGTCCGCGACCGTGAAAAAAATAGGACATGCATTATTTTTTTGACGGAATGAAAACACGGATCACGGAAGCGGAAGGAAAACGGTTGACCATCCACATTTTTTGACGGACCCATTGAAATGAATGGGGAAGCATCCTATCCGTGAAAAAAAACGGAACGGACGCGGAAACAAACAACGGTCGTGTGCATGAGGCCTAAAGGTTTTTCTACATATACCGTATTTTTTGCCCCATAAGACGCACTTTTTTACGACACCCTCTGTACTGCTGTCATACAGTTTTGTTAAGAGCTTGCTATAATCAGAAAATCATCCTGGTAAGGCAGGAATAAAATGTCTTCTTTTCTTAAGAATGACGCCATCGTTGTGAATATTCTGGGGGCCATGGAAAGACTGAATGGGAGTGCCTGATATTGGAGATGGTGAATCTGTCCTCTGACTATTACGGCCACCCTGATGAATTGTTGATGAGAGGGGTGAATGGAGTCGTGATAATATGCATCCTTCAGGTAGAGGACTGCCATGAAACAATTCGGGAATAGTAAATGGATAGCAGATTATACTGTTTCCATTTTAAACTTTCTCAGGAGAAGGTGTCTGTTTAATTGTTTTAGGTTTATAATAGTACGAAAGGTGTTGTCCGGTTTCTTTACTAGAAAGAGGAGAGAATATTACCCCTTTTCTTGTTCCGGCACTGGCACTGGAATTAGTAGTAGGGGGAAATATGTGAAATTCTAGCTTTAAGCCTTCTTTTACTAGGTTCTGAACCCATCCCCCACCTATTTCTTCCTATGCTGAAAGGAAGAACTTTAGTCTCCCTCCCACAGAACATCTGGCGTCATTGCTAGGATGGTTTCTTAGGTTGAGAGGAGGAATTTCCAAACAAGAAACCCCTGCTCCTAAACCCACTAGATTTGGAACTCTGGTTCTTTTCGCTACCACAACTTCTTCCTTTGAACCCAGAGGAACGTAAGGGACATCTGGATCTGGAGAAAGAAGTGGAGGTAAATACTGTAGAAAAACCTGGACATTTCCTTTTCCTATCAGCTGCTTTCTATAAAAGGGAGTCAAATTAAGGGCCAAATAAAAATGCTCCATGACTAGAGATACCGAATAATCACTGTTTGGAATACAGGTCCCCTCCCAGTCAATTTTTTAACCATATAGCTCTCTGAGCTGAATTGAAAAGAGAGAAGACCTGAACTAACAGTATAACAGTGTCTACTGAAGCATCAGCAATAAAATTTGCTGCCTTCTGTAGGGTATGAAGAGAGGCTAAAATCTTCTCTCTGGGGCATCGATCTCGAATCTGGCTTTCCAATCTCTCTAACCAAATGACCATAGATCATGGCAGCAACCGTAGTTGCTATACACGGTCTGAAAGTGGAAGCAGATGCCTCCCATGTACTTTTAAGACAGGAATCAATCTTCTTATCTAATGGGTCTTTTAGAAACCCCACGTCCTCAAATGGAAGGGAGAATTTTTTTAATATTTTGGAAATGGCTAAATCAATTTTTAGTGCCATCCCAAAAAGAAGAGGGCTGTTCCTCAAAGGGATATTTTCTCTTAAAACTCCTAGGAGTAAATACTTTCTTATTCGGTTTCTTACATTCCTTCTTAATGAGGGCCATTACACTCTTATGTAAGGGAAAGCATGTGCCTCTTTTCTCTTAAAGCCCTTCAAATACCGAATCGACCATTTATTTATCGTCTTTAACATCTTCTAATGTAGATCAAATAACCTTTAATAGTTTGTCTGTATCCTCTGCAGGAAATAAGCTTCTTCTGTCTATATCCTCTCCAGAGGATGAGGATTCAGGCGATTCAAATGTCTCCTTCTCCTAATAATATATCTGTGGAATCCACCACCAACCCTCTGTGGATTTCTTCTGACGTTTACAAGTTTTTACAGAAGAATTACCCTCAGATCTAATGAGAAACTTTATGTTCTTTAGGAAACTAGGAGATTCCTCTGTTACTCTTTTATCTATACATTGCTGGTACAGTCTTTTTGTATAAGAGAAAGATAAAGAACATCCACACAGAGCACATTCTTTGTTTTTCCTTTTTGCCAAAACCTTTTTGGGCCTTGTCTAAATTAGAAAGGATCAAAATATCAATTCAATAATATAGTTGGGCACTTACCCCATATGTCTTCAATTTCGAACTTAAGTATCAGCGCAGGAACTTCTCCTTCTGCCGGGACGGGTCTCTTCTCCTCCTCCATAGTACCAAGCTAGGATGATATTCTAATATAAGACAGCAAATATCACAAAAATCTTGTAAACATTGAAGTCGTAGGACCTGACATTTCTGTTCACCTCGCCTAGCGCAACCTTCAATTCAACCGTAAGCACATCTTGTGGAACGCACGCTTACCGGAAGTGCGTCATATGGAATGCATGTTCTTAACAGAAGTGCGTCCTGTGGAGCACACTCTGCAGTTTTGCCTCCCATCAGAACGACACGCTGGGAATGCTTTCACCATCGATCCTCATGCGAAGGAATGCATCACCCCCCTGGGGATGCTTCCTTCTGTCTTCAATGTCGCGTGGCCTTACTCCCCTGGAGGGGCACACGCACCTGCCACAAGCACGGACAGAGACCCTCGACCTTCACCGGCACCAAGGGTCCTGCCAGCCCAACCAATAGGCGATAGACCCCAGCAGGTATTTTACCAAATTAGTCCTCCAGAAAATCTGGGACTTGCAGACTAGCAGTTCCTGAAAGAAAACTGCAGGAAACCATTGAGGTGGGAGAGAGGCTCCACCTTTTTATTCTGCAGGTTTCCTGTCCCTGGGGGCAGATACTCTCTCTCTCTGTGGTGCTGTCATGGGGGAAGGGAAAAAATTATTTAGTTTTGGCTTTTACATATTCCCACCATAGCAATCTTGACGAAAACTTTTCTTTACATGTACATTTCTTGTAGTTTTGAATAAATACTTTCTTTACATCTTCATCATTCAATAGATCCACATTTAGCCTCCAATAGAGATGTCACAAACATAAAATTTTCCGTTCACGAACGGCGAACTCGGACTTCTGCAAATATTCGAGAATGGGCGAACAGGGCGAAGCGCCATAGACTTCAATAGACAGGCGAATTTTAAAACCCACATGGACTCTTTCTGGCCACAATAGTGATAGTTATTTCAAGGGGACTAACACCTGGAGTGTGGCATTCCAGAGGGGGATCCATTGCAAAACTCCCATGGAAAATTACGTAGTTGACGCAGAGTGTGGTAAGTTGAATTCGCAATGCGATTAATATAACCTGCATTAATCGCATTGTGAATTTAACTTAGAGCTGGGTTCCTAATGGTTGTATTGCTAAAATATAACGAAGATTGAGAATATAGTGCTATATTCTCAATCTTCGTTATATTCTAGCAATACAACCAATGGGAACTCAGCTCTAAGTTGAATTCGCAATGCGATTAATATAACCTGCATTAATCGCATTGCGAATTCAACTTAGAGCTGGGTTCCTAATGGTTGGCTTGCTAGAATATAACGAAGATTGAGAATATATTGCTATATTCGTGAATTTGTGATATTCGTTAACTTCGTCAATTCTAGCAATACAACCATTAGGAACTTCCGCTCTAAGTTGAATTCGCAATGCGAGTATATGTTCGCATTGCGAATTCAACTTGAGCTGAGTTCCTAATAGTTGTTGCTAGAATATAACGAACATTGAGAATATAGTGCTATATTCATGATATTCGTTATATTCTACCAATACAACCATTAGGAACTCAGCTCTAAGTTGATTTCACAATGCGATTAATACAGGTTATATTAATCGCATTGCGATTACAACTACTAACACTGCAGCTTCAGAATGAATCTAAGATTGATGCCGTCCTTGCTTTTTGATAGGAGGTGGAAGGTCTGGGAGGGAGGGTATGCTGATTGGCTGGAATGTGTCTGCTGACTGTGAGGTACAGGGTCAAAGTTTGCTCAATGATAAAGTATAGGGGCAAACGCGAACATCACATATGTTCTCCCGCTGCGGCAAACGCAAACAAGCTATGTTCGCCGGTAACAGTTCGCCGGCGAATAGTTTGGGACATTACTAGCCTCCAAACGCCTTTGCCTTTTCCACTTTCAGTTACTTGAATTTGCGCTAGAAGCAACTTATGATTAGAGAAGATATTACCCTCCAGGGACATCGTCACAGCCTGCATGACTTTTGAAATGAAGAAATAATCCAGTCTTGATTGAACTGAAGAGTTACTCCATGTGTATCCTGGTTCATTGTCATTTATATTACTTCAAATGTCAATTAAATGAAAGTCCAAATTCATATTTTTAAGTTGCTGCACTGCACTGTTTTGTCCCTTCTTCTTGCTTGCTCACCAGTTCTGTCTTTCTCTTTTAAGGCACAATTAAAGTCTCCTGCTATGATCACTGTGATTGACCAGTGTCCTCTAGCATCTCAGCTCTTTTATGAAGTTCAGGTGAAGCATATACATTTAGTAATTTGATTTCTCCACCATTAAAGTTTATATTTACTAATACCTGGAATCAATTGCATGTATGAAATGATTTGGCAACTATTTCCTTTGAATAGTATTCCAACTCCAGTAGCTTTGTTATTGTTGTCTCCAGACCACAATGAAGGGCCATGTGTCAGACTTTCCCTTAGGTGTATGTAGTTTGAGGAGTATTCTATTCCATATTTTTGTAAAAAAAATGATGTCGCAGTTGACTATCTACAGATAAGCCAAAACAGCAGCTCTCTTAGGTGCTCCCTTAATACTCCTTACATTAAGGGAGGAGATTTTTAGCAAATCAGACATTGTCCATTAAGAAAAAACTTCAAATAACAGAAAGTTACTTTGCATACAAAAGCAGCTCTCTTTGTTGAGCTCTCTCGAAATTTCTCACTTTCTATGAGATTAATTTGTAGGAAAGCATTACGCATCAGGTCATTTCATCAGATGAAATACTTGACATAAATGGAACTAATGGCTCTGGTGATGCTAAGCTCTCAAACTGAAGAATGTGCATAGGATCAGATAAGGTCACGCTTGGTCTTAAGCCGCTGTGGCTCTCCTCTGTACCTTGACAGGATGCTCTCTTGACACTGAGATCCTGTTCTTCATGACCACTCACTTTTCTTTTTGTTTCTTTTGTCTGTAGGTCCATGGCATCGTCTCCTGCGATCATCCCCTTCACTTCTGCGTCAGTAGCAGGTTCCCCTGCCACCTTTGCAGGAGCAGATTTTCCAGGAGCACTCTTCACAGGATCCACCATTTTCTCCTCCATTAGCACGATGGATGTTCCAGGAATGCTCGTAGTCTCAGGTTTCTCTGGTTCTTTCATAGCGGGTGCAGCTTCAGCCTTTTTGGGGGCCTCCGGTTCTTTTGTAGGTCCCTTGCCTATGGCAACATCCGCATAGGACTGAGATCTACCCAGCTTTGGACAGTCTTTAAAGGCCAAATTGATGACACTTTTGACAAAATTCCAGCATCCCTGGATAATAAATGTATCATCTGTCTCTTCCATTTGGGAAGCTTAATGGGGGAAGATTTAATCCTCCAATTCCTCCAGGGTCCTCCCGGAAGGTGACCAAAAATTGATACTTTCCGGTCCATAAGTCCGCTTTATTTTTAAGCTTCCGGACAGATTTCAAAGTTAAACAATATCTCGAAAGAAAAAATTAAATGTCACATAGGGAAACAAAGGGATTGTACATGTGTACAATTAGTGGAATTTACCCCGTCAAGTAGAGTAAAACAAAATTAAGTCCATGTAGAATAGGATCTACATGGACTTACAAGTTGTGACAGTCCAAAAGATTATCAAATTTGAGAATGTGCACACTTTTCCTTGAATTGTTGAGAGCAAAAATGCTTCCCTTCTTCAGGTTCAAAGTAACCCTCAAAGTTGCTTGTTTTAAGTTGGATGGCTTGGGGAACATGCGCACCTAGATCATTATCATTAAGATGACAAAAATTGAAAATTTTCCCTCACTGCTTAGGAGGCCTGCATAAAAAAATTTAGTTTTCTAATTGTCCTAAATTATATTTAATAACCTTTCATACTGTGTTGTCATGCAAACTTATTTGCAAATATTTTAGCATATGGGAAAGATGCAAATTAGCTGAATCTGCCTTGTTTTTCAGCTGAAACACTATCTGCATGTCTTTCCCATATGCCCATGCCAAATGTGTGGCAAATATCCGGCTAAAAATTAGCGAAATATCGTGAATTCGAATATTGCCTATGCCGCACATCACTATTATGTGATATATCAGTCTTGGCTAGAATTTACTCAAAACACACTGGAAGTGTCAGTTTCGACATATCTTTACCTGTTTAGAACCTAAAAGCTATGGCCACCTTTGAGGGCATTTTTTATTATTGCATTGTACTCATTGTGAGCTAAAAATCATTTTTTTCAATTGGTCTTACTCTTCATTAAAAATGTTGAGCCCCTTTCTATGTACAGCCCTGAGATTCTCTAGTAGCATGCTCTGTGTTTTTACTGTGTTCCATTAGGCCGCTCTGCTGATGGCTCCTTATCTCTGAAAGTAAAAACACTCACTATTTCAGTTCCTATCTTACTGATAAGAATGTGGCTTAAATAAGTGTTTTTGAGATATATGTAATTTAGAGATAAGGGCTATTAGATGATTGTCACAAGGTGAAATTGAAAGTATGATTATTACAGCTAGGCAGACAATGGAGACCATCTAACCGGCTTATCTCCATTATAAAGTACTTTATCTAAAGTACTTTATGCAAATGCAATTCAATTTTAAGTGGGGGGTGACAAAAATTAGATTTTATACTCAACAAAAAGGACTTTGAGTTAAACTGTTCTACATTTTTTTTACTAAAATGAAAGGGGTTGTCCCACAAAAAATATTCTACATTTTTAAAACCAGCACCTGGATCAGAATACGTTTGTGATTGCATGTAATGTTCTTTGAACTATATCTGTATATCGCCACCTGCTGTTTGCTCTTTTTCTAAATTCTCTGTTGAGCTCACTGATGTTAAATGCATGCTCAGTTCCATCCTTCAACTTCTTCCAGCTGCAGCAGAACAACATGCCTTCTTAGAAAGTGCATGCCCCCTGAGCTGCTAGCTTGAAATATAGCAGAGCAATGAATAGGCAGATCTCTGGATCTATATGAGGTACAGGCTGGTTCTAAGTTCTGACTGTCATGTACCATATGATATCTAAATTTCATCTTTTACATTACTCAAGGGGTACCCCCGTTAATGAAAATAGTTTTAATTAAAACATCCAATGGTATTCGCTGTGTTGTACATAAAAATACTCATGCATACAAATGTATCATTCCTTACCTTCCCTTTGGCCTCAAAATATCTTGAGACATGCCACAATAGATAATCAGCCATTTAAAAAAATTTAGTTGAAGTCTGATAAAGTTTTTGCTTGTATGTTGCAATTTTTTTTAGTTTTGAGTTGGTTTCATGACTTACTGGGATCCTTAGCTAAATCTGAGTTAAGATAAAAATGGGCACATTTGTACCAATGTATGAAAATATATGCCCCCTGTAGGTGTCCACATGATAGTACAACTGTGACCACTGTAATGCCCATAAATATGCCACTGAACATGCAATTTTGCAGTACTCAATGACCCAATCAACTCTGAAGTGGAAATATGCTATTAGAAACCCAGTTTGCAAACTTACATGAGGTCTGAAATTGAGACCATCGCATGTCAACTAATCAATCAACTTGACTGGATCCCAAAACATCAGCGCTTATATCATTAAAGAGTTTGTCCCATGAAAAATATTCTACTGTTTTCCAACCAGCTCCTGGACCTAAATACTTTTGTGATTGCATATAATTAAAAATGTATTATAGTTACTGAGTTATTCAATAAAATGTATCTGTATAGCGCCACCTGCTGTTTGTTTTTTTCTTATTACTTTGTCCTGCTCACTGAGAAGGCTGCACATGCTCACTTTCATCCTTCAACTGCCTTCTTAGCTGTGATAGGGAGAGAGCTGCAGCAGAAAAGACACTCCCCCTGAGAAAGACACTCCACATGAGCTGTCAGCTTGATATAACTCTAGAAGAGCAATGAATTTGGAGATCTCTGGATCCATGTGAGGTGCAAGAATGGTTCTAGCTTTGTTATAAAGAGGTTGTTATTAGTGATGAGTGAGCATGCTCGGCCAAGTAATGGTTCGGCTCTAGCATCGCTATGCTCGGCGCTTGGCTTTACTCGGCCGAGCACCACTTGTGTTCGTCTCATTGCTCGAGTCTCCTTCCCACACGTTTGGTGCCTTCTAAGCAGCCAATAAAGGTCCAGGTAAGTAATTCCCCTCAGTGTAAGGCCATAGCCATGTTAGCTGTAAGCCTTACACTGATTGGCTGGCCGGAACACGTGCTATAATTTCATAGAGGGAGGAGCTGAGTAGGGTTGAGCGAAACCAAACTGTATAGTTCAGGTTTGTACTGAATTTTGTGGTGTCCGGGACCCGGACCCGAACCCGAACAATTTCATAAAAGTTCGGGTTCGGGTCCGTTGTTCGGCGATTCTTCCTGCTTTCTGAAGGGCTGCACAGCAGACAATCAGCAAGCGTTTTACTTCTTTGCCCTGAGTGCAGCATGTGACCCAGCCTCTTTATAAGCTGGAGTCACGTAGTGCCGCACGTCAGTCTGCTGATGTTAGCCTAGTGAAAGGTACAGAATAGGCAAGAAATCTGTAGAACCTGTTGTAATTTAATCCACAAGATACAGCAAATAGAGAGGGAGGGAGCTTAAGCAATCCTACATTTATGTACCCAGCCACTGCCAAGGAATTTTTTTTTTAATCCATCTGTGGGTAGCTCAGTGAAGGAAAAAATGCTTTTTTTTCTGGCTGCTTAAGTCCCCTACATTACTTTTTGTATAATTAAGGGGTGACATAGTAAATTTGTCTAGTCTAGTCTGTGTATTTTTGTGAGAAAAAGCGGTAATCCTGGCGGCCAAGGCATTTTTAAATACACCGTCCAAATACACATTTGACATTTCTGCAGTGAAATAGTGAATTATTCTTTTTTTTGTGGGAAAAAAAAGCAATATTCTTGCTTCACAATGCAGTTGTGCATACAGCGTACAAATACATATTTAATATTTCTGCAGGGAAATAGTACATCAGTGTGTTTCAGGGGGAAAAAAATGTTATTCCTGGTCCACAAAACAGTTTAAAACACACTGCCTAAATACATATTTGACATTTCTGCAGTAGAGATGTCCCGAACTATTTCCCGGGGAGCAGTTCCCGGCAAACATCGCATGTTCGCGTTCGCCGCGGCAGGCGAACATATGCGATGTTTGGTCCGCCCCCTATACGTCATCATTGAGCAAACTTTGACCCTGTACCTCAAAGTCAGCAGACACATTCCAGCCAATCAGCATATCCTCCCTCCTCCTATCAAAAAGCAAGGACAGCATCCATCTTAGATTCATTCTGAAGCTGCAGTGTTAGTTAGAGCAGGGAGAGTGCTACTGCTGCTGAATTAATAGGGAAAGCGTTAGCTAGGCCAGTGTTCTGTGTCCACTCCAGTCCTCAAAGACTCATCGGCCTCTTTCACAAGAGCGTGTTCGGATTAGGCCCCATTCACACGTCTGTATTGTGTTGCGGATCCGCAACACACCATGCCAGCACTCCCCATAGAGATGCCTATTCTTGTCCGCAGGCTGCGGACAAGAATAGGACATGCTCTATCTTTTGCGGAGCCAGATGTTTCGGGGCCGGAACCTGGAAGTTTGGGGCCGCAGCTCAGCAAATGCGGAAACGGAGAGCACATAGTGTGCTTTCCGCATCACGTCCGGCCCCATTCACAATGAATGGGTCCGCATCCATTTCGCAGAATTGCAGAATGCATGCGGACAAAAATTGCGGATGTGTTAATGGGGCCTTAGGTCCTGATGCGTTCAGTCAAAACCGTGCGATTTCACAGGCAAAGCTATTCAGTTTTGCCTGCGATTACGTTCAGGTGTTCAGTTTTTTCCGCGCGGGTGCACTGCGTTTTGATGCGTTTTTTACGCGTGTGATAAAAAACTAAAGGTTTACAAACAACATCTCCTAGCAAACATCAGTGAAAAACGCAATGCACCCGCACTTGCTTGCGGATGCAATGTGTTTTTCACGCAGCCCCAGAACTCTTATGCTTTTTGATGACTCTGTTGGCAGGGTTTCCCCGGCCCATCCACCTAGCCCTGCCCCAGGAGTGGAAGACCTTAAATGCACTGATGCCCAACCACTTATGTTGCAGGATGAGGACATGGAAAGACCGCCACAGCAAGTCTCTGATGATGACGAAACACAGGTGCCAACTGCTGTGGCTTTCGGCAATGTGCAGACCGACAAGGAGGGCAGGGGTCATGAATGGGTGGAAGATGATGTGGAGGATGATAAGGTCCTAAACCCAGACTGGACTGAAGGTCGTGCTAGTGACGTGTGCAGTTCTGAAGAAGAGGCTGTGGTCACACAGAGGCAACAGAACAGCAAAAGAGGGAGCAGGGTGCAAAAGTGGAGCGGCCATTCCATAGACAGTACGCCCACCGCACCCAGGCACTGAGGACACAAAGCCTGGTCCAAGGAGTTCATTGGCGTGGCAGTTCTTCACACAATGTCCTGATGACAAGACACAAGTGGTTTGTACGTTGTGCCATCAGAGCCTGAAGCGAGGCATAAACGTTCTTAACCTGAGCACAACCTGCATGACCAGGCATCTACATGCAAAGCACGAACTGCAGGCTCAGGCTCTTCCTGCTCACTCTTCTGCTGCTGTCTCGGCCTCTTCCTCCACCTCTGGAGTCAACGTGGCATTTGGCAACCAGAAAACAGAGGATGTCCCACTAATAGAGTTGAGCGAACACCTGGATGTTCGGGTTCGAGAAGTTTGGCCGAACTTTAAGAAAATGTTCGGGTTTGGGATCCGAACTCGACCTGAACTTAACCCCGAACCCAAACCCCATTGAAGTCAATGGGGACCCGAACTTTTGGGCACTTAAATGGCTGTAAAATAGTCCTGGAAAGGGCTAGAGGGCTGCAAAAGGCAGCAAAATGTTGGTAAATGCCCTGCAAACATATGTGGATAAGAAAATTACTTAAAATACAGAAATAAAAACCATAAAAATAAAAATAAACATTCTAAACTTGAGCCCAAGTGAGTGACAATGGCACCTGTCGCCCAGCAAACAGAGGATGTGGCAGCAACGCCACCACATCTGTCATTGTCACCAAGCATCATGGAAGTGTTCAGCTATCAGCTGTCCATATCCCAAACACTGGAGAGAAAAATAAATAGAAAGAGGAAGTACCCCCCTACCCATGGCTCTGAATGCCTTATTTCAAACTTCCTGGTCCTTTGAAATGCTCTCATTCTGTCTGGTGGACAGTTTTAAAAACCTTATGGTGGTGGCTGTCCCCACAGTACGTGTATCTCAGCCGCCGCTACTTTTGCAGGTGAGCCATCACTTCCCTGCACAACCAAGTGCCGGACAAAATCAAGTGTCCACTGCGCAACGCTATCTGTGGCAACGTCCACATAACTAACAACACAGTGGGTAAATGTAGCGGCTGGCCCAGAGGCGGATAGCATTTTTGCGAATGTCCTTCTGCCCCTGAGGATTGCTGGGCATTTCTCTTTATATCCTGTTACCTCCTACGCAGCTTCCTCCTCTTCTACCACCTCCTCATCTGCTCAGCGTAACACCTTCATCACCCACAGAAGCACAGCTAGTGGGAAACAACAGCAGGTTGTTTTAAAACTTGTGTGTTTGTGGGACAAACCCTGCACCACGCAGGAGCTGTGGACAGGCATGGAACAACAGACCATTGGTTGGTGCCACTGAGCCTCCAGCCTGGCCTGGTGTTGTGCGCTAATGGGCGAAATATACTAGCAGGTCTGGGCCTAGCCAGTTTGATGCACATCCCCTGCCTGCCACACCTGCTGAATTTGGGGTGCAGAAATTCCTAAACACCAGACAGTAAAAATTAATTCAGTTAATCGAACACACACAACACCCCCACCCCCCTTTCACTCAAACCATTAACAAACTATTTACAAATTTTCTTAAAAACATATTAAAATAACTATAATGCAGCTAAACTTACTATATAAACAAACAAAACTATATACACGCCTTATCCTTAACTTAAGGCCAGTGACATCCAAGTGGCTCGAAGGGTGGTTTCCTGCAACAACATAGTCCCTGGCCTGGAACACAATTGTCCAGCCAGGGCATAGTTCTGGACGATGAGGAGGATACGTAGGATGAGGAGGAGTAGGAGGAACCGTGTTCTCAGCAGGATGGCACCCAAGCCAGCTCACGGGCAGCTGGGTCACCAACAGCACCTCAGAAGGCTGGGTTAGCATTAGCGAACTGTGGGAAAGCTTTGTCATTACGCCACAACAACCTGCACCACCAGCAGATCTGGAACATCTTAGCAGGAGGCAGCATTTCAGAAACATGGTGGAAGAGTACATGTACTGACTGATGGGTTTGCCCAGGGGCGTAGCTACAGGGAAGCATGGGAAGCTACTGTTTTGAGTCCCTGACCTAGGTTGGCCCCATCCAGGAGGAGGAGGATGACTAAAAGACTTTGTCAGGGCCCCCTCAACAGTATTATACAATTAAATTATATACAGTGGCAGTATAGACAGTTTAGAAAGCCGATGGAAAATAAACCCAGACAGCCTCATACCCTACACACTTAACACCCCCCCCCCCTTTTACTCAAATCATTAACAAACTATTTACAAATTTACTTAAAAACATATTAAAATAACTATAAGGCAGCTAAACTAACCATATAAAGAAACAAAATATATAAACGCCTTATCCTTAACTTAAGGCAAACCAAATACAAGTGGCTCGGAGGGTGGGTATCTGCACCAACATAGGCCCTGGCCTGGAGCACAATTGTCCAGCCAGGGAACAGTTCTGGAGGATGAGGAAGAAGAGTAGGAGGAACGCTGGTGGATACAGAGGACACATACGATATACCTCCCTCAAAGAGGATAGCTTGTCCTTGCCTCTGGGCAGCCTGGCAGACATGAGCGACTACATGCTGCAGTGCCTGCGCAATGACCGCCCAGTTACTGCCACATTCTAACTTGTGCTGATTACTGGGTGGCCACTCTGCTGCATCCCCATTACAAGGACAACGTGCTGTCCTTAATTCCCTCACTGGAGTGTGATAGGAAGATGAGCCAGCTAGTAGACACGCTGCTGATGGCATTCACACCTGACACTGGGGACTCAGTGGAAGCACAAGGTGAAGGCAGAGGAGGAGAAGGAAGAATTTGCCAATGCAGCTGGGTCACCACCAACACCTCAGAAGGCAGGGTTATAGTGGGCAAAATGTGGAAAAGCTTTGTCATCACGCCACAACAAACTGCACCACCAGCAGATCTGGAACATCTTAGCAAGAGGCAGCATTTCAGCAACATGGTGGAACAGTACACGTACTGACTGATGGGTCTGCCTAGGGGAATAGCTGCAGGGGAAGCAACTGCTTTGGGGCCATGACCTAGAAAGGGACCATCCAGGAGGAGGATGAGGAGGACTAAAGGACTTTGTCAGGGCCCCCTCAACAGTATTATACAATGATACAGTGGCAGTGTAGACAGTGTAGAAAGCAAATAAATCAGCTGCTGGGCCTGGTCTGAGAGAGCGATCTTTAGTAGCCACAGGCATGGCGGCATGAAAGGAAGGGGTTTGGGCAAAAATTACTGGGGTGCCCAATCATTTCTAGCTACGCCACTGGGTCTGCCCCATTCAACTTCTGGGTCATCAAATTGGGCACATGTCCTGAGTTTGCCCTTTATGCCTTGGAGGTGCTGGCCTACCCTGCAGCCACTGTATTGCCTGAACGTGTGTTTAGCACAGCAGGGGGTGTTATCACAGACAAGCGCAGCCGCCTGTCCGCAGACAATGTGGGCAAGCTTTTGTTTATTAAAAAGAACCAGGCATGGATCCCACAGGACTTGTTTGTACCTTATGCAGAATAGACATGTATACCGGCCTCACCCTATACTACCTTGCACTTACACTTTGTTTTATTTTTTATATTGTCCCTATGTTTTGGGGTCTACACTAATTTATTTTAAAAAAATAAAAAAATAAAAAAACAGTTATTGGCGACTACCTTTGGCTTCACAGCCCAAAAAGGCTTTATTTCATGCAAGAATGTAACCACCAATTGTAAGTTCCCTGTCAGTTATGCAGTGAAGGGGTTTGTACCTGCCAAAAATGGTAATATTTCACCCAACAATTTAAAATCTATACTTTGCCGGACAGTATTAAACTTGGCCAGCCACAGCAGAAACCATTGATTTACGGTATTGCTATTTTGGCAATTGAATTTCACCCCAGAACAAAACCTATCCTTTGCCGGACACTATTAAACTTGGCCAGTCACTGCTGGGACACCAGATTTAGGGGATTGCTATTCTGGCAATTGAATTTCACCCCAGAAAAAAATATATCCTTTGCCGGACACTATTAAACTTGGCCTGCCACAGCTGAAACCAGTGATTTACGGTATTGCTATTTTGGCAAATGAATTTCACCCCAGAACAAAATCTATCCTTTGCCAGACACTATTAAACTTGGCCAGCCACAGCTGGAACACCAGATTTAGGGGATTTCTATTTTGGCAATTGAATTTCACCCCAGAACAAAATCTATCATTTGCCGGACACTATTAAACTTGGCCAGCCACAGCTGGAATACCAGATTTAGGGGATTTTTATTTTGGCAATTGAATTTCACCCCAGAACAAAATCTATCATTTGCCGGACAATATTAAACTTGGCCAGCCACAGCTTGAACAAAAAATTTAGGGGATTGCTATTTTGGCAATTGAATTTAACCCCAGAACCTAATCTATCCTTTGACGGATAATATTAAACTTGGCCAGCCACAGCTGAAACACCAGATTTAGGGGACTGCTATTTTGCTAATTGAATTTCACCCCAGAACAAAATCTATCCTTTGCCGGACACTATTAAACTTGGCCAGCCACAGCTGGAACATCATCAGGGGCTGACTGGCAACTTTTGACCCAGGGGGCAAGTAACACCCAGAGACCCACTGAACCCCCCTCCTGCTTTCCCTTTTCCCCTTCCTCCTCCTGACCCCCCCTTGCCACTTTCATCAGCCATGTAAATTACAACACAGGAAAACAAAATAAACTAGGGATGCTTCAATATATTGGCCGCCAAACATATCAGCCTAAAATTGCATTTTTGGTATAATGCCAAAAGTGTCATTTTCTGGCTGAAACAGTGTTGCATCCGTGTTTTCTCTCCTCCCCGCTGGGCGCTGCTCTGTGTCCCAGCAGGGAGGAGAGAAACTGTGTCAGCCGGTCGAGCACTGCGGGAGGAGAGTGCAGTGAGTGGCCGACGTCTCTCCTCTCCACAATGCTCAGCCACCAGTCACAGATTGGCAGAGCGGTGTGTGGGCAGAGACAGCTTACAGTGCTGTCCCAATAGGTTAAGCTCTACTCTCCGCACCGCCTGCTCAGCCTCCTGTGACAGCGTGTCAGGAAGCAGAGTGAGGCACAAACACGCAGTGATCAGTGATCACTGAGTGTTTGTAAATAATTGAGGACCTGGCATGTTTACTGTGTCCCCAATTATGAATAAAAAGAAAGTGATCTACATCACCATTAATTTCCGCAGCCCTAATTTTTTACTTTACATTTAGGGGCTTCGGGGAAATATTAGGGATCTAAACCGACCCCTGAAATTTCCCTTTTAAAATGGAAAAAGAGATTGAGGACAGAGAACTCAGAGACACACAAGAGTTCTCAATGTCTTTTTTCTACAGCCCCTATTACAAATGAACAGAAATCCTCTATACTGAGTGTTCCTGTTCATTTATAACATGAGAACAGAGCATGCTTACTATAAACACAAGCAGGAATGAACAGAAAGTGATGCAGGGGCGGACTGAGAACCCTCAGGGCCCCAGGGCAAAATAAATTAAGGGCCTCCTTCTAGGCCCCACCCATGTACCACCTCAGGCACTGCAGTGGCCAGTCTGGCTGTGTGAGTCACAGTCACGTGACTCACTCACTCACCATTCACCAGTCTCTGCTTTGTGGCGCCACTCGCCAGCCACTGGCCAGTTACCCCACATGACTGACCTATGTTGCTGTACAGCGCTGAACTGCTGAGTGATGAGGGCCGCTGCACGGGCCCGACACACGCAGGCTGGTTGGGCGCAGCACAAGTTCAGTAAATGAAAATAAAAGGTTTTTCTTTGAGCCGCCGCCCACCCCTTCTCAGCGTCGGGAGCGTACTAAGGCCTCTTTCACATATGCGTTGTGAGGATCCGGCAGGCACTTCCGTCGCCAGAAATGCTCGCCGGATCCCTCACAACGCAAGACACCTGAAAGTATTTGAAGACTGATCAGTCTTCAATATGCTTTTAGGTTACCATGGCAGCCAGGACGCTACTGAAGTCCCGGCTGCCATGGAAAAGCTGTCGGCAGCAGCGTACTTACCATCGATGAAGCGGACGGCCGCTCCTCAATGACCTCACAGGGTCCCTACGTCGCATGGATCACACAGCAATGACCCTGTGAGGTCATTGAGGAGCAGCCGGCCGCCACATCGATGGTAAGTACCCTGATGCCGACTGCTTTTCCATGGCAGCCGGGACTTCAGTAGCGTCCTGGCTGCCATGTTAACCATTCTGAGAGCTAAACGTCGGATACGGCGATGCGCCGAAATGTCGTTTAGCTTAAACTTGGATCCGGCTTGTCTTCAGGATTTTTGGCCGGAGAAAAATCCACAGAATGCATTGGGATCCTGATCACTATTTTTCCGTCATAGAGCCCCGAGGACAGAACTTTATGTAGGAAAACAAAAACGCTGATGTGAAAGAGGCTTAAGGCAGCTACTCGTTCTGCCTAATAGTAGCACATACCTTTGTTTGCAGGGAATTTACCTACATTCTCCTGCCTTTTGCAGCCCTCTATCCCTTTCCTGGGCTATTTATAGCCATTTTAGTGCCCAAAAGTTCAGGTCCCCATTGACTTCAATGGGGTTCGGGTTTGGGGTCAAGTTCGGGTCAACTTCAGATCCCGAACCCGAACATTTTAGTGAAGTTTGGCCGAACTCCTCTAATCTGAACATCCAGGTGTCCGCTCAAATCTACATATACTTAAATGCAATAGCATTGGAATATATGAAAAAATCGCATATTTCCTTTGGAGCCTATTACAAGTTAGGCTCCATAGGAAATACTATACAGCAGCCCGGGTTTCATTCATAGAGACCCAGGCTGCTGCAGGCATGCTCTGGCTCCTCCGATCGCCACATGGGGGAGCCGGAGCGCAAACCAAAAGTAAAACTTTCCGTTTGTGCGCGCTTATATGCCGTGGTCAGAAGAAGGCAGCCAACCGCGGCTGTGCCGCCCGCATCAGGCAGGAGCAGGCTCAATGTTTAGGGAGCGGACACAGGATGTACCCGTACGTACTGTGTCCTTAATAGGTTAAGGCCCTCATCTCCAATGTTTTATACAGTCTGCTCACCTGTAGGCCATTACTACAATATTTTATTGGGTACGCTGGGCTTTAGGCCCTCACCTCCAATGTTTTATATGATCTGCTCACCTGTAGGCCATCACTGCAATGTTTTATGTGGTTCGCTCGGCTTCAGGCCCTCACCTCTAAAGTTTTATATGGTCTGCTCATCTGTAGGCCATCCCTGCAATGTTTTATGGGGTTCGCTCGGCTTCAGGCCCTCACCTCTAAAGTTTTATATGGTCTGCTCACCTGTAGGCCATCGCTGCAATGTTTTATGGGGTTCGCTCGGCTTCAGGCCCTCACCTCTAATGTTTTATATGGTTTGCTCACCTGTAGGCTATGACTACAATGTTTTATGGGGTTCGCTCACCTTAAGGCCCTCACCTCTAATGTTTTATACGGTCTGCTCACCTGAACACCATCACTGCAATGTTTTATGGGGTTCGCTCACCTTCAGGCCCTCACTACAATTTTTTATAGGGTCTGCTCACCTTCAGGCCCTCAACTATAATGTTTTAGATGTTAACCAGCAGGCCCTTGCTCCAAATGTTTATGAGGGTCATCAGCAGGCCATTAATCAGAATTTTTCAAGGGTGTGTATGATGCCCCTCTTTGTGTGTAAAAAATGGTGTATCAGAGTGCCGGATCTTTATAATTTTTGGCAGCCCTTTCACTTAGTGCATAGGCTATATGAGTGTAGCATTGTACCTGAACAATTGTAGCACCATGTGAATGAAGCCCTCCTTTATGTGATATACAGGCTGTATCCATTTTGGTGGTGTTTCTGTCACTTTCTGACCTTTCCCAATGGACCAGGCACCCTCCCCTCATCCGAGCAGGAGGTGCCTGGTTGTCTCCCATTGACTTCCATTATAGTTGGGGGCTCGATTGAGTGCACGAATATCGCTATGTGTTCCGACCTTGTAACCGAACACCCGAACACTTTGGTGCTCGCTTGTTATGTACTAAATTATGTCTGGTTTTCATGTTTTATATTAATCATGGGAGAACCCCTTTAAGGAAAGCTCCGGCTGGCTATTCATTTTCCCCACATATGTGTAGTATTACAGGTTCAAATTAATGGTCAACATTAGAGTTCGGGTTCGGGATGTTCAGGTTCGAGAAGTTCGGCCGAACTTCCCAAAAATGTTCGGGTTCGGGAACCGAACTCGACCCGAACTTCATCCCGAACCCCATTGAAGTCAATGGTGAACCGAACTTTTGGGCACTAAAAAGGCTGTAAAATAGTCCAGGAAAGGTCTAGAGGTCGTCAAAAGGCAGCAAAATGTAGGTAAATGCCCTGCAAACAAATGTGGATAGGGATATGAATTAAACTAAAATAAAATAAATAAAAATTAACCAATATCAATTGGAGAGAGGTCCCAAAGCAGAGGATCAGGCTTCAAGTCACCCACCAATGGAGAAGGTCACTTTCTGTTATTTCGGCCCCAGCACCCAGACAGAGAAGAGAGGTCCCATGGCATAAAATCAGGCTTCATATCACCCACCACTGGAGAAGGCCACTTTCAGTTATTTAGGCCCCAGCACCCAGACAGAGGAGAGAGGTCCCACAGCAAGGAATCATGTGTCATATCACCCACCACTGGAGAAGGCCACTTTCAGTTATTTCGGCCCCAGCACCCAGACAGAGGAGAGAGGTCCCTCAGCAAGGAATCATGCACCATATCACCCACCACTGGAGAAGGTCACTTTCAGTTATTTTGGACCAGCACCCAGACAGAGGAGAGAGGTCCCACAGCAAGGAATCATGCGTCATATCACCCACCACTGGAGAAGGCCACTTCCAGATATTTAGCCCACGGCACCAAGACAGAGGAGAGAGGTTGCATGGCATATGTTCAGGCTTCATGTCACCCATAATTGTAACAGGCCACTTTCAGCTATTTAGGCCCCGGCGCCTAGATTGAGGAGAGGTTCATTCAACTTTGGGTTGCACCGCAAGATCATGGTAAAGTTAAAAAAATGAGGATTCAATAAAAAAGTGCCCGGGAGTACAAGAATACATGGTTGAGGGGGAGGCAGTTTTAAATGTCTATTCTGCATAAGGGAGGGACTGGTTCATTTTTATGAATGTCAGCTTGTCAGGTGGTGGTGCAGTTAGCTGTGGCTTGGAGACAAAACTTTTCCACATTTCTGCCATGCTAACCCTACCCTCAGAGGAGCTGGCCGTGACACAGCTGCATTGGTGACCTCTTCCTCCTCCTCTGCCTTCGCCTTGGGCTTCCACCTGTTCACCTGTGAGATTTGGGAATGCTCTCAGGAGCACGTCTACCAGCATGCGCTTGTACTCGCGCATCTTCCAATCACGCTCCAGTGCAGGAAGTAAGGTGGACACATTGTCTTTGTACCAGGGATCCAGCAGGGTGGCAACCCAGTAGTCCGCACATGTTAAAATGTGGGCAACTTTGCTGTCGTTGTGCTGGCACTGTAGCATGTAGTCGCTCATGTGTGCCAGGCTCCCCAGAGGTTATCATAAGCTGTCCTCTGTGGGATGTGTATCATCATTGTCCTCCGTATCCCCCCAGCCACGCACCAGTGATGGGCCCGAGCTGTGTCGGGTGCCACCCCACTGTGAACCTCATCATCCTCCTCCACCTCCTCCTCATCCTCCTCGTCCTCCAGTAGTGGGCCCTGGCTGGCCACATTTGTACCTGCCCTCTGCTGTTGCAAAAAAACTCCCTCTGAGCCACTTCTAACAGACTGGCCTGAAAGTGCTACAAATGACCCCTCATCCTCCTCCTGGGCCACCTTCTCTTCCATCATCGCCGTAAGTGTTTTCTCAAGGAGACAGAGAAGTGGTATTGTAACGCTGATAATGGTGTCATCGCCACTGGCCATGTTGGTGGAGTACTCAAAAGAGCGCAACAATGCACCCAGGTCTTGCATGGAGACCCAATCATTGGTGGTGAAGTGGTGCTGTTCTGCAGTGCGACTGACACGTGCATGCTGCAGCTGAAACTAAACTATGGCCTGATGGTGCTCGCACAGTCTCTCCAGCATGTGCAAGGTGGAGTTCCACATGGTGGGCACGTCGCATATGAGTCGGTGAGCGGGAAGGCCGAAGTTCCGCTGTAGCGCTGTAGACAGGCGAGCAGCGGCAGGATGTGAACGCCAGAAGCGTGCACAGACGGCCCGCACTTTATGCAGCAGCTCTGACATGTCGGGGTAGTTGTGAATGAACTTCTGCACCATCAAATTCAGCACATGCGCCAGGCAAGGGATGTGCGTCAAACCGGCAAGTCCCAGAGCTGCGACGAGTTTTCGCCCATTATCACACACCACCAGGCCGGGCTTGAGGCCCATCGGCAGAAACCACTCGTTGGTCTGTTGTTCAATACTCTGCCACAACTCCTGCGCGGTGTGGGGCCTGTCCCCCAAACATATACGTTTCAGAATGGCCTGCTGACATTTACCCGGGGCTGTGCTGAAGTTGGTGGTGAAGCTGTGCGGCCCAGCTGCCACTAGATTTACCCAGTGTGCAGTTAGGGAGATATAGCGTCCCTGGCCGTGCTTACTGGTCCACGTATCTGTGGTTAGGTGGACCTTGCCACAGATGGCGTTGCGCAGTGCACACTTGATTTTATCGGATACTTGGTTGTGCAAGGAAGGCACGGCTGTCTTGGAGAAGTAGTGGCGGCTTGGAACAAAATATTGTGGGACAGCCATGGCCATCAGCTGTTTGAAGCTGTCTGTGTCCACTAGCCTGAATGACAGCATTTCAAAGGCCAGTAGTTTAGAAATGCTGGCATTCAGGCCCAGGGCTCGAGGGTGGGAATTTACGCTTTCTCTCAAAGGTTTGTGAGATGGAGAGCTGAACGTTGCCGTGTGACATGGTGGAGATGCTTGGTGACGCAGGTGCTGGTGTCGGTGGCACATCCTCTGTTTGGTGGGCGGCAGGTGCCAACATTCCTCCCAAGGCGGAGGAAGAGGCCGAGGCAGCAGCAGAAGAGGGAGCAGGGGGAGCCTGAGTGAGTTCCTTGTTTTTAAGGTGTTTACTCCACTGCAGTTCAAGCTTTGCATGTAGATGCCTGGTCATGCAGGTTGTGCTAAGGTTCAGAACGTCAATGCCTCGCTTCAGGCTCTGATGGCACAGCATGCAAACCACTCGGGTCTTGTCGTCAGCACATTGTTTGAAGAAGTGCCATGCCAGGGAACTCCTTGAAGCTGCCTTTGGGGAGCTCGGTCCCTGTTGACGGTGGCCAGTAGCAGGCGAATTCTCTTGGCGGCAGCTGTTCTGCTTTTGCCCCCTGCTCCCTCTTTTGCTACGTTGTTTGCTCGGTCTCACCACTGCCTCTTCCTCTGAACAATGAAAGTCAGTGGCACGACCTTCATTCCATGTGGGGTCTAGGACCTCATCGTCTCCTACATCATCTTCCACACAGTCTTCCTCCCTGACCTCCTGTTCGGTCTGCACACTGCAAAAAGACGCAGCGGTTGGCAACTGTGTTTTGTCATCATCAGAGATGTGCGGACTCTGATGAGGTGGTATTCCCATGTCCTCATCATCAGGAAACATAAGTGGTTGTGCATCAATGCATTCTATGTCTTCCACCACTGGGGAAGGGCTAGGTGGATTCCCTTGGGAAACCCTGCCAGCAGAGTCTTCAAACAGCATAAGAGACTGCTGCATAACTTGAGGCTCAGACAGTTTCCCTGATATGCATGGGGGTGATGTGACAGACTGATGGGCTTGGTTTTCAGGCGCCATCTGTGCGCTTTCTGCAGAAGACTGGGTGGGAGATATTGTTGTGAACGTGCTGGATCCACTGTCGGCCACCCAATTGACTAGCGCCTGTACTTGCTCAGGCCTTACCATCCTTAGAACGGCATTGGACCCCACCAAATATCGCTGTAAATTCTGGCGGGTACTGGAACCTGAGTTAGTTGGTTCACTAGGACGTATGGCTGTGGCAGAATGGCCACGTCCTCTCCCAGCACCAGAGGGTCCACTAACACCACCAAGCACCACAATAAGAAAAATTATATTTGTCCAATGTGAAGATGTCAAATTCAGGCCTTTTTTTTAAAGGCACCTAACACTATCTGCCTAGTTATTTATGTACCGTATTACACTAATCCAGGCACAGCAGTAACCACTGATTTTGGGGAATATCAATTGTACGCCTAGTATTTAGGCCCTGGATGAAAGGTATCCTTTTACGGACAGATTTCAAATAGGTCTGTAACTGCTGGAACACTAAATTTATGGAATTGCTATTTTAGCAATTAAATTTAACCATAGAAAGAAATATACCCTTTTACGGACTGATTTCAAATAGGCCTGCAACTGCTGGAACACTAGATGTATGGAATTGCTATTTTAGCAAGTCAATTTCACCATAGAAAAAAATATACCCTTTTACGGACAGATTTCAAATAGGCCTGCAACTGCTGGAACATTAGATTTATGGAATTGCTATTTTAGCAATTAAATTTCACCATAGAAAGAAATATACCCTTTTACGGACTGATTTCAAATAGGCCTGCAACTACTGGAACACTAGAATTATGGAATTGCCATTTTAGCAATTAAATTTCACCACAGACAGAAATATACCCTTTTACGGACAGATTTCAAATAGGCCTGCAAGTGCTGGAATCACTAGATTTATGGAATTGCTATTTTAGCAATTAAATTTCACCATAGAAAGAAATATACCCTTTTACGGACTGATTTCAAATAGGCCTGCAACTGCTGGAACACTAGAATTATGGAATTGCTATTTTTAGGCTACCACCTCTTATCCAATCCAGTACTGAGCCACGCCCCCTGCACTGATCACATGACGGTGACGTCACCCCAGGTCCTCCGTGTTGTCCAAGGTTCTGGTTCATTGAAGAATTCCCTTATGGATTCCAAATGCCGTTATGGTCCGTAGTAGCGGAATCCATAATGGGATGCTTGGATAACCCGAACCCGAACTTTGGAAAACGAACTTAAAACAGAAGTTCGCTCAACTCTAATGGTAAGTGATTGTCTCATTAAGATAAACAACACAATGAAGCAAATGTTTGCATTGATAACTGATTTAGTCCCACATGTGTATAAACCGAATACTGTATACCTCTGAAAGTCTAACTGCAGCATCTCACTGCAGAGCAGCAGCATACTGAAAAAAGTGTGTTAATGTATTTTTTTATCGTATATGCATTTACTGTATTAATTGCATGCAAGGTGTTAGTAGGTCATATTCACATCCATCACTAGATGTAGAGAGGAGGAACATTCTAGAGATATATCAGTTTATATTAGTATAGACTAGTTCTATGTAAAGAGCAGAGAGGACATCCTGGATTAGATGCAAGGCCCAAAAAGAAGTTTTCAATTGTATACTCAGAAGTCATGCCAGATGTAAAAGATAAGGTGTAGTGAAATGTGTCGTGACATTTAAAGTTTTCAGGCGCCTGAGCACATTTAAGACCTTGAGCACCTATATTAAAATATAAACATCCTGCATCCAAAAAAAGACCTATCCAGAGCATAGTATAATGTTAGGGTCTGTTCTGAGGTTGCATTGCAGAAAGATAAATACTATACCCCATCTCTGGATGCTAGAAAAGTGAAGTGTGAGGAGGATTTCTTTAAAGAGACACCTTGGCTGATTAACTACCTTTTCAGCAGCGTCAACTGTAATAACCATGAAAAGTGCATTTGTGTAATACCTGCCAGTCCATTGCATGCTGAGAACTGTAACTCATGTATCTGAACTCAATTCTTCATTAAAGAACTATTCTGCTGATAACCTGGCTTAATTTTTTCCTACAACACTACACTGCACCAACATTCATAGCTGCTCCAAGGGATCCTACTTTTCACCTCCACCAAACTACACAAAGCAGGAGAACCTCAACACTGGGGTGTGCGCCGAAGGGAGGAATAGGTATGCCCTTCCCATTACTGCATGTCCCAGGGGAGCTTCTGAGTGAGCACCGACTACAACCACCATTCTTGTTACTGTCACTCATATCGTCTTGTGGGCTTTACTGGGTTGCTGCATAACCAGCAGGAGTAATCAAGCAATAGAAAACACAAATAACCATATATTCTCCTGCAAGCTTCAAGACCACAGTGTACCAAGCCTACAAGAAGGAGGCAGACACTGTTTATTGCAAACCCTTTCTCTTGCATCATGAGGGTCATTGTGGTTGTCATTTATTGGGGAGCTCCGTACTTATCATTTGTTGAGGATTGTGTGGCTGACCCTCCTTTGGGGCATGTGGTTGGCATTCAGGGAAAGATCTGTGGCTAGTATTCAGAAATAAATTTGTAGCTGATACTCACTGTGGCATTCCAAAAAACATCTAATGACTACAGGATCTTCATCAGTGATGGTTTATTAAGTCATTCCAACTGGTACAAAAACTACAACGTTATTAATATAATACTATTAGAGATGAGCGAATTTTTGAAAAGTCCAATGCGGCTGATTTGAGGAAATTTTACAAAAAGATTTGCTTCATGATGAATTACTTTGTCACGAATAGTGATGTCGCTTAACATAAAATTTTCCGTTCGCGTACTTCCGCCAATGTTCGCGAATGGGCGAACCGGGCAAACCGCCGTAGACTTCAATAGGCAGGCGAATTTTAAAACCCACAGGGACTCTTTCTTGCCACAATAGTGATGGAAAAGTTGTTTCAAGGGGACTAACACCTGGACTGTGGCATGCCGGAGGGGGATCCATGGCAAAACTCCCATGGAAAATTACATAGTTGACGCAGAGTTGGGTTTTAATTCATAAAAGGCATAAATCACCTAACAATCCTTAATTTTTTTGAACAACGTGGTTTAAAACATCCAATGTGTGAATATGATCAGGTATGATGTTGTATCGATCAGGTGGTGTAAGGGTTAAGCCCGCTTCACAGACATTGACAGACCAAACTCCCCTTTTAATGCACCGCAGACAACCGCAAACAGTCCATTTGCACAACCGCAAACTCCCCATTTGCACAAGGTTGGATACCAAGCTAGCCATGTCCTGGTAATGTCATTGAAGGTTTCTTCCTCCATCCAGCCACGTACAACACCAAGGATCCCCGAAAGGTGAATTGAATAGATTTTTCGAATGGGGAGATGGTTAAAAAAATGCTGGCTCCCTACCCTTTGTTTTAATCCACGGTCACTGCGTCTGCGCCGTGCAATTTACTGTCACACCCGATATGAGTGGTATTTTTTGTAATACTATTCTCATCAGTTTATTCCCTCTAACGTCCCTAATCTGGGGTCCATTAATTGAATTGACTTTTCAAACGGGGAGATGGTTAAAAAAATGCTGGCTCCCTCCCCTTTGTTTTAATCCACAGTCACTGCGTCTGCACCGTGCAATTTACTGTCACACCCGATATGAGTGGTGTCTTAACTAGTACTATTCCTATCAGTTTAATCCCTGTTACGTACCCTATCCGGGGACGTGTGTCCAATTGATTAACCATTGTCAAAATAACGAACCATTACGACATCATGAAATAATTTAGTTCTGAGCTCTGTACTTGCTTTGTATTGGAATTGATGGGGATTTTTTTAATTGTCTGCATTATTTCTAATAAACTATTAAGAGACTTTATTATGATTTTTTATTTTTTGGAGTTTTTTCTATGAAATATTATCCAGACCATAATGAAGCAATGGCCTTATCATCTGGGGTGTGGCAACATTGCCAACACACTCATAGAGGTGATGATTGCTTCATTGTGATACGCAAGCCCCTTCACCACAACAAGGTAACGATCACGAAGGGGAATTGACACTTGTATGTGCCTTTTTTTTGTTTGTTTTGTTTTTGCAGCCACAGTGCTGCACCATAGGACAGAAAAATTAGGCATGTACACATGCCTGAAAAATAATGGTATTGTTACAGCCGCTGTTGTAGCAGCAGCCGGAAAAATTGATGTTTTCCAGGCAGAAAAGTGACTAAATCATTGCGGCTTGAACCCTAGTTGGTGGCGGAGAATTCACGAAAGTCATCCGGTATGCAGACATTAAATACAGCAGCGTGGGGACCATTTTGAGGCCAAAGCATGTCATCAGGCCTTTTGTTAGTCAAACGTATCCCCCACTGTCAGTCCCGTAGGGATCCATGCCTCATTCATCTTTATGAAGGTGAGGTAATCCACACTTTTTTGACCGAGGCCACTTCTCTTGTCAGTGACAATGCCTCCTGCTGCACTAAAGGTCCTTTCTGACAGGACACTTGAAGCAGGGCAAGCCAGAAGTTCTATCGTAAACTGGGATAGCTCAGGCCACAGGTTAAGCCTGCACACCCAGTAGTGAAGGGGTTCATCGCTCCTCAGAGTGTCGATATCTGCTTTTAAGGTGAGGTAGTCTGCTACCTGTCGGTCGAGTCGTTCTCTAAAGCTGAATCCCGAATGGCTGTGGCGATGTGTAGGACTGAAAAAGCTCCGCATATCCTCCATCAACAACACATCTGGAAATGGTCTAGTCCTTGCCCCTGTAGTAGGAGGAGGATTACATTCACCTCTTCCCCAGTTAGATTCCCGTTGTGCTGTGACATCCCCCTTATAAGCTGTGTAAAGCATATTTTTTTGTTTGGTTTTGAACTGCTGCATCCTTTCCGACTTTCGGTAATTTGGTAACATTTCTGCCACTTTCTGCTTATACCGGGGGTCTAGTAGCGTGGCCACCCAGTACAGGTCGTTCTCCGTCATCCTTTTTATACGTGGGTCCCTCAACAGACATGACAGCAAAGACCCCATTTGAACAAGGTTGGATGCAGAGCTACTCATTTCCCGTTCCTTGTCCTCACTGATGTCATTGACGGTCTGTTCTTCCCCCCAGCCACGTACAACACCATGGGTCCCAGATAGGTGACAACAACGAGCACCCTGGGGTGCCTGCTGTGGTTGGTCTTCCTCCTCCTCAAAGCCGCCACATTCCTCCTCTGACTCCTCTTCCTCGTACTCCTCTTCCAGCGTTGCCGCAGGTCCGGCAAGCGATGATGACAAATCTGTTTCTCTTCCTCTTCCTCTTCCCGTTCATCTACAGCCTGATCCAGCACTCTTCGCAGGGCACGTTCCAGGAAGAAAACAAATGGGATGAGGTCGCTGATGGTGTCTTCGGTGTCACCTCCTCAAAAGGACGCATGAGCCTACAGGCATTGCGCATGAGCGTCCAGTAAAGTGGCAAATAGATTCCCAGCTCTGCAGAGGCTGTCCTAGCACCCCTGTCATACAAATACTCATTGACGGCGTTTTCTTGTTGGAGCAGGCGGTCGAACATTAGGAGTGTTGAATTCCAACTTGTTGGGCTGTCACAAATCAAGCGCCTCACAGGCATGTTGTTTCGCCGCTGAATATCGGAAAAGTGCACCATGGCCATGTCAGAACGCCTGAAATGACCACACACCTTTCTGGCCTGCTTGAGGACGTCCTGTAAGCCTGGGTACTTAGACACAAAGCGTTGTACGATGAGATTCAACACATGTGCCATGCACGGCACATGTGACAACTTGCCCAAATTCAATGCCAACAACAAATTTGTTCCATTGTCACACACCACTTTGCCGATCTCCAGTTGGTGCGGGGTCAGCCACTGATCCACCTGTGCATTCAAGGCGGACAGGAGTGCTGGTCCTGTGTGGCTCTCTGTTTTCAGGCAAGTCAACCCCAAGACAGCGTGACACTGTCGTATCCGGGATGTGGAATAGCCCCTGGGGAGCTGGGGGGATTCAGTTGATGTGCAGCCAGACGCCTCAGCAGAAGAGGACTCAGCCGAGGAGGATATCGAAGAGGATGGAGTAGGAGTAGAAGAGGTGACAGTAGGCCTGCCTGCAAGTCGTGGCAGTGTCACCAACTCCGCTGCATTCCATGCTTGTCAGCCGTCAGCAGGTTGACCCAATGCGCAGTGTATGTGATATACCTGCCCTGACTGTGCTTTGCAGACCAGGTATCAGTGTTCAGATGGAGCCTTGCCCCAACACTGTATGCCAGAGATGCCATGACTTCCTTTTCAACAACATAGTAGAGGTTTGGGATTGCCTTTTTTGAAAAAAAATTTCGTCCGGGTACCTTCCACTGTGGTGTCCCAATAGCGACACATTTTTTGAAGGCCTCAGACTCCACCAGCTGGTATGGTAAAAGCTAGTGGGCTAACAGTTCCATCAAGCCAGCTGTCAGTCGTCGGGCAAGGGGGTGACATTGGCTTCTTATGCTCAAACATTTCCTTAACAGACACCTGACTGTGGGCAGATGAGCAGGAACTGCTGAAGGTGAGAGGCAGAGTGGCGGTTGGTTGAGAGGGGGCAGGGAGGACAGCAGTGGTTGACGTGGCTGAAGATGCTGGACCAGGAGGAGCATGGTGGCTTTGAGTTTGTGTGCTGCTTGTACTCATGTGTTGATCCCATAGGCGTTTGTGATGTGAGATCATGTGCCTTCGCAAAGCAGTTGTACCGAGGTGGGTGTTGGACCCACGACTCAGTTTCTTTTGGCACAGGTTGCAAATGGCATTGCTGTTATCAGAGGCAGACACACAAAAAAAATGCCACACTGCTGAGCTTTGCAATGACGGCATTCTGGTGGTGGCAACAGCATGCGTTGACTGGCCTGCTGTCTGGCTGACCCCGGGTGCCGATACATGCTGTCTGATTGTGCCACTAACGCCTTGCAACGACCTCCCCCTACTTCCAACTCGTCTCCTCATTCTCTCTGTCTCCCCTTCTGAACTTTTCTCCTCTTCTTCTCTTCAAGCAGGCACCCACGTGGCATTTGTGGACACATCGTCATTATCAACCACTTCAATTGTATCTGACACCTCAGCAAAAGAAGCAGCAGCGGGTACAACATCATCATCATCATCATCACACTGTACGTCCATGTGTGTAATCCTGCCTGACTTAGACATATCCCTGTAATCTACATCATCTGGCAATAATGGTTGCGCATCACTAATTGCATCCAACTGATGTGTAAATAGCTCCTCTGACGGATCAAGTGAAGCGGCTGTGGTGGCTGTGGTGGTAGTGGTGGTGGTGGCGGTGGGCGGGAGCATGGTAACTTGAGAGCAGTTGATCGAAGCTGAGCTGGAAGAGGATGGTGCGCCAAGATGTTGTTGAAGATTGGGTGTCCTGTCTAAGCCAGTCAACTATGTCCTCATAATTTTTCGGGTTCAGGGTACGTGGCCTCTGAACACTGTGGGGTGGCCTGCCTCTGCCTGTCATTTTTTTTTTTAAATAAGTGGTACTACACGTGCTAGGTACTGTGCCACCCGGTAAGAGTGGTGGGCACTGGCAGTGGGCACACTACAGTCTGTGGAAGTGGGCCTCACACAAACTGGCAGCAGACAAGCAACTGAAATTAGACTAATGTGTAAAAATTAAATGCCTTATTTATTGGCAAGCTACTGTGCCACATGGTATGAGTGGTGGGCACTGGCAGTGGTTACACTACAGTCAACACATTAGAATTTTGATGAGGCCATAGAAGCTTAAGACAATTTGTACTGCATATGAACACAGGGCAGCATAACTTGTTATCATATTGAGTTCCACTTAGTCTTTGTAGTGCCTCCTCGGATGACTGTGGTCCATTGCATGTACATCCAGGTCTGCTGAACAAGCAGACAGGGATTCTGATGTCCCGGATGAGCATTACTCATGTTGCCATTGGAATGTGATGCATCAGTGCTGCTCAGCTGAGAATGGTTTAGTTAAGGCATTGGTGTACACTGTTATAGATGATGTGGTAATGGATTTCTAGCCGGTAGATGTGGGAAACTGTAGTATTATTAGAGGAGCTGTGGATTATTGGCAGTGATGTCATATGCCCAGACTTGGAGATGTGGATTATGGATCGGAAGACTCCATAGACCAGGAACCACAGTCATCCGAGTTGGCCCTTTCCGGGGGCACATGCCGTATATTTGGCACGTGATCCTAGCTTGGGGTTAGAACCTGCAGAGCAAACGTAGTCTGAATCTCTCACCAGAGCACTAGTGAGAAAGTCAGACTGTACAGTGGATTCTAAAGCCAGGCCAGGGTCATGTGACCAATGTACAGCATATGATCCCGGAAGTGGGCACTGTCACAAACTATGGATCCGATCACTCTAGATCCCACAGCTGGGACATAGTGGTATGTGACGGAGTCTGCGAACACACACAGACCTCACGTGACCGAGGTATTACCTTCCGGCTAACACCCCCCACTACACTTTGGTAACTGCCACCACGTGGGGGGTTCCCGGTCCACGAGCCCCAACTATCCGGGTCATTCACTATCACACAGATCAGTGGATGAACCGGATATCACTTACTGACCAACCGCAGTCAATCACCCCCAGCTACAATTCCTAAATGCACTTTAACTAACTATCTGGTAACGTCTCTTCAAAGGCAAGGTACGTTATTCAGCAGCTTAGAATATGGAAGACTTGGCCATTTAGATTTTATAATCTTTAATAAGAGGTAAAAAACAGTGCGTACAAATCTAATTAAAAATGACTATAAATCTACAGAATAATAATAACAATATAAATAATCACAACAGTTCAAATGAAAGGGAAAAAAGAATACTTAATTTCTTTGGAGGGTTTCAGATGGTCGTTCATATGCCCTTTTAAAATCCTTGCAAAAACCCGTTCATATCAGGGGAGACCCTCAAATTTCTTCTGATACAGGGATATGCCGTCAATGTCCAATTAAGTGTCTCGCGATGTTCCATGGGTCTCTCTCGTCTGTCCTCGGGCACAGACTTTTATGAATTCTCACATGGGCAGGAGACTTACTCCTGTCAGCCAATGGCAGCAGAGTGACTGTGAAGCCTAGGGATTGGCCTCCAAGTGTTTTATGACCCCATCAAAGTTCATTTCATACAATGAGGATTATACTTAAGCCCGTATCTCCCTGATACATCAGCATATTTTTTAAAGAATACATATTTGCGATCCTTATTTATTTACACACAGAATGAGACCACACACGGTAATGCTGGGACCTGTAGTTCTTCTACCACCCATAGGTCAGCTACAGAATCACATCCTCTGGTCATATTTGATACCAAATTAACCACAATATTTCGAAGAGCCTGGATCTGGTGTCAGAAAGGGCATAAGTTGATTCATACCTGAAATATGAAAGTGGACTGGTTTAATGCCCAGAGCTAATTAAGGGCTATTAGCTCTCCTCAAACCAGACCTCGAAATTAATGATGTCACGCTCCAGCCAGGCTTGACAGAGAGCTGATCTTTATCTTATATGGCAGGATGAGCTGGGGCCTAGTATAGCCTTTATGACTTTTTATAGCCAGCCTCAAAGAGTAGTGGTAATAAAAGTGTCCATCTATATCATACTGGCCGGTGGTGACCCAGGCTTCAGGAAGGTGAGAGTTCACTGTTTTTTACATATGCTAGAAGCATACAAAATGGCTACCCAGAGGAATTATGTATTTATGCTGGCACAGGCACCACACTGGATCACGGCACAGCCCTAATAACCCCTTTAAAAAGCGTTCACTACTGATATTTATAATTGATTAAGTAATGACTTGTAATTGGGACATTTTGTTTATAGGTTCCACCCTCTTGTTATATATATATATATATATATATATATATATATACATAAATATATATCATTTTTAATGTAATTTGATGCTTGAAAAAGGCTAGGATATAGCTGATATGTTGCAGTTTTTGTACCTGTTGGAATGACCTAATACATTGTCTCTGATGAGTGATGATGGAGATTCTGACGCAATTGGTAGGGATGAGTGAACCCGTGGAATTCGGAGTTCACTGGGTTCAGACGAACTTCAGGTCAAAGTTCAGGTTTGGGCCCAATGAAGTCAATGGGGACCTGAACTTCACTTTATTATTTTCGGGTATAACATGGTTATATCGGAAAATAATAGCATTCTTAAGCCGGAATGCAAAACAATATGGCCATTTAGGGGTCTAAAAATAACTCACCTCATCCACCTGATCGCGCTGCAGCAGCTTTTTCAATGTTCACTGAACAGGAACTGCCAAAGACCCTGCGATATGCGTCATGGTAACGTCATCGCGCACATATAAAATCACCTGAACACCGAAACCGGACTTCAGTGAAAAAATCTCAGCTCGGGTCCGGTTACCTGATCTCAAAAAGTTCGGTACGAACCTGAACTTTGCAATTCAGGTTCACTCATCTCTAGGAATTGGATGTTCTTTGAAGTACACTTTACGCTGGGTGTGGATCAACCGGCAGGACATTCCAAAAGTGCACAATAGGTTGCACTGTTGTGATGACAATGTGGTTGGCACTGAAATGTGAGCACTGTGGCTGTAACTTATGGGAATATTGTAGTTGTAACTGTTGTGGAAGCAGTGTAGATGGAGCTATTTGAGGGCACTGTAGCTGGCATAGCTGTGAGAGAACTGTGGTTGTACTGTAACTTATTGGTACATTCTCGTGTTTGTGGAGTGCTATGTCTTTCTAATTGTTGTATGGATGCTATCATCATCACTGTTGTGTGGGAATTGTGATTGTAACTATTTAGTGGAATATGTAATGTAACTGTGTGTTCTTTTTTGTCATCTAAGTCCTCTTGCACATGACAATGCACTTTATAGTTGGGTACCACATCTAGTTGGCAAAATGTCTTGAAATATGGCATCTGATGAACCTTACAAAAGCCTAATATATACCCCACTGTATAAAAGTATGACAGTGGCCATGCCTTCATTAAAATAAACAACCACCATATTTAGGATTGCTGTGATATCTATCCATAATGTTACTGAGACGCTAAAATAGAACAATTCGCCAAAGTGGCTTTCAGACAAGGCGAAGTTGTGCACCAATGACGTCTACAGTAAATTTACCAAAGGCATGGCAAGACTTTAATTATGTAGTAAAATTCTTTATAAATTAAGGATAATCTATAGTTGTATAAACATTTCATAACATTTTTACTCTTTGATGCACACTTTACTGGAATAGAAGAAGCAAGTATGCATGAAATTATTGCACAGTATTATGAAATGTTTCTTCAACTTTGGTAGAACAGTTTCTAATAATTACAGCAATTATGGTCACTTAAGTTCTACTGTGACACTTTTGCAATGAAATAAAAGTACATAAAAGCAATCATAACGATTAGCCAGATAAGCAGTAGTTAATGACTTTTATTAAGAAAAATAATCGCTTTCCCAATGCCATTGTTGCAGTTCAGAGAACTGTTAAAAATACTTGAATGTTAGGAAAAATATTTCAAGTTTAAGCTTAATTCAGAAAATTCATGAATTTTTATAGTTATTCCGTGGTGCAGTCTAAAGAGGATGGAACAGCTCCATACGTGGTGCTGATCCCAGTTATTTGACATTGATCCCAGTCATTTAACTCCTCAGATTTCATGGTCAATAGCTATTGTAGCATCTGTCGGATAAGGCAGAGAGAATGACCTCCCTCCACCTTCTGTTCAGACCCCTCATAGTGACACTGTTGGGCTACGATCGGTTGCCATGACATTTGGAGGTCTTGGGAAAGTTCCCAAGGCTTTCTTGGCTAACTAACTAAAAAGGCACAGCTTCTCAGAATCTCATAGACCACAATATTATTCTGTTGCGGTCTATGGGAAAGTGATCAGAAGATCGCATGTTAAAGTCCCCTATGAGAACAAAAAAAATGACTGTTAAAAGAAAGAAATAAAATAGCAAAAAAACACAAAATTAATAAAAACTTTATCACCCCCATTTCCCAATCTTGCATATAAAAATATACGATAAAAAAGAAACCATACGGGCACTGCCACATTTGAAAATGTATAATCTATTAAAATATAGAAATACTTTTCTATATGCTGTAGTGTAAAAGAAACATAATGTATGATTCACTTTTCCCCCAAAAAAATAGGATAAAAAGTGATCAAAAAGTCTTAGGCCCCTTTTACACGGGCGAGTTTTCCGCGCGGGTGCAATGCGTGATGTGAACGCATTGCACCCGCACTGAATCCTGACCCATTCATTTCAATGGGTCTGTGTACATGAGCGTTTTTTTTCACGCATCACTTCTGCGTTGCGTGAAAATCGCAGCATGTTCTATATTCTGCGTTTTTCACGCAGCCCTAGCCCTATAGAAGTGAATGGGGCTGCTTGAAAAACGCATTGCATCCGCAAGCAGGTGCGGGTGCTTTGCGTTTTTCACTGATGGTTGCTAGGAGATGTTGTTTGTAAACCTTCAGTTTTTTATCACGCGCGTGAAAAACGCATCAAAACGCATCAAAACGCATTGCACCCGCGCGGAAAAAACTGAACAACTGAACGCAATCGCAGGCAAAACTGAATGGCTTTGCCTGTGAAATCGCACAGTTTTTCCTGAACGCATCCGCAACGCATCCGGACCTAATCCGGACACGCTCGTGTGAAAGAGGCCTTATGTGCTCCAAAATGGTATCATTAAAAATTATAGGTCACTAGTGATGAATGGCAGGGGCAATATTCGAATTTGCGATATTTCACGAATTTATGGGTGAATATTCACCATAAATTCGCAAATTCGAGAATTGTAAATTATTTTCTTGATTGGGAAAATCGGCAATGTAATATGCGCATTATGTGCATGCGCAATACAGGCGTGGCATAGTTTTGCTACATTTTTCAAACTGCGTGAAGATTCCTGAGAGTAGAAGAAATGGTTGGCAGCAACTTTCGCAAATGTGAGGAAGAACTCCTGATCACTATAAGTAATTTTACATTACAGCACTGTTTTTGATTACATTTCGCATGCATGGCAGAACAATAGCTTTATATGCAGATAGAGTGGTCCAATATATTCTGCATTGCGAATAATGCGCATATTTTTGTGCAATACATACAACTTCACATTTTATCAGGTCTGAGTAGTTATTACTGATTGGTGCACTAAGTATTGCTGTGACATCACACCACTATGTCTGTAGCATGTATGTATGGACAGCAGAGAAATATCTCTCACATGCACATTGCACATCCATTTTCCTGCCACACACTATATACCACACAAACACACACACAGTCTGTAGATTAGAGTTTGTGTCCTGTTGGTCAGGAGTAGTGTTGAGCGCAAATATTCGAATAGCAAATTTTTATTGCGAATATCGCAACTTCGATAATTTGCGAATATTGCAAATATAGCGCTATATATAATTTTTTTTTTTTAGATGTTAATCCTTGTTGCTCTCTGGTTGTCTCCCCACTTCCCAAAAGCTGTTCTTACCTGTCCGGAGGATTCCTGGCTCCCTGCCCGCTCCAGTTAATGCCCGTTGTTACTTCTGCCGACTTCCTGTGTGCATGGAGCGTCCCCATCCCAATGGGAACGCCTCCAGGCTAAAATGTACTGTCGGATGTGAGAATCACGATCTCACAAATTTGACTAAGTTGTAATCACAATGCAATTAATATAACCTGAATTATTTGCATTGCGATATTCGTTATATTCTAGCAATACATCCATTAGGAACCCAGCTTTAATTGTAATTCGCAATGCGAACATATACTCGCATTGTGAAATCAACTTAGAGCTGAGTTCCTAATGGCTGTATTGCTAGAATTTAACAAAGATTGAGAATATAGTGCTATATTCGTGAATTCGTGATATTCGTTGTCTTTGTTATATTCTATCAATACAACCATTAGGAACTTAGCTCTAAGATCAATTCACAATGCGAGTATATGTTCGCTTCGAGAATGAAACTTAGAGATGAGTTTCCAATTGCTGTATTGCTAGAATATAACGAAGATTGAGAATATAGTGCTATATTCGTGAATTTGTGATATTCGTTGTCTTCGTTATATTATAGCAATACAACCATTAGGAACTGAGCTCTAAGATCAATTCGCAATGCGAGTGTATGTTCGCTTCACGAATGAAACTTAGAGCTGAGTTGCTAATGGCTGTATTGCTAGAATATAACGAAGATTGAGAATATAGTGCTATATTCGTGAATTCGTGATATTTGTCATCTTTGTTATATTCTAGCAATACAACTATTAGGAATTGACTCTAAGCTCAATTCGCAATGCGATTATATGTTCGCTTCGCGAATGAATCTTAGAGCTGAGTTCCTAATGGTCGTTGCTAGAATATAACGAAGATTCAGAATATAGTGCTATATTCGTGATATTCATTTTATTCTAGCAATACAACCATTAGGAACCCAGCTTTAAGTTGTATTCGCAATGCGAGTATATGTTCGCATTGCGAATTAAACTTAGAGCTGAGTTTCCAATGGTTGTATTGCTAGAATATAACGAAGATTGAGAATATAGTGCTATATTCGTGATATTCGTTATCCTCGTCAATTCTAGCAATACAAGTTACAACCATTAGGAACTCAGCTCTAAGTTTAATTCCCGATGCAGATATAAATTTGCATAACATTCACATTATATAGAATAATGATGAATATTCAATTTCGACGAATATATGACGAATATTCAATCGAATATTTGCGAAATATCGCGAAATCGAATCTGGCACCTCCCGCTCATCACTAGTCAGGAGAAGGGTGCACCATAGGGAGATGAACCAGCTGTACACCCCATACTATACCGTCACTTCAATAGACAGGTACATCTCTGCTCAGCTGGCCAATATCCGATTGCTCAGACCCCACACTCATACAATAGCAATACAATCCGATCATATAATAACGGTAACATTAAATCTAATATTTTCCCTTCAAAGACTTAAATACATTTTGCTGTGTTGTTGAGGACATTATTTTCAATACTTGTAATTAAAAAATTTGGGATTATATACTTGTATGTTTATCTTGCAGCGCATGTTGGAGTGGGGCTATGACAGGAAAAACAGAATATCATGAGGGTCATACGGAAGGAGCTACGGAGGGAGTTTAAGGGGAAACATACAGCGATAGCGACCATCAAGCATTGGTCGGATTTGAAGAGGAGGCATAGTGGGTGGATCAGTCAGATCTGTGACAGAAAATGCTCAGGTACAATGTGCACATTACTTTTGTATCTCTCGCCAACACTCTGTAGTGTATAAATACAGTTATGCAAATAAGTATTTAATCCCTTTACAAATTATGACTTACTACCTGGTGTGACACGTAGCAAATCAGCCAGTTACATCATATATCTCTACCTCGTTGTGAGTGTATATATATATTTATAAACACAGCGAGGTAGAGATATATGATGTAATCGGCTGATTTTATGTGTTTCACACACATATAAATATATATATATATATATATATATATATATATATATATATATATATATATATATATATATTGTGTGTGTGTGTGTATATACATAAACTGCAATCATCATTCTGTATTCCAGTAAAAGGACCCGTCCATCATTACATTAGATACACCCCCCACTTAATTTGCATTTGTTATGAGTTATTTGTCTAAATTGTGAACATTGTGTGATTACAGGGTTTCGCGTTTCCTCCGTCCGCCGCAGGTCTTCCACGGACGAGTGGGAGATGGTGTCCACCAAGGAGGAGGAGGGAAAGGAGAGCGAGCAGTCCGCAGCAGCATCATGATGTGCCACACCCACCTGATGTGGGTGAAGAGATGGAGCTGGAAGAGGCTGGACCCTCCCAGCAGCCGGATCCCCCCCCAGCTCCTGATGATGATAAAGAGGAGGAGGTTGTCATCAGTCCCCACCAGGAGGTTAAATATGTGCAAATAGCAATATAATTATGTATCCATGCCTCAGTCTTAATCTGAATTGCAAGTAATTTTCATATTTTTTTTTTATCCTAACAGTGGTCAATAAAGTACAACAAATAATGTGGCAGATGCAGTAGGAGCATGATAGCAGAATGCAGGAGATGCGGAAGCAATTGCGGAAGATGGAGGCACTGCACTGCAAACGGATGCAGGAGATGGCGGACCTGCATGACCTACTAAAAAGTTGCCTTAGAGCCATGTTTTTAAATATATAGTTTTTTTAGTTCTAACGTGTGCTTCCGTTTTTTAATATTATTTTGTTTTGGTATAATTTTCAATGATAAGGTTACAGTAAGGCCATTTTAGTCCAGAGTCAAACTCATCAGGATCAGGACAGACAGCAGCAGCAGGTAAACCGTTACGGGGTAGTATAAGGCCTACACATAGCTCAGCTAAAATCATCAGGATCAGGGCAGACAGCAGCAGGTAAATGGTAATGGTGTAGTATAAGGCCTACACATAGCTCGGCCAAAATCAGGACAGGCAGCAGCAGGTAAATGGTAATGGTGTAGTATAAGACCTACATATAGCTTGGCCAAAATCATCAGGACAGACAGCAGCAGGTAAATGGTAACGGGGTAGTATATGGCCTACACATAGCTCGTCCAAACTCAGCCAGAACAGACAGAAGCTGGTTTTTTGTTTGTAGCAGGAATGTGTTCCCAGGAATGGGCCCTACGCCAGACCAAGACAACACCAAAAATAAAGGTAGACACCTCTGACAACAGCAGGTTCTTCGTCTACAGCAGGAATGTGCTTCCATGCATACAAATTGCAATATTTTCCTTTGACAATTTTGTTTTTAAAGGATTTTTAAGATTTTAAAGGCCACAATAAATTTGTAAAAAAAAATAATATATGTCTATCTATCTATATATATATCTATATATATATATATATATATATATATATATATGAAATGAATGGCAGCACCAACCTAAGAATAACGATGGGTGCTGCATCTGACCTGTTTTATCTCTTCCAAGATGGCGGCTCTGCAAGAGTACTGAGTTCTGCACAGGTACAAGTTTATTGTGACGCCTCTTTATGATGTTCGCATGATGTGCTTATTCTGCTACATGCGCACTTGATGTTCGTATGACGCGCTTGGTTCACATTGCTTGAGAAAGGCTTCATGTTGGAGCCTAAACGTCGCGTCACTTCTGGGTGAATAAACATTCTCCTTTTTCTATTACCAATTGGAGTGCTGCTCTGCTTTTTCTTTCAAATATACAGTGCCTTGTGAAAGTATTTGCCCCCCTTGAACTTTTCGACCTTTTGCCACATTTCAGGCTTCAAACATAAAGATATAAAACTGTAATTTTTTGTGAAGAATCAACAACACGTGGGACACAATTATGAAGTGGAAAGAAATTTATTGGATATTTCAAACTTTGTTAACAAATTAAAAACTGAAAAATTGGGCGTGCAAAATTATTCAGCCCCCTTAAGTTAATACTTTGTAGCGCCACCTTTTGCTGCGATTACAGCTGTAAGTCGCTTGGGGTATGTCTCTATCATTTTTGCACATCGAGAGACTGAAATTTTTGCCCATTCCTCCTTGCAAAACAGCTCGAGCTCAGTGAGGTTGGATGGAGAGCGCTTGTGAACAGCAGTTTTCAGTTCTTTCCACAGATTCTCGATAGGATTCTGTTTTGGACTTTGACTTGGCCATTCTTACACCTGGATATGTTTATTTGTGAACCAATCCATTGTAGATTTTGCTTTATGTTTTGGATCATTGTCTTGTTGGAAGACAAATCTCCATCCCAGTCTCAGGTCTTTTGCAGACTCCATCAGGTTTTCTTCCAGAATGGCCTGTATTTGGCTCCATCCATCTTCCCATCAATTTTAACCATCTTCCCTGTGCCCGCTGAAGAAAAGCAGGCCCAAACCATGATGCTGCCACCACCATGTTGGCACATAGCTTCCGCATTACATAAAGAAACATGTGTCGCAATCACGTGATCACATCGAAGGAGGAACACACACAGGCCGCGAGTGTCCATAGAAAAGGTGTTCACATTATAACAGATCACATGTTCGCACCTGAAATTCAATGCAAGCTGAGCCACAAATGCATCCTGTCTATGTGGTCACATGATAGCAACCATGGAAATGAGTAGAATAACTACCAAAGTGGTCACATGGCTCAAGAATATTATACCGTATATTCCACAGTTTATATTGCAAAGTGAAAAGCTGTGATTATATAAAAATCGCATGTGCAAATTATCATTACATAGTTGTCAAGAAGTAACATAAAATATAAATGTATATACAGGGTGGGCCATTTATATGGATACACCTTAATAAAATGGGAATGGTTGGTGATATTAACTTCCTGTTTGTGGCACATTAGTATATGTGAGGGGGGAAACTTTTCAAGATGGGTGGTGACCATGGCGGCCATTTTGAAGTCGGCCATTTTGAATCCAACTTTTGTTTTTTCAATAGGAAGAGGGTCATGTGACACATCAAACTTATTGGGAATTTCACAAGAAAAACAATGGTGTGCTTGGTTTTAACTTTGTGTAACTTTATTCTTTCATGAGTTATTAACAAGTTTCTGACCACTTATAAACTGTGTTCTATGTGCTGCCCATTGTGTTGGATTGTCAATCCTCTTCTCCCACTCTTCACACACTGATAGCAACACTGCAGGAAAAATGCTAGCACAGGCTTCCAGTATTGGTAGTTTCAGGTGCTGCACATCTCGTATCTTCACAGCATAGACAATTGCCTTCAGATGACCCCAAAGATAAAAGTCTAAGGGGGTCAGATCGGGAGACCTTGGGGGACATTCAACTGGCTCACGACGACCAATCCACTTTCCAGGAAACTGTTCATCTAGGAATGCTCGGACCTGACACCCATAATGTGGTGGTGCACCATCTTGCTGGAAAAACTCAGGGAACGTGCTAGCTTCAGTGCATAAAGAGGGAAACACATCATCATGTAGCAATTTCGCATATCCAGTGGCCTTGAGGTTTCCATTGATGAAGAATGGCCCCACTATCTTTGTACCCCATATACCACACCATACCATAAATTTTTTTGTTCCAGCAGTCTTGGAGGGATCTATCCAATGTGGATTAGTGTCAGACCAATAGCGGTGGTTTTGTTTGTTAACTTCACCATTCACATAAAAGTTTGCCTCATCACTGAACAAAATCTTCTGCCCAATCTGCAAATTCAGTGCGCTGATCTGGGTCATCCTCAATGAGATGCTGCAGTAGCTGGAGTTTGTAAGGGTGCCATTTGTGAGTAGCTAATATCCGCCGAAGGGATGTTCGACTAATGCCACTCTCCAGTGACATGCGGCGAGTGCTACGCTGTGCGCTCTTGCTGAATGAAGCTAGGACAGCCACTGATGTTTCTTCATTAGTGACAGATTTCATGCGTCCACATTTTGGCAAATCCAATACTGAACCAGTTTCATGAAACTTAGCAAGCAGTTTGCTAACTGTAGCATGGGAGATGGGTGGTCTCGTAGGGTGTCTTGCATTGAAAACTGCTGCAATGACCCGGTTACTGCGTTCATCAGACATCAACACAATTTCTATCCACTCCTCATGTGTTAACCTCGGCAACATGTCAATGGCTGTAAACCAAGAGAAACGTGTAAATAACTCATGAAAGAATAAAGTTGCATTAAAACCAAGCACACTATTGTTTTTCTTGTGAAATTCCCAATAAGTTTGATGTGTCACATGACCCTCTTCCTATTGAAAAAAAACAAAAGTTGGATTCAAAAGGGCCGACTTCAAAATGGCCGCCATGGTCACCACCCATCTTGAAAAGTTTCCCCCCTCACACATGTTAATGTGCCACAAACAGGAAGTTAATATCACCAACCATTCCCATTTTATTAAGGTGTATCCATATAAATGGCCCACCCTGTAGATATATACATGTGACAATAACGCTCCATTCCCGAAACCAGATTACCACACAGATGAATCTAACGCCAGTCACACCCAACCATCAACATGGAAGTCAGGCATCCTGTTCAGGACGACAGACAACACAATGTTCGAACCTAAATCCTGAATAAAACAAACAAGAAAATAATAAAATGTAATTCGGTTCCTCAATCAGTCCTGTACAATGTAACTGCACATGCTGGTTGTCCTCAGCAGGATTAGGACAGACAGCAGCAGCAGGTAATTGTTAACACTTTAGTATAAGGCCTACACATAGCTCGACCAAACTCAACAGGATCAGAACAGACAGCAGCAGGTAATTGTTAACGCTGTAGTATAAGGCCTACACATAGCTCGACCAAACTAGGAGGAGCAGGACAGACAGCAGCATGTAAATGGTAACGCTATAGTATAAGGCATACACATAGCTGGGTCTAACTAAGCAGGATAAGGACACACAGCAGCAGCAGGTAAATGGTAACGCTGTAGTATAAGGCCGACACATAACTCATCTAGATCAGGACAGGCAGAAGCTGCAGGTAAAGGTAACAGGGGAGTATAAGGCCTACACAAAACTCAGCATGATCAGGACAGACAGCAGCAGCAGGTAAAGGTAACGCTCGAGTCTAAGGCCTACACATAGCTCGGCCTGACTCAGCAGGAACAGACAGTGGCAGGTTCTTTGGTTGCAGCAGGAATGTGTTCTCAGGAATGGGCCCCCACCAGACCAGGGCAACACCAAAAATAAACTTAGACACCTCTGACAGCAGCAGGTTCATTGTTTGCAGCATGAATGTGTTCCCAGGAATGGGCCACCACCAGACTGGGGAAACACCAAAAATAAACTTAGACACCTCTGACAGCAGCAGGTTTGTTGTTTGCAGCATAAATGTGTTACCTGGAATGGGCCCCCACCAGACCGGGGAAACACCAAAAAAAAAGTATACACCTCTGACAGCTGCAGGTTCTTCGTCTAGAGCAGGAATGTGCTCCCATGCATACAAAATGCAATATTTTTAACTCAGTCACGGTTCCTGGCTGCTGTGGGGGTCCTCGGGGGGTGTCTCCAGTGCGTAGCCTCGATCATCGATCGCAGGTCAGGCTGCTGAACAAGCCTTTAGCTGCGAGGATTGGCTACACACGGAGCGTAGTGTGGAGCGTAGTGTCACACAGCCTGGGCCAAATATCTCCAGAAAGGGGCTGACAGGGATCGGGGAGCACCTACACTGTCATCCAGCAGAGCTGAGTTTGTAGTCTGTAAGGCACCATATGTTCTCTAGTTACATAGAACTGTCGGTAAACTTACCCCACAAAACAAATCAGCTCTACTTTATCTTTGTGGACATAGAAAATCATATTCTTTAGGTTCATGAAAAACTTAATCCGTAATCCGGTCCTATGTACAGTAATCCGGTCCTATGCAATGCAGATGTCTGGAGGGGGAGAAGAATGCAGGGCTTCCATGGAGAGATGGGGTAGATAGATACATACATGTGGTCCATCCTGCTAGAATCTATCTATCTACTTATCTCACCCTCGAAGCTGATCATGTACGGGTCGGGTGATCGGCTGTACCCATGCCTCCTCACAGACAAAAAAAGGATGAGAGAGCCGCTAAACCCCACCAGTCCTGCTGCCCTCTGGCTTGACAGAATCAGCACACAGCGTGGCAGGCTGCATTACCGCACTGTTCTTCTCCAGACTCAATGTGCCCGATATGGAAACTGAGAGCTGACCGCGTGGTGCGCTGTGTGCCTATTGGAATCTGAGAGGTCTATTTTCAAGTATGGTTTATGTATGGAGGGTAGTGTGAAGAGATCACACAGAGGACTATGGGGTACACTACACTAGGGCTAAAATGATTAATCAATTGAATTGAGTAATTCAACATATAAAGCCAATGTGGTCAAGTTCCCTTGCCATTTAATATAGACTGTTCCTACTAATGTTTATGCACTACTGTTCTAGCGCTCGTTATTGTAACGGTCTTAATGTGTAGTATATATATCCTATATAATAAATCAGGACACAGCACTACACACACACACAGTGCTACATAACCGTTCAAGCCCTTCCATGCCGCGGTCCTTAGGGACCGCTATCTGGAAGGGGCTAACCATCCAGCCGCTGCTCTGCCCTGGCAGCGGCCTGATGGTTGAAAGGTTAATTCCCATCATTAAATCTATTTATTGGTGGCACAGTGGCCACAGTCCCTCTCCTCTACTCCCCCTTTTCTCAGTATAGATTTCCCTGCCCCCCTGCTCCCCCCCTGCAGTGCACCCCCCCCCCCTCCTCCACCACAGTATTAAATCATTGGTGGCAGTGGCTCCTGGGTCACCACTTCTCACCCATTAGTGGCAGTTGTGATCTGAGCCCCAGAAGTGTAATCCTGGGGCTCCGATCGGTTACCACGGCAGCAGGATGCTTCTGAAGCCCTCGCTGCCATGGTCAGCTCCATGCTGCCGTGTGCACAAAGCACAGGGCAGCAGGGAGAGTGTGAAGTCCTATTCACCCTAACAGATCTCTATTAGAGTGAATAGGATAAGGGTATAGCCCCTACGGGGGCTAATAGTTAGTTAATAAAAAGTGGAAAAAAAAAAGTTTAACCCCCAAAATATTGAAAATAATATATCACAATATATATTGTTATCGCACATGCTTCAAATTATGATTTAGATTTTAGGCTATATCACCTAGCCCTAAGTGCAATACACTGCAATATATAGTGTACTGTAGTGTAAAGGAAGCCATCAGACCCACTGGATCTTCAAGAACCAAGTGGGTCTGGGTCTAAAAAAAAGTAAAACAAAGTAAAAAAATAAAAAATAAATCCTATATCCACACATAATTGGTTAAAAATAAAAAACACTAAACATGTTAAGTATCGCCGCATCTGTAAGGACCTGATCTATAAAAGGAGGATGTTACTTTTTCCGCATGATGAACACCATAAAAACGAAAAAAGAAAAACTATGATGGAATTGCAATTTTGCCAACCGCACTTCCCAAAAAATTGTATAAAAAGTGATCAAAAAGTCATATGTATCCAAAATTAGCACCAATCATACTGAGACCTCATCCCACAAAAAATGAGCCCCTACATAAGCCAATTGTCCAAAAAATAAAAAAAATATGGCTTTCAGAAAATGGAGACACAAAAACATGACTTTTTTTTCCAAACATGCTTTTATTGAATAAAATAAAATGCACATATTATGTATCATCATGTCCGTAACGACCTTCCCTATAAAAAAATAGCATGTGATCCAACCCATCTGGTGAACACCATAATAAAATATAGAAAAAGTGCCAAAAAATTCTTTCTTTATGACCTTACATCACAAAAAGTGTAATACTAAGCAATCAAAAAGTCATATGTGCCCCATAATGGTACCAATCAAATTGTCATCTCATCCCGCAAAAAATGAGACCCTACCTAAGACAATCGCCCAAAAAATAAAAATATGGCTTTCAGAAAATAAAAACACAAAAACATGATTTTTTTTTCAAAAATGCTTTTATTGCATAAAATAAAAATTAAAAATGCACATATTAGGCATCGCTGTGTTTGTGACAACCTGCTCTATAAAAATAGTATCTGATCCAACCCGTCTGGTGAACGCCGTAAAAAAATAAACTAAAAAATGTGCCAAAAAAGCAATTTTGTTTATCACCTTTCATCATAAAAATTGTAATACCAAGCAATCAAAAATTCATATGTGCCCCAAAATAGTACCAATCAAACCATCATCTCTTCCAGCAAAAAATCAGACCCTACCTAAGACAATGGCCCAAAAAAAAAACTTATGGCTTTCAGAAAATAGAAACACAAAAACATGATTTAAAAAAAAAAAATTATTGTGTACGTCCAAAATGAAATAAAAAAATAGACTTATTAGGTATTGCCGCTTCATTACGACCTCCTCTTTAAAAAAAATATCACATTATCTACTCTGTCAGGTGAACATTGTAAAAAAACAAATAATAAAAACTGTGCCAGAACAGCCATTTTTTGGTTACCTTACCTCATAAAAAGAGTAATATATGTATACACAAAAACACACAATGCACAATTACCTCTAGAAAAAGATTTCTATACTGTAGGAATAACCCTAATAATAACACACCCTCTGCACCGCTGCTCGCAAGCAAGTCGGAGCACCACCATTTCTGTTTGTCAGTCCCAGATGCCATTTATGTTCATCAGTCATTAGCAGTCTGGCTACCAGCAGTCAGTGTCAGCCACAGCCACCAGTCACAGTGCCAGCCATCTCAACCATCAGTCAGTGGCACCAGTCTCAGCCACCAGTCAGTGCCAGCAGTCTCAGCTACAGCCAGAACTCAGTGTCAGCAGTCTCAGCCACAAGCCACAGCCAGAATTCTCAGCCACAGCCATCATTCAGTGCCAGCAGTCTTAGCCACAGCCACCAGTCGATGCAAGCAATCTCAGCCACAGCCGCCAGTCTCAGCCACCAGTCAGTGCCAGCAGTCTCAGCTACAGCCAGCACTCAGTGCCAGCAGTCTCAGCCACAAGCTAAAGCCGGCATTCTCCATCACAGCCACCAGTCAGTGCCAGAAGTCTCAGCCACAGACAGCAGACTCAGCCACAGCCACCAGTCAGGGCCGGCAGTCTCAGCCACCAGCCGCAGTCAGCAGTCTCAGCCACATCCAGCACTCAGTGCCAGCAGTCTCAGCCACAAGCCACAGCCAGCAATCTCAGCCATAGCCACCAGTCTCGGCCACCAGCCCAAGCCACCAGTCTCAGCTACAGCCACCAGCCACAGTCACCAGTCTCAGCCACAGCCACCAGTCTTGGTCACCAGCCGCCAGTCTCAGCCACCAGCCACAGCCACCAGTCTCAGCCACCAGTCTCAGTCACAGCCGCCAGTCTCAGCCACAGCCGCCAGTCTCGGCCACCAGTCAGTGTGGTCAAGTTCCCTTGCCCTTTAATATAGACTGTTCCTACTAATGTTTATGCACTACTGTTCTAGCGCCCATTATTGTAACGGGCTTAATGTCTAGTATATATATATATATATATATATATATATATATATATATATATATTTCAATAATGAGTTAATCGAATGAATAAATAAATAAGAGGTTTAAAAATTTATGAAAAAATAGATAAATAAACTCATTGATTAACTTATCGATTGATAAAAAATAAAAATAAATTATTTGACAAATAAATACATAAATAAATTCATCAATAGAGAAATATATAAATAAAGTCATAAATAAAAAAAAGCATAAATAAATTCATTAATAAATAACTATATAAAAAATTAATCAATGCTGAAATATACAAATAAAGTAATCAATAAATAAATACACAAATAAACTGCTCCAGTTTCCCCTTGCAGCGAGGGTCTAAAAGGGTGGCCAACCAAAAATCATCCCTCTCCTTAATTTTCCTGATCTGGGGGTCCCTCCGGAGGCAGCGCAGCATGTGGGCAGCCATGGGGAAGAGGAAAGCCCGCTGTGACTCTTCTTGGTGGCCCGGGACCATGACATCTTGGTCCTCCTGCTGCTGCTCCTCCCTCTGGGAGTCGCCCCACCCCTAGACTAATGGTTCCCCCAGCATTGGCTCTCTCTCCTGACCAGGCCCAGACTCCTGGACGTCAACATCCTCCTCAAAAAAGTCTTCCTCGTTCTGGGCCTGGTCTTGGTGGAACAGTGTTGCATCTTCTTGCTCCACCAAGGCACTCTCCCCAGCATCAAGCAGGTGTTCTAGTGTCCTGTCCAGCATGAACACTATGGGGAGCACGTCATTGAGGCCGACATGCTCCCCGCTGACCATCTTGGTTGCCTGCTCAAATGGGGCCAACAAGTGGCAGACCACCGCCTGTTCTTGCTCCCACAACCTCTTCCACCGCGTCACACTGTCCTGCTACAGTTTGGACAGGGACACGGTGGCAGTTGGGCAGCATCGGAACTATGTGTGTAGGAACTTCTGTACCACAAGGTTGAGGACATGTGCCATGTTAGAAGGTGGCCAGAACATCAGGTACAGTGTGTCTCCGTTCCCCTAAGCTCATAAGCTGGAGCCAGACCTGGCAGAAGACGTGCAGACTTGTGTAGCTGCGGGGACAGTTACTGGGGGGCTCAGCAATGGTGGAGACAGTGGCTTGAGGGGAGAAGCAGTTCTCCCCTGGACACTCCGGGGCGGCATCACAAACTGAGATGCCGTCACAACTGATGATCCCTCCCCGGTGCCTCGGAGGGACACCCAATGGGCTTTGAAGCTGATATAGCATCCCTGCCCATGTCTGCTGGTCCAGGCATCCATTGTCAGATGTACCCTGACGCTGACAGCATGATTCAGTGACAGGGATAGATTCTGCACAATATGCTGGTGTAGGGCAGAGACGCTAGTCCTGGCAAAGAAATGGCGGCTGGGGACAAGCCATCTGGGTTGGGCCTGCTCCAACATCTGCTGGAATAGATTGCAGTCCACAATATTGAAGCCCATTGAGTAAACGCACCCGTTGGTCCCCGGGTGCATAGGCCATGGTGCGTTCAAATGACTCTGTGACCGATGGCTGGTGACGGACGACAGTGCATGCGACAGAGGAGAGTGCAGAGGAGGCAGAGGTCTGGCTGCCTGTACCAGTACCTCTAGGAGAAGGAGTGGGGGAGTGAGAATGCATTGTTGGAAGGGGTTGGGGTGGCTGCAGGACAGTGGCAGAAGCTGCTTTCCCCTGCGCACTGCTGCTGGCGCTGCTGTGACCACCCTGTATCTGGTCCCACTCCCGCCAGTGGTTGGCTCCCAAGTGCTGGATAAGGGCAGCGGTACCCAGCCGAGCAACAGACTTCCGTCTCCAAACCTTGGCATGGCACAGCTCTCAGTCTAAAATTCCAGAACACTTGCCGGACTGCTGGATCCGGCATTATTTTCCATTGAAATGCATTAATGCAGGATCGATCCGGCACCAAGTGTTCCGGCAACCGGATCCGTCTACAACTTATTGATTGATAAAAAATAAAAATAAATTATTTGACAAATAAATACATAAATAAATTCATCAATAGAGAAATATATAAATAAAGTCATAAATAAAAAAAAAGCATAAATAAATTCATTAATAAATAACTATATAAAAAATTAATCAATGCTGAAATATACAAATAAAGTAATCAATAAATAAATACACAAATAAACTGCTCCAGTTTCCCCTTGCAGCAAGGGTCTAAAAGGGTGGCCAACCAAAAAGCATCCCTCTCCTTAATTTTCCTGATCTGGGGGTCCCTCCGGAGGCAGCGCAGCATGTGACCACCCTGTATCTGGTCCCACTCCCGCCAGTGGTTGGCTCCCAGGTGCTGGATAAGGGCAGCGGTACCCAGCCGAGCAACAGACTTCCGTCTCTAAACCCTGACATGGCACAGCTCTCAGTCTAAAATTCCAGAACACTTGCCGGACTGCTGGATCCGGCATTATTTTCCATTGAAATGCATTAATGCAGGATCCGGCACCAAGTGTTCCGGCAACCGAATCCGTCTACAAATGCTTTCCGTTTGCACACAAATTTATAGATCCTACAGGCAGTTCCGGCGACGGATAGCCTAAGTGGCATGTATTTCTCTACATAATAAATGTACTTTGCTGAGGTGAGACAACCCCTTTAATGCTCATGGTTCACTTGCCACAATCCCATCCAATCACCATATCAATATAATAAGCCAAAGAATGGAGTTAAAATACAGTTTCCAATTGTATACAGTATTATACAAGGCTTATGTATGACAGGGAACACGGCAGCAAGGCTACACTTTAAGGCCTCATGCACACGACCGTTTTTTTTTGCTGTCCGCAAAAAGGGGTTCCGTTGTTCAGTGATCCGTGTCCGTTTTTGCCTTCCGTTGTGTTTCCGTGTGTCTTCCGTTTTTTTAGCGGACATGACCCAAAAGATTTTACCAAAAGACAGGCTGACAATGTTTCCCAAGTGCCTGCCAAGGGATCCGCAAAAAAAACGGACACGGAACACGGATGACACACGGATGGCCATCCGCATTTTTCACGGACCCATTGACTTGAATGGGTCCGTGAACCGTTTTTCACGGACAAGAATAGGACAGGTTATATTTTTTTGACGGACTGGAATCACGGACCACGGACGCGGAGGACAAACGGTGCATTTGCTGAGGTTTCCACGGACCCATTGAAAACCAATGGGTCCGCAGAAAATCACGAAAAACGGATCAACGGACACGGAATCAAACAACGGTCGTGTGCATGAGGCCTAAGAGTTCTGCAATAACTGGAATGTTATCCATCTCCTTGACTTGTGGTTGACTTTCAGTTAGCCTGAGGCGCTGAACAGAGACTGACAGGGAGACTTTTCATCTTATGAATGTTTCGTAGTGAAGTTCCTTCAGTCAGTGTTTCATGGACCTGAAAAATTACTTATTTCATGAATTTCTGAGCATTGTTTTACTCGATAAATTCCAAATGCTCGTTAACTAATGCTCGTATTACTTAGAAGATATCAGCCGCACATAGTTAAATTACAGAAATGTTTTGTGAGTATTTTCAGCCTAAAGAGATGTTTGAAAATGTTTTCATTGTTCATAGAAAACTGTTAAATTTAACCTCTTTGCATGTGGTCCACAACATTTGTAAAACCCATCTCCATGCCACCTGGGAATTCCCAGAAGCAGTCAGGAATGCCCTAGTTTCATTCATCACCCCCCACCCCAATGGAGGTCTAATTGGCTAGAAAGTAAAAAAGCAGACTGTTGGCCAAGGTATCTTGCATATTCATGACAGGCTAGAGTAGAATTCAATCTAATTTTATGTTAAATCATCAGTATTCTTAATCTCCTAGTTTTCACAAGTACAGCGCCAGTAGCAGTGGCTTTCAGATGCAACTTACAGCTAACACCCTGCTGCAAAACCTGCCAAGGGAAATAATGCTGATTGCGGGTGTTTAGCCCATTAGATGCCATGGTCAATAGCTACCATGCCATCTAAATGGTTAACAGAGGAAGATGGCTCACTCTTTAGCCCATCAGCCATACCCTTCCCTTCTAAAAATGCAATTGCTGGATGCTCATAGTTGTGTAATAATGTCATTCGGGTCTATGGAAGTTGAATAGACAAGAGGCAGGGTCTAAAAGACGAACTGTCAGTTTAATACTGACAGGTGTTCTACACTGCAATACAGAAGTATTACACCAATGATTAACAACATCAAATGCTGGAATCCCCTAGCAGGACTTAAAATAAGCCAAAAAAAAGAGTAAAAGGCTTAGAAAAAAATAAAAATAAACTTCCTGCAGTCAAATGGTCACATGACACGAGGGGGTTCCAGTTTCTGCCACAGCCAGCCATCTCAATCCGGATGTTCACATTGAGGGGATGTTCGCAGGAGAAGGAGCTAGTCTAGGAAGCAGGTAAGTCATCTTTCCATCACAGGTCCAGATGAATCGGGGTTTGACACCCCATTATTTCACAACCCCTTTAAAAAATGAAGGCTCCAAAATCCACAAAGTGCTCCTTTATTTCTGAGGCCAGTATTTGATCCAAATAGTACACTGGGACCACATATAATAATTGTAGAATCAGTGTAATAAACACTTGCAGTGTTTGAAAAAATGTATTAAACTTGGAAACCTGCAAAAAATGACATTTTTAAATTTCACTTTGATTTTACTATATTTCCTGAGAACCAATAAACTTCCAGAATGATGCTTTCAATACTTTGATGGAGTGCAGTTTTTCAAGTGGGTGATTTAATGATGTTTTCTAATACTGTATATAGGTCCCAAAATTGCTAATCTTTTACAACTTTTTGTTACATTTCACATGTTTTAATATATAAAAACAAAGAGGGAGATTTATCAAACTGTTGTAAATTTGAACTGTCCCATAGCAACCAACCAGATTCCACTTTAAATTTCCACATCTCCTTTGGTAAATGAAAAGTAGAATCTGATTGGTTGCTATGGGCAACTAAGCCAGTTCTACTTTACACCAGTTTAACCACTTAAGCCCCCCTAGCTTAAATACCCTTAATGACCAGGCCACTTTTTACAATTCTGCACTACACTACTTTCACCGTTTATTGCTCCGTCATGCAACTTACCACCCAAATGAATTTTACCTCCTTTTCTTCTCACTAATAGAGCTTTCATTTGGTGGTATTTTATTGCTGCTGACATTTTTACTTTTTTTGCTATTAATCAAAAAATGACATTTTTCACTTTCTGTTGTAAAATTTTAAAAAAAAAACTACATTTCTATATAAATTTTTCTCTAAATTTATTGTTCTACATGTCTTTGATAAAAAAAAAGTCCAATAAGTGTATATTTATTGGTTTGGGTAAAAGTTATAGCGTTTACAAACTATGGTGCAAAAAAGTGAATTTCGGCATTTTGAAGCAGCTCTGACTTTCTGAGCACCTGTCATGTTTCTTCAGGTGCTAGAATGTCAGGAAAGTATAAATACCCCCCAAATCACACCATTTTAGAATGAAGACACCCCAAAGTATTCGCGGAGGGGCATGGTGAGTTCATGTATCATTTCATTTTTTTTCACAAGTTAGCGGAAAATGACACTTTCTGAGAAAAAAAAAAAAAAAAAGTTTCAATTTCTGCTAATTTCTGGCAAAAAATAAATAAATCTCAGACGGGCTCACTATGCCCCTCAGTGAATACCTCGGGGTGTCTACTTTCCGAAAAGGGGTTATTTGTGGGGTGTGTTTACTGTTCTGGCATTTTGGGCGGGGCTAAATTGTGAGCCGCCATGTATAACCTAAAGGTACTCGTTGGAATTTGGGCCCCTTTGCGCACCCAGGCTGCAAAAAAGTGTCACTCATGTGGTATCGCCGTACTCAGGAGAAGTAGGGCAATGTGTTTTGGGGTGTATTTTTACATATACCTATGTTGGGTGAGAGAAATATCTCTGTAAATTGTCAACTTTGTATAAAAATTTTTAAAAGTTGTCGTTTACAGAGATATTTTTCACACACAGTATAGGTATATATAAAAATACACCCTAAAACACATTGCTACTTCTCTGAGTACGGCGATACCACATGTGTGACACTTTTGCAGCCTGGAGCGCAAAGGCTCTAAAACCAATGAGTACCTTTAGGATTTCACAGGGCATTTTTACGCATTTGGATTCCAGACTTCTTCTCACGCTTTAGGGGCCCCTAAAATGCCAGGACAGTATAAATACCCCACATGTGACCCCATTTTGGAAAGAAGACACCCCAAGGTATTCCGTGAGGCGTATGGTGAGTTCATGTAAAATTTTATTTTTGTCACAAGTTAGTGGAATATGAGACTTAGTAAAAACAAAATTAAAAAAAATATATATATCAATTTCCGCTAACTTGTGCCAAAAATAAAAATTCTGTGAACTCGCCATGCCCCTCACGGAATACCTTGGGGTGTCTTCTTTCCAAAATGGGGTCACATGTGGGGTATTTATACTGACCTGGCATTTTAGGGGCCCCTAAAGCGTGAGAATCCAAATGCGTAAAAATGGCCTGTGAAATCCTAAAGGTACTCATTGGTTTTAGGGCCCCTTTGCGCACCCAGGCTGCAAAAATGTGTCACTCATGTGGTATCACCGTACTCAGGAGAAGTAGGGCAATGTGTTTTGGGGTGTATTTTTACATATACCCATGCTGCGTGTGAGAAATATCGCTGTAAACGACAACTTTTTACATTTTTGTAAAAGATGCGCAAAGGGGCCCCAAAACCAATGAGTACCTTTTAGGAGGGCATTTTTACGCAATTTTCTTCTCACGCTTTAGGGCCCCTAAATTGCCAGGGCAGTATAAATACCCCACATGTGACCCCATTTTGGAAAGAAGACACCACAAGGTATTCGCTGAGGGCCATGGCGAGTTCATAGAAGATTTTTTTTTGGCACAAGTTAGCAGAAATAGATTTTTTATTGTTTTTTCTCATACAGTCTCCCTTTCTGCTAACTTTTGACAAAAAGTTAAATTTTTCATGGACTCACTATGCCCCTCAGCGAATACCTTGGGGTGTCTTCTTTCCAAAATGGGGTCATTTGTGGGGTGTTTGTACTGTTCTGGCATTTTGGGTGGGGCTAAATTGTGAGCAGCCATATAAAACCTAAAGGTACTCGTTGGAATTTGGGCCCCTTTGCGCACCCAGGCTGCAGAAAAGTGTCAGTCATGTGGTATCGCCGTACTCAGGAGAAGTAGGGCAATGTGTTTTGGGGTGTATTTTTATATATACCCATACTTTGTGTGAGAAATATCTCTGTAAATTGACAACTTTGAATAAAAAAATTTAAAAAGTTGTCGTTTACAGTGATATTTCTCACACACAGTATGGGTATATGTAAAATACACCCCAAAACACATTGCCCTACTTCTCCTGAGTTCGGCGATACCACATGAGTGACACTTTTTTGCAGCCAAGATGCGCAAAGGGGCCCTAAAACCAATGAGTACCTTTAGGATTTCACAGGCCATTTTTACGCATTTGGATTCTCACACTTTAGGACCCCTAAAATGCCAGGGCAGTATAAATACCCCACAAGTGACCCCATTGTGGAAAGAAGACACCCCAAGGTAATCCGTGAGGGGTATGGCGAGTTCATAGAAAAAAAAAAAATTGGCACAAGTTAGCGGAAATTGTTTATTTTTTTTTTATTTTTTTTTACAGTCTCATATTCCACTAACTTGTGACAAAAAATAAAATTTTACATGAACTTGACATACCCCTCACGGAATACCTTGGGGTGTCTTCTTTCTAAAATGGGGTCACATGTGAGGTGTTTGTACTGCTCTGGCATTTTAGGGTCTCCGCAATCATTACACGTATGGCCAGCATTAGGAGTTTCTGCGATCAGCCTCTGGGCTGAAAAGAAAAAAAATGAACGGCACAGATTTCTTTATTCGCATCGATCAATGTGGATGAAAAAATCTCTGCCCAAAAATGTGCAAAAAAAAAACGGCACAGATTTCCTCATTCGCATCGATCAATGTGGATGAATAAATCTCTGCCAAAAAATGTGCAAAAAAAAGTAGTAAGGCCCCATTCACACGTCCGTAAAAATGTCCGCATCTATTCCGCAATTCTGCGGAATAGATGCGGACCCATTCAGTGTGAATGGGGCTGGCGGTGATGCGGAGAGCACACTATGCGCTCGCCGCATCAGCATTTGCGGAGCTGCGGCCGCAAACTTCCGGGTTTCGGCCCCCAAACATCCGGCCGCAGCTCCGCAAAAGATAGAGCATGTCCTATTCTTGTCCGCAATTGCGGACAAGAAAAGGCATTTTCTATATAGTTCTGGCAATGTGCGGATCCGCAAAATGCAGAAAGCACATTGCTGGTGTCCGTGTTTTGCGGATCCGTGGATCCATGGATACGCAAAACACATACGGACGTCTGAATGAGCCTTACATGTGGGTAATTAGTGTCAGGGGGGTGACAGGGGGGTGACATGGGGTGATCGGGGTTAATCAGGGGTTAATCAGGGGTTAATCAGTGACGGGGGTGGGGGTGGGGTGGATGGGTGGGGGGTCTGTGTGGTGATTTGGTGCACTTATAAAAGTTTCTTTGGTGGTCCCAAGCAAAAGGGACCACCAAAGGAACGATCAGCAAGCATATCAGACGCTGTTAACAAAACAGCGTCTGATATGCCATTTTTTTAACTTCTACAGCCTGCCAGCGCACAATCAGCGCTGGCAGGCTGTAGTTTACCTTGTCCCTGACGTGATCCTGTGAACGCGCGCACGCGCGCGTTCACAGGAAATCTCGCCTCTCGCGAGATGACGCGCCCGCGCGTCAAGGAGGAACAAACCGACCACCCGCAGGACGAAATCCTGCGTGAGGCGGTCGGCAACAAGTTCCATTGCCCTCACCTCTCATCCAAATTAGAGATATTATTGTTATAGCCCCTAAGGAATTTGGAGATAGTCTACCAACTATAACTAGATCCCTAACTACGCCTATTCTTGACTTTCTCGACGACAAGGGTTGTATTTTGACAGACCCGGTCCTCTCACACAAGCTCGCCTTACCTGAAACTTCAGTTTTGTCATTTGTAGTTCTTAAACAGAAACTAATACTCCTAAATAAACGCATATTGGCTACTCATACCCCATCGTAGTTTGGGAAGTTAATAGCCAGTCGGTCATATCCCTAAAGCCGATCTCTCTCCTGTATAAAACCATTAAAACCCCCTTTTCTGATGTTAAACCAGCAGAGATGGGGTTGTGGGAACAGGACCTGGTCAGGCAATTTTTGCCCACTAAAGTACGCAAACTACTAATCACTCCTCACAAATTATCCAGAGGTGTACATCTTAAAGAAAATGGGTGCAAAGTGCTTTCTCGGTGGTATAAGACCCCAGATAAAATAGCCTGGTTTGCTCCCACTGTATCCGATCTGTGTTGGAGATGCCACTCTCACAAGGGATCCTTTTTCCACATATGGTGGCCCTGTAGTTAAATACAGGACTGTGGAAAACTATATTTGCAGAAAGCAATAAGATATGCTGCATGTCCTCTCTTTGCTCACCTGATATAGCCCTTCTAAGCCTTGGTCTTCCAGGGAGGTGGAACCATATGGGAACACTTTTTTCTATCCAACTAACTGCAGCTCATTTGCTGCTCCCATTCTATTGGCGCTCTGAAGAGTCCCCAACCCTAGACCATTGGGTTAGCAAAGTGGACAAGTTGTAATGATGAGGAGCTATCCCACTGGGAACTCCACCCTAGACACATTTTCTCCTCTATTTGGTGGCCCTGGCAGAAATATAGACATTTTCAATGTGATAGTACTAGCTCGAGACCCTTCTCCCCCCAACCGCTCATATAGCTTAGGTAGTAGTGTCCGCAAGTTTTATTGCTTAAATACTTCCATGTCCAATTCACTATTTGCTGTTTAAATGGGCGTTTTATCACTCTTCAAGACTGAATATAATTTTATTTGTATGGTATCAGTGTGATGATAATGGAACACTTTGCCGGTCTGAAGGCCTATCCTTTGTTTTACACGACAATATTCCACGGTCTGTATGTTCTTCTTTCATATGACTAATAAAAAATATTTTAAAAAAAAGAATTAAAACAAGGCAATGTCCTGAAGGACAAAATAGACAAAAAGCTGTTTTATATTAAAAGATTTTGCAGGCTATTGTCGGGAAGGAAATCATTCCTTCACAGAAATCGTCTGCTCGTCAGTGGAAAAGACTGCTGCTATTACAAGAAGCAATCTTCTCCTTCACCTGATTGCGATCGCTCTTCCCCATACTGACTAGTTCTTTGCTGGCAGCAGATTGTGTCGCCGGCAAGCGATGATTATGAAGCCTGCTTGAAAATCTGAATTGCCCAATTCCTAGGGATGCTTGTTAGCTATGGCAGCCTTTAGTTCTTAAAGGATTAAAAAAAAAAACTCCATAAGCCCCTGCAGGTGGTCTGGATCCATCTGACCATCCCAAGTGTCCACCACCGTACCCTTAATTTCCCATTACTTTAAAGCTCTGTATTGCAGGCTACATATGTATATGGATCTATTTGTTCATAAGAATATTCCTTGCCCTTGGAAACTACCATGGATTTGGAAGAGTCAACCCATGGATTTGAAAGCTGTTGACAATAGTCCTTAACATTATGTGACTAATCTACTTATCTGATTAACAAGACAAGTAAACATTGTGTGGATCTTGTGATGAGGATCAGAGACATTATTTTTAGTTTTCTAAACTCATTGGTAAATTTATCTTTTCAAGGACTTTTCTCATTTGCTTTTTTTTTTCATTTGCCAGCAATTAACAATCAAATATTTAAATAACAAGAGCAGAAAGTACACGAGTCATGACTCATTTAATTAAACATGTCCATATCTGCCCTTCATCTTTTCCAAATGGATCACAGCAAATCATACTCTGATATTGTGGATATATATATATATATATATATATATATATATATATATATATAAAGAAGATAGGGCAGCACTCCAAGTAGAAAATTAAGATGATTTATTGGTCCATGCGATACAAAAATGCGACGTTTCGGCTCAACAATAGAGCCTTTATCAAGCAAAGAACAAATGTGAAGTGTAGACAATATATAGCTCAAACAATTACGAAAATGTGCATACACGATTGCAAACAAATGTGGATAATTAGTCATGTGATACAACAAAAAGTCATGTGAAAGTCATGTGACAAATCAATGTGTATGTACACAAAGACAAACAACCGATCGTGATGATCAATGATCATATAATATACAATACAATTACATCCCATTCTGTGCATCATAAATACAATGATTCAAAACACTATGAAAAGTGCCGCCTAGTGCTAAACATGATATAATGTGTTAATCACGATCAGTGAATAAAAACATGTGAAGGAGGTATCGATTACCATCAAACTGTTCTGTCCGTTAGTCCTAAAACAAGATCGCCAAATTCGGCGTGTGACGTGCCAAACAATCGCACACTACAATATTCAGAAGGAGCGACGATCCTGTGGGAGGTGTGCCGTTACGTCATCAGAAATGCGCACTCCTCATCACAAGTGTGTAGCTCCATCTTGAAAAAGGTCAAATGCTCGCATTCGCCCAAATGTAAAAATGGGAAAACCACCATCTTAACGACTGGCATTTAGCCAGGACTGTTTTACTAAGAAGTACATCTATATCAAAGGCCGCTCGCCGTTACCAATACTGGTCACGGGGACACCCAACGTCAATGGGGTGAAGCCCCTAGAACAAGGGTTCAGTCACACAACTAAGCCACATTCCTGTAGCTAGATGTGTCCATGATCCCCACTCAGTATATCGGCTTCTACGGTCAAATAAGGGATTCTCCTTTACTCATATTATTATATACACATAAAGATGAGCGTATACCCATATTAATAAAAAATATACTGTAGGGGGGGAATGGCAAAAAACAAAATAGATTAAATAGAGGACAATCCCGGACATCAATTGAAGGTATCTGTATCCTCCGACGCATGTTAGATCTTCAGGATCTGAAAAAAAAGAAAACATCAAATTACTAATTAATTTAGTGTAACCACACTCCATCTAAGTTCAAAAACACTATCTCGGGTTTTAGAGGAACAATCCTGCCAACATTTTGGGTATGCTGGCTAAACAACGAACCATAGATTATAATCGACATTAAAGGGTTTCTGTCATCAACTTTTGACATTATAAGCTGTCTGACATTAGCTATGTGCTAATGTCAGACCAGCTTGATAATGTCTTTTTTATAAAAATCGGATGTATATTTAGGCAGAAAAACTTACTTTCAGAAGAAGACAGTGCAGGAGGATCGCTTCCCCGCACTGTCAATCAAACTAAGAAGGGGCGTGCCAGCGGGTTGCCGGACGGAGCCGCTAGGAGCAGGGCAACGCCCCCCCTGCTCCTAGAGGCTAATTTACATATTATAAAAGTAAGTTTTTCTGCCTAAATATACATCCGATTTTTATAAAAAAGACATTATCAAGCTGGTCTGACATTAGCACATAGCTAATGTCAGACAGCTTATAATGTCAAAAGTTGATGACAGAAACCCTTTAAGTCCAGCAGGTTTTAAAGTGTCTAGAGTATGCAGCCACCGCATTTCCCTTTTTTTAAGGATAAGAGACCTGTTACTCCCACGTCTGGGTGGGGGAACTTGATCGATAATCCAACAACGTAGATCCCGCTCACTGTGTCCAGCTTCCGCAAAATGCTTTGGTACGTTTACGTTTCTTACGTTTCGAATATCTATGGTTATTAAGGCGAGTTTTTAGATCAGTAGAGGTCTCGCCGACATACATCAACTGGCATGGACAGAGTAAAACATAGATTACGAAATTGGAATTACATGTTAAATAATGTTTGATTTTATAGGGAACCTGTGTTCTCGGATGTACAAACGTGTCACCCCTGCAGATATATCTGCAGTTGACACATGCTAGACATGGGTAGCTTCCTGTGCGTCTATATGTTAGTGTTTGTTAAATCAAGGATTTTCTAGGACCAATATCAGCTTTCACAAATTGGTCCCGAAGGTTCCTAGACCGCCTATATGAAAATAATGGTGGATTCTGTAATTCAGGTATATTCAACAGGCACCCTCTCAGTATGCCCCAATGTCGTAAAATAATCCTCCGGACCTCTCTGCTATGATCAGTGTATGTGGAAATGAATGGAATCCTAGGAGTGGAACGCCCTGAAGATTGACGTGCTAATGTGGCCCTTCTATCTATCTTTTGTACCTTCTCTACTTGAGTCCGTAGTAGACTACGTGGATAACCACATTGTATAAATTTATTCGTAAGAGTGTTCAAGGTTTTATCAAGGGTGGTCTCATCAGAGACAATCCTTTTTACACGGAGGTACTGGGAGAATGGGAGGTGATCAATCATTTTCCTAGGATGGTTACTCTCATATCTTAGTAAAGTATTTTTGTCAGTAGGCTTTGTATATAATATACCAGATATGGGCGGCTACACTTTAACAGGGTGATGAGATGTAAACCAGGTGCTCACCTGAGGGCGACTATACCCACAAACGTGTCGCCAAATGCAATGCGGTGAAAGAACGAATGAGGGGCAACACTGAGCGGTATCTGAGAACAAGCCAAAACCTCACATATGATAGACAAAAAGTAAATTTATTAGTAGAAAGTTAAAATGTAAGTATAAAACCTCTCTCAGGCCGAGACAATAGACCTAACTATCAAGTCAAATGCCTAGTAGTACACCTAAGTACCTGCAATATTGGAACTGGCAACCCTTATAATTAATGTGCACATTCATAAAAATAATAATAAAGTTCGATGAATAAATGAAATAAAATATAAAAAGTGCTTCAGTGCAACAAATAGCTTCAGTGCATCAAAATTGCTTGTAGCAAACGATTCCACATAAAGGTGTTTCCGTGCAAAAACAATGTAGATGGCCAGTAATGACCAATGTTGAGTTAATACGTTATTAGTGTCTCCAAATTTCCCACGTAAATAGTGGATATAATAGTGTTCCAGATCACAACAAGTTCATAACTAGTTCACCTGAGGATGAACTCCTGCGATGTCCCAGCCGCTTGTATCACACGGCTTGCTTAAACATGGAATAGTGTCCCAGCCGTTTAAATCACACGGCTCTTTTCTCCGCTCCCCCCCTTGTTAGATCCCCTGTACCCGTGTACCCGCTGCCTTACCTCTATCCCGGCGGTGTCTCTTCCTCCTGCACCCGCGGCGTCCCGCGTGGTGCTGCGGCTTACGTGGCGTCCCACGTGACACTCCGAGAACAGATCAAGAGGTGGCTCGCTGGGTCCTAAACTCCGGGATGTATTGTTCGGGGTATTTTAATCCTTAGACGGCAGTCCTTGATAGCATCCGAAATTGTTGGATCAATCCGATATGGTAGGCGGAGAGGGGGATACTTCTCAAAGTAAAACTCTTAGCCACAGGTGTCCCATACGCGTTTCGGGGTTTAACCCCTTCATCAGTGGATACCTGTGGTCTGTGGCGTCTCTGTTTATATCCTCTCTTCCTTATTATAAGTATCCCAAAAAACCTGAGCTGGATTCGCATTCTGGGAAACGAATCTGGGTATAGATCAAATATACTAGAACCATTAAACATTAAAAAATTCCAATAAAAATCACAATAAAATACAATCGCATACGATAAAATACAATACAGTCCAATATTATCGTGACTAAATGTTCATATTTATAAGGAATAACAAATTGACATGGTTGTATGTGATATCTCTAATTCAAGAAATGGGTCCAGATATTTTTTGCTAGAAGTAAACTAGGATAATTTTTTGCTAGAAGTAAACTAGGATAATTTTTTGCTAGAAGTAGAAGTAGAATGGGAGGGGGGCGAAAGAAGAGGAGGGGCCGGGGTGTCGATAACACGACCAGACCCCGACCCCTTGTCTAAGCCTGCGCCCCCCCCCTATAGGAACCCAAATATCTCCATTTCTGAATTGAGTCCTCTGGGCATCAAAGTGTTCAATTCAAAAATTCGTCTAGATTCTTGTCTCGACATTTGTGCAATGAAATCACCTCCCCTCCATGTTCTTTTTACTTTTTCTATTGCAGCAAAAATCAAACCTGTGGGGTCACCATTATGTACCATTTTAAAATGTTTGGATACAGAATGAGCTTCGTATCCCTTTTTTATATTTGAGATGTGTTCACTGACCCTTTTCTTCAGAGTTCTCTTTGTGCGACCCACGTATTGTTTATGACACGGGCATTCTAATATATAGATTACTTCCGTTGAGTCATGCGATAAGAACTCTTTGATCTGTATATTACAATTATTACTTCTAGGCTTTGTATATAGTGACGTTAATAAACTACCATCTATGATGGAAACCGTGGTATCTAAAAATTGAATTGCAGTCTCAGAGTACACATCCGTAAATTGCAAATCACTATTAACATGATTTAACATAGAATGAAAGTCACTTAATTGTGTAAGTGTAACCGTCCAGATGAGGAAGATGTAGTCTATGTATCGCCACCACCGCAGGACATGCCTGAAGTGGTGGGAGACATAGACGACACGTTCCTCAAAATGTCTCATGAAAATATTAGCATATGTAGGTGCTACATTAGATCCCATGGCCACACCCCTTCTTTGATTATAAAAGGTATCCTGAAATAAAAAATCGTTTTCACGCAAAACAATATGGGGCCTGCGTTGCATGAAAAACGCACAATATAGAGCATGCTGTGATTTTCACGCAACGCAGAAGTGATGCGTGAAAATCACCGCTCATGTGCACTGCCCCATAGAAATGAATGGGTCCGGTTTCAGTGTGGGTGCAATGCGTCCTCCTCACGCATTGCACCCGCACGAAAAACTCGCACGTGTGAAAGGGGCCTAAGGATATGGATTACTGAAACAATGTCCTGTTGTCTAATGAGACCAAGATAAATGTATCTGGTTCAGATGGTGTCAAGTGTGTATGGCAGCAACCAGGTCACGAGTACAAAAACAAGTGTGTCTTGCCTACAGTCAAGCATGGTGGTGGGAGTGTCATGGTTTGGGGCTGCATGAGTGCTTCCGACTGTGGGGAGCTACAGTTCTTTGAGGGAACCATGAATGTCACACAGAGCATGATCCCCTCCCTTCAGAAACTGGGCTGCAGAGCAGTATTCCGGCATGATATACTGTAGATCCCCAACACACCTCCAAGATGAACACTGCCTCCTGACGGTAAAGGTGCTGGACTGGCCAAGCATATCACCAGACCTAAACCCTATTGGGCATCTGTGGGGCATCCTCAAATGAAAGGTGGAGAAGCGCAAGGTCTCTAACATCCACCTGCTTTGTGATGTTGTCATGGAGGAGTGGAAGAGGATTCCAGTGGCAACCTGTGAATCTCTAGGGAACTCAATGCCCAAGAGAGTTAAGGCAATGCTGGAAAATAATGGTGGGCAGACAAAATATTGACACTTTGGGTAAAATTTGGCCATTTTCACTTCAAGGTTGTACTCACTTTTGTTGCCAGCAGTTTAGACAGTAATGACTGTGTGTTGAGTTATTTTGAGGGCACAACAAATTTACACTCTTATACAAGCTGTACACTAAATACTCTACATTTTATCAAAGTGTCATATCTTCACTGTTGTCCCATGAAATTTATAATAAAATATTTACAAAAATGAGAGGGGTGTACTTACTTTTGTGAGATACTGGATATATTTATATATTAGGATATATATTGGGAGTGCAGTCCATTTTTTGGTTTTATATATATATATATATATATATATATATATATATATATATACAGTATCTCACAGTATTTATACCGTATAAAAAGTGAGAGACTAGAGAAAAATAGAAGAGCTTAGATTGCAATACACCAATTTTTAGGACAATGGGATAACTTTTGATTGGGGCAAAAATGAATCTAACCCCAAATAAATTGGTTAAGTCATTTGGCTGAATGGAACCCGAACAACTTAAAGGGGTTGTCCGGGTTCAGAGCTGAACCCGGACATACCCACATTTTCACCCAGGCAGCCCCCATGATAAGAGCATCTCATGCTTCGATGTTCTCCTTTGCCCTGCACTGAATTGTGCAGGTCAAAGGCTTTTTTAGGAGATCCGGTGATGTACTTGGCTCTTCATAGGGACTGCTAGGCAGAGGCTTTCTGCCCAGGAGTGAGCCTGATGACATCACTGGCACAAAATTATGGGCTTTAGTGCTGCCCTAGTCTGTGAAATGGCTAGGGCAGAGCTAAAGCCCGTCTATCAGTGGCCGTGATGTCACCGAATACACTGCTTGGTGGGAGCCTCCGTCTAGCAGTGTAATAATATATCTAAAAAAAAGCCCTTGCGATACAGTGCAGGGCAAGGGAGAGCATCAGAGCATGAAGAAGGGGGGTATATCCTGGTTCAACTCGGACAACCTCTTTAATCATAAGGGATATTCTAGGTATGGTTATCTGTTCTTTTGTTTTCTTCTTATGCCATTTAGAAGAAAGATAATCATCATGTTGATTAAAAAGTTGAGTAACTTTATAAAAAGTTATATTCAAAAATTAGACCGGCACTCTATATGTGTGTGAGCCCATAGATCACTTATTGGCCAACATTGTCATGGAAAATATTAAATTTATTACACAGCAGTTAATACAAATAAAATAGCAATAAAAAGCAAGAGAGCATAGATGACTACACTGTCAGGTGTATTTACTTATACACATGACATTTGATGATATACAATGATTACCCAATTAAATGGTATTGGGTATATCAGATGCAGCACATCCGTAGCTCGCCAGTTAAAATCAAAGTTGAGCTTTGTGAGACACAATTATTGCCTCCAACATATATATACACCCACACCTACCCTATTGGTATCAAATGTGTCCAAAATGTTATTAATATCGATACATACAATGGTGTTTAGGTGTATCTGATGCAGCACGTCCGTGGTTCACCAGCTGGTCAGAGTTAGACTATATACGACTTGATGAAAGGACTGCAACATGTACACCTGCAGCCACACGATGGTTCAATTGTGTCCACACTGTTATTTATCAGTATTTGTAACATATGAGTCAAGTCCACTTTTGTAGATTATTGGATACACATGTAACATTCGGATTCACACCTAATCCCGTTCACTGATGGTCTTTGAATCAGATTAGCCAGTAATAGCTTGTTAGACCAACAGAAAACCGCACATATCTGTATTCCAGAGATTGTTAATGATAATTCTATAGATCTCAGATACAGGCCGTTCTATTGATGTATGTCTCTTTGGGCTGATCTCGGTTGACTGGGTGTCCGATCAGATATGTTTCTGTTATCAATGATGGCAACCAATTGCACGAGTGGCGATTGTTTTTTTAGTTTTTTTCCCCGTAAGTTAGCAGTCTATGACTCCCATATCAGCCGTGGTATTGGAGTTTAAAGGTAAACGCTTCTTACCTAATGTTGTCCGGGCTTTTCTGTATATACTTACAGACCATGGATCTCACTGTGCGGTGCGCTTTAGCATAAGGACTTGTCCTGCCGCCGGCAATGGTCTCAGGTACCGGCGTCACCTGACTTGCGTCCAAGTCTCGCGGGATTTGTGTACGCTGGTTCGTGTAAGCCAAACAGATTTGTAGAGTGGAGCGCTCCAATACTTCAAGTGTCCCGGTATTAATAGATGATCAAAGGCCTCTTTTTACACCTTATCTTTCATTGGTAGAGTGTTGCTTTTTACGCCAGACGCGTTTCAGGAATTCCTATTCCCTTCCTCAGTGGCAGCTAACCTCCCATTTCCTGTTCTCCATTTTATAGGCTGTCTCAGTTCCTTCAAAAATCTGGTTTGGATTTTCACATGCGTTTTATGTGCGTTTTCCTTGCGGTTTTTTGGGTTCTCCTGCGTTTTTTGCATATTATGTATAGCATATTGTCTCCTATCTATTCTATAAGGGAAATGATTATATTCCATTGTTAGCTATCTCTAAAAACATAAAATATTTCACTTTGACGATGATGGCCAAATATCATCAACTTTAGGTATCTTGTGCAATTAGTAGCAACTAAAAGAATTAACATGTATTCGTTCTTCTTTATTTTGCTGTAACTTTCTTTTTTTTCTGTATTTCTCAAAAGATTTTACGGGGTGGATGCCGGCCTGCGAGGGAGAGTCATAGTGCTGATAAACAGCCAGACATATGACTCTCCATTGCTTGGGCGGCATCCAACCCAAAGAGATCTACAGGAACCCAAAAATTTCTAGTTCAGCATTGAGGCCCTCTTCGGAATCAAGCTTCCAAAGTCAAAGATATATCTTGATTCGGCTCTCGACATTTTCTCTATGTGTCTTCCCCCCCGCCAGTGTATGTCTTTTTTTTGTATTGCAGAGAATATCTTTATACCTTTTGTGTCCTGATTATGGCTTTCTTTAAAATGCTTGGATAAAGAATGTTTCATATATCCATTTCTTATGTTGGTCAGATGTTCTGCAATTCTCTTTTTTAAAGGTATTTTAGTTCTACCAATGTACTGTTTTCCAAAGGGGCACTGGATCACCTAAATTACACTGGAAGTATCGCAATTTAGGAAATTTTCAATCGTCACTAAAAATGAGTTTTAGGTAGACACTATTTCCGTTGTCCTTTTGGGGAATTTTGTTACTCTGCAACCCTGGCATTTACCACATCGGAAAAACCCTTTTAGATCTATCCAATTCTGTACTGTAAGGGGGTTGATTCGTTTATGTTTAATGGAGGGTGCTACCTATAGGCCCAGGTTAGGGGCTTTCGTATATGTAATTTTTGGTAGTGTCGGCACTAGGGGTCCGATTATTTTGTCTTGTCTTACAAAATGCCAATATTTTCTTATAATTTTTTCAACTTGTTTATATTGGGTAGTGTATGGTAAAATTATCCTAAACTCGTTTCCTTCCTCTTTTTTCTGTTGTTCTACTTTTGGTATAAAGAGGGAATCCCTTGATAACTTTTTTGCTTTTAATAGGGCTTTATAAATAGTATCTACTGGATATTCTTTTTCTATGAATCTATCCCTTAGTTTTAATGCTTCCTCCTGAAATTGTACATCTTCGGTGCAATTCCTCTTTAAACGACGGAATTGTCCAAAGGGAACGTTCATATATAGCCATTCTTTGCCGTTGGCTTTTGAAAGGTTTTGCATATATATTTGTTTTCTTTCTTAACAATTAATAGGTCTAAAAATTCGGTTTCTGTTTGATTGATGTTTGCAGTAAATGTCAAATTATATATATTATCATTCAATTTTGAGACGAATGATCGTAGAGTATATTCATTACCCCTCCAGATAAGGATGACATCGTCGGCCATAAGGCTGATCACATACATCTTAACCTTTAGATGCCATGGTCAAATGTGACCAGGGCATCTGATCAGCCCGGAACCGGAAGTCGCACGTTTCCGGTCCAGTAACAGTGTTCCCCGGCTGAGATCTGGGAACCTGTTACCTTGTGCTAATTGCAGGCTTCAGAGTCAATTAGATGTATATACCAATAAAGGCCACTAGGTGGCGGCAGCCTTGTATTGGTATAGTGCAAATTAAGTCTTCAATTATGGCTATTTAGCCATCACCGATACTATGGGCAATCGAATGATTGCCAGTTATTGTCACCCAAGGTGACTTAAAAAAAGAAAAAAAAAAGGAAAAAAAGTTTTTACAAATATAAAAAAATAAAAAACCCTAAAAGTTCGAATCACCCCCCATTCCTTAAAATAAAAATACCTAACCAACAAAAAAAATAAACATTATGGGCATCGCCACGTGCAAAAATGCCCATACTATGAAAATATAACACTATTAATGCCATACGGCAAAATATTTTGCCATTTTTTTGTCACTTGAAACACCCAATCATTTTTTAATAAAAAGTGATCAAATAGTTGCACACACTTAAAATTGGTATCAGAAAACAACAGATCTTCCTTCAAAAAAATGAGCCCTCAAACAGCCCCATACACATAACTACAAAAAAGTTATAGGGGTCAGAATATGGTTATGAAAAAAAATCTTGTTTTCCTCAAAGGTTTAAAAAAAAATTCAGTATTAAAACGCAAGAAAAATAATACAAGTGTGGTATCGATGGAACCGTACTAACCTGGAGAATGAAGATAACAGGTCAATTTTACCACATAGTTTACAGTGTAAAAAAAAAATCAATAAAAACATTTAGCAGAATTGCATTTTTTCCCAATTCTATCCCATTTGGATTTTTTTCCACTTCCTACTACATGGTATTCAACCGTAAATGGTGCCATTAAAAATTAAAACTTCTCCTGCAAAAAATAATCCTATGTGAATGGAAAAATAAAAAAGTTAGGACTATGGGAAGGCGTGGAGTGAAAAACGAAAACGCAAAAATGGAAAATACCAGGGTCCTTATGGGTTAAATACAGGAATTACATTTTCTATTGGAACCCAGGGTTTGATTTGAGCTTGTGCTGGTCTTATTGCTGTGTGCAGTTACAAGTTCAGATGCATGCCCAAATAATTTGGAGGTGCAGATGCTACCATTTGTCTCTGCACGTGAATTATTTTAGCAGTCTCCTATTAACTGTTTTTTTTATTTTTAACATTGTCAAACTTTTCATGTATCATTTTGATTAGAGATAAGCAAATTTCTAAAAAATTTGTTTCGTTTGGTTCGCTGAATTTTCAAAAAAGATTTGATTCGATCTTAATTTATTCATGGCAAATCTCGTAAAAAACTGCTATTTCCTGGCTGCAGAGAGCCTGTAAAGTGGTGTAGAACACTGTGTCTTGCAAAAACACGCATAGTAAGTCTGCTGTGGTAGTGAAACAATACTGTGAGTCACTATGACACGCAGATGACAGGTGTCTCTCGTAGAATCACTTCACACTTCACTCATTAGGTCAATTACAGGGCCAAATAACTCAAGTGTTAACTCAGCCTTACAGGTCAATGTTAGCGCCAGGTATAAAGAACCATGCAGAAGCCCAAGATCCTACTATAGCGTGAAAACACGCAGTTCTTTTACACCGCCGTCAGCTGATTCCACATAGATGTCTACAGAACCCGTTCTATTAAACGCTTATACAAGTAGAGCCCCCCTGACAGAGTAAGGAGGGTGTCAGCAGTAAGTTTGTTGACGTCACTAATTATTTTGCCCTTTCTCTGATCCGTCAGAACAATAACACCTAAAAAACGGATCCTGTCTGTTGAGCATCCGCCTTCACTCGGTCAGCATTTGGTCAGTAATTTATCAGAGATATTTGCATGTCTTCTGTGTTGAGTACCAACTCCTGCTTTTGGCTACTAAATCATAAGCCATTGATGCAAAATAGGGACAATGTCATACAGGCTTTACAGCTGCTACATAGACAGGATCTGTTGTGTGTCTCATTTTTCCCTCCTTCTGACAGATCAGAAGAAGGGTCAAATAACTGATGATGTCAACCAGGCAAATAATGCAAAAAAAGTGGCCCAGTCATGGAGTGTGGAGGGTGGGAACAGCATGAGAAGTCTATAGAGTGGGGAGGTGGCAGCAGCATGAGGAAACCAAAGAGTGGCCCAGAGACATACTGTTGAGGTGGCAGCAGCATAAGGAGACCAGAGAATGGCCCAGAGACATACTGTTAATGTGGCAGCAGCATGAGGAGACCACAAAGTGGCCCAGTGACAGAGTGGAGAGGTGGCCTCAGCATGAGTAGACCATATAGTGGCCCAGTGACATGGTGTTGCATTAGTAGCAGCATGAGGAGACCACAGAGTGGCCCAGAGACATAGTGTTGATGTAGCAGCAGCATGAAGAGACCACAGAGTGGCCTAGTGACAGAGTGGGGAGGTGGCAAAAGCATGAGATGACTACAGAGTGGCCCAGTGACACAGTTTTAAGTTGGCCGCAGCATGAGGAGACCACAAAGTGGCCCAGTGACAGAGTGGTTAGGTGGCCGCAGCATGAGGAGACCATATAGTGGCCCAGTGACATGGTGTTGCATTAGCAGCACCATGAGAGGACCACAGAGTGGCCCAGCTACATAGTGTTGATGTAGCAGCAGCATAAGTAGACCATATAGTGGCCCAGTGACATGGTGTTGCGTTAGTAGCGGCATGAGGAGACCACAGAGTGGCCCAGAGACATAGTGTTGATGTAGCAGCAGCATGAGGAGATCACAGAGTGGCCTATTGACAGAGTGGGGAGGTGGCAGAAGCATGAGGAGACCACAGAGTGGCCCAGTGACACAGTTTTAAGTTGGCAGCAGCATGGGGAGACCACAAAGTGGCTCAGTGACAAAGGGGGTAGGTGGCCGCAGCATGAGGAGACCATATAGTGGCCCAGTGACATGGTGTTGCGTTAACAGCAGCATGAAGAGACCACAGAGTAGCCCAGAGACATAGTGTTGATGTAGCAGCAGCATGAGGAGACCAAAGAATGGCACAGTGACATAATGGGGAGGTGGGAGCAGGTTCCAGTACAAGCTGAAGATGGTGGCTGGTATTTGGAGCACCTGGCATCAGGTATGGCATTAGGCGGGTGGCAGCATAAGAATAGTAGCTGAAGAAAATAGCCAGAAGAAACAGGCCTCTTTTTTTTTAAAGTGTAGGTGGAGCACCATGGATGATCTAGTCTGATGCATCAGACATGCACTGGTGTTTGAAAATCCTGGCTGATCCACCCCTGACTCATCTTCACAAAGGTCAGTTTCTCCACATTTTGGGTGGACAGACGAGTTTTCCTTGGGGTACCTATGGCCCCTGCCGCACTAAACACCTGCTCTGATGCCACACTGCTGGCGGGGCAGGAAAGCTTGTCCAGGGCAAACTCTGCCAGTTGCAGCCACAAATCGAGTTTGGCTGCCCAGTATTCCAGGGGATTTTCGATGTGGGCTGGCAGGGTGCAGTCTAAGTATGCCACAACCTGCTGGTTCAGGTTCTGCTCTATGTCTAGCTGCTTGCTGCTGGTGAGTAGTTTTTTCAGTAGGCGGGTGAAGAAAACTGCTTATCAATGACTCTAGACTTAAAGCGAACCTGTCACCTGGAATTGACTTCATAAACCATTAACAGTACCTGAGAGTGCCCCACAAGACGTTTCCAACAGTGTTTCCTGCACTTTTCCTGTATTTAAAATTATCTAAAAATCGCATTTTAAAATCCTTGGAATAGTCAAGATAGAAGTCAAGGGGGCAGCGGCCTCCTTGACTCCAGGTCTGCCGTCCCTGCCCTAACCCCGGCCCTCTGCTCCAAAACTGACAGTAGCTAAAGTTGCCGGGACCGCGCTGGTACAGCCCGCGCATGCGTGGTATGCCTCCTTTAGCAGCGTGATCCCGGCTCTCCCACTGTGACTTGCGCGTCTCCTGTACACTATGTAGCAGAAAAAGAAGAAAGTTCCCAGCAACAGTGGCTTCTGTAGAATGCTCTTTTAATTATATCAAAAGTAATACAAGGTTTATAAGGGGCGCGTTTCGGCTCATCCAGCCTTTCTTGTTGAAAATGGCTGGACGAGCCGAAACGCGTCCCTTATAAACCTTGTATTACTTTTGATATAATTAAAAGAGCATTCTACAGAAGCCACTTCTTGCTGGGAACTTTCTTGTTTTTCTGCTACATGACAATAGCTGATCTCAGGGAGACCAGCTACAAAAAACACCGCGGAGCCTCATTTAAAAGTCTCAACACAGCAATCCGAAGCGCAAAGCTCCCTGAGAAACAGTAATATGCAAAATAAATGTGGAGCCCCAGTTATGGGTCTACAACACAATGAAAGCCAGATATCCCTCAAAGGAAGAAAAACCGAGCAAAGGGGTGTCTCCATTACAGAGATCACCAAATACACTATATCAAGTGGCCTCTATGTCAAGATCCCGCTTTTTTTACAAGCTTTAAGCATGTGACGGGGAAAACCTAAGCCAGTTATCCATCCACAGACAGCTGTTTCGGGGTGTTTCCCCTCCTCAGTGCGGAGTAGGATTCTGATGTTGCCCCTCATCAGAATCCTACTCCGCACTGATGAGGGGCAACACCCCGAAACAGCTGTCTGTGGATGGATAACTGTCTTAGGTTTTCCCCGTCACATCCTTAAAGCTTGTAAAAAAGCGGGATCTTGACATAGGGTCCACTTAATATGGTGGATTTGGTGATCTCTGTAATGGAGACACCCCTTTGCTCGGTTTTCCTTCCTTTAAGGGATATCTGGCTTTCATTGTGTTGTAGACCCATAACTGGGGCTCCACATTTATTTTGCATTTTTCTGCTACATGGGGATAGCCTCTTCCTGCGCAACTTATTCAAGGATCGTGGGCTGTCATTTTGGATTATCACCCTGTACACTATGGGCGCATGCGCAGATAGGAAAAGCACAGGAAACACTGTTGGAAACGTCTTGTGGGGCACTATTAGGTACTGTTAATGGTTTATGAAGTCAATTCCAGGTGACAGGTTCGCTTTAAGTTGCTGCTGATGGAGCTGGTACTCCTCCCGCTCCCCCCCCCCCAGCAGCCATGGCAGTGGAATAGGAACGCAGAGGGCCCCCCTCTGAATGTCCTCTAGTAGCTCGGCTTCGCTGAAAAGTGGAGCGGAGCCTACGGCATATAATACTTTTCTAGCAGAGGGAACAGAAAAGGACAAAGGCAGGTTGAGGGCAGGTGAGGGCACAAGGCCTGGTTCTGGGCCATGCCAACTAAGCGTTGTGTCTAAAGTACCCACCCACTTTTGGCTGGGGGTGTCTGATGTCACTTGCGACGAAGTAGAAGACCGAGTTAAACATTCACGCACCACTGGGTTGATTGTCAAGAAATGACCGCTAGCTGACACTGGGAGGTCATGCCTTTCACTGCAACTCCTGCTGCCATGCCCCCCTATTCTGCTCTACTTGTGTCTGTGCCAGAAATATTTTGTCCACTGCCTGTTCCCTTTATACGGCCTGTAACTTGTCTGTCTGACATACTGTTAGATAATATAATTAAATTAAAGGAAATTAATACACCCCAAAAAAGCTGTAGAATAATGTAACTTGACTGCAGAGCGGCAAATAAAATGTACTTGTTTTTTTCCACTAATACACCCCAAAAAAGGCTGTAGTACAATGTAACTGCACCGCAGCATGGCAAATAAGACGTACTTTTTATACGATTAAAACACCCCCAAATAAATGTGTAGTACAATGTAACTGCACCGCAGAATGACAAATAAGTGTACTTTTTTTTTTACACTAATACACCTCAAAAAAAGCTGTAGTACAATGTATCTGCACTGCAGAATGGAAAAAAAAAGACGTCCTTTTTTTTACACTAATACACCCCCAAAAAGGCTGTAGTACAATGTAACTGCACCACAGAACGGCAAATAAGTTTACTTTTTTTTTACACTAATACACCTCAAAAAAAGCTGTAGTACAATGCATCTACACTGCAGAATGGAAAAAAAAGACGTCCTTTTTTTTACACTAATACACCCCAAAAAAAGCTGTAGAACAATGTAACTGCACCGCAAAATTGCAAATAAAACGTCTTTTTTTTTACACTAATACACCCAAAAGAAACTGTAAAACAATTTAAATGCACCTCAGAACGTTTAATATGACGTAAATACATTTCCTATAAATACACCCTGCAATATAGCACTTGCACCCCAATAGCAAGGTTTGCTGGAATTACAGAGGTATCATCTAGTGCAAACCTAAAAGCAGCAGCATAATAGCAATTTGGATCCCCAATAATTGCAGCAAGGTGTAATAGAATCACTCCTATTACCCAGGCTGTACACTCCCTATTGCACCCTGTTCTCCTTTTATAGTGGGGATGATGCCTCCCTATGATTTCCCTACACCTTGAATAATCTTTTCCTGAACTAGTAAATGGTTTTTTCAGCACATGTCTTTTCTAACACTGTCCCTAGCACCTGCTGAGGTCTCTCCCTGCACTAAGCAAACTGGAAAATGGCAGAATCCAAAATGACATATTTTTCCTGAAATTCAGATCGAATTCCACTTCGTTGATAGAGATGAGAGAATCGAATCACACAAAGTGGAATTCGATCCGAATTTCAGGAATAATTTGATTCGCCTAGAAGCCGAAATTCCTCGTGCTTCATGTCAGTGAATTAATAAATCCTGAAATTCAAACTTCCAGCCTCGATCTAGCTTGAAGTAATCTTCACGTGATTTCGGCTAAGATCTACAAGCAAGGTGGTGGTGGCCGGCCCGTCGCGAGCAAATGGACGCAGTAAGTTTGATGTAATGTTTTTTTTTTATGTTAATTTCACGCTGTCTGTACACTAGTGATGTCGCGAAACATAAAATTTCGCAAATGTTCGCGAACGGGTGAACCAAGCGAACCGCCATAGACTTCAATTGGCAGGCGAATTTTAAAACCCACAGGGACTCTTTCTGGCCACAATAGTGATGGGAAAGTTGTTTCAAGGGGTCTAACACCTAGACTGTGGCATGCCGGAGGGGGATCTATGGCAAAACTCCCATGGAAAATTACGTAGTGGATGCAGAGTCGGGTTTTAATCCATAAAGGGCATAACTCAACTAACATTCCTAAATTGTTTGGAATAACATGCTTTAAAACATCCAGTGTGTGTATACGATCAGGTATGATGTTGTATCGATCAGGTAGTGTAAGGGTTACGCCCACTTTACAGACATTGACAGACCAAACTCCCCTTTTAATGCACCGCAAGCAACCGCAAACAGTTCATTTGCACAACTGCAAACTCCCCATTTGCACAAGGTTGGATACCAAGCTAGCCACGTCCCGGTGATGTTATTGAAGGTTTCTTCCTCCACCCAGCCACGTACAACCCCAAAAGGTGAATTGAATAGATTTTTTGAACTGGGAGATGGTTAAAAAAATGCTGTCTCCCTCCCCTTTGTTTTTATCCACCGTCACTGCGTCTGCGCCGTGCAATTTACTGTCACACCCGATATGAGTGGTATTTTCTGTAGTACTATTCTCATCAGTTTAATCCCTCTAACGTCCCCAATCTGGGGTCCATTTATTGAATAGATTTTTCGAACGGGTAGATGGTTAAAAAAAGCTGACTCCCTCCACTCTGTTATAATCCACGGTGACTGCGTCTTCGCCGTGCAATTTACTGTCACACCCGATATGGGTGGTATTTTCTGTAGTACTATTCTCATCAGTTTAATCCCTCTAACGTCCCCAATCTGGGGGCCATTTATTGAATAGATTTTTCGAACGGGGAGATGGTTAAAAAAACGCTGGCTCCCTCCCCTTTGTTTTTTTCCACGGTCAATGCGTCTGCGCCGTGCAATTTACTGTCACACCCGATATGAGTGGTATTTTCTGTAGTACTATTGTCATCAGTTTAATCCCTCTAACGTTCCCAATCTGGGGGCCATTTATTGAATAGATTTTTCGAACGGGGAGATGGTTAAAAAAACGCTGGCTCCCTCCACTCTGTTTTAATCCACGGTGACTGCGTCTGTGCCGTGCAATTTACTGTCACACCCGATATGAGTGGTATTTTCTGTAGTACTATTCTCATCAGTTTAATCCCTCTAACGTCCCCAATCTGGGGTCCATTTATTGAATAGATTTTTCGAACGGGGAGATGGTTAAAAAAAGCTGGCTCCCTCCACTCTGTTATAATCCACGGTGACTGCGTCTGCGCCGTGCAATTTACTGTCACACACGATATGGGTGGTATTTTCTGTAGTACTATTCTCATCAGTTTAATCCCTCTAACGTCCCCAATCTGGGGGCCATTTATTGAATTGATTTTTCGAACGGGGAGATGGTTAAAAAAATGCTGGCTCCCTTCACTCTGTTTTAATCCACGGTCAGTGCGTCTGCGCCGTGCAATTTACTCTCACACCCGATGTGAGTGGTATTTTTTGTAGTACTATTCTCATCAGTTTAATCACTGTTACGTCCCATATCAGGGATTGCCTTTTGTGAAAAAAAATTTAGGCCGGGTACCTTCGACTGCCTTCACAGTGACAGACCAAACTCTCATACACAAAACTGAATTGATTTCAGCTTAGTCGTTCCTCATACTCCCAAATTGGGGCACTGCGCGTGCACAGAGCAATGTGCTGTGACACCCTATATGACTGGTGTCTTAACTAGTACTATTCCTATCAGTTTAATCCCTGTTACGTACCCTATCCGGTCGAATTGATTAACCATTGTCGAATTAGCGAACCATTACGACATCATGAAATAATTTAGTTCTGAGCTCTGTACTTGCTTTGTATTGGAATTGATGGGGATTTTTTTAATTGTCTGCATCATTTCTAATAAACTATTAAGAGACTTTATTATGATTTTTTATTTTATGTATTAAAAACCCATACAACATATAAAAAAAAGGTAAATTAATGTTTTTTCTATGAAATATTATCCAGCCGTCCGATCGCTTTTGGTCTGACCATAATGAAGCAACGGCCTTATCATCTGGGGTGTGGCAACATTGCCAACACACTCATAGAGGTGATGATTGCTTCATTGTGATACGCAAGCCCTTTCACCACAGCAAGGTAACGATCACGAAGGGAAATTGACACTTGTATGTGCCTTTTTTTGTTTGTTTGTTTTTGCAGCCACAGTGCTGCACCATAGGACAGAAAAATTAGGCATGTACACATGCCTGAAAAATAATGGCATTGTTGCAGCCGCTATTGTAGCAGCGGCCGGAAAAATTTATGTTTTCCAGGCAGAGAAGTGACTAAAACATTGCGGCTTGAACCCTAGTTGGTGGTGGAGAATTCACGAAAGTCATCCGGTATGCAGACATTAAATACAGCAGCGTGGGGACCATTTTGAGGCCAAGGCATGTAATCAGGCCTTTTGTTAGTCAAACGTATCCCCCACTGTCAGTCCCTTCGGGATCCATGCCTCATTCATCTTTATGAAGGTGAGGTAATCAACACTTTTTTGACCGAGGCGACTTCTCTTGTCAGTGACAATGCCTCCTGCTGCACTGAAGGTCTTTTCTGACAGGACACTTGAAGCAGGGCAGGCCAGAAGTTCTATCACGAACTGGGATAGCTCAGGCCACAGGTCAAGCCTGCACACCCAGTAGTGAAGGGGTTAATTGCTCCTCAGAGTGTCGATATCTGCTGTTAAGGAGAGGTAGTCTGCTACCTGTCGGTCGAGTCATTCTCTAAGGCTGGATCCCGAAGGGCTGTGGCGATGAGTAGGACTGAAACAGCTCCGCATGTCCTCCATCAACAACACATCTGTAAATCGTCCAGTCCTCGCCGCCGTGGTAGGAGGAGGATTAGACTCGCCTCTTCCCCTGTTAGATTCCCGTTGTGCTTTGACATCCCCCTTATAAGCTGTGTAAAGCATATTTTTTAGTTTGGTTTTGAACTGCTGCATCCTTTCTGACTTTTGGTAATTTGGTAACATTTCTGCCACTTTCTGCTTATACCGGGGGTCTAGTAGCGTGGCCACCCAGTACAGGTCGTTCTCCGTCATCCTTTTTATACGTGGGTCCCTCAACAGACATGACAGCAAAGACCCCATTTGAACAAGGTTGGATGCAGAGCTACTCATTTCCCGTTCCTTGTCCTCACTGATGTCATTGACGGTCTGTTCTTCCCCCCAGCCACGTACAACACCATGGGTCCCAGATAGGTGACAACAACGAGCACCCTGGGGTGCCTGCTGTGGTTGGTCTTCCTCCTCCTCAAAGCCGCCACATTCCTCCTCTGACTCCTCTTCTTCATACTCCTCTTCCAGCGTTGCCGCAGGTCCGGCAAGCGATGATGACAAGGCTGTTTCTGGTGGTGATGGTGACCACAACTCTTCCTCTTCACGCTCATCTACAGCCTGATCCAGCACTCTTCGCAGGGCACGCTCGAGGAAGAAAACAATTGGGATGAGGTCGCTGATGGTGCCTTCGGTGCGACTGACTAGGTTTGTCACCTCCTCAAAAGGACGCATGAGCCTACAGGCATTGCGCATGAGTGTCCACTAACGTGGCAAAAAGATTCCCAGCTCCGCAGAGGCTGTCCTAGCACCCCGGTCATACAAATACTCGTTGATGGCTTTTTCTTGTTGGAGCAGGCGGTCGAACATTAGGAGTGTTGAATTCCAATGTGTTGGGCTGTCGCATATCAAGCGCCTCACTGGCATGTTGTTTCGCCGCTGAATATCGGAAAAGTGCGCCATGGCCGTGTAGGAATGCCTGAAATGGCCACACACCTTCCTGGCCTGCTTGAGGATGTCCTGAAAGCCTGGGTACTTAGACACAAAACGTTGTACGATGAGATTCAACACATGTGCCATGCACGGCACATGTGACAACTTGCCCAAATTCAATGCCGACAACAAATTTGTTCCATTGTCACACACCACTTTGCCGATCTCCAGTTGGTGCGGGGTCAGCCACTGATCCACCTGTGCGTTCAGGGTGGACAGGAGTGCTGGTCCTGTGTGGCTCTCTGCTTTCAGGCAAGTCAACCCCAGGACAACGTGACACTGTCGTATCCGGGATGTGGAATAACCCCTGGGGAGCTGAGGGGAATAAGTTGATGTGCAGCCAGACGCCGCAGCAGAAGAGGACTCAGCTGAGGAGGATATCGAAGAGGATGGAGTAGGAGTAGAGGAGGAGGCAGGAGTCTGCCTGCAAGTCGTGGTGGTGTCACCAACTCCGCTGCGGAGCCAAGCATTCCATGCTTGTCAGCCATCAGCAGGTTGACCCAATGCGCAGTGTACGTGATATACCTGCCCTGACCGTGCTTTGCAGACCAGGTATCAGTGGTCAGATGGACCCTTGCCCCAACACTGTATGCCAGAAATGCCATGACTTCCTTTTTAATGACATGGTAGAGGTTTGGGATTGCCTTTTTTGAAAAAAAATTTCGTCCGGGTACCTTCCACTGTGGTGTCCCAATAGCGACAAATTTTTTGAAGGCCTCAGACTCCACCAGCTGGTATGGTAAAAGCTGGCGGGCTAAGAGTTCCGTCAAGCCAGCTGTCAGTCAACGGGCAAGGGGGTGATTCTGTGACATTGGCTTTTTACGCTCAAACATGTCCTTGACAGACACCTGACTGTGGGCAGATGAGCAGGAACTGCTGAAGGTGAGAGGAGGAGTGGCGGGTGGTTGAGAGGGGGCAGGAAGGACAGCAGTGGTTGACGTGGCTGAAGATGCTGGACCAGGAGGAGCATGGTGGCTTTGAGTTTGTGTGCTGTTTGTACTCATGTGTTGATCCCATAGGCGTTTGTGATGTGAGATCATGTGCCTTCGCAAAGCAGTTGTACCAAGGTGGGTGTTGGACTTCCCACGACTCAGTTTCTTTTGGCACAGGTTGCAAATGGCATTGCTGTTATCAGAGGCAGACACACAAAAAAAATGCCACACTGCTGAGCTTTGCAATGACGGCATTCTGGTATTCTGGTGGTGGCAACAGCATGCGTTGACTGGCGTGCTGTCTGGCTGACCCCAGGTGCCGATACATGCTGTCTGACTGTGCCACTAACTCCTTGCGACGACCTCCCCCTGCTTCCAACTCGTCTCCTCATTCTCTCTGTCTCCCCTTCTGAACTTTCCCCCTCTTCTTCTCTTCGAGCAGGCACCCACGTGGCATTTGTGGACACATCGTCATCATCAACCGCTTCACTTGTATCTGACACCGCAGAAAAGGAAGCAGCAGCGGGTACAACATCATCACACTGTACGTCCATGTGTGTAATCCTGCCTGACCGAGACATATCCCTGTAATCTACATCATCTGGCAATAATGGTTGCGCATCACTAATTGCATCCAACTGATGTGTAAATAACTCCTCTGACGGATCTAGTGAAGTGGCTGTGGTGGCTGTGGTGGTAGTGGTGGTGGTGGCGGCGGGCGGGTGCTTGGTAACTTGAGAGCAGGTGACCGAAGCTGAGCTGGAGGAGGATGGTGCGTCAAGGTTCTTAGCGGAAGCTGTTGAAGATTGGGTGTCCTGTCTAAGCCAGTCAACTATGTCCTCAGAATTTTTCGGGTTCAGGGTACATGGCCTCTGAACACTAGGCATTATTCCAGGGACAGTGAGAATCACAGCACCACGACGGCCCCTCCGGGGTGGCCTGCCTCTGCCTGTCATTTTTTTTTTAGATAAGTGGTACTACGCGTGCTAGGTACTGTGCCACCCGGTATCAGTGGTGGGCACTGGCAATGGGCACACTACAGTCTGTGGAAGTGGGCCTGACACACACTGGCAGCAGGCAAGAAACTGAAATTAGACTAATGTGTAAAAATGTAATGCCTTATTTATCGGCAAGCTACTGTGCCACCCGGTATCAGTGGTTGGCACTGGCAGTGGGCACACTACAGTCAGTGGAAGTGGGCCTGACACACACTGGCAGCAGGCAAGCAACTGAATTTAGACTACTGTCTAAAAATGAAATGCCTTATTTATCGGCAAGCTACTGTGCCACCCGGTATCAGTGGTTGGCACTGGCAGTGGGCACACTACAGTCAGTGGAAGTCGGCCTGACACACACTAGCAGCAGGCAAGCAACTGAAATTACACTAAAGTGTAAAAATTAAATGCTTTTTTTTAATGCAAAGTCCTGTGCCACACAGGATGACAGGGGTGGGCACTGGCAGTGGGCACACTACAGTCAGTGGAAGTTGGCCTGACACACACTAGCAGCAGGAAAGCAGCTGAAATTACACTAAAGTGTAAAAATTAAATGCCTTTTTGTTATGCAAAGTCCTATGCCACACGGGATGACAGGGGTGGGCACTGGCAGTGGGCACACTACAGTCAGTGGAAGTCGGCCTGACACACACTAGCAGCAGGCAAGCAGCTGAAATTACACTAAAGTGTAAAAATTAAATGCCTTTTTTTGATGCAAAGTCCTGTGCCACACGGGATGACAGGGGTGGGCACTGGCAGTGGGCACACTACAGTCAGTGGAAGTAGGCCTGACACACACTGGCAGGCAACTAACCTTAAATTAAAGTGTAAAAATTAAATGCCTTTTTTTGATGCAAAGTCCTGTGCCAGCCGGTATGAGTGGTGGGCACTGGCAGTGGGCACACTACAGTCAGTGGAAGTCAGCCTGACACACACCGGCAGGCAACTAACCTTAGATTAAACTGTAAAAATGAAATGCCTTTTTGTGATGCAAAGTCCTGAGCCACATGGGATGACAGGGGTGGGCACTGGCAGTGGGCACACTACAGTCTGTGGGCCTGCAGCTCCTCACACACAGGCAGGCCAGGCAACTGCAATATGTATATGGGGGGGAAAAAAAGCAGACTAATGTTGCAGCCCTAAAAAGGGCTTTTTGGGGTGATGTCAGGACGCTGTCCTTACAGCAGAGATCAGATGAGTCTTTCAGGACTGGAGTGGACACTGAATTCACTAGCCTAGCTATCGATTTCCCTATTAAATCAGCAGCAACTATACTCTCCCTCCTCTCACTAAGACTGCAAATTCCGAATTAATCTAAAATGGATGCTGTTCAGGAGATGGAGTTGGAAGGCTGTCCAAATCCTTCACCACCAATTTAACAAAAGTTTCAATAGCTGGACTTAAGGACAGGGGGGGAAATGCGGTTGATCTCGCCCGAATGAATGGAGGAAATTTGGACACACTCACCTCCTGTTCCATCAATAGATCTTCTAATGTTCCTATTTAAGTAAATAATTTTGATGCCACTGAGAGTAGGAGTTGGAGTAAGGGTAAAGAAACCTCCAATATACGTGTTACATTTCTGTATACATTGCTTATGCGTAAATGTCCTCCTACCCCTCCTCCAGTTCAGCCCCACAGGGCTCAGGTGGCCGTGAGATATAGGCACCACGTCTCCTGTCCCTTGGCCAGCCAGATTTAGCAGCACCTGTTCCAGGACATAAAGCAGTGGAATGACGTTGTTCATTCTGTAGTCCTGGCAACTGACAAATAAAGCGGCCTCCTCAAAGGACCTGAGCAAATGGCAGGTGTCACGCATGAGCTGCCACTGATCACGACAATGGGGGCCATTTACCCAGTGGCGCCCCTCTGAAACGGACAGAGTGGCTGGTCAGAAATGCACGTCGCTGCTCCTATGATGTCTATGGAAGCTTCGGAGATTGTTGCTTTTATTTTCCAAAAGTATTAACGCTATTGTGACCAAAATAAGCAACGTCCTGAAGGAGTTAAAAATATATCCAATTAAAGATGATAGCTTCACTTTAAGAAAAAAAAAAAATGCAGTAACTATAGAGGTGATGTTGTCATAGCAACCAGACTGTTCTATTGTTGTGTATTTGGTTCTAGAACATGAACACCTAGAATGTTTGTGAATTACATTGAGCTTTTCTTCACACGTCACACATTGTAGGTTTAGTGAACAGTTACCTACCGTGCGATTACTGCGATATTACCAGAAGGAAATTTACTAAAATAGGTCTCCGGAGCCTAAACGGTAAGTATAATAAGTGTAATATAGCGTAATATATATAATATTACTGGGGGAAAGTTATTAAGACCCTTGTCTCATACACTAGTATTAATATGTAATGTGCTGTAGTGAGGAGCGTCAAAGTTATTAACAGGTATGTCTCTTTATAAATTTGGCGCATCTTTCTGACTACTTTCTGAATCAATTCCTTGTACTTTTTAATATCTCTGCTTGCTGTAATTCAGTATAAACCTCATTGTTTAAAAGGCCACTGCCACACACAATTTCAGGGGGAAGCGCTGCCACTGCGCAGAGCACTCCCCTGGTTCAGAAAAAATCCCTGAAGAGCCATTTAACTGTATATGGCGAAATGCGTCGGATGATTTAATATACTTACACTAGGATCTATAGGATAGTAACTGTTTATAGGGTTAACTAGATAGGTCCGAGGTTCAAGAGGCTGGGGGTCGCCCTTCTCGGGGCGGGTGCTCCGACTGCGGCCGTTGAGGGTATCACACCAACTAGTGAGGGCCTTAAAGGGTCAGTGTATGGAGAGATAGCACCTGTAGTCAGTAAGAGGGACCCCCCCATCACCACCATACTCAGGACCTCCCCTAAAATTGATACAGTATACTCTATAGATCTTTGGGGACCATTTAGTGTAAGAGTGTCCGTTTTGATTTATTTTTTAAAGTTCAAATAAAGGTTATATTTTAATAAGGTACACTCCTATTTAAGTAAATAATTATGCTGCTGATTGGCTGGAATGTGTCTGCTGACTGTGAGGTACAGGGTCAAAGTTTGCTCAATGATGATGTATAGGGGGCGGACCGAACATCGCATGTGTTCGCCCGCTGCGGCGAACGCGAACAAGCTATGTTCGCCGGGAACTGTTCGCCGGCGTATAGTTCGGGCCATCTCTATTGTACACTTAGGTGCCACGATCATGTATGAACGTGGCATCTGAGGGGTACAATTATGGGGGCAGTGCTATCGCAGTTCTTAAATACCAGTTCTAATTTAACCAAGAAATTTATTGTTCATTTCATGGATCAAATATCTGTTGTGAATTTTGCCATTATGTGCCTTGTTAGAGAACAGCAAGTTATGCAAAAAGTACTGAAACATTGACTAGGTGGACATGCGCATTCAAAAGTTTAAATAAGGTCACATTAAGTTCACCTGTGAAGGTCAGAGTACATTTTAGGTTACCGTATTTTTCGCCATATAAGACGCACTTTTTTTCCCCCAAAAGTGGGGGGAAAATGGCAGTGCGTCTTATATGGCGAATACTACCATTTTCCTATAGCTGAAGCCGATACATCGCACAGCCTGCGATGTATCAGCATGGAAGGAGGAGGGGGCGGAGCCTGGCAACACGCGGCGGGCGGCCCGCCGCTCACAGCATGACTGCTTGTATAACATTTAAAATCTTTAATTATGTCCCCTTATTTCCTAAAAGCCCAGGACAATAGCGCTCTGCTAACCTGCTATAACGATCCTCTAGCAGGCAGAGCGGTGCGGCGGCAGGCTGGTGTGTAACGTCCTCACTGGCGTCATCTGCCTGCTCCTTTCACTTTATGAATGAAGCAGGAGGAGCAGGCAGATGGCGTCAGTGAGGACGTTACACCAGCCTGCCGCCGCACCGCTCTGCCTGCTAGAAGATCGTTATAGCAGGTTAGCAAGCGCTACTGTCCTAGGCTTTAGGAAATAAGGGACATAATAAAGATTTTAAATGTTATACAAGCAGATCATGCTGTAGCGGCGGGCCGCCATCATGTTGCCAGGCTCCGCCTAAGCAACCATGGGCCAGATGTTTTAGAAAGGGGCACCTGTGGATGAAACTGTAATTGGGGTGATCTGTGGATGACACATATGGCATAAGATGCTATATATGTGTCATCCACAGATCCAATCCATTACAGTGTCATTCATAAATGCCCCCATCACAGTGCTATCCACAGATCCCCCATCACAGTGCTATCCACAGATCCCCCATCACAGTGCTATCCACAGATCCCCCCATCACAGTGCTATCCACAGATCCCCCCATCACAGTGCCATCCACATCTCCCCCACATAACAGTGCCATCCACAGATCCCCCCCATAATACTGTCATGCACAGACCACCATTACTTCAAAAGCACACCTTTTGGTTAAAAATATTTTTTTTCTTATTTTTCTCCTCAAAAACCCAGGTGCGTCTTATAGGCCGGTGCGTCTTATAGGGCGAAAAATACGGTAATTCTGAAATTTCAACCAAGCCAAATATCCCTAACCTTTTTTGAGTAGGATGGATAGATAGATAGATAGATAGATAGATCGATCAGTGGCAGACATCTTAACTGCTTGTAAGTACATAAGAGTTGCAGCTCTGATGGTTGAGCTTTGAACAGAATGGCTTAACAAATGTGCCGAGCATGAGGATGTAGGAACACTGCACAGTTTGTACTTTTCATTTATTAGACTATAATTTTCCAATCAGTTTATATTAAAGCAACATAACAGAGAATTAATGTTAGATACAAGAAGGACATGTGAATGTGATGGAAATATTATCTGTACATAGAAGTGGTTAGTGTTTTTTTTTTTTTTTTCTGGAGAAATAGTTACGGAAATAACCATTGTAACCTCTGTAATTTAATAAGTGAGATATTTCATTCATGTCATTGAATACATAACACTTCAAAGTTTAGAACAAGGGTCTTCTCACCGACAATTATGGAGTCAACAATAGCTGAGTGTTTCCAGAGACCCTGCAGTTTAGGCACTACATGGGAATCCTGTTCACTACAAAGTCTGACTCATTCTACAGTGCCATAAGTCATGACTTTTACTTTTTCCTTCTTTTTTTTTTTCATGTAATTAGTTTATTCATTAAATACAAACTGTCTTTAGTTTAGTATTTCACGTCATTTTAATAGTACCAGTACCGGTATTTTCCAGTATGTGATCTTATTAACCATTAACTAGGATCAGTATTTAGAATGGTATTTCTTAATAACAGTTTAATAATCCAATATTTTGTGGATTGCTAAAGCTCCAGATTACCAGAATAATTAGCTTCAAAATCAATGTTGACAGCAGAACGCTAAAATGTATAAAATATAAGTTTCAGATGAATAAAGCATGGCACTATGTGTGGCCACTGCTGTATTAGCATTACACCGACACATCATTGATTTGACTGGACACTGTGTAATTCTCTGTTTCTCCTATGGCGGTGCTGTAGTGAAACTGAACACTCATTGCCAGTCTTCACCAAGGATTTCAGCTGATCACTGGGGGGAGACATTTACTACCATGTCATTGCTTATGGATCTTACTAACAAGCATGGATTTCTCAAAGTGGGGAAGTTGGAACCCGTTTAACTGAAAATAACCGGTTAAGCTGTTATAATAAGCTTGGGATTCATGCAAACAGCCCCTACTGTACCTTGCATGCCTGCATTTTCTTGGTATAATTCAGCAGATTGTGTATATGTGTGTAGCTATTCTCTGCTAGATCTCCAGAAGGTATATACAGCAACCAACAAAGCCTGTATGACAGAACCCATAAGCTGTGCTGCTTCCTACTAGGAGCCATACAGCATCTATACATCATCGTGGAGGCTTTGTGCGCAAGTTCTACTGTGCTTATGAGACCTTATTTTTGTTTGGTTCTGAAATGATTTTCCACTAGCCTGTCAGTATAAAAAAATAAATCTCCTGATTATGGTTATTGTGCCCTCCAGTAAGGCTGGACTTAGAGCTTCTAAGACATATTTATAGTTTTCATTTTTACTTAGAGCTTCCCTTTTATTTTCAAGGGCAATTTATACTTCTGTAGAAAGGTTAGAAATTCATAAATAAAAAGGCTTATCCAAAGAGCAAAGCAAATGTCTTCAGACTGTACACCACTAAAACAATTCCTAAATTGTCATGTTCTTTATGGAAGTATTCCTGTCTGTAGACAACTAAAACTGCGCTTCAAAGGGCGTTCTCTGGTCATTTTGTGGGCGTTCTCAGACAGAATGCTGCCTGGACCCACAAATGTTCCATAATTTAAGATTTAAAGGTTAAGTGTGGACTTGAGAATTTCAAGTTCCTATTGTATCCACATAACTGTGTCTAACAAGGCCCTCACTTACCATGTATAGTGTTCTTGTGGCAGAGGGGTTCTTGGGTTTCCTCAAACACTGGGGCCGGGAACAGGTAATCCTGCAATCCTTTAAATCTACAAAACCCATTTATCAATTTGGACCAGCCCTATGAACTATTGTAAAAGAATGACCAGTCTACAGAAAGGTGAGCTCAGATAAGTTATCTTATCTTCATATTCACCCCCGTTTCCCTCAATTTACCTGCAAACTAGCTCTGAAATTCATAGGGGACTCCACAGCTTGCATATCGTGCAGAGGACTCCAAAACTTGTCCTCTCTATGTATTTCAGAGCCGGTTTGTGGTTGCACAGCGGGGCAATAGATGTGACTATACGGATAACAATTATTGATCTGACTTTATGGGTCAACCGGGACCAGCAAATATTCCATTAAATGATACCAATTTATTAAAATATGTTAAAAATACACACTCATGCAGTCTGTGTACATACAATATATCACTGTACAGCTCAAGATATGACAACAATACTGCACCAACACCCTTGTGCATCACCCTGCGTTAAGTGTAACCACAATCGGTAGCCAATGAAACACTGTTTACATCGGACAGTTCTTGACCGCAGTAAGGTTCACTGCTCAAAATAGCTCAATATTTCACTAACCCCTTTATGCAGAACCCTGTGTTAGGGTATAACCACAGGTAGTATCCAGTGGACCAGTAGCACTGTTTGGTTACCACTCCAATAATATATATTAATCGTCCTCCTTAGTGGTAAGTGCACCCCTTAAGTGCCACCTGTATCTTCAGCCACAATAATGCAAGTGAATGCTAATCAATGCTCCAACTAGGTTCAAAATAATGACAAGATTACACTAACACCTTTGTTGTATTTAAGCAGCATCCGATGTTAGGGTATAACCACAGGCAGTATCCAGTAGCACTGTTGACATCAAACGGCTAATGACCACACCAAGATTCACTGAGTATAGTGCGGCATTTTTAGGTTAACACTCCAATATGTATTGGTTGTCCTCCTTAGTGGTGAATGCACCCCTTAGGTGCTACAATGATGTAAGTCAATGCTGAATATAAAAGTCCGCCTTAGACTGCTTCCACTTTCATATGGAGACCGACCACATCAACCACTAAACATACAAACACACACCGGTGTACTTTACCAGTCTTCCAGTTTCCGTGGTGGTGGACAACTTTTCCCGGCACTCGTGCCCTCAGTGTCCGTACTTCAGCGGTATACCCGCTTCTCCTGAGTCGCAGGTCTCAGCGTGGCGTCCCACGTGACCTGAAGGAGTACGCTGATTACATGTGCCGCTCACTGCTGAGCGCTCTGGGGACCACTCCGGCTTTTGGGGTGTGCACCCGATCCATTGTTAAGGGTGAGGTGAGCCGCCAATTATACAATTATTGATCTGAGTTCACTGTTCTGTGGAATATTCATTTATTATGAACAACCTACACAAGAAGATGAGCCCACAAAGTACCCATTAAATAAGGTAAATCTTTATTAGAATATATAATTATTTAAAAATGCAGAAAATCACATAATATAAGGAGAGGCAGCAAAAATGACACCATCCATGATCCACACAGAGTACGTGGGGTTACACGTACACAGTAAGACAGTTAATGGCAAAGACGCTGGCTCTAAGTAAATAATTTCCATAGCAAACACATACATATTTTCAGGAAACACAATATAGTAGGAAAAGCATTTATTTGCATGTTTGCACTTTGTCAAGTGACATATTGATTTGTGTATTTCTTCACTACATCATAGTTTCCTATATCACTTTTTATGCTTCATTTATTTTTTATTGTTATTTTCTTTTCTTTTTTTTTACGCTTTTCACGCATTTTCATAATTTTCACTTTTTTCATATTTTCTCACAATTTATTTCAACATATTAGTTTTGATATATTTTTTCTGAAATATTGGGAGAGATTGGGACTTTGAATAATTTATCTACTTATTTATTTATGAATTATTTATTTATTGTGCACTGTATAATTTGATATATGTTGTATTATTTGATCATCCACATTGAGCATTAATTGAGCTACCAATGGAACAACTGAATATTGGTATTAGTATGGACTTAGTGTAGGACGTATCCATTTTGTGCCGTTGCTAACATAGTATATATAAAAGCTGTTGACCACAGAGGGAGAAGGTGCTCACTTTTTTGTTATGTGGTACGGCCTGAGCTGTTCCCCTGGGTAGAGCACATGACTGGTGTCGCCCATGTGATATCTTCCGGCCTTGCGTCTTTACTCCGTGCTCTGCAAATCACATGACACGTGTACATGTACATGTACAGTAGAGTGACGCCAGGATAGGACGACAGGGAGCCTGGGTGTGCGCCCGTCATGTAGCCACTTATGCCCAGGTGAATAAACTCTAACTAAAATGGGAAACCTTTTTTGATTGGTGAGAAGGGGTTTATTAGGTTGATTCACAGTGATGGCATTACCCCCCGCTGAAACGTGCGTCTGGGTACCGCCATCCTTGACCAAACGTATTGCGAGTTACAAATATTCTTATTATCTTTTGTAATTTGATATTGGACAAAAGTGCTCTGGTTGTGACCTATGTGTAGTTATTTGCTATGGAAACTATTTACTTAGAGCCAGCGTCTTTGCTATTAACCGTTTTACTGCATAACCCCATGTACTCTGTGTGGATCATGGATGGAGTCATTTCTGCCACCTCTCCTTGTATTATGTGATTTTATTTTTAATTAATTGTATATTCTAATAAATATTTACCTTATTTAATGGGTACTTTGTGGGCTCGTCTTCTTGTGTAGGTTGTTTATGGTCTTTTGGAGACTGTACAGGGGTTACCAGTATATATTGTGGTAATAATAAAGCATTACATCAGGGTACTTTACATTGCTGATTTACTTAGGCCTCCTTTCTCTGTTCCGTATACGAACCATATACAGAACCATTCATTTCAATGGATCCGCAAAAAAATGGAAGGTACAACGTATGCCTTCCGTTTCCATTTTTCCGTTCCGTTCAAAGATAGAACATGTCCCATTATTGTCCACATAACGGACAAGGATAGTACTGTTCTATCAGGGGCCAGGTGTTGCGTTACACAAAAAACGTAATGCACACAGACATCATACATATTTTTTGCGGATCAGTTATTTGCGGACCGCAAAATACTGAAAAAGCCATACAGTCGTGTGCATGAGGCCTTACTATGTGTACTTGGTATGTTTGGTTTCTTTTGTTTATTATTCATTCATTATGATAGTTCATAGGTCGGGTCAGAGGTAACAGATAACCTTTAAGTATACTAAATCTGTTTTTATGTAGAATTCCTTTAATTTAGCACTACAAATGACTGAATAAATTCTAAGCAAATTACTTTCTATAAAAATTTCCAAATCCTCTACTTCAAAATGAGGCCATTGCTTTTGGTCCTCCCATTTTACATATCAATTTCTCTTTTGCTTTAGTAGAGAGAGGGTCTAAAAGCATGATTATCCAGTAACCATCGCTTTGCTTGATGCTAACAATACATTTGTTAGCATGTACTGTAAATAACCAAGCGTGCAGTTTGCTATGCTTTCCCGAGTCTCCTAGAACCCAGTTCTTTAAGGCTCTGCACCAGTTAGTCATGGCCAGTGTCATCGTTTTATTCATCACCTTCAGCATGTTTGTCGTAATGAGTGTCTTGTCCTCAAAATGTGCCTGAGAAAACCCCACGCCCCCTTTCATCAGCAACTCCTCCTGCTCCAGAGATTCCACCCGTATGACTGACCAGGAGTCTGCTCTCCTCCCACCAGTGAGGCGCTGGCATTCCACAGTGTCTGCCAGTGCTACTGCTATAACAAGTAGATCACATCAGTAGCAGGCAATTCATGTACCTGGGCTGTGTCCATTCTCCAGCGCATACCTTGTTCCCTGAGCCCATGGAATTCTTGTAAGGCAAATTGGATTTGAGCAATTACCCTCATCTTAATGCACAGTTGGGGATGGCGCAGGCTCAGCGCATGGGCCTGCACCATACAGACAGGTACCTGGCTCTAATATATAATATACAATTAAATTATGATTTTGACTAATATGCAACCATGTCAATAGGGAATGCAGAATCAAAATGGTTAGACAAAGGGAGTGGGTTCTCTCTCTCTCACCTCGTCCATGCCATCTTACTATACCTATTAACCACTTCAGCCCCCCTAGCTTAAACACCCTTAATGACCAGGCCACTTTTTACAATTCCGCACTACACTACTTTCACCGTTTATTGCTCGGCCATACAACTTACCACCCAAATGAATTTTACCTCCTTTTCTTCTCACTAATAGAGCTTTCATTTGGTGCTATTTCTTTCTTGCTGATATTTTTCCTTTTTTTGATATTTTACTTTTTTTGATGAAATTTTTGCAAAAAAATGATATTTTTCACTTTATGTTGGAAAATTTATCAAATAAAACTACATTTCTCTAAAAATTTTCTCTAAATTTATTGTTCTACATGTCTTTGATAAAAAAAATGCAAAAAGTGTATATTTATTGGTTTGGGTAAAAGTTATAGCATTTACAAACTATGGTGCAAAAAGTGAATTTCCGCACTTTGACTTTCTGAGCACCTGTCCTGTTTCCTGAGGTACTACAATGCCCAGACAGTAGAAATACCCCATAAATGACCCCATTTCCGAAAGTAGACACCCTAAGGTATTCACTGAGGGCATAGTGAGTTCATGGAAGTTTTTATTTTTGTCACAAGTTAGCGGAAATGGATTTTTTTTTTTTTTTACAAAGTCTCATATTCCACTAACTTGTGCCAAAAATAAAAACTTCCATGAACTCACTATGCCCATCAGAGAATACCTTGGGGTGTCTACTTTCCGAAATGGGGTCACTTGTGTGGTATTTTTACTGCCCTGGCATTTTAGGGGCCCCTAAACGTCAAAAGCAGTTTGGAATCCAAATGCGTAAAAATGTCCTGTAAAATCCTAAAGGTACTCATTGGATTTAGGGCCCTTTGCGCATTTTGGCTGCAAAAAGTGGCACACATGGGGTATCGCCGTACTCGGGAGAAGTAGGGCAATGAGTTTTAGGGTGTCTTTTACATATACCCCTACTGGGTGTGAAAAATATCTCTGTAAATGACAACTTTGTATAAATTTTTTTAAAAGTTGTCATTTACAGAGATATTCTCTCACCCAGCATGGGTATATGTAAAAATACACCCCAAAACACATTGCCCTACTTCTCCTGAGTACGGCGATACCCCATGTGTGCCACTTTTGCAGCCAAGATGCGCAAAGGGGCCTAAACCAATGAGTACCTTTAGGATTTACAGGACATTTTTACGCATTTGGATTCAAACTGCTTGACGTTAGAGGCCCCTAAATGCCAGGGCAGTAAAATACCACACAAGTGACCCCATTTCGGAAAGTAGACACCCCAAGGTATTCTCTGATGGGCATAGTGAGTTCATGGAAGTTTTTATTTTTGGCACAAGTTAGCGGAAATGGATTTTTTTTTTTTTTACAAAGTCTCATATTCCACTAACTTGTGCCAAAAATAAAATTTTACATGAACTCACCATACCCCTCACGGAATACCTTGGGGTGTCTTCTTTCTAATATGGGGTCACTTGTGTGGTATTTTTACTGCCCTGGCATTTTAGGGGCCCCTAAACGTCAGAAGCAGTTTGGAATCCAAAGGCGTAAAAAATGTCCTGTGAAATCCTAAAGGTACTCATTGGATTTAGGGCCCCTTTGCGCATTTTGGCTGCAAAAAAGTGGCACACATGGGGTATCGCCGTACTCGGGAGAAGTAGGGCAATGAGTTTTGGGGTGTCTTTTTACATATACCCCTACTGGGTGTGAAAAATATCTCTGTAAATGACAACTTTGTATAAATTTTTTAAAAAGTTGTCATTTACAGAGATATTTCTCTCACCCAGCATGGGTATATGTAAAATACACCCCAAAACACATTGCCCTACTTCTCCTGAGTACGGCGATACCCCATGTGTGCCACTTTTGCAGCCAAGATCGCAAAGGGCCCTAATTCCAATGAGTACCTTTAGGATTTTACAGGACATTTTTACGCATTTGGATTCCAAACTGCTTCTCTCGCTTTAGGGGCCCCTAAAATGCCAGGATAGTAAAAATACCACACAAGTGACCCCATTTCGGAAAGTAGACACCCCAAGGTATTCGCTGATGGGCATAGTGAGTCCATGGAAGTTTTTATTTTTGGCACAAGTTAGCGGAAATTGAAATGTTTTATTTTATTTTATTTTTTTACAAAGTCTGATATTCCACTAACTTGTGACAAAAAAATAAACTTTTACATGAACTCACCATACCCCTCACAGAATACCTTGGGGTGTCTTCTTTCTAAAATGGGGTCACTTGTGTGGTATTTTTACTGCCCTGGCATTTTAGGGGCCCCTAAAGCGAGAGAAGTAGTTTGGAATCCAAATGCGTAAAAATGCCCTGTGAAATCCTAAAGGTACTCATTGGATTTAGGGCCCCTTTGCGCATCTTGGCTGCAAAAGTGGCACACATGGGGTATCGCCATACTCAGGAGAAGTAGGGCAATGTGTTTTGGGGTGTATTTTTACATATACCCATACTGGGTGTAAAAAATATCTCTGTAAATGACAACTTTTTCCATTTTTTATACAAAGTTGTCCATTTACAGAGATATTTCTCTCACCCAGCATGGGTATATGTAAAATACACCCAAACACATTGCCCTACTTCTCCTGAGTACGGCGATACCACATGTGTTACACTTTTGCAGCCAAGATGCGCAAAGGGCCCTAAATCCAACGAGTACCTTTCAGGATGGCATTTTTACGCCTTTTTCTTCTCACGCTTCTGGGCCCCTAAAATGCCAGGGCAGTAAAAATACCCCAAATGTGACCCTATTTTAGAAAGAAGACACCCCAAGGTATTCTGTGAGGGGCATGGCGAGTTCATAGAAGATTTTTTTTGCCACAAGTTTGCAGAATTTTTATTTATTTTTTCTCACAAAGTCTCCCTTTCCGCTAACTTGTGACAAGAAGTTTAATCTTTCATGGACTCAATATGCCCCTCAGCGAATACCTTGGGGTGTCTTCTTTCGAAGTGGGGTCACATGTGAGGTTTTTCCACTGCCATGGCATTTGAGGGTCTCCGCAATCATTACATGTATGGCCAGCATTAGGAGTTTCTGCGATTCTCTTTATATGGAGCATACAGGTAATGAGATTTTTTCCGTTCAGCCTCTGGGCTGAAAGAAAAAATGAACGGCACAGATTTCCTCATTCGCATCGATCGATGTGGATGAAAAAATCTCTGCCAAAAATATGCAAGAAAAAAAGAGGGGCCTGGCGATTGCCAGGACATAGGAGCTCCGCCCAAACATCCATACCCACTTAGCTCCTATGTCCTGGCAAGCGTGATTTCTCCATTCACATCGATCAATCGATCGGTGTGGAGGAAGACATCTTTGCCAGATTTTTATACAAAGTGTTTGCCAAAGAATATGAACTCCAACACCTCTCCTCAGCTCATATGCCTGGGCAAGCGTACCTGTCCTGCAGAGGAGAAATCTCGTCTTGCAGCGCCGCATACACCGACTTCACGTGTCTTCTGACAGCAGCGCAATGCTTCTCTCAGAATTCACATCAGTGCTGCGGCGTTTTACGTCGGTTGGTCCGTTGGTCTTCCTGGAAAATAAAAGGGTGGTTAGGGGAAAAAAAAAAAAGAAGAAAAAACAGGCAGCAGGCACATGACTTGAACGTTGCAAACTTTATGAAACCGGAACATTGTAAAACTTTTATAAAACATGAACATAAAAACCTGAACTAACTCAAGATTTTTTTTCTTGCTACCTGTTTAATTTTTTTTTTAACCATTTCACTCTTTATTTTCCTAGCAGAAACCTCTCCTTTCCCATGGGACAATGTGTAAAGTGTAAATCACACAGAGATGGTGAGAAGTACACTATACACGTTATCCCAAGTGAAAGGAGAGGTTTCTACCATTTCACACTTCTGCTGTAGCACACCAGCACCGTCCCTATGTGTTAGGGTCTCTCAAAACCTAGTATCCTGAGAGACCCTTGAGCCTGAGTGAAAAAAAAACTACCTGTGTAGTGCTGTCCCTATGTCCCTAAGTGTACCTGAGTGTGGTACTTCCGGAAACACTCTCCAAAGCATAGGGCAGGGTGGTCAGGACAGTCAGGACAGAAATAACGGGTGTCACGCCTTATTCCACTCCTGCCACAGACACGACATCTTTTTCGGGGTGACGGTTGGGTTGAGGTACCAGGAAAGACACTGGGGAAGTGTCGCTCGTGTAGACGGCTAACTACACTGGTGGATGGGGCCACGGAACCTCCTGGATACAGGAGTTCCGAAATGATCTCTTCCTGGAATTTAAGGAAGGATCCCGTTCTCCCAGCCTTACTGTAGAGAACGTAACTATTATAGGCAGCCAATTGAATCAAATATACAGACACCTTCTTATACCAGCGTCTGGTTCGTCGGGAAAGCAAATAAGGGGCCAACATCTGGTCGTTGAAGTCCACCCCTCCCATGTGGAGGTTATAGTCGTGGACTGAGAGGGGCTTTTCAACGACACTGGTTGCCCGTTCAATTTGGACTGTCGTGTCTGCGTGAATGGAGGAGAGCATGTAAGCGTCACGCTTGTCTCTCCATTTCACCGCGAGCAGTTCGTCGTTACACAGTGCAGCCCTCTCCCCCTTGCAAGTCGGGTGGTAAGGAGCCGTTGGGGAAGCCCGGCGACTAGGTCGCAGCGGTGCCACAGCAGCCAATCTGTTCTAGGAACAAATGCTTGAAGAGGGCCACACTTGTGTAAAAGTTGTCCACGTAAAGATGGTACCCCTTGCCGAATAAGGGTGACACCAAGTCCCAGACTATCTTCCACTGCTCCCCAGGTAGTCAGGGCAACCGACCGGCTCCAGGGTCTGATCTTTTCCCTCATAGATCCGAAATTTGTGCGTATAGCCTGTGGCCCTTTCACAGAGCTTATACAATTTGACCCCATACCGGGCGCGCTTGCTTGGGATGTACTGTTTGAAGCCAAGGCGCCCGGTAAAATGTACAAGGGACTCGTCTACGCAGATGTTTTGTGCAGGGGTATACAAATCTGCAAATTTCTGGTTGAAATGGTCTATGAGGGGCCGAATTTTATGGAGCCGGTCAAAAGCTGGGTGGCCTCTGGGACGGGAGGTGGTGTTGTCGCTAAAGTGCAGGAAACGCAGGATGGTCTCAAAACGTGTCCTGGACATGGCAGCAGAGTACACGGGCATGTGATGAATTGGGTTCGTGGACCAATATGACCGCAATTCATGTTTTTTGTAATGCCCATGTTGAGGAGAAGGCCCAGAAAAGTTCTAAATTCGGAAACTTGGACTGGTTTCCACCGGAAAGACTGGGCATAAGAGCTTCCCGGGTTGTCGGCGATAAATTGAGTGGCATACCGATTTGTTTCTGCCACGACTAAGTCAGAGAGCTCCGCAGTGAAAAACAGCTCAAAAACCCCAGCGCCGATCCTATCTGAGCTGTTTCCACCCGAACTCCTGACTGGGCGGTGAAAGGGGAACTACTGGTGCGGCTGAAGTTGGGGGCTGCCAATCAGGGTTTGCCAGCACCTCAGGGATTCTAGGGGCTCTACGGGCCTGTCTGCGCGGTGGCTGCGGCGGGAAACTACTGCACGTGCCACCGTACCAGCTTCAACTGCCCTTCTGGTGCTCGCCACTTCACCATGTTGTGCGGCAGTGCTGGTAGAAGGTCCAGGACGGGCTGCGCTGCTGGTGTATGCCTCACCACGTAATCCGGCAGCGCCAGCCCCACTCTGCTGCCCTTGAAGCGGATCCTGCGTAACCTGCGGTCTAGCGACACGGGGCCGAGTACGCCTGGTTCTATCAGGGACCTCAACCTCCTCGTCCGAACTTTGGGTCAGAGAGCCACTGCTCTCTACAGGTTCGTATTCTGACCCGCTAGATTCGTCAGATGAGGGTTCCCATTCCTCATCCGACTGGGTCAGAATCCTGTAGGCCTCTTCAGGAGAATACCCCTTGTTTGCCATTTGGGATACTAAATTTAGGGGTATTCCCTGAGACTACCCAAGAAAAAAGCAAGCCTGTCTTACAATTGAGAGGGTAGCGAAGTACAGAAGCCGCTGCGATTGATAAAAAGATCAAAACTGATTTTTTATCGCCGCAGCGCTTGTGAAGGATTGTGCAGTGATTACAAAAAAAAATTTTTTGTCACTGCGGCGGGGTGGCGTGGGTGAGCGCAGGTGTGGGCGACCGATCCAGGCCTGATCGGGCAAACACTGCGTTTGGGGTGGAGGGCGAACTAAAGTGACACTAGTACTATTATAGATCTGACCGTGATCAGTTCTGATCACTTACAGATACTATAAAAGTACAAAAGCTGATTAGCGCTACGCTAATCAGCGAACCAGTGACTGTGGTGCGGTGGGCTTGGCGCTAACGCTAACTACCTACCAAAGGGGCCTAAACTAAGCTAAACCTAACAGTCAATCCTAGTGAGAAAAAAAAAGTGACAGTTTACACTGATCACTTTTTCCCTTTCACTAGATGATTGACAGGTGCTGAGAGGGGTGATCAAGGGGTTAATTTGGGTGATGGGGGGCTGATCAGGGGCTAGTGTGTGGTGCTTGATGTACTCACTGTAGAGGTGTGCTCTCTCCTGGGTCCAACCGACGAAAAGGACCCAGGAGAGAGCACAGAAGCCATTTAATCCATCATATTTACAAATATGATGGGTTAAATGGCTTGCGATTCGTTTTTTTAAAAGTCATCAGCCCGCCAGCGATGCCGATTGGCTGGCAGGCTGATGACCCAGGTCATCTAAACTTTGTGCAATGCGCGATTTGCGCATGCGCGGCCGAATATGTGCGAAATCTCGCGTCTCGCGAGATGACGCACATCTGCGGCGCCCCAGAACAGCCCGACCGCCGCGAGAACGCAGTTGTGCGTTAGGCGGTCGGGAAGTGGTTAAACTCTGTCGGTGACCTGGAGACAGTTACTAATAGGATGCACCTACACTAGTGTGACAGAAAAAAGAAAGAAATATGTTGTTGTTTTTTACAGGAAAACAGAAAATATCACAAACAAATTAACTCAATTAAAATTGAAGTATATATAAAAATTAAAAAAAACTACACAGAACTAGTAACTACAAAATTATCCTGTTGCTTATATTTCCCAGTGAACATGGTAAAACAAATGCAGTTTTTTGTTCTTTCGCCCTCTATGAAACAAAAGCAATAAAAAAGTAAGATGTATGATACCCCACAGAACCAGAGAAATGGTACCAATGAAAACGTCAACTTTTCCCACAAAATCCATCAACTCACACAGATCAGGTGATGAAACATTTAAAAAGTTATGGGTCTCAGAATACAGTGGCACAAAAACATAAATAAAGTAGTAGAACGTAAAAAAGCTATAAATCTTGTATGACTGTAATCGTACTGATTTGCAGAATAAAGAAAAAACGTTATGTATTTGGTGCAATAAATACAGGAAAGTGTGAGTGAAAAAGATATATAGGAATTTCACTTTTTCCCCCTCCAAAACATTATGGGGGTCATTTATCACTTAAGATCGTTTTCATCTCACTTTTAAGTCTGGTTTTACAGGTTGCACCAAAAGTGTAAAGTGGTTTGTAAATGTGTAAAAGTAGACATGGGGTGTTGCCTGGCATAAGTTGCAACTTTTTAGCGACTTTTGCAAAAGTCATGCATAGTAAATCTCACTTTTAGCTTTTAAACAGACCAGTGTGAAAAGTGGCAAGGATTATGAAATGTCGCAAAAACATCACAGTTGCCATGGAAATGTCGCAGTTGCCATGACTTGTGACTTTTTTACTCCACAAAACTGACATATCTGACTTCATAAATTACCTCAGACAGCTGCCGCCAAGTCCAATAAGATAATGGGTTGCATCAAAAGGGGCATAGACGCCCGTGATGAGAACATAGTCCTACCACTTTACAAATCACTAGTCAGACCACACATGGAGTACTGTGTACAGTTCTGGGCTCCAGTTAACAAGGCATACATAGAAGAGCTGGAGAGGGTTCAGAGGAGGGTTACTAAAGTAATAACTGGAATGGGGCAACTACAGTACCCTGAAAGATTATCAAAATTAGGGTTATTCACTTTAGAAAAAAGACGACTGAGGGGAGATCTAATAACTATGTATAAATATATCAGGGGTCAGTACAGAGATCTCTCCCATCATATATTTATCCCCAGGACTGTGACTGTGATGAAGGGAACATCCTCTACGTCTGGAGGAAAGAAGGTTTGTACACAAACATAGAAGAGTATTCTTTACGGTAAGAGCAGTGAGACTATGGGACTCTCTGCCTTAGGAGGTGGTGATGGTGAGTACAATAAAGGAATTCAAGAGGGGCCTGGATGTATTTCTGGAGTGTAATAATATTACAGGCTATGGCTGCTAGAGATGGGTCGTTGATCCAGGGAGTTCTTCTGATTGCCTGATTGGAGTCGGGAAGGAATTTTTTATTCCCCTTAAATGGGGAAAATTGGCTTCTACCTCACAGGTTTTTTTTTTTGCCTTCCTCTGGATCAACCAGCAGGGTGACAGGCCGAACTGGATTGACAGATGTCTTTTTTTGGCCTTATATACTATGTTATGTACTATGTTACCTCCTATGATATGTACTAAACAATGGTGCCATTAACTAAAGCAACTTATATGATAAAAAATCTCCTTAATGACTTTATTAATGGAGAAATAAAAAAAATATGGCTCTAGGTATCCAGGGATAAAAAAGAAAACATTGACGTGTCATGAACGCCCAAACCGGGCGAGGAAGGCAAGGTGTTAAATTTGCATGCAATAAGCTCCCACTAGTGGCAGATGAAAGTAAGTGCTATCAATGTCAGGCAGGAAGCAGGGAAAACAGTTCATTGCTGGGCCACAAAGCAGTCATGTAGTTTGCCCCCGGTTTCATCTCAGATATCGAATAATGTGCTTTAAAGACAACATGAAAGCAAAAATAGCAATCCTGCATTTTCTGTTTTCAACTTTGGAAGTTCTTGCCCTTTTCCAATTCTCTGCCGTCCAAAATGGCACAAAGACCTTTCAGAATTTGGTTAACATTTTCAACTCGGAGAAAATGACCATAGGGAATCTGCATGACGGGAATTACATTAAGGTGAGTAATGTAGGTCACTTTGAACACATGTTTATAGGCTTTGAGGTTTTTGTCACAATTTGTTCCAAAATGTGTATATATCTTAAAATGTAAATGACTGTTTTTGTTCCCACTTAATCCAATACACCATGTCAACTAAGGATTCGCCTATCTCCTCAAGTTATATTGTGCAGGTTCAATGAAATTTATGTCTCGCTAACGCATACTCCCTGCAGAAATCAAAGAAAATGTTCTCAGAGAAACCTGTAGATATGGATACAAATACATGAAAATACTGAGAGCTGATGCCCCCTGTAATGCAGTAATCTGCAGGTTAACATCAAGCATCTCAGTATTTTTACTACTGCCCCATAGAGATCATGAATTGTCCTTTCTCTCCTACAATTTTTAATTCCACTTTTTTCAAATTGAACTTGGCAGAAGCTGCCAGACTTTATAATTCACAAAATACAAGACACGACTGAAATAAGTCAAAAAACCTAAAGGTTAGTAAGAACTGGAAATACTACTTCATATTACATCTCAGCAATCATTGCAACTCAGGGAATGCAGGGTATTTGAGGACTTGGCAGCAAAAGTTCAAAATTAAAGAAAAAAATACATTTTGTTTTATAAAATAAAATTTATTAAACCATTTTTTTCCTATTTATTTATTTTATTATGTTATTTGTATATTTTTAATATAGTGAAATATTGAAATTCTCTTAGAAGCCATGAGTACTTAATTCTGAACACTTTCTTATTATCTTATTAGAAATATAGAAGCTCAAAAAGTCAATTGCTCTGTTTAGGCTCGAATATGGAAGCACTTTCACATGTTTTGTAAAGATCTAGTAAGTTTTCAGTCCACGACCCTGGGTTCCCATAAAGGGAACCTGTGCGCTACTTATGATATCAGTAGTATGTCACTTATCTGCTAGTGTAAAGTTGACGCTGAGAGCTTACTGTTTAATGTTTGCAGCAAGTGCCACAGAAGAGTCATGTGCTGCCAGAGAAGAGTCTGGCTTATTAATGACTTCCCGCCCATCCGCTGATGATTGGCAATTATTTTCTTAGTTTTTTTCCTAAGAGAAAACGCTCAATCAAAAACTGTTATCACTAGGTGTGTGGGGCGAGAGGGGGTTCATGAATAAGCTGGACTTTTCTCTGGTAGTGCCTAAAACTCTTCTCTTGTGGGCTGCTAGCAAAACAAGTTCTTAGAAGTGCATTGTCCCACTCCATAATAGTAGTGGGGCCTTGTATATATAAGTGTATTTGCAGAATGTCATTTTATAAGATGTATACATTTTGTTATAATGCCTTCTAACAGGCTGTTTTACACATTGCATGTACACGCACCCAGTCACCCCTAGATTGTGCTGGTACTAAAGATATATATATATATATATATATATATATATATATAACAGGTTACAGAAAGTGCAAGGCATATTAAGTAGTGAGTGAAGTGAGTCAAGGAAGTGCAGTTAGAGAGCAAGGTCAGACTAGACCAGAACACTAAAGTTTGGGTCAGCATAAATTTAGTCTGCAGCCAAGAAAAGCAAACTCCAGAGTCAGACACAAAAGTCAGACACCCCAGCCAGACTGCAGAGTCAGACAAAAGTGCCGGCTGACCAAAGCTAAGGCTGGACCTGCTGAACCCAGAATACAAGTAAGCTGACAAGTAGCTACCCCACTCAGTTGTGCATAGACCAAGGGTAGGCCCCCAAGAGAAGAATGCGAGAAAGCCAGAGTTTTGAGGAGTATAAGGAGAGACTAGTGGAGACAAGCTACATCAGCCTATAGACTCCATTAGCACCAATTGTGATACAGGAGTTAGCCTACAGTGCCTGTTCACAGTCTACAATGTAGTACAAGCTGTATTTAGAGCAACATTCCTCTATGGACAGTGTGGACATATTATTGGAAATTGTGAGTAAGCCAGGAAACAGAGTAAGCCGTGTGAAACAGAGAAGTTTATTGATGTATACTACACACCTGGAAGATAGTCAGCCAGAAGTTACAATAGCCTGACCACAGTCAATACCTCACCAAGAGCCTTTTATTAGGATTACAGATTCAACTAACTTGTGATGTCCTTTGAATGGACTTCCACTACCGTTTTGAGTTGCAATAATTGGACATCTAACTCAAGGCAAGTGATTCTCAGTAAATGTTCAATTTCTTTATTCAAACAGACTCCTCTTTATTTAACCAACTCTTTTGCACCCAAGGGTGCTGGCGTCAAAACACCCGGCATCTTGCCTTTCCTGCACCTTAAACCTTATACCATCAAGGGCACCTCAAGTAACATCTGACAGTAGATCCCTCAACACCAAAGTGTGCACCAAAGGAATCTGGTGCCTTCCTTCCCATCACTACATGCCAGCCCAGGGAGCTCTACTAAACCTTGAGTACCAACTACTACCCCCAGCAGACCACCCACACTCACGTGTGCCCCTGTGGCACGATCAATGCAGAAGCAACTTTTATACTTTCAGATAACTGATAGACTGCTGACACCAGAATGATTGCCACCTACTTTATGCTGCTTTGATTGAGGTAGCATAAAGGAGATGACAGGTTTCCTTTAAAGGGTTTGCACACTCAGAAGAACATACTCCTATTAGGAATATGGACATTATAACATCATAAAGGAGAGTCCTCGGGTGCTTAGGGGTTCCAATATCTGAGCCTCTGGTGGTAAGCTCACCATCAGCAGGTCTAATAAAAAAGAGTCTTATTTGGACACCTCTTAAAACGTATATATATTTGATTGAAAAAAATAATTATTAGAAATAACACATCTGTCCAAGGTTGTGACCAGGATGTGTCTGGTATGGTAGTTCAACTCCATTTACTTCAGCTGCAATTCTGGGCACAGACCATGGGTAAGAGTAAAGCTGTCTCTAAAAAACACATAACTTTTTTTTCTCATCCTGGACCCCTTTAAGAAACCATTATATTTGTACATGGTGGTCCTTTATCTCACCACTTGGTACCTCCATTCTATGATTTCAAAATGAAGTAAATATCAAATCTCACAGACTACTACCCAAATAAAATATATATATCTATAAAAAATAACCCTAAATAATAAATAATGATATAGAAAAAATAACAAACAAAAACTCCACAATAGTATAACGGGCAGTTATGTAGGCATGGGTACGGGTCAGAAAATAAATGGGGCGGTTATCCCTAAATTTCACCCTATGTTATTAGCCCTGCGTATAAAATGTAATGGCCGCCCCGATAGGGGCAATCCCGTATCAGGAACCTCCTGTACGCCCAAGGATGGTCCTGATTGGGGATAAGTGGCCCAGTCGATAAGTGGCCTCTAGCTAAATTATAGATCAATTACCACAGGTACACAAAATAATAAACAAATATACACAAAAACTGATAATGCCGATGTGAGTAAATGAAATAAAAAACTAACAATACTCCAAATACAACACCATCAACACAATTACCAAGTCGATTGTAAGTACAATGATACAGTAATATATAAGGTGTTAATATATAAATCCCATATTGTCTCAGTTCCAACGCGTTTTACCCGACTCAATCTAGGGCTCATCAGGGGAAAAACAAGTACACTTGAGATGGTGTCACCAATTCGGTTGAATTATTTCAAAGACACGGTTAATGGTTAATATACATAACATGGGTATCTCCCCCATCATAATTCTACTTTACAGATGCTCGGCACGAATTCGGCCAAATACCACATATGCTCGAGCGCAATTCTTGATTATTCTCCCCGCACGTTTCTTGGCTGCTATGCAGCCAATAAACATGCAAATAAGTACTGCCCTCACTGTAATGCCGTATCCATGTTGGTTACTGGCATAACAGTGATTGGCTGGTCGGGAACGCTTCATCGGGTGCTATATAGTACCTGATGCCGCGTGTTCGGCCCAGTCTTAGTCAGGGAGAGATGTGCATAGGAAGGGACAGACAGTGTAGGGAGTGATATTGGACTATTTTTAATAGAAAACCTTTTCAGAGACCCAAAAGTCTTTTTAAGGACTATTGTGTGTGACAGCAGCAATATATGTTTGTGCGCAAACTGCGCTAAATTGCTAAAACTTTACAGACCCAAAAGTCCTTTTAAGGACCATTGTGTGTGGCAGTAATATCTATTTTTAGTGCATCCTGCGCTAAATAGCGTGCAATAGTTAGGTCTCTACAAACAGCGACATTAGTTGCGCCACATCTCCAGTATAAAGTATGCGCATCCAAAAAATATCTGTGACATCCAGTGTACATTTTCCGAAGATGGTGTCCACTGCGGACAGTGACATTGAATGTGCTACAACTCCAGTGTAAAGTGTGCGCATCCAAAAAATATCTGTGACATTCAGTGTACTTTTTCCGTAGATGGTGTCCGCTGCGGACAGTGACATTAGCTGCTCAACATCTCCAGTACAAAGTGTGCGCATCTAAAAATTATCAGTGACATCCAGTCGTAGACGGTGTCTGCTGCGGACAGTGGCATTACTAGGGAAACCTCTCCAGTGTAACATGTGATCTGCAAAAATGTATCTGTGACATACAGTGTACTTTTTCAATAGACGGTGTCCGCTTCTGACAGTGACTTTACCAGTGCTACATCTGCAGTGTAAAGTGTGCGCTTTAAAAATTTATCTGTGACATACAGTGTTCCTATTCAATAGATAGTGTCCGCTTCTGACAGTGACATTACCAGTGCCACATCTCCAGTGTAATGTGTGCGCATAAAATTTTTATCTGTGATATACAGTGTCCTTTTTCCGTAGACTCTGCGGACAGTGACATTACCGGTGGTACCTCACCTGTATAACGTTTCTTCATCCCAAACACCTGTGACCTTCCCTGTAATTTTTTATTTGCCACTCGTGATAGCATTGACATTTTCTGTGGGATATCTCCTGCGTGATGTTTCCACATCCCAAATACCTTTTTACATTTTTTTGCGCATACACTTCCAAATCCTACACTACTATATGTGTGACATACTTTCAAGCATATATAACATTTAATATGAAGAAGGCGAGGGGAAGTGGCCGTAATGCTGATGGTGCATGCAAAGGCCATGGCCCTGGGTGAGTTGAAACTGTGCCTGCTGCCAGAGCACAAGAAAAACAATCATCCACAATACCTAGATTCATGTCCCAGTTTGCAGGGTGGTGCAGGACACCACTATTGAAGTCAGACCAGTGCGACCAGGTAGTCGGTTGGATTGCAGCATAATGTTTCCAGTCGGTTAAGCACCACCCTGTCTTCCACCAAGTCCAGTCTCAGTAGCCAAGGCCCTCGCATATAATGATTTACAGGGTCAGCTCACCTATAGGCCCTCACCTACAACCTTTAGAGGGTCAGCTCACCAGCAGGCCCTCACCTACAATCTTTTAAAGGGTCAGCTCACCTGCAGGTCTTCGCATATAATGTTTTACAGGGTCAGCTCACCTGCAGGCCCTCACCTACAACCTTTTAGAGGGTTAGCTCACCAGCAGGCCCTCACCTACATTCTTTTACAGGGTCAGCTCACCTGCAGGCCCTCGCATATAATGTTTTACAGGGTTAGCTCCCTTGCAGGCCCTCACCTACAACCTTTTAGAGAGTCAGCTCACCAGCAGGCCCTCACCTACAATCTTTTACAGACTTAGCTCACCTGCAGGCCCTTGCATATAATTTTGTACAGGGTCAGCTCACATGCAGGCCCTCGCATATAATGTTTTACAGGGTCAGCTCACCTACAGGCCCTTGCATTTAATTTCTTAGAGGGTCAGCTCATCAGCAGGCCCTCACATACAATATTTTAGAGGGTTAGCTAACCAGCAGAGCCTCACCTACAATCTTTTAAAGGGTCAGCTCACCTGCAGGTCTTCGCATATAATGTTTTACAGGGTCAGCTCACCTGCAGGCCCTCACCTACAACCTTTTAGAGAGTTAGCTCACCAGCAGGCCCTCACCTACATTCTTTTACAGGGTCAGCTCACCTGCAGGCCCTCGCATATAATGTTTTACAGGGTTAGCTCCCCTGCAGGCCCTCACCTACAACCTTTTAGAGAGTCAGCTCACCAGCAGGCCCTCACCTACAATCTTTTACAGGCTCAGCTCACCTGCAGGCCCTTGCATATAATTTTGTACAGGGTCAGCTTACCTGCAGGCCCGCACATATAATGATTTACAGGGTCAGATCACCTGCAGACCCTCACCTACAACCTTTTAGAGGGTCAGCTCACCAGCAGGCTCTCACATACAATATTTTAGAGGGTTAGCTAACCAGCAGAGCCTCACCCCGAATGTTTTAGATGGTCAGATCAGCAGGCCCTTGTTCCAAATGTTTTGAGGGTCACCAGCAAGCCATCAATCATAATTTTTCATGGTGTTTATGATGCCCTCCTTTATGTGTAACAAAGGTTGTATTGGAAAAAACGAAGACGTCCAGCTCCAAGATGTTTAAAAGGTGTTATTCCCAATACTTTATTCTTCAATAAAAAGTGCAAATACAGTGCAGATAGGAATATTATCTCAGATCAACGCGTTTCAGACTATATCAATCACAGTCCTTCCTCATGATATCTTTGAGACAGAAAGAATGGGAATATAAAGCATACTCCCCCATTCCCACAATGCTTCATTCCTATGTCATTAAAGAAAAGTGCATACACATGTGAGTAAAACCTGTGTTACCAATATTTACTCTATACAAAAAGACACATATTCAAACATAATAAAAGCAGGGAAGATGCATATATATCTGATCGATCTTTTCAGCTGGGTCATTTCAATATTATAAGATCAGATCTTGTCTTTTATTTGGACCTTTAGGTTGTCTAGTACCCAGTTGAAAGATCCAAAATGCTTCCCTATTCAACAGCTTTTGTCTGTGATCACCTCCACATAAAGGAAGAGTAACCCTTTTTATTCCTTGTAATTTGAGACTTGCTGAACTGCCCTCGTGCATTAGCGCACAATGTAAACTTACTGCCGATACAATGCGTTTTTGGTAATGCGGTATATCGGATATGTGTTTTCGAAATCTAGTTTTCACAGCATTGGTTGTGCATCCCACATATTGGATGTTACATTCAGTGCACGTAATCAGATATACCACATAACAAGTGTTGCAATTTATGTAGGATTTAATTGTAAACTCCTTCCCTGTTGCTGTAGAACTGTAACTGTTTTTTTGTTCCATGTATTTGCAACACACGCATCTTGTGTGACCACATTTGTAACTACCTCGAGTATTTAACCACGTCGGTGTTGCGGTATTTTCACTTGTGTATAGACTAGGACTTAACATATTGCCCAGTGTTCGGGCTTTACGTGCCACACATTTTATCCCTTGTGCTATAACTGGGGACCAATTTCTATCATTATGCAAAACAGGGAGATATTTTTCCACTATCTTGCATATTTCTCTGTATTCTAAACTGTATTGGGTAGAAAATACCGGGTGTTCGTAGTTCTACTGTGTATTTTATTTTTCTGGAGAAAAATTAAATCATCTCTGTTCCGAGTGGCTATCTCAGTGGTGCATTTATTTATATATTTCCGGTCATACAATCTACTGGAGAGACGCATAGTAATATTTTTGGCTTCATCGTGGTATCCAAGTTCACTAGAGCAATTCCTTTTGCTCTTATAAGTTCTCCTTTTGGAATATTTTTAATGATGTGAGGAGGATGACACGATGTTGCCAAAAGAATGGTATTACCTGCCATCTCCTTTCTGTAAATGGAAGTACTGACACTGTGATTAATCGCATTACCTTCCAAACTCAAGTCTAGAAATTCTATTTGTTGCCAATCATATTTTATTACAAAAGAAATCGACCTAAGGCAGGAATTGATGTATTCACCAAATGGAGGTATGGCCGCCACATCCCCGACCACACTATCAGTATATCGTCGATGTAACGGCCATACCACCGGATGGATCCTCAGAAGCGGTGCGTGTCGATGAGGAGAAGCTTCTCTCCCACCATGCCATGAAAATATTGGCAATGGAGGGAGAGAACTTGGCCCCATCGACACGCCCGACAGCTGGAGATAGTACATCCCATCAAACATAAAAAATTATGTTTAAGCAAAAATTTAAAACAAATTCCATGAATTCACACAATTCTGCAGTATATACACTATACACCTCCAAGAACCACCTCAGAGATAACATCGCTAAATCATGCGGTATATTAGTGTATAAAGATGTGATATCTGCCGTAAGCCAAACATAGTTAGAATGCCATTCAAATTTGGAGAAGGCCTGCAACACCGAACGTGTATCCTGAAGGAAACCAGGAATATGTGGAATAAGGGGTTGTAGTAGGGAGTCCAACCACTCTGACAATCTCTCGGAAAAAGATCCAATTCCTGCAATTATTGGACGAAGTGGTGGGGGAAATATATCTTTGTGGACCTTAGGCAATGCATGGAATATAGATATTGTAGGATTTTCCACAAAGATATATTCCATCTCCTTTTTGGTTAGTATACCCATGTCCAAACCCTTTTCCAAGATTTTGGTCATCTGAGATTGATAAGAGGGGAGTGGGTTATATTTCAATTTTATATAGGTGGAGGTATCGTTTAACATATCCAATATTTGTTTTCTATATAGTCCACCATCCAAAATTACCACAGCTCCCCCCTTATCAGCCCGTTTTATGACCAGATCACATCTTTTACTCAATTCCTGTACAGCTTCTGCCTCTTTTTTCAATAGATTATTTTTATTGGATCTCTTTTTGCTATTCTCATGTAGGGAACATAAATCTCTTTCAACAAGCTCCTGAAACCGGTCTAAAGCCGGAGAACGTGATTGGATTGGGTAAAAATGTTTATTTGTAGTTTTAAAGTCAAAGGATTTATGAATCTGCTTTTCTCCATTGTATTGTGATCCCATGTGTTGTAGATCAGACACCTGAATTAGCTCATGAAAGGAAAAATCATTACCAATCCTGGTCATGTTATCCTGTGGTGTCTGGTCTATACACATGGGAACAGATACCCCTATATCATCCTGTTGTGTCACAGAGATGATATTTTCATTGTCCACGGCTTCCTCAGCAGAGCTTTGGAAGTGTTTCCGTAATGTATGTAATCGTGCTAATCTATTTACATCAAGAATTGTTTTATAAAGATCAAAATAAGCTGTAGGAGCAAAACTTAATCCATTTTTCAAAACATTAATATGAACATCAGATAATATAGAAGCGGACAAATTCAAAACCTGAATGTCATTTACTCCTTCCTGTTCCGTGACGGATACCGCTGCGGTTTTGCGGTGCCGTCGGCCCGCTCTGCGTTTTTTGACATCTTCTTATGCTGCGGTTCCGTTGTTGAGGTTTGAAAGTTAGTAGATGTTACCTTACAGTCTGTTCCAGAAGTAGCCCCTTCACTGGCTCCCCGCTTCTGGGGATCCATCCGGTGGTATGGCCGTTACATCAACGATATACTGATAGTGTGGTCGGGGGATGTGGCGGCCATACCTCCATTTGGTGAATACATCAATTCCTGCCTTAGGTCGATTTCTTTTGTAATTAAATATGATTGGCAACAAATAGAATTTCTAGACTTGAGTTTGGAAGGTAATGCGATTAATCACAGTGTCAGTACTTCCATTTATAGAAAGGAGATGGCAGGTAATACCATTCTTTTGGCAACATCATGTCATCCTCCTCACATCATTAAAAATATTCCAAAAGGAGAACTTATAAGAGCAAAAAGGAATTGCTCTAGTGAACTTGGATACCACGATGAAGCCAAAAATATTACTATGCGTCTCTCCAGTAGATTGTATGACCGGAAATATATAAATAAATGCACCACTGAGATAGCCACTCGGAACAGAGATGATTTAATTTTTCTCCAGAAAAATAAAATACACAGTAGAACTACGAACACCCCGGTATTTTCTACCCAATACAGTTTAGAATACAGAGAAATATGCAAGATAGTGGAAAAATATCTCCCTGTTTTGCATAATGATAGAAATTGGTCCCCAGTTATAGCACAAGGGATAAAATGTGTGGCACGTAAAGCCCGAACACTGGGCAATATGTTAAGTCCTAGTCTATACACAAGTGAAAATACCGCAACACCGACGTGGTTAAATACTCGAGGTAGTTACAAATGTGGTCACACAAGATGCGTGTGTTGCAAATACATGGAACAAAAAAACAGTTACAGTTCTACAGCAACAGGGAAGGAGTTTACAATTAAATCCTACATAAATTGCAACACTTGTTATGTGGTATATCTGATTACGTGCACTGAATGTAACATCCAATATGTGGGATGCACAACCAATGCTGTGAAAACTAGATTTCGAAAACACATATCCGATATACCGCATTACCAAAAACGCATTGTATCGGCAGTAAGTTTACATTGTGCGCTAATGCACGAGGGCAGTTCAGCAAGTCTCAAATTACAAGGAATAGAAAGGGTTACTCTTCCTTTATGTGGAGGTGATCACAGACAAAAGCTGTTGAATAGGGAAGCATTTTGGATCTTTCAACTGGGTACTAGACAACCTAAAGGTCTAAATAAAAGACAAGACTTGATCTTACAATATTGAAATGACTCAGCTGAAAAGATCGATCAGATATATATGCGTCTTCCCTGCTTTTATTATGTTTGAATATGTGTCTTTTTGTATAGAGTAAATATTGGTAACACAGGTTTTACTCACATGTGTAAGCACTTTTCTTTAATGACATAGGAATGAAGCATTGTGGGAATGGGGGAGTATCCTTTATATTCCCATTCTTTCTGTCTCAAAGATATCATGAGGAAGGACTGTGATTGATATAGTCTGAAACGCGTTGATCTGAGATAATATTCCTATCTGCACTGTATTTGCACTTTTTTTTGAAGAATAAAGTATTGGGAAAAACACCTTTTAAACATCTTGGAGCTGGACGTCTTCGTTTTTTCTATTTGTTCCTGTGTGGGCCCTGGGATTGCGTCCGTGCCCCGGATGGAATACATGCAGGTGAGAGATGTGGACTTTTTGATAAAGGTTGTATTGGAGTGCCGGTTCCTTGTAATTTTTGGCAGCCCTTTCACTTAGTGCATAGGCTTTATGAGTGTAGGAGTCCCACTACATGAACAATTGGACCACAATGTGAATGAGGACCTCCTTTATGTGATATACAGGTTAAACACAGCAATATCTGAACTCAGGGAGATCAGCTACAAAAAACACTGCGGAGCCTCAGTTAAGAGTCTCAACACAGCAATCCGAAGTGCAAAGCTCCCTGGGAAACAGGAATATGCAAATTGTGGAGCCCCAGTTATGGGTCTACAACACAATGAAAGCCAGATATCCCTCAAAGGTAGGAAAACTGAGCAAAGGGGTGTCTCCATTACAGAGATCACCAAATCCACCATTTTAAGTGGCCCCTATGTGATATACAGGTTGTATCGGAGCACCTCATGCTTGCAATTTTTGGCAGCACTTGCACTTTATTTACAAGTAACTTTTCAGGAAACAATGTTTCCTAACAATTTTTCCTCTAAAATCGTATTACGTATTATTGTCAGTCTGTAAAAGTGAAATACTACTCGTACAACATCATTTCCAGCAGCAACCTGGGAGTCCAAGATGCATCCAGACATCCTCCCAATGCTGTTCCTGAACTATTCGGTGGTGTTTCCATCAATTTCTGACCTTTTCCTATGAACCAGGCACCCTCCCCTCTTCAGAGCAGGGGGTGCCTGGTTTTATGCTCGGGTTCTCTCATTGACTTCCAATGTGTTTGGCCCAAGCACCCGAGCACTTGGGTAGTTGTTCAACACTAGTCTTGTCCATATTTTTGGCATTGCTCTATGCTTCATATAAGCAGGAGTCCCGATATCCCCTTTGTTTGAATTAGTGGAATAGCTGAGATGCCTCCAGAGTAAAATCACTCTGATCAGAGCAGTTTCTACGTATCTTAAGAAACTGCTCCTTAGGTATGCCTTTTTGAGTGGTTTTCAGATTAGGGGCAGGGGAAGCATCTACCACTGATTGTTTATTAATCCTTTACATTGCCAAGCAGGGGCATAAATAGATCTCATAGGATCCCAGAGCTTAGTGCATATGAATGTATGCAGTTACAACTGAATAAGAAGCTGTCATTATCTGTTGGCACTAAGCCCCTAGGTGTGATTGCATAAAAATGCAGTGTTTTCCCAACGGGAAGTGAAGAGAGAGTTTAGTGCCTGCTCTCCACCCCCTCGGGCCTCGAAGCAGTCTTATTGAAGGTCTCATTGAAAGTACACCACTGAAGAGCAACTTAAGTTTTGTTAATGGTGGTCACTTGAATACAGAGATTCTGCTAACCATGGTTCCACAGTCATCACAAATAGAAAAACAAAAGGAATAAATGATTTTCAAATATACCCTGATAGTAATGTTTTTTTTCCAAGCTGCAAAAAAAGATTTTGGCATGAGTTAATGGGGCTCAGCGTGTTCGTATAGGTTCAATTACCTCAGCAATGACTCCAGGAATTATGGCCTAACATAGAATAAAATTCTGACAATTTTGTGATCTCATCCTCCTCTGTTTCATATTGTAATCTAAACAGAGAAAAATATAAGGAATATTTCTCTATAAGTCTTAGGAGATCAAATATTTCTCTTTCTCACAATCTTATGTTGGACTAGGCAACTGGGTGTGGAAAGAGCCTCATCCCACATTTCTGTGTGTAATGGTAGACAAAGAAGGTTAAGTCATACCCCACTAACTAAACCTGGCCCTCTTAGCTGTCTGCTATCCAAAAATGAAAGCAATCAGAATGAAATTAACCCCTGTGGTTTCTGAATGATTTTTATAAGACAGTTCACGCCAGGAAATGCAGAAAATCCCACGTCTTGACATACATTGGGGAAGTTTTTCTCCTGTTTTCTTGTAGGATACTTTTCGGGGTTTTGTATTTCTTTATGTTCTCTCCTTCTGCTTTGTTCTATTCTTTTCAACCAGTCGCTCATATACCTTCAAAAACAGTCAGCCAAATACTAGTTCAGCTGATAGCTATCTCTCCGGATTTCCCCATGATGAATGCATTTTCAGTGAGCAGAAATACACTGTCAGACACCACTGGCAGTGGCTTATCTCATTGTTTCCCAACCAGTGTGCCTCCAGCTGTTGCAAAACTACAACTCCCAGTATGCCCGGACAGCCTTTGGCTGTGCGGGCATGCTGGGAGTTGTAGTTTTGCAACAGCTGGAGGCACACTGGTTGGGAAACACTGGCTTATCTTCCTGGAGAACAGAAGATCAGCATTACAATTCAAATCACCTGGCCTGATCCTACTGTCCCCAGACATCATCAGTTGGAGAAGAGTCAGAAACGATACAAATTATATTTTCAGCCAGGTCCACGAGAAAACTGCAGGATTGACAATAGCCAAATGTGCATGCAGTCATGGTGCAGTGTTGCGTGGTTACTGTTGTGCTGTGCCTGTGATTTTTGGGGACTAGTGCCAAGGAGGAGTAGCCTGTTAACATCAGTGTGTTAGTTAGAATGGGTGTTGTTGGACTGTGGAATTCAGCAGCGTTGATCATCACATAGCACTGTTTCAAATTAGAGAAGGGATCGACCCGTAAGAGGCTACCTAGATGTGGTAAGTGGGCTGATGAAATTTTATCAAAAAGTATATGTGTCTCATATACAGGATATAAATAATGCTGAGAAGCAACAGATCATTGCATGTAGATATGCAATCTATGTTCTCTTTTGTATTTTACTTCAATGCTGAAAGGGTTACTATCCAAAATAACTTCATAATTGGTCAGCTTTTTTGCACAGAGTTGTATAGTTGTATAACATTCTTCCATTCTGATATTTTAGAAGACAAAGAGAACAAAATAGAACATACAGTTTAAATCTAACTATAAAAGGGACATTGTCTAAAAGGAACATTGATGAAGCATTGTCTGAAGATTACTTCTCTTTTTTTGTTCTCCCGGCCTTAATGTATTTTGGAAAGCACAGCTGTTGTCTACAAGGCTTGATCTTCCTTATGTATGATCTGCCTGTGTGTATTAAGTATTGACTTAGTATTAATATTAAATTATGATAGATTAGTGTGATATCAGCTGCACTGCTCATCTGTTGTAAATAAAAGTAGCAAAGTAGATGATGGTAACATATTAATCCAAGGTTATGAACATAAAATAAATGAGAAGGAAGGAAAGCAACTAAAGAAGGAGGAAGAGAAGGGACAAATGAAAACCTGGACAACCTCTTTAAAAATAAGTAAATTGTCAGATGCATCTGATCAGTGTCGGACTTGGGTGCCTAGGGCCCACCAGTAAAATTCCCTCTGGGGGCCCACTGCAAAGCTCTCTCTGGGGGCCCGCATGCATATGCTACTTGCCCACTCTATCCAGTCTATTATATGGACATAGGCAATGTACTGCATATCATCTTAGCCAGCCTATTTATATGTCAGTCTACTGTGCCATGTGCCACTTGTGCAGGAGGAGAGGGACTAGAGGCCCACCTTGCTCAGGGGCCCACAGGGGGATTCGCCTGTTCCCCTGTGGGCAATTACGAACCTGGATCTGATCCCCGATGATCAGGCCAGATGTAGAGGCAGTACTAAATTAAACTTTAAAGTACAACACTTCAAAAGGTTGAACACCAAACCTTTGGTGAAAGTCACTGTATCAAAAAGCAGTGAAATGTCCAGTGAAATGTGAATTTAATCACCTAGTGTTATAAGGCAAAAGGCAATGCTTTAAAGGGCTTGTCCCGTTTTCTGTATTGATGACAGTGAGCAGGTAAACCGTGAAGAGAAGGCAGCTCTCACATGAGTGCCATGTTCTCTTCAAACAGCTGATCAGTGGATAACTCCCGCCGATCTTATATTGATAACCTATTCTGAGGCTAGGTCATCAGTAGAGATGAGCGAATCAAATCCCACAAAGTGGAATTCGATCCGAATTTCAGGATAAATTCAATTCGCCTCGAAGCCGAATTTCTTCGTGCTTCGTGTTAGCGAATCAATTTAACCTGAAATAGTGTAAAAGACAAAAAAAAAAATCATACTTTCCTAATCCATTTGCTTGCGACAGGCCGCCAGCCGCCATCTTTATTAAGGATCTCAGCTGAAATACTGTGTGTGGTGACGTATAATGTCACCACACTGGCCGGCGTGATGACGTAATCTCGCGCCGCGTGAGATTTCACACCAGATCTTAAAGCAAGATGGCGGTGGCCAGCACGTCATGAGCAAACAAAGGTGGTAAGTTTAATAGAATATTTTTTATGTCAATTTTACACTGTTTTTATACTTTGATGCCGCGATCATGTATGAATGCGTCATCTGTGGGGTACAATGACGAGGGGTGGCGCTATTGCAGCTCCCTGTCAATGCACTCGCTACTTACAAAAAAATGCACTTCGTGACGAAGTAACTCATCACAAAGCAATTTTTTTCTAAGATTCGGCGAATTAGCCGAATCGAACTTTTCATAAATTCGCTCATCTCTAGTCATCAATACAGGAAATGGGAAAACCATTGTGGCTTCAAAATGGCTCCAATATGGTTAAAATGTTTTCTAAAAAACATTATGAGAAAAAAAATCTCAGTTTATTAAACTTTTCAGAGCCCTTCTTCTTGCTTTTTGATACTTTGATCAAAAAAGGTGAACATTCTGTAGACCCAGGTAATAAGAAAAGACAATTATACTTGGAAGAGTTGAAGGTTCAAGAAAATGAGAAACCTCGAAGGATGAGAGTTTTTCTGAACATCTTTGTAAGAAGCCTGAAGACTTAAATAGAAAACAGGATATCAGGAGAAAATATAGTCTATGGTTGCTCTGCACCGCATCTATCATAAATTACCATCACTCTTATAATGAAAACGTCTGATGTTATACCCTGCACCACAGAAAAACATTTTGTGATCTGTAGAATAGCTTAGGATAATTTATTCATGCATCTCATGTAACCGCTTCCAATTAATGGCTATATATATATATATATATATATATATATATATATATATAAAAACAAGGGTTATGAACAGCAGCACTCCTTGGGATGCCAGATGCAAATCACTGTAGGGTCCCGGACCAGAGGATCAGCAGTAGATAACCAAAAAAAGAGCAGGCAGCACTCCGGACTTGTGAAAAAAATGTGGGATTTATTGACACCCAAACAACTGCAACGTTTCAGCTCACCTCAATGGAGCCTTTGTCAAGCAAAGTGTAGTGCACAAGTGAACATTATATAGTGAAGACTCATAGTTAATTACTTAACAATCAATCAGTATTCACAGTGATAAAATATTAAAAATATAGTGTATAAAAATGTTTTTAACATGATCATGTGGTATATTTAATTGAAATACGTGATCGGTACAAAAATCTAATGCATTATAGGAACAAAATAAAACTTGTTATAGAAAATAAGCTTCCTGAAGCACAAAGTGAATAATTCAATTCTTTGGTTCCATCACGTGCACATAGGTGAATAATTAGGCATAATAAAATAAAATGAGGACATACACTAGTCACGGAAGCTTCCATGTATCCCGGGCTTGGCGTGGTACCTAATGCGTCTGCGCATGGTCAAATATCGCGAGAGTATGACGCTGCCCGCTCACTAGCGCGCAGGGTCCTCCTCTCGCCCATCACAAAGATGGAGACCCTTGTCTCTATAACGTACTGCGCATGATCAAACCGGACCGCAATATAACTAATCACAATCATTGAAATAACAAACTATGGGCTTAACATATTATCAAAATAGAAGGGAGACATGAGTATTCAGGTACTGAAATGTGCCAACATTTTCATGTCCCATATGGAGGAGCAGCTCATCTATGTTAGCCACCACTTTGGTCAAGTCCTACAGTGGTGGCGTTACATAGATGATGTGTTCCTCATCTGGGCGGGCGACATGTCTGGTCTTTTGGAGTTTAGAGATTATCTTAATGAGCTGGACCCTGATGTTAAGTTCACGGTTGTAGCATCTGAATGTGAGATCCAATTCTTAGATGTCATGGTTAGGAAAATTGGTAGGAGGTTAAGTACTGACATTTATGTCAAAACGATGGACAAAAACACACTTCTAAAGTTCGACAGTTGCCACCCGAAACCAATGTTAAAATCACTCCCCTATAGCCAACTACTGCGAGTAAAAAGGATCGTACAGGATAATGACCTTAGTGACCGGAGGCTAGAGGAGATGAGTTTGAAGTTTCGGGCTAGGGGTTATCCTAAGAAGTTGGTGCATCAACATGTAATTAAGGTAAAAAAAAATTCCAGACAGGAATTATTGTTGGACAGGGAGAAAAACACTGGACAGAAAATGCGTATCACATTTGTTTCTGGCTATTCGCCTTTGAGTGTCAAGATCAGTGAGATCTTGAGGAAACACTGGCAAATCTTGGGCAATAGCTTTAAACAAATAAAGGAATTTAGTAACCCGCCCTTGATATCGTACAGACGCTCACAGAATATCAAAGACCAGGTGGTATGGGCGGATGTGGGTACCAAGAAAACTTCATTTCGCGCCTACTTTGGAGCTAGACGCACTGGTTGTTTCGCCTGTCATGGATGTGATGTGCTTAAGGGTTCAACATTCACACATCCAGAGACAGGTGAGAGTTTCTCCATAAGACAACATCTCACTTGTGACTCCGCATTCGTGATCTATTTGTTGGAATGCCCATGTCGCTTCCTCTATGTAGGGGAGACGACATGGGACATGAAAACAAGGCTTAATAATCATAGATACAGTATTAGGGAGAAAAAAATGGACCTACCGGTCTCCAGGCATGTTGTGGAGGCCAAGCATAAAGAAAGGGATTTGAGATTCCGTATTATTGACCAAGTACAGATGCCCAGGCGTGGAGGTGATAGAGTGACCCTACTGAAACGTAGGGAACTCTACTGGATATTGCAAACATTAAAACCTAAAGGGTTGAATGTGGAATTGAAGGTGGTTTGATCCCTTGCCATTCATCAGTGGGGTTCGTTCCCCAGTCCTCTCTAGTGTTTGATTATGGTAGTGCAAAATACATTATGCTAATTTCTTTTTCTTTTGTTTTTAGTTAAATCTGAAATGGATTTCTACAGCCACTGTAAGGACAAGACGCGGCATGAAACTTCCATATGAACGGATGTTGTAATTTTATTTGTGGTACAAACGGTTTTTTCTTTTCTACTGTGATACTCAAATGGACCGCAATGTTTTCCCAGTCTAATTTGAGTAACTCATTTTTTCTATTTGCAAATCATCCTTCTTTGTACTATCCCATGGTAGGAGTGGTTTGGGTGACACCTACTCCATCCTCCGTTGCTATGGATTCAGATGAGGTGTATGGTACAACATGCACCGAACCCGGACCCTAGGGAGTCTATACACAAAAGGATGTCTTAAGGAATTCATTAGACAGGTACCGACATATATGGGTAGGGGTGAATAGGCATGGTGCTGATTTGACCCCTACTTACCTTTGGGGATGGCACGTAAAACATTGACGTGGTTTGCGGTTGTCACCCTTTTCCACATTTCGGTACCTGAATACTCATGTCTCCCTTCTATTTTGATAATATGTTAAGCCCATAGCTTGTTATTTCAATGATTGTGATTAGTTATATTGCGGTCCGGTTTGATCATGCGCAGTACGTTATAGAGACAAGGGTCTCTTTGTGATGGGCGAGAGGAGGACCCTGCGCGCTAGTGAGCGGGCAGCGTCATACTCTCGCGATATTTGACCATGCGCAGACGCATTAGGTACCACGCCAAGCCCGGGATACATGGAAGCTTCCGTGGCTAGTGTATGTCCTCATTTTATTTTATTATGCCTAAGTATTCACATATGTGCACGTGATTGAACTAAGGAATTGAATTATTCACTTTGTGCTTCAGAAAGCTTATTTTCTGTATAACGAGTTTTATTTTGTTCATATAATGCATTAGATTTTTGTACCGATCACGTATTGCAATTGAATATACCACATGATCATGTTAAAAACATTTTTATACACTGCATTTTTACTATTTTATCACTGTGAATACTGATGGAGTGCTGAGTCCGGAGTGCTGCCTGCTCTTTTTTTGGTTATATATACCCCGGTGATTTATGTGCTTCCTAAGGTACACAAGTCCCTTGTCGATCCCCCAGGACGCCCCATCGTTTCTGGCTCTGATTCTATATTCAGCAGGATAGCAATATTTCTTGACAAGGTTTTTACGTAGCTTTGCCATTGGTGCCACATCATTTATTCAGGATACTACTGATTTTCTTCTGAAGCTTAGGGCCGTTGAATTGGAGGAGGGTCAAGATGTTTTTTTGGCATCTTTTGATGTCGTTTCTTTATATACTTCTATTGATCATGACCTAGGGATCGCGGCAGTTAAAGATATGTTAGATCTCTCCTCTTTATCTGTTCCGGCCTGTGACTTCATTATTTCATTGTTGAACATTGTACTGAAGGAAAATTATTTTCTCTTTCGTGACACATACTTTAAACAGCTACGCGGCGTGGCTATGGGCTCTAATGCCGCACCCACGTACGCAAATATTTATATGAGACGTTTTGAGGAGGATGTCGTCTATGTCTCCCACCACTTCAGGTATGTCCTGCGGTGGTGGCGATACATAGACGACATCTTCCTTATTTGGACCGGTACTGCTTCCCAACTACTTGACTTTCAGTCTTTTTTGAACAGTGTGAACAGTGACCTACAGTTCTCTTTGGTTTATTCATCTGCTGAATTACAATTTTTGGACACTACTGTTGCATTGCAGGACGGTAAATTATCCACTACCTTATTTACAAAACCCACGGACAAAAACACCTTTCTGCACTTCAACAGTAGTTACCCTAGGCATATGGTCAAACATTTGCCGTATTCGCAATTTGGTGCTCAAATTCACTGATAGGGGTTACCCCCATCATCTACTGCAATCTCATAGAGATAAAATTACCATGGTTGACAGGGAGACTATTTTGAGTGGGAAGACAGCGGTTGCTAAAAAACCACGTATACCCTTTACCTCTACATATAACGAACATAGTGGGATGATTAAATCAATTCTCCGCCGACATTGGGGTATTTTGAGTAGTCTGAGGGAGATCCAAGGGTTCTCTTCTCCTCCACTTTTTTCATATCGGTGTGCGAGGAATCTACGGGATCAGCTGGTTCGAGCCGATGTTGGTCCATGTACAACAGAAACACAAAGCTGGCTTGGTCGCCGCAGCAAGGGTTCTTACCCTTGTTTAAATTGCGTAAATTGCAAGTATATTATCAAAGGACAACATTTTGTCCATCCAATGTCAGGTTCGTCTTTCCCTATTGAACATTATTTAACATGTAATTCCAATTATGTTGTTTATGTGTTGACGTGTCCCTGCCGGTTGCTGTATGTTGGGGAGACCTCTACAGACCTAAAGACTCGTCTGAATAATCATAGACTCTCCATCAGACAGCAACGACAGGATTTACCAGTCTCCAAGCATTTTACCAGGGCTGACCATACAGAACGTGACCTCAGGTGTTGTATCATTGACCACATTCCAACACCACGCAGGGAGGCAATAGATCTCTCTTATTGAAAAAAAGAGAGCTCTACTGGATATTTACTCTAAAGAGTTTAAGACCACATGGATTGAATGTGGACTATAATCCGAGTTGGTGTTCATAGATAAGGGCTCACCTTCTTTGAATCAAGTTTTTGCCTCTGTTATTCCTGCTGTACATGTGTCTATTATCTTTTGATACTAATATTGGATATATATTTTTCTTGTTTTACAGAGCTCGAGCTCTACAGCGCCTATATGAGGAACAAGCATCACACATATCCAACAGCATACATTTGTGATCAATGGGATAACTGGTCATGACATCGCCACTTTATTTATTTATATATGTACATATTTTTTCTTATGTTTTTAATTTTATTTGCGACATGCAGACTGCATCTTTTGAAACAGTGTTACTTTATAACATCCTCGGGTGTCCACTTTATAATGGGGGCATGTTTGCCATAATAGGAGACCCCTATGTGCCGATGCTATATGGGTTCGGATACTCCCAAAAGTGCACTTGGCACGCTGCGGTGTTCCGCGGCAGGCTGTGTGACACGTAATGGAGAGGTGAGATGAAGTTTTGTGGCCGTGACAAGCTACTACTCTGTCTCTGCCGAATCAGCAGCTTCCCGGACAATGACTGGCATGTTGCCCCTTCTCAAGATGGCCCCGAAGTGGTGCTTGCTATACCACGCATGCGCACACTTAGATCTATTCTCCTCGCATCTATCGCGATTTTTGAGCGGTGTGCTTTTCCTGGAGATACGTCATCAAGGTGTGCGATGTCAACCCCGCTACCCCACCATGCTCTGGTTGTTTGGTATGTACGTGATTGCAATAGTTCCATGGCGCTTTGTTTTTATGTCACTACAGCACGCCCCCTTTATACACATCGGTATTATATGTACATATGAAATTGTGTTTTTTATTTACACATTTATTGGCACTATGGCACTTTATTGAAATATGCACTTTTATGGCTTGTATTATCATATATGCAATGTCTTTTTTGTATCTATTCACATTTGTAATCAGCGTTAATTATGCATCACTTGTGTTGCCTTAATTGGCCACCCTATTTCTTGTTGCACTTTGCATGCATGTATTCAGCTTGAGACAGGCTCTATAGTTGAGCCGAAACGTCGCATTGTATTTACCACATGGGTGAATAAACTTTTTCATGGTTTGTACCTTGGAGTGCTGTCCGTTTTTCCTTTTTCTATATATGGGCTTTGAGCCAGTAGCCCTAGGACATAGCACCCGACCTCTGTGAATTTCCGGTGCCGCCATTTTTCTGATATATATATATATATATATATATATATTCCAATAAGATCAGGCAGCACTCCACCTCAACATATGGTGCACGCGTCCGCTCGTGTCCAAGAGCCGCATATATCCATAGAAAAGAACGCAGCACTCTTCCAAACGTAAATTTTTTTTTTATTCAGCACGTGTCAGCAACGTTTCAGCTCTCTCACAGAGCCATTATCAAGCCAAGTGAACAAACATAGCATAGTTGTGCATATATATACTCCTGTGCAGGAAATCATTAGTGTCATATCCTGTGTAATTACAAACATATGTGTATAAAAAAGTGCAGTTGATCATAATACAATTGATTGCAAAAAGCTTAATCCTGTGCGTAGTCATCTTGTTCCCCGACATGAGGTATCTTAAAACATATTTATTTGTGATATATAAAATTTATCTTCACATAAAAGTGTTCATCTCCATGTGAAATCACACGGTGCAGTGAAGTTAAAAACTCCTGGCTTGTATCGCTTCGTTAGCATATACAAAGAAGGGAAACAACCTATAGGGAAAAATGGAGTCAAAACCATTATTCATATGGGTTACCTTATGTTATCTATAGCATCTTCATACATATAACTTGGCGTCCCTCATGTTCCATATTGCATGCGCACGCCCCTCCAGTTACGTCACCATCACAACCGTGGTGGGGCATAACAAGGATAGCAGGGCATGCGCATTGTACAGCAAACACAACAGGAGCCATCTTGAATGAGGGTACATTAGCGACAAGTTCACACAGCACTACATCCCTCTACTGAAAAAACCGCAAAGCGGCACAATCTGCCTAACATTACCATGTAGCTCACAACCCACCAATATATATCGAGCATCTTAACCCTTCGCGGGTCAATTAAACAATATTTATGTCGATGATGTGTTGTATATTCGGCAACTCAAATAAGAATAAGGGCCGACCCATTTATTACCCTAGTATGCTCACATAACATAATTCAATACATTAGACTATATACATTATATCATTATTGCACAAACATTAGCCATATCACTTTATATAGCAACCAGCATTTTTCAAGGACCATCTTTAGCAGCCTAAAGGATCATTACACCTGTAATCATTAATTTACTTAATCATTCCTGCTGTAACTCTAAATTCCACATTTAACCCTTTTGGCATAAGTGTATCTAACCAGAAAATCCATCTTAGCTCACTCTTTTTAAGTACCGATGTTCTATCACCTCCTCTTTTTGGCATATTAATCCGCTCCAAAATCATAAATTTCAAATCCTGCTCCCTGTGTTTCCTCTCAAGAAAATGTTTTGACACCGGGAGATCTTTCCTCTGGACCCTAATACGGTACTCTGTCTGTGGTTATTGAGGCGTGTTTTAATTTCAGTGGTAGTTTCCCCCACATATAATAAATTACAGGGGCACCACAAGACATAAACAACCCACGTTGAGTCACAGGTAAGATACTGTTTGATCTCAAATTGCTCTTTTGTTAAAGGGTGTGTAAATTGTCTACCCTTCTGCATGTACTTGCAGTTTATACATCTCAGGCAGGGATAACTCCCTCTGCTTTGTGTTCCTAAAAAGGTCTGTCTCATCATGGGTGGTTTCCGTTATAGGTTTCCGTTTTTACTATCCTATCCCCAATATTTTTACTTCGTCTGTATGACATTAGTGGGACATCCTGAAAGGCGGGGATCATCGGATACCCACCCCTCACTTGGGACGCCAAGTTATATGTATGAAGATGCTATAGATAACATAAGGTAACCCACATGAATAATGGTTTTGACTCCATTTTTCCCTATAGGTTGTTTCCCTTCTTTGTATATGCTAACGAAGCGATACAAGCCAGGAGTTTTTAACTTCACTGCACCGTGTGATTTCACATGGAGATGAACACTTTTATGTGAAGATAAATTTTATATATCACAAATAAATATGTTTTAAGATACCTCATGTCGGGGAACAAGATGACTACGCACAGGATTAAGCTTTTTGCAATCAATTGTATTATGATCAACTGCACGTTTTTATACACATATGTTTGTAATTACACAGGATATGACACTAATGATTTCCTGCACAGGAGTATATATATGCACAACTATGCTATGTTTGTTCACTTGGCTTGATAATGGCTCTGTGAGAGAGCTGAAACGTTGCTGACACATGTGCTGAATAAATCACTGTTTTTTTTACGTTTGGAAGAGTGCTGCGTTCTTTTCTATGGATATATATATATATATATATATATATATATATATATATATATTTATTTATTTATTTATACAGTGACATGCAAAAGTTTGAGCAACCTTGTTAATCGTCATGATTTTCCTGTATAAATCGTTGGTTGTTATGATAAAAAATGTCAGTTAAATATATCATATAGGAGACACACACAGTGATATTTGAGAAGTTAATTGAAGTTTATTGGATTTACAGAAAGTGTGCTATAATTGTTTAAGCAAAATTAGGCAGGTGCGTAAATTTGGGCACTGTTGTCATTTTATTGAACTAATTTTTAGAACTAATTATTGGAACTCAAATTGGCTTGGTAAGCTCATTGACTACTGACCTATATACACAGGTGAATCCAATTATGAGAAAGAGAATTTAAGGGGGTCAATTTTAAGTTTCCCTCCCTCATTTTCTCTGAAGAGTAGCAACATGGGGGTCTCAAATCAACTCTCAAATGACCTGAAGACAAAGATTGTTCACCATCATGGTTTATGGGAAGGATACAGAAAGCTGTCTCAGAGATTTCAGCTGTCTGTTTCCACAGTTAGGAATATATTGAGGAAATGGAAGACCACAGGCTCAGTTCAAGTTAAGGCTGGAAGTGGCATACCAAGAAAAATATCGGATAGACAGAAGCAAAGAATGGTGAGAACAGTCAGAGTCAACCCACAGACCAGCACCAAAGACCTACAACATCATCTTGCTGCAGATGGAGTCACTGTGCATCGTTCAACTATTCGGCGCACATTACACAAGGAGATGCTGTATGCGAGAGTGATGCAGAGGAAGCCTTTTCTCCGCCCACAGCACAAAAAGTGCCGCTTGAGGTGGGCTAAAGCACATTTGGACAAGCCAGCTTCATTTTGGAATAAGGTGATGTAGACTGATGAAACTAAAATTGAGTTATTTGGGCATAACAAGGGGCGTTATGCATGGAGGAAAAAGAACACAGCATTCCAAGAAAAACACCTACTGCCTACAGTAAAATATAGTGGTGGTTCCATCATGCTGTGGGGCTGTGTGGCCAGTGCAGGGACCGGAAATCTTTTAAAAGTTGAAGGAAGCATGGATTCCACTCAGTATCAGCAGATTCTGAAGACCAATGTCCAGGAATCAGTGACAAAGCTGAAGCTGCGCCGGGGCTGGATCTTTCAACAAGACAACGACCCTAAACACTGCTCAAAATCCACTAAGGCATTTATGCAGAGGAACAAGTACCTGAATATAATTGAAAATATGTAGTGTGACTTAAAGAGAGCTGTCCATGCTCGGAAGCCATCAAACCTGAATGAACTAAAGATGTTTTGTAAAGAGGAATGGTCCAAAATACCTTCAAGCAGAATCCAGACTCTCATTGGAACCGACAGGGGTTTAGAGGCTGTAGTTTCTGCAAAAGGAGGATCTACTAAATATTGATTTCATTTCTTTTTTGTGGTGCCCAAATTTATGCACCTGCCTTATTTTGTTTAAACAATTATAGCACACTTTCTGTAAATCCAATAAACTTCATTTCACTTCTCAAATATCACATTTTTTATCGTAATGATTTATACAGGAAAATCATGACGATTAACAAAGTTGCCCAAACTTTCGCATCCCACTGTATATATATATATATATATATATATATATATATATGTATATTTGTGGTCCTGGCTGCGGTGCGATGCCCAGGATGCGAGTCCAGACCCTAAACTAACTGGGTAGGCTAGTGGTGTGCCGTTAGCCACGAACGAGGGTAGGCATATAAAGGGGGCTACCCTGAAGGAGATGCATGGAAGAAGGGCCGGGAGGGTGGGCGAGAGAGGATGCGCACTCCATTTGCTGGGCGGCGGGGCTTATGAAGTCCCCTACGCCCCTCCCACAAATGCAGGCTGAACTCAGCCTGCTGAATTTGTGGTCCTGGCTGCGGCACGAAGCCCAGGATGCGAGTCCTGACCCTAAACTAACAGGGTAGGCTAGTGGTGTGCCGTTAGCCGCGAACGAGGGTAGGCAAATAAAGGGGGCAAGAAAAGTAGGAAAGTTTTATTTATGCAACTCTTTATTGTTGATGTATTTACAGTACCAGGTTGGAGAAAGCTTTGGCAATTTCGACTTTTGGATGCGGGATGTACCGTGAGAAGCACGACGATTGCCATCGTCCTATCTTGCGTATGATGTGGGCCGGGACCCCGTGTTTGGATGCAGCGGAGGCGGCTCCGATCCAGAACGAGTGGCTCGATATGGTTCTGGGGTCGAATCCTAACCCTGATGCGAGGCTGCGCATGTGTTTGATAAACTGTGAGCACGAGAGCGGCCAAGAAGGGAAAGGAAGTACCGGGCTAGTCGGAGCCTGATTACCTAGGGTGGTAAGTAATACATCGAGGACTGCCACTGGGCACCAAGGATTGGTAGTTGGGAAATATTGGATGCGTGCGGGGGGTACTTGTGAGGTTTTGGAGACGGGTAGGGTGAATATGAAATGGTCGTGACCGCGGGCCAGTTGGCTTAAGAC